>CM076574.1:148930315-149666429 GCA_034641835.2 Pinus albicaulis | reverse complement strand
AAAAAGTCATTGATTACTATTAGTGTCATGCATGGAAACTGGAGTGATGATGCACTTTGCCTCATAAGTCTATTACTATCTACCAAGGTATGTTCATCCATGGTCTTTGAATTAGGTTGGCAGTAGAAGGAAGACGTTAGTCATAATTGTAAGCTTTGGGTCCAGTGCGCTATTGAACATTCTGTCAGCATGTTCCAAATTTTCAAATGGGAATTGTTAGATGGAGTCGAGATGCCTATTCAATCACTGCCAGATTTCCGTAAAAGTAAAAAAGATTCCTTCCTTGACATAGAGATAGACCCTATGGCTTATGTTAATAGGTGGAAGAAATTGGATGATAAATATCTCTTTCCACAAAAGAATCTCTATGTTACGACAGACACCATAAAGTTTGATAAAGGACAATCATCACGAGCTTTACGAAAAGGAGAATCTTCTATAGTCACCACTAAAGGAAAAGTAGCTACAGAGAAAGGAAAAGAGAAGGTATCCGATGAAAAAGAAACCATATTTGTGGATTTGTACCAAGATGCTCAAGAGCAACAGGACCACGCATGGGAATCAGAATATTTGGAGTGGTTAAATCAATCTTGGGCTAATCAAAAGCTTCCTTCATCCTCATCTGAAATCAGTGAACCCAACCATGATGATGATTATGATAGTGACCAAGAACTAAAAGGTCCTTGGTAGTGCGTCTTTATTTTTAATTATTGTACTCGAGAATATTGAGCAGACACCGTCTGGGCCAGTAATACCTGACAAGGACCCTCAATAATTCTCATATGTTATATAAGTATGTGTGTGTGCTTGTGTTTGATCATAATGTGTGCTTGAGTGTGCATTTGAGTGTTTGTTTGAAAGAGTGTTTGTATTCCATGCTCTAAGAGATAAGAGACTATAAGGCTCTACTCTGAAGCATAACTTGGTATGTAACATTTTATTTGAATTAATACTGAAGCCTGCTGGGCTGCCTGTCTGAGGACAGTTCATTCCAAGATCACTGTAAGTCGGGATTGTAAAGCGAGTTGAAGACCGGAGGAGTCGTGTGTGTTCGTATTTCCCGTGCCCTTGGTGGAGAGTGTGAGGAATCTCTGCAAAATTTCAGTTATTCAAGTAAGTTACTGAGTCCATCTCACTAGACTTGATCCCAAATCAAGTGGTTGGACACATGTCATCCTAGATAGAGATTATGAAAATCTCTGATGCGTCCATCAGTATTTGCTACTAGTCTCTAACTTTTCCCACCTCATTGGCCAAATGAGAGGTACTTCCCATGAGTCTGGAACTTAGTGGGTAGGATGCATACGAGGCACAGATCATAAGAGGTGAACCTACTCAAATATCATAAAGGTGGGGAAAAAGCACCACAAGGTTCAAAAATATTAGCCCTGTGTGTGCTTATAGCTCCAAGGAACTATCCCCAAGCCCCCGCTAGAGCTCCCAGAGCTCATCGTCCAACAAGACCCTCAGAATAGAGTCATTCCACGATTCCAAGATTCTCACGGAAGGTTAGGAACATGACCTTCCCCAAGGGCATTGTGAGAATATCTATGACCTGCTCATCAATTCCTATGTGATCAAGCCTTACGGTGCCTCGCTGTACCATATCCCGGATGAAGTGGCACTAGCCATCAACATGCTTGGATCGTTCGTGGAACACGAGAGTCTATGACAAACGAATCCCCCTCAAGTATCACAAAGGATAACGGTGGCATCTAACACATGCTCGAATAGATCATTAAAGATCTTTCGCAACCAAATGACTTCACAACAGGCCATACATGCTGAAAATGTATTCGGCCTCAGTGGTACTCAAGGCTACCAACTTCTGTTTCCTGCTCGAAGCAGATCTACGTGCAAAGCAACATCCAGATGTGCTCTTGCGATCCACCACACTACCAACCCAATTGACATCAGTATAACTAAGGATTTTCATGCTCTTAGTAATGTATCTTAGCCCATGGTCTATCATGCCCTAGATATATCTCAAGAGTTTCTAGGCACCAACCCAGTGAATGTCATGATAAACCATGTGTTGACTCGAAGTTTTCACTGCACAACATACGTCCGGATGGGTGTTCACAAAAGACATCAGGGCCCCTATGAGTTGACGATACTCAGTAGGATTTACTAACACAGGCCTAAAAACGCTGCCACTCAACTACTTAAAGTTGAGTTCCATCGGTGTCGACACGGACTTACAGTCCACCATACCAAATCTTTCCAGAAGCTTCACAAAACATTTTCCTTAAGGAAGGAAAATCTTGCTGAGTCTCTGCCAGACCTCTAGGCTTAGGAAATAGTGCATCAGTCCTAGGTCCTTCATCTCAAACTCAAAAACGAGGTCCCTCTTGCACTGAAGAATGAGAGGGTCAGTACCTGTCAGGAAGAGGTCATCCACATACGGCACTAGAATGAGAGGCCTCTCCTTGATAACCTTGAAGTAAAGGTTTGGATCAACATTACTATGAGTGAAGCCCAACTTCATCAGGTAGCTATCTATCCTCTCGTATCAAGCTTTGGGTGCTTGCTTTAGCCCATAGAGGGATTTATTCAATCTGCAAACATGGGTGTCCCGATCCTGGAATTCGAACCCCAGAGGTTTCTCCACATATAACTCTTCCTTTATCACATCATGTAGAAATGCGGTCTTCACATCCATCTGATGGAGACTCCATCCTTGCGTAGCAGCAAGGGCTATAATAGATCAAATGGTGGTATATCAAGCTATAGGTGCAAATATGTCATCATAGTCTATGCCTTCTTTTTGAGAGAAGCCACTGGCAACAAATCTTGCCTTGAAATTTTCAGCACTTCCATCAGATCCATGCTTGATCTTGTAGATCCATTTCGAGGTGACAACTGCTTTGTCCTTCGGTCTTGGAATCACATCCCAAACATCATTTTTCATTATGGACTCATACTCTTCGTGCATATCATCCTTCCAGACTTGATGCTTTACGACTTCCTCAAAAGATCTAGGCTCATATTGTACGATAGTAATCATGGCTGCTAGATACCCTTGGTATCTACTCATCTTCTTGCTTTCACGGAATGTCCCCCTTGGGGAAATATGTCCCTCAGCTTCCTCGAGAGTGTCCTTAAGCCATGATGGTCTATTCCCTAGTGAAGGAGGTGGATCAATCGGGTCCATCGGTCCTACAACATCGAGCATCGTCTCATCCTTCGGTTCTTCTTGATTTCTAGGCCTCGTCTCATGATCTTCCTTAGATATCGGAAGATTGACTACTTTCTTCGGGGAAGTATCTTTGTCAGAAGTGACATCATGGCATATCTCTACTTCCCTTTGACTAGGAAAATAGACTCTATAGGCCTTCGAAGTTTCGCTGTAGCCCATAAACATTGTGGTCTCCCTCTTGATGCCAGCTTCCCTGCTAGTACTTCCACCAAGGCTTTTAAGGTACAGAACCACATGAAAACGTCATCCTTCTTCTTCAAGAAATATATCCAGGTTTTGCGATAGAATTCATTTATGAACGTCATATAATAAGAACATCCTCCCAAGGATGTCACGGGTAGCATACCAGACAAATCAGAATGTATTAATTGCAAGACATCAAATGTCTTTGTGAGGCTTGAGGGGAAAGTTCCCCTTGTATGCTTTCCTTCGGCACAACCCTTACATACACCTTCATGATTATTTGAAAACTCGAGCATCCCTGTTACCACCTTCCTTGCTTCGGGAGGGGCCTTGTAGTGAAGGTGTCCAAACCTCCAGTGCCATAGTTTAGTTTGTTGGATAGTATCACATGTCATCGCTCCCAGTGGACTTCCTCCAACCTGGTAGAGTGTATCAACTCTAAACCCAATTGTGATAGCTTCCTTGAATATCTTCTTCCACATGCACACCTTTCCATCAGTGAATGCCACATTGAAACCTTTGTCTTCCATGGCTGATATAGACACAAGTTTCTTCTTCAAATTAGGTACATAGAGTACATCCTACAAGTGGAGGAATTGACCTTGAGACAAGTGGAGGGTCACAGTCCCTGTCCCTTTCACAGGATATGTGGCATTATCTCCAAGGATAATTTCCAGATTAGTATCCTTCTCAACCATATCAGAGAGTGCTTCATTGAACCTAGTGACATGACTTGAGGCACCACTATCTATCAACTAGAAATCCACAGTGTCAAGTGGAGATGCAACAGAGAGGGCAAATACAAGAATGTATTCATTTCTTTTATCAACAACATTTGATTCCTCATACCTAGATTTTCTTGACCTTTTGAAAGGTTGATCATTTCCCCCAGAGGGAGCCTTCCTCTTTCCCTTGAACCTGTTGTTCCTTTGATTTCCATTCCTCCAGTTGTCGTTGTTGTCATCACCATCAGGAGAATCCTTCTTGAAAGGACATTCTCTAGCATAGTGACCTAGCCTATGACAAGTGAAACACTTTCCCTTCTTTCCTTGGGCCCTTGCTTTTCCTTTATTCTTTGGACAACCAAAGTTATTCTTTCTAGAATGAGCAGTGTAGGCAGTGTTTCCTTCATTTCCATACTCCTTCATTCTTGTCTCTTCTTGAATGCATCTCGACAGTACTTCATCAAAGTCAGGTATCACATTATTATTTAGAATGGTAGTGTTGAACACATGCCAATCGGATGGGAGCCCTCCAAGTGCGCTGAGTACCATTTCTCAATAAGATATTGTCTCCCCAATAGCCAGCAAATTGTTCCTGATCTCGGTCAACTTCAGAAAGTATGATTGAACGGACTCATCCCTGCCTTTCTTCATATTCTTCAATTGATTCTTGAAGAATAGTACTTGATTTTCATTATTGGCCTTGAACATGAGGACCAACTTATGATACGTCTCTTTGGATGTGCCTAGCTCATAGATGTAAGCCACTAGACTCTTATGAATGGATTCTCTGATCATCAAATTTTCTTTGATCTCCCCCTTCTTGTACTTTGTTTTGGTAGCAGCAATAGCGTGGATGGAGGTTCTTGGATTTTACCCTGCACATAGTCCATGACATCTTGGTCTTCCAATTTAAGATCCAATATCATCTTCCAAGCATGGAAGTCATCCTTTCCAGTCAATTTGTCATCCTCCTTGAAGCCATAGATTGTGGAACCCATTTTCTTTTTCGGTGATTGCTACAAATTAGGGCTTATCTTCACCTCAGCTCTGATACCATGTAAAATTTTGTAGATGTTCTATGCTTGATGCAATTTTTACTTTTACTACACCAATCATATAAAAAATCAAGTAAATTGTTGATAGACCATACCAGTAGATCAATAGAAGACAAACTAGAAACATATAAATGTGTTGGTTCGTTACGGCAGTCAACAGGATGCTTCAACTAGCAAAGTCTACTTGGTCAGCCAGCCTAGCATGTGTCACAACAACTCTCAAAACAGCCACACGGTCAACTCAAAGTAAACCCCAAAAAATTCAACGCTGCCCAGAAAAGTCAACGCAGAACAATAGCAAGTAAAAGTCAACACAACTCTGTCTTCGGTCAACTCCTCGGTTCTCATGCCAAAGTGTACGGACTGCATAAATCGAAGTCTGTACCAAAAATCAGCTCCTTTGGACCATGCATTGACCAAAATCAACGCTAGTCAAACCTGCAGTAAAACCCTAGCTGCAACAAAAACAGTCTTCGTCCTTCTCCCACGTGTGAACCGAAAATTTGCCTCCTTGGAGCTCGAACCAATCAGAAGTGGAGAGAGAAATATGTGTGATGAGGAGATGAGTGCAATGTCCTCCAACATTGACTCTATTTATATCAATCACTGAGGGTGTGTGACACATTTGCTGGGGGTGTAAAACCTTAAGGCCAACCTGCACATATTTTGAAAGTATTAAAAATAAATTCAAAATAAATGTTCTGCTCATCGGATCAAGATGACATTTAGATCAATATTGTACCTCTCTAAAAGACGAACCCAATAAAAATATTGGTGTCTTCATCTAAGCATCACAACATGGAGTTTGGACCTAGTTGTCCAATTTAATGGTATCCAAGGTTTAAACTCCATGACCAATGCCACCCTCCCTCTTCGGGATCTATATATCAACACATAGGGTGGCCATATGTCCTCCCAAGCATCCACCATTAGATGACTCAACTCTCTCCCTATCAAACTATATATATCCATTCGTCCATGCAAGCTTCCAGAGTGTTCAACCTTTTTATGGAGATATTTACCTATACAAACACAACCCCAATCAATAATAAACTTTCAAATATAAGTAAATGCAAACCTTCGGGGTCCTCTGATGCTACTATCATAAATTTATCCATATACAATTTGTTGGAAGATTTATTCTACTTTCATTTCTTCAACAACACCAAATACATCTTTAGATTTCTTCAAGTCTTTTGTTTGAAACTTCACAAACATTTATCAATAGTACTTTCATTCATTTGGCTTCATTATTACTTCAAGGAATTCACTGAAATAATATGATCTCCCTCTTAACTGGGGAGATATACTCTTTCTTCTATCTAGGCTCCCTCTCAACTTAGGGAGATCAACAAATTCATAATATCAGAGTAACTTCATCCTTTCAAGGTTTCATTCATTCTTACACTATCAAGGTCATCTTAATCATCATAACTTCCTTCATCAGTTTTATATGAACATCTTCATCATATTGAAGATTATGTACCTACAAAATTTTAATAGAAAGTAAAATCAAATACAGACATACAGAAGCATGAAGTTAACTATAACAAAATCATGTTAATACAATGGAAGCATTTAGAACTTTTGAACATCAAACATATAAACCTAGTTAGGTTCGTAAGAGATACATCTTTTTACATACTAGACATCGAATCTAGCTTGCTAGGGTTTTGACATAAACCCTAGACTCCATATTTGAGACGCAAAGCCTTAGATATAAGCAATTTAATCAAATATCAATCCTAAAATACATATAAGGTTTCAACAATATTCTTTTAGACACTACTAGGGTTTTTTGTAAACCCTAGACTTTATCGTAAAAAATAAATGAAAACAGTATCATCATATCCTAGATATCAATCTTTACTAAGGTTTTAAAAACCCTATAGTTTACAACCAAAAACATGAGTATCAATAATTAAGTCACCATACTCACATATACATATCTAGGATTTCATAATCATGTAAGAACATTTTATATTAGTATTCATATGTACTAGGTAAACTCAAGATACAAACATCAATGCATCAAAGTTAGACAACAATTTTTTTTAAGCTAGGGTTTCGATCAGAGGAGAATACACCTAGGGTTCCATTTCTAGGATCATACTATAAATATTGCAAGGGTTTTGATCATAAAACCGAATTCACTAAACCCTAAATCTCTGGGGTTTCAATACACAACTTAGACAGTAACAAAAAACCCTAAAGGGCAAGGGTTTCTACAAAAACCTAAACTTCAAAATAATAGGATTTCTAGACTTCATTAACAACCCTAAGAGGACTAGGGCTTCAAAATTATTGTCATACCCTTAGCATCAAGAGGCTAGGGTTTTATAGTGAACCCTAAAGATTAGGGTTTCACAAGAGCGATAAAAATGATATTATGATGAGGGCAGATAAACCTAATGGCTAATCACCCTAACAAGAATCATTGTGATTCAAAACTTAAACATAAGAATGTTAGTAATAAATTTCAAAATGATTGTATCCTTTAATGAAGATATTATTATGGTTTTAGACATACCTGGAGTTGTTTATTTCACAAACCTTGTAGGGTTTCCTTGAAGTGCTTCCCCTGAATAAGCTTTATACTTGCAATACTTAATGACAAATACAACCAAGGAAAATATGTGATACAAAAACATGATATTAATTTGTCGATATAATGGACGATGGAACCTTAGTGTTTCTAAGTATAAAATTGAATCATATCAATTTTATGATAAATGCCCTAGAAATTTAGGTATAAAGTTTTCAAGCAACTTAGGATAAGGGTTTTCTTACTAGGGTTTCTCATGAACCATCTAGGGATTACAAACAACTTTTAATAATGAAAACAACATACCTAAGCAATTAACCTTAAATCAATTTTTATATATCGTAAATAAATATGTTATATGTACCTCGTGATCAAAGAAACCATTATAAAGTAGCTGCTACAAGATGCCATTATAGAAATATTGCCTTCACAAGATCTCGTTTTGAAATTTTTATTCCATTCCTTGACATCCTGCTTGTCTAGTTCTTTGTTCGATGACATTGATGATTTTAATGTAGAATCTTTTTACAACTGCAAGCTCCTTTCTTATAATTTTCTTTTGAAGACCATATATGATTACTCTATCTTTTTCTTATGAAGATCCTATAAATATGACCTTTTTCCCAAAACACTATGGTTGTAATGTTCCTATTTAGGAATAACAATGATATGCAAAGCAAACAAAAAAATGACACCACATAAAATTTCAAACTTTAGAACACACCCATGAAAAACCAAAAATGTAGAATCAACTGAGCCATTTTATTATAAACTGAGCAAGAGTATAATTATATGGAAGGAATGCACCCAGGCTTGCCTTAAAGGCAAGCGGAGAAAATCCCAGGTGAATAAATATGAAGCCTGAATGCTATTATCAACTGCCCAAGTCCTTCTCTATGTTGCCCCAATAATTCTGCATTGTCTGCTACAAAGGTATAATTGTAAACCCCTCCTTTGATGCTCAGAAAATTTTGCAAAATTACCTCCAAACTTAAGCAAAACCCACCAAAACCCATAAAGGGTTTGACCTAATTCCGACCTCCGAAAATTGACCCCTAAAAGCCCTACGCTCTCCATTGGCTGCTGAAATATGTTGTATGTATTTGCACCAACAAACCTATTCAAAAACACTCCAAAAAGGTTGCAATCCACCCCACAAATATTTCCCTTATTTCTCCCAGCAAGTTCCAGCCTCAATGGAAAGCTCCTCACCCCCATGTGTGACAAGTGACACCCTTTTGCGCAGGACCAGGTGCAAAAAACTCACTCAAAGTAGATGTCTTCTCCGACTCCCAAAATCTCCAAAAATATTGAAAAATACCTGAGCTTCCTTCTCTTAATTTCCTCAAGAAATTTCTCCCCAAAATAAAATTGAAATAACTCCCCTTGAACATCTCTTGTGTCCTCCTGGAAAATGCACTGTCTCTGCAAATTATGAGTGTAAGTGCTGGAAAATTCACTGCAAGTCTCCTTCGGATAAATGTTAAAGAACCTCTCTAGGGTAGCACTCGAAGTCCCCCGATGAAAGGGTGAGTTCTCCACTTGGAAAAATCGTGCTGAACAACAAGTGACTTGGCTAGCAGCTCGAGAAACTAAGTTGAGTTTGATATGCCAAAAGACACAAATGAAGTAGAGCTCCCTCATTTTATAATTTCACGAGCCTTCCTTCTCACATGAGTCCCCACACCAAGAAAATTGAATTCCTTCCTAAGCGTTTCGAACCATAGGCTAAGGTGAAGTGTGTTTTTCATTGTGTGGGTTCCCCCCACATTCCACTATCAAGATAATATGAATTCCTTTTAACTCCTAAGTCCTTTACCAAAATTGAGTGGGTACCATATACTCCAAAATTGTTCTCAAAATTGTGGAAATTAATTCTATTCCAAAATAATTTAGGGAGGGACATTACAATCCTGCCCTCTCAAATGTTTCTTGTCCCCAAGCAACTTCAATGTTGGATTCTCTATTATGTGTGTTGATTTGGGGTAGCATCGGATGTGATTTACGTCTCAAATTTTGTGGAGAGGCTTAGACACATGTATTCCATATAACCCATAAATTGTTTGGTGAAATTCCACTTGGATTGTATTCTATATAAATAATTAATTATTTTTAAAGGGAACCTAAGTCTAAACTTAGGAATATAAAATAATTAAAGTGAATTAATAGAATATGAGTGAGAATGATCTAGAACAAACAGATCAAGTCAAAATTTAATCTTATTCGTTGATTAGAGATCAAATCTGGGTCGTTGAAGTCTCAACGAGAAGACTATAAGAATGACTTGAAGGGTCATTTGGAAAACACATTTGGCGGATAGAATGAGTGATAAATTTATTTAGTGAGAAATGCTCAGGGAGAAACTTTGATCTAGAGATATTTTATAGAAATGGGCAGTAATTCTGGTTGGATAGTCTATTCCTGAGTTGGAGAATACAAAGTAGAGAAGACAGAAAGCAACACCAACATAGGTAGCGTAGCAGCTATGCAGAGACATCACAAATCCACGTAGAGGCAGTGTTGTAGTCTTGAGGAAGTTCGTTGATTAGTTGAGGATCAGTCAGATCCAGTTCCAGAGAGCCAGGTTGTGAGACCAGAAGGGGCCAGAGGGTCAGATGCAACCAGTCGAAGAGGCAGAATGCAGAAGCCACGCAGTTCCCATGCAGAGTGACGCAAAAGCAGTGAGGGGCTTTCCATATGGGGTTTCTTCCAGTTGTGTTTCTAGTGTCGGGGTGTGAGGTAATCTCACCATATTTCTTGTCATCCAGATTATTTGCGAGGATATCTAGAAAGGAATCCAGTTTTTATTCATAAATAATTATTGCATAATAATATAAACCCTCAACTACTGCACTGGTTTTCCCACATTGGGTTTTTCTGGGGACATTAGTCCAAAAATAACTGTGTCAAATGGTTGTGTGATCTATTCTTGTTCAACTTTGTTTCCACACTTGTATTTCTTCCGCAGTCTATTTGTATAGGTTGTAGTGTGATGTATTCAGTATTTTCCCTCGTAAACTGCAAATATATTGTTAAGTTAGAAAATTAAAAATTAGGTGAATATCTTCTAGTTGTTGTAAAAGGATTCCAGAGGTTAACAAAATTTTCACATGGTATCATATCTTGTTTAAACTGAGTGCAAGAGGAAAAAAAGAGAAAATATAGCAGATTTAGTGTTGGTCAAAGAGTTGCGTATGCAACAAATTGATCTCCCAGTTGATTGTGCAGTGCAAGTCAGGAAGGCTAGACCAGTAGGAAAATCTCTCTATGAGTGAGTCAACAGAGAGGTAGGATTATTCCAGATTGTTGTTTGTCTAAGGCAGAGGGAGAAACACATAAGATCTATGTAGATCAGCAGTTAGAGGGATGCAGTTGATTGTGCAGTAGTGATTGTTGGTGCAAAGCATCAGGAAGAGTAGTTGAAACACAGTTTTGGGGATTTCTAACCTCAGTGAGTTTCTTGCCCAAGAAACTCAGATTCCCCGTGTAGTTGCAACACATTTTGTGGCTTTATCCATCAAGAGTGCGTAAAGCCAGCTGTGCAGAGGGTGAGAGGAAGCATATCGAAAACAGTTGGGTGATATGGCCACCAGCGGATTGTGTGACCAGGACTAGTTGGAGGGTGCCTCCAAATCTGTTATCGGGAAGGCAAGGATATCCTTCCTTATAGATGAGCATGACCTCAAGAAATTAATCAGTAGTGCTTAGGTTGAACTGGTGGATGCAACACCACTAAGTGCCTTCAAGAAGAATATGGAAAAGGCCAAAATATTGATCCTCGATGGAGTGAAAGATCACATTGTCTCTCACATTTCCAGCAAAGGGACAACAAGGGAGATGTGGGAAGTATTTTCCACGCTGTATGAGGGGTCTTCCGAGCAGTAGAAGATGTTTCTAGAGGAGAAAATGCAAACCACCAGGATGCAAAAGGGAGAGTGTATTGATCCTTTCTTGTCTAGACTTCAGGAAAATCGTGATCAATTGGAAATCGTAGGAGTAGCTCCTAAGGCCACAAAGATGGTCATATTGGCCCTCAATTTAATGTTCAAGGATTACCAAATCTTTTTCGAGAGCATCATGGGCAGAGAGAACTTATCGGACTAGGAGTCAATGTGGGAAACTCTTCAACAAGAAGAGATGAGGAGAGACTTGTTCAAGTTTCAACCTGAGGGAAACAACAACATCAGTTTGAAGATCAAGAAGGAGGAGGAAGAGAATGTGGCCCTTGCATCAAAGGAAAAACCAGAGAAATGCAAGAGGAAGAAGGATCTGTCAAATAACAAAATCTTTCGGTGTGGCAAGATGAGAAATTACGTCATAAAGTGTCCTCTTAAAAAGAAGGACAAGGATGAGAAGCATGATCCTCATGCTAGAGTAGCAGAGATAGAGGAGGAATTTTCTATGATTTCTCATATACCTCCAGGAGGGAGGTGGGTTGATTTGGAGTTGTAGACCCGGATATCTACAATATTGGGAATGATCCTTGAGGAGTCCATCTCTCGGATGATCACCTTGCTATGGGAGCCCAAATCAAAAGTAGCAGGATGGACAGGTGCCAGTTGGTGTAGAGGAGTGTGGAAGCGACAAATGCATTGGTTAGCAGTGCTAGAATCTGAGCAGTGGAACAAATTCAGAGGGGAAACATAGAGGATATCAATAGTCATATATTCATCACTGAGATGCATTATAATTGTACATTTTTGGGATGTTTTTCAGTTGCAGAAAGAAAATGTGATGCAGTGCAGTAGCAGTTGGTAGTGGCAGGGTCAAAAATAGCACAGATGCAGAATTCAGAGGGAGTTGCAGTGCTGACAATGGCAGTGTCAGTAGAAGTAAAGATACAACGTTTGTGTAGAGTTGATGGGTAGCAATGTTAGGCATCAACAACGCAGAGGGAGATGCTTCAGGGTCAGAGCAGTGTGCATCACGACATATTGTTAGAGTACATTCCTCGCTAAGAGGGAGTGTTGATTTGGGGTAGCATCAGATGTGATATAAGTCTCAATTTTGTAGAGAGGCTTAGACACATTTATTCTAGATAACCCAGAAATCGTTTGGTGAAATTCCACTCAGATTCTATTTTATAGAAATAATTAATTATTTTTAAAGGGACCCTAAGTCTAAACTTAGGAAAATAAAATAATTAAAGTGAATTAATATAATATGAGTGAGAATGATCTAGAACAAACATATCAATTCAAAATTTAATCTTAGTATTTTATTATAGATCTAATATGGGTCTTTGAAGTTTCAATGAGAAGACTATAAGAATGACTTGAAGGGTCATTTGGAAAACACATTTGGCGGAGAGATTATGTGATCAATTTCTTTAGTGAGCAGTGCTTAGGGAGAAACTTTGATCTAGATATATTTGGTAGAGAGGGGAAGTAATTCTGATTGGATAGTCTATTCATGAGATGAATAATACAAAGAAAAGAAGACATGAAGAAGCACCAACATAGATAACGTAGCAGCTACGTAGAGACATCACAGAGCCATGCAGAGGCAATGCTGCAGTATTGAGGAAGTTTGTTGATCAACTAAGGATCAGTCATATCTAGTGCTGGAGAGTCGGGGTGTGAGATTGGAAGAAGCAAGAGGGTCAGATCCAGTGAACATAAGAGCCATAACGTAGAAGCCATGCAGTCCCCATGCAAAGTGATGCATATACTACACATAGACTGCACAAAGGCAGTGAAGGGCTTTCCATTTGGGGTTTTGGCCAGTTGTGCTTCCAGTTTCAGCGTGTGAGGTAATGTCACCAGCTTTATTGTTAGTCAGATTCTCCGTGAGGATAGCTAGAAAGGCATCCAGTTTGTATTCAAAAATATTTACTGCATAATAACATAAACCCTCAATTGTTGCACTAGTTTTCCCGCATTGGGTTTTTCCAGGGACATTAGTCTAGAAATAACTGTGTCAAATGGTTGTGTGATATATTCTTGTTCATCTTTATTTCCACACTTTTATTTCTTCTGCAGTTTATTTGTGTAGGTTGCAGTGTGATGTATTGAATATTTTCCATAGTAAACTGCAAATATATTATTAAGTTAGAAAATTAATAATTAGGTGAATATATTTCAGTTGTTCTAATAGGATTCCAAAGGTTAACGAAATTTTCACAATGTGCTCACCCTCCCAAGTGGCATCCTCATCTGACACACTATTCCAATGCACCAAATACTCCCTGATCGTTATTCTCCTTAACTTCCTCTCCCTAGTCTCCAAAATGGCTTCTGGTTCCAAAACCATATGCTCCTCATCATCAAGCGGAGGTAACTCCACAATTGCTGTAACCTACTGCCCCTGCACCCTCTTGAGGCGTGAAACATGGAAAATTTTGAGGATATTACTCCTTGGTGGTAGGTCCAACTCATATTCTACCTCTCCAACTCACTTGATCACCCTGTATGGCCCATAAAAATGTGGTTGTAGCTTCTTGATCCCCTTTTGTTTCGATGTCGACTGCCTGTCCAGAATGCAATCATAGGAACACCAAGTCCCGCTCCTCAAAATTCCTCTCAACCCAATGTATATCATCATACATATTTTTCTGATTATGAGATGTCAAAAAACTATCCTTGAGAACCTTGAGGATGTCTTGGCTCTCTAGGATCCAATCCTTGGTCTTTGGGGCTTGACTGTATCAAAAAAAAATGTCAACAAAAGACAAAAAATCATAACCATATAAAGCACAAAAAGGTGACATACCGATGGAAATATGATGGGTGGTGTTGTAGCACTACGATCCTAAGTTCAACCATTGATCCATGCCCTATGTTTCCTGGTCACATAGTTCCTGAGATAGCCCTCTAGCCACTTGTTCACCCTCTCTGTCTGGTCGTCTTTCTATTGGTGGTAACTAGTTCTCGGGGTGAGCTCAGTGTCCACTAGCCAAAAGATATCATGACAGAATCCTCCCATAAATCATTTGTCCCTATCGCTTACTATGGTCCTAGGGAGTCCATCCAAGCCAAAAACCTCCCTAAAGAAAAAATCTCCTATCTGAGAGGCTGGGTACCGTGTCAGAATGGTGAAGAAATGGGAAAACTTGGTCAGTCAGTTGACCACCACATAAATCCAATCCTTGACCTGCACTGCTGGAAGCCCTATGATGAAATCCATAGAGATACTCTCCCATTTCCCCTCAGGAATGGGGAGAGGCTACAAAAACCCAAATGGATGATTCAACCCCCCCTTGTTCCTCTGACAATCCTCACACTCCTGCACATACCACAAAACATCCCCCTTGAGGCCCTTCCATGTGAAGCGCTCTCTCACTACCATGTATGTCTTCCTGAACCCATGATTCCTAGACATTGGAGAATCATGAGTTGCATGCAGTATTCTCTCCCTCAAAAGTGAGTCTGGAGCCGAGAATATGTGCCCCTTTTAGTATATAATCTCAACCATCAACCGATAACGCTCATTTGTGTGAATGCCCTCCAAGATATCACATGCCCGTCGATCCTTGGAGTACTCTACTAAAAACTATGCCTTCCAGTCATGGAAAATTAATATGAGTGAAAGCCCTGCTGGTCTCTTGGATAGTGAATCAGCTACCACATTATGCTTTCCCCGCACATACTCAATATCCAAATCACAAGCCTCCACCTTGCTGACCCACCTCTGCTGCCCCATGAAGTGGCAAATGCTGTTGTGATCTTTCTTCACCCGAAACAAGTTTCCCACCAAGTATTTCCGAAACTTGGCCAATGCATGCATGATGGCCATCATCTCCTTGTTGTATATATAATATGACCACTCATGTGGTAGAAGCTTCCAACTCTCGAAAGCAATGGGGTGCCCACCTTGGGACAAAACTGTCCCAATCCCCTCACCTGACGTATCACACTCCAACATAAAGGGGCACGAGAAATTTGGGAGTGTCAATACTGGCGAACTACTCATCACCTCCTTGAGGTGATCAAAAGTTGTTTGGTCTCCATTTTTCCATGCAAAAGCACCCTTTTTAGTCAAATCTGTGAGGGGTTACTCTAACTATGAGAAGCCCTTGATGAGCTTCCGGTAATAAGTGCAAATGCCCGAAAACCCCCTCAGCATTGTCACATATATGGGTACTAACCAATCCAAAATGGAACTGATCTTCTCCTCATGAACCTTGACCCCATCCGCGCCAATGATGTGTCCCAAGTAAAGCATCTCTGTCAATCCAAACTCACACTTGGACAACTTGGTGTAGAATTTTTGCTCCTCTAAAATGTGTAACACCTTCTCTAGGTGATGCAAGTGCTCCTCCCACGTCCTATTGTAGATCAAGATGCCATCAAATAAAACCATCACAAATCTCCTCAACTTCCCCTTGAACACATGGTTCATGCATGATTGAAAAGTGGTAGGTGCATTGGTCAAACCAAAAGGCATGATTAGGAAATCGAAATTCCCATAATAACATCTGAAGACCCTCTTCGGGATGTCCTAATCCCTCACCTGGATTTGATGATACCCCGACCAAAAATATATCTTAGAGAAGATCTTAGCTCATGTAAGCTCATCCATCAAATCATCAATGCGTGGTATGAGATACCTATTCTTCAACATCCTCTTGTTGAGTGCCCTACAATCAATGCACATGTGCAAAGTTCCATCCTTCTTCTTCACCAACACTATTGAAGAAGCGAAGGGACTGGAACTCAGCCTTATGTGGCCCAATACCAAAAACTCCTTGATGGCTTTCTCAATCTCATCCTTATAGGATTTGGGATGCCTATAGGGTGTGGTGATTATTGCCTACCCACCAGGCTCCAACTCTATGGTGTGCTCAAACCCCCTGTCTGGTGGTTTCCTTGGTGGTATATCTAAAAAAAATATCGGATATCTATCCACTATAGCCTGTATGTCTGGATGTGGCAGCTTGGGCTATTCCCCAGCCTTTGAAATCCTCAGCTCTACTACCCATGCTATGTCCCCATGCCTCAAATTTACCTCCATCCTATGGGCTGACACTGTCCGTGGAGGATATGAATGCATGCCTCAGAGAACTAATAGCTTACCATCCATCTCGGTAAAATCCATCTCTAGTTTCCACCAATCGATGGTGAATTGGCCAAGGGAATATAGCCATTGGACACCCATCACCACATTGGTGTCTGATCGATCCACCACAAATAAATGGACTGAGTGCACTACATACTCTTGTCCCCCGCTACCGGAACCAAAAACCCCTCAAACTATGTAGTGGTGATGACCCTCCTCTGAACCATCTGAGCATCAATAATATTTTGGGTTTCCCCATTATCTACTAAGACCGAGACATGCTTCCCCTACACCGTGCCTCTGTTCCTCAGGGTCAAAAATTTGGAACCCCACAGAAAGAGGCAAGGAATCCCCTAGATGGCGTAAAATATGCTCCCCCATGTGGGGGTGGTGGTGGTGGTCCCCTCTCTGTTAGACCCTCACTATCTCCCTCACCATACTCCAACTCCACCTCATCCTCCTGATCATTCTTTGAGAATACCTTGATATAATGGGACTTACCCATTTTGCATCGATGGCTCAGTGCCAATGACTCTCGACATGTAAAGCACAACTTCCTCCTACTAAGGTCTCTTCTGGTTTCATCGTCACCTGCCCACGCCCTTGAGCTGCTCTTTGCGCTGGTGGTGGTCTAGTATCACTCCCTTTCTGAGGCTAGGGAGTGTGTGGTGGAATAGGTGCCTGGGTATTGGGATGCCCCCCTGAAAGTCTCTCGTACAAGTCACAACCTCTTGTAGAGTAGAGGGCATGCGCGACATCACCAGTCCATGCAGTGGCTTAATCAACCCCTCTACAACTGTGTACACCCTCCTAAATTCTAAAAATACGGCACCATGAATGAGACCCTCAGGGAATTTGATATATAGTGCTCTTGGTGTTTTTTCTGCCCGAGCTGGGTCAACTCCATGAAATGAGCCTCCAAAGCCCTCCGATCAAAATGCTCCACTATTCTCTGCATGAAATTGTTGGGTCATAAAGGTGACTATTTAAAGGTAACCTTAATGCTTCTCATTAATTATCAACCTAGGGAAAGTCTTGTTATCTCAAGAGTGTAGGCAAAATATATTCAAGTGACATTGGAGGTTAACTACTCTAAATCATCATAAGGAAGATTGTCTAATTCTCGAAGTTCAATCAAACCAACCTGGAAGTGAATTATGAGATGTTTTGTACTATTCAAAGGAGCCAAATCTATTCTAAGCTTATGCATAAATGACTACTCAAGACTGAAAATAATAAATTTCAATTGAACAACACGCTTTGATGAATTGAAGAACTACCTTAATGAATTGAACAACAATTCTAGCAATCAATTATTCTAGATTTTGTAATGGATTTCTCTTTGAATCAACTAATAACATCCTTATGAATTAAACATCAACCAAACACTCATAATTATGATGAAAATATCCAAACGTCAACTATATGCAGAATTGAACAACAACCGTGATGGAACTAGTCTAACAATTGTAAAAGCATTGATTCCAGATAAGAGGACACGAATGAGAAACTAGTCTAGTGAACAGGAAGCTATAACATCTCATACTTTCAATTAACCAATGAAATGATATATTATGAAACACAATAGATAACTAGAAACACAAATTCTGTAAATAAACGTATAGCACAGAAGTAGTAGGAGAACCCCCAGGGCTGGGCCCAAAGCCACTAGAAGCCTACTGCTAAGGAATAATCAGAGATTATTTATTCCAAAAACACAAAATTATTCATTAATCCACCGAGAAATACATTAGTACAAAACTTGAATATTTTGTCTGAATACGTTTAATACGGTAAGATTATATTACAGAACTATTTTTCGTCTTGTTCATCTTCGGCCTTTTATAGCTTAAAGGCGAATTCAAAAGTAGTAACAGATCCTTCTCATTATGAGACCCTGTTGCTTCGTGGCTATCGATTGAGTACTCCAAGGGTGGGCATGCCTCTACATCTTCTGCTAATTCATAGGAGCCGATATGATTCTATTCACCTTCCTTGTCTGTTGTCTTTAGGTCATCCGGTCAGAAGTTTGGATGTTTTTTTCCCTTATTCTTGGCCCAACATACTCACCTGCTTACCTTTTGGTAGGTCCTCATGCAAACAAATGGTTTAGGTGTAGCTGGGTTAAAGAATATTTAGGGTATACCTCTTCTTTGTAAATTATGAAGCCATGTCTCTGTTTAATCTTTGTGAATGCTAAGTTTGTGTGCCCTTTTGATAGCTCATAATTGTGATGATCGTATTCAGAGGGTACCAGATGATGGGGCATCTATATCTACACCATATCCATGTAGTCCCCATGTTAAAATTTATGTTGCTGTACAGAAGGAACCTAAAAGAAACAACTTTGACGTTCCTGTACCCAAATGGCTCCCTGTTCTTCACATTATTTGTAGAGGCTAGCCATCTCTATTTGGCTACTGCCAATGATTCTTATTGAATGTCCTGGAAGTATGTCCGCCCATTCTACACAATATCCCTATGAATAGGTCCCAACTTGGATATCACTCCTTTCCGTTGCATGAATTTATTATGTTGGGTAAACAGGTATAGGGGTTTAGTAGGTTCCCCTCTGACCCATAGATATAGGCCATGCTCACTTTTCTAAAAGGTGTTGTAGGCCTTAGCCCACCTAGTTTGGTTCTTGGCAAAAGACAGAAAAGCCTGGAACTGAACGTCCCCTATGAAGGGGTTGGGGTTACTGTCCCTATCCTTTAAAAATAAATTGTGTAAATATGGTTCACACAAAAGATGTTGGACTTTCTCATCCTACTCATTGCAACACTGGACAAATTCCTCAATGGTTTTAAAAGTAGTGGGGTTCCCTGCCCTGACAGCCTTGATTTTCAACAATAAATACCGTTCCACTAAGAATAAAGCATAATTAGTGGATGGTGCCCTACACCTCAATACATCTGAGTAAAGAGAGCAAACCATACTGGTTTTCTTCTTAGCTTGTTCCACTTGATCTCATGATTTCTTCACTTTTGTCCTTTCTTCCCTGAGTTGGGAAAAGGTTTCATCCTCAGTTGCAGAAAGGTATTTGAATCGATTTAGTAGTACCTGATGTTCCTGTAAGCGTACTACTTCCTTTCTGCACTGGGAAAATTCATGATGGAATTGAATTAATTTGTTGCGCAACTTCTGATTGGTAGCCTTTCCTACTAGGGGAGTGTAGGCAGGTGTCACCTCTGTTTGAGTCCCCTTATATTCTGTAAGTTCTAGATTAGTTTGCACAGAGGTTTCAACAATGTGTATCAACTCTGTTTGTACAAAGGCTTCAACTTTATTCATTAACTCAGTCTGTACAGAAAATTTAGTGGTATCTATTAAATCGATCTGTACAGAGGCTTCAACATTGTCCATTAGATCTGTCTGTACAAAGGTTTCAACATTGTCCATTAGATCCGTCTGTACAGGGACTTTAATAGTATCTATTAAATCAGTCTGTACAGTGGCTTCAACATTGTATATTAAATAAACCTATACAAAAATTTCAATAGTATCTACCGTTTGGGTAACAAAATATGTTTGGGTACCCATGGTAGCCAATTATTTCTCAGGCTTCCAAGCCTTGTTTGTTTCTTTCAATGGTTTCCTTAGCTATTTTTATCATTCTTATCAATTATTGTACTTCTTGCTCATTTTCCTTAACTTAATCTCAACTATTTTTTCTTTTTGGAAAATTTTTGGTAGGAGAAGGAGGAGTAGTGGCTTCGGTTTCAGAAATGGTTGAGCCAATTCTAAGGTTATCAGCAATGGTGTTTTATTTAGGCATCGAAGAGGTTATTTCAACATTAACATCATGACTGGGTGAAATAATATTTCCTTCAGGTGTCAGGGGAACTTTCTCAATGCTTGAGTTTTGTTCTAATAGAACAGTGTCTCTTGACTGGTTTCCAAATTCAGATATTCCTTTTTTCCGGTCTTCCCTACTCACCCATTCATTATCAGAGGGATATAAAACCCTCGAAGCCTACAATTCATCAGGGTGAGCTAGGATTTCAATGTGGCCAGAGCTACTAGCAGCGAAAGACTGGTTTAACAGGTCCCTCTTCTCCTCACATTGTTTAGATGGGCTTCCAATTTCATGAGATGCTCTCATTAACTCAAGCACTTGATCCATTTCTTATTCATAGTATTGTAAGGAAATATTTTGAGGGCTTGCAAGTGGTGTATGGGATGGTCCTGCCTCATCTATAAATTTAGAGGTGTCTTGCCATAGTTGCAGCCTTTCATATCATCTCTGTTTCCCTGGTTTTGAGGTCGAAACATGGGCCCTCTTCCCTCTTGCTCTCTTGGGTATGGTTATTATAGGGAGTTCAATATCTGCTCTGACAGGGTTTTCTTCAGGGGCAGGTATGGCAAGATCAACAAAGTTGTCCCAAGTTATCTGATGTTTTCCTAGCTCATGAATGAGGATCAATTTACTCAATCCATGGTGGTTGGTAACTTCTTGGGGGTTTTTGAATTTTCTAATTCGAACATCAGTATTGTGCAATATATAATTTAGGAAAAAGGGCAAGTTAACTGAATTTTTTCACTTGAAAATAGCTAATAGTTTAAGTTGGCAGGGCTTTACCACATCCTGAAATCCACCCCATGTGATATATCTTTGAATAACCACTGCCAATTCTTGCCAAGGATGCTCCAAGGATGCAAGATTAATACCCTTCCCTTTTCGTTCCAATGGTTCGCCTAGGTCCTGGTATATTGAGATTTCTTCTTGTATAAGGACATGTTTTTCAGTCCATATTTCTCCTTCTATGGGTAGTATGAAGACCTCATCGATGATTTCCTCAGCGACTGATATGATTCTTCCTTTGACTATGGTATGCCCTTCTCGCAAGTATTGCAGGAATTCAACTGCTATCTTTGTGTTAAACCCTTGTAGTCTGTGTAGATATCGAATCCAGCCAACTTGTTAGAGAATGGTGCGAGCTGATTCTGAGACTTAGAAGGTTGTGGATTCATTGCAAAGAGAATTCCCCCTATGGATAATGTGTTATCCAAACTGGTTTCTTCTTCTGTTTGCGTTCCTTTCGACCTTATTGGTTAAAACAAAATACTGCATGTGTTTTTTTTTTTTTACACATATATTATAAAAATGCAACCTCATATTGTAAATGACATGATCTCTTAGTCCCATCAGCATATATGAAGGGATTTGTGTGGGTAATTCACATGCTTATTCATTATGGATATTTTTATGCCCTCCATCGGGAGAAGGGCGTCCACGGCCTTAAGCTCAAGAGAAACGGAAAGACTGCAACAATCATGAATGCACATGAGGCAAGGGTCAAAAATTGGTAATTATCGTAGATGTATGAGAGAAGGGCGTCCATGGCCTTGAAGCTCAAGAAAAGAGGAAAGATTGAAACAATCATGAATGCATACAAGGAAAAGGTCAGAAGTTGATAATCATCACAATTGTACATTAGGTGGAAATGACCGAAGAAGGGGAGAAAAGCAGAGTAGTAATTATTATGGCAGGATGTCCTATTTTGATAGTGTAGCATGATAAGTGATGAATTATGATTGGTGTTGCCATCCCTTAATTCAAACATGAAAATATAATTCACTCTTAGTTAATTATGCAAGTAGGTAGTGATAACACTTATTCAAGTAGTGCATTTATTTCGGGAATGGATCAATAGGAAATATGACATAGAAATGTAATTGGCTATTGTTAGAAAAATACTTCCATACTACAAGCAGAGCCACTGCTGCCAGAAGGCATTCATAGCCTTGACAGGATTTCTATTTTAATCTAGAAATGAGCCAGAATCATCTATTTAAAAGTAGACATTTTTCTTATTTTATGGAGAGATCATTGTGCTAGTGTGGTGGAAAGATAGTCATAGTGACATTCACTAGGATTGTAACAGAGTGATCAGGCCAACTCGTGATGATACTTGCTTTCCTTCAAGCAGTTTGAGTTATCGAGAAGGTCACTACCCTAGTGTGTTGGCCATGTGGGAATGTCACATGTTAAACCCTCATGATCATGGTAGGCTGGCTCGTGATGAGACCCCTATTCTCTCTTAAAAATTTGCACATAGACATAATATTTTTCCTTTGAAAAGTAGGCATTTTTCTTGTTTTATGGAGAGATCACTGTGTTGGTGTGGTGGCCAGATATTCATAGTGCCATTCATTGGGATTGTAACAGAGTGATCAGGCCGGCTCATGATGAGACCTCCTTTCCTTCAATCAGTTTGAGCTATCGATAAGGTCACTACCCTGGTGTGTTGGCCATTGTGGGAATGTCACCTATTAAACCCTTATGATCATGGTAGGTTGGACCGTGATGAGACCCCCTATACTCTCTTAAAAAATTTGCACATAGACATAATATTTTATTTTTATTTTTACGTGGAGGGAGGCTCATTAACTCCATAAGAGTTAAGGATGGCGTGAGAAGTAAAAATAATGCCAATACAATTAATACTCTTTATCCCTATATCCTCATGTCAAGGAGAATTACTACTTGAGAGTGTAGAAATATATACCATCATAATAATATGGAAGTGAATCGTGTGATAATATGTTTGAACAGGAGATTTCCAGCCCTTCATTACATAGATAAACCATGTCAACTTCTGGAGTAGAGATTTCCATCAAAATTTCAAAGGTTCACAATATTAGTAATATCACTTCTTTTCTCCTCTTCAGATGCTAATTCCTTTCCAAAAATGGCTTTTATGGAAAGAAAGTGTAAAGGGGAAGTGGATATTCGAAAAAGATCATCAAAGTAAGAAAAAAAAATGCTATAGAAAAGAAATCAGCCGTTCCATTTGATTGAACAACAACTGTTCAATTAGATTGGACAACAACTGCTCCATTGATTGAACAACAACAAGAAAAAATTGCGCAAAAACACAGCCGTTCAATTGAATTGAATAACAACTGTTCAATTCGATTGAACAACAAATGTTCAATTGGTTTGAATAGAATCCATTCAAAGGTTTGAACAACAAAAAATACACACAAAAAACATGGTCATTTAATTGAATTAAACAACAACTGTTCGATTCGATTGAACAACAATTGTTCAATTCGATTGAACAATAATCGTTCAAAGGTTTGAACATCAAAAAATAAACACACAAAAAACATGGCCGTTCAATTGAATTGAACAACAACTATTCAATTTGATTGAACAACAACTTTTAAATTGGATTGAACAACAGCTGTTCAAAGGTTTGAACATCAAAAAATAAACACACAAAAAACACGGTCGTTCAATTGAATTGAAAAGCAACTGTTCAATTCGATTGAACAACAATTGTTCAATTGGATTGAAAAACAATGTTCAAAGGTTTGAACAACAAAAAATAAACGCACAAATAACACACCCGTTCAATTGAATTGAACAACAACTGTTTAATTTGATTGAACCGCAGATGTTCAATTGGATTGAATAGTAGTCATTCAAAGATTTGAACCGCAAAAAATAAAAAATAAAGGATACGAGAAAAATAATGTAGCTGTGAGCATGAAAAAGAGATGGAATGTACAACAATGAGAAAAACTATAAATTATAGGAAAGATATATACAATATTTACAAGCGGAAATAACAAATTTTCATGAACTTAAAGCTGCGAGGCCATCACCCCCTACAGCTAAAATTTGGATGGTGGGATTGTCACACACCTGCTGGCAGAAAGATTCTTTTGTAAGTGGTTTATGATAGAGGTGCACCCAGTGTCCATTGACTCGGAAGGTGGAGCCATATCCATCTATGGTAGTCAAGGTAATGGTACCATTGCTGTGTACATCCTGAATTTCATATGGACCGAGCCACCTTGTTTGTAACTTACCCAGGAAGTATTGGAATCTGGAGTCGTAGAGGAGTGCCCAGTATCCTTTCTAGAATGTCTTTTTTTTATGAGGTTTTCATGCCACTTAGCTCATTGTTTTTGAATAATTGCAGTGCACTGCAGAGCAAGTAGCTGTACTTCATCTAATTCATTTATTTGTTGGAGTCTTCTAGTCTGGGCATCCGTCAAATCCAGTGCCACTTCTTGGGCTATTCTTAGAGTATTTATTTTGAATTCAATAGGAAAAATTGGTTCCCTTCCAAATACCAAATGGTATGGAGAATATTCAGTGGTGTTTCCCTATGTTGTGTGGTAAGCCCACAAGGCCTCTGGTAGTCTAGTAGCCCAATCCTGGCGATGTGTTGAGACTGTTTTAATGAGAATTTCCTCAAGGACTTTGTTGGTGCTTTCAACCCGCCCATTCGTCTACAGGTGGTAGGGAGAGGTGACCTTATGGGTGACATGGTGGTTCTTCCGAGTGGCCGTAATTTTATTTCCCACAAACTGTGCCCCCCCATTAGTTATCACTTCCCGAGGTAAGCCATACCGCACAAATAGCTCAAAAAGAAAATTGATCACATATTCTTCTGTAGCTCTTGATAAAGCCACTATTTCTACCCACTTTGTCACATAATCTGTGGCAACCAGTATGTAGGTATTTTGATTTTATGGCAGGTTGAATGGTCCAACAAAGTCTAGTGCTCACCGTTCGAAAGGTTCCACTACTAATTGTGGTTGTAATGACATTTCATCAGATTGGCCAGGGTGGCCCATTCTTTGGAAACTATCGCAGTCTTGGACATATTTCTTGGCATCTTTAAAAATTTTAGGCCAATAATAACCCATTTGAAATACTTTGTGCCCCATCCTACGAACTGCAAAATGGCCACTGTATGGTTCATCATGACATGCCCTTAGGATTTCATAAATATCATCTTCTCGGATGCATTTGCATATATGCATATCAGCTCCTGTATGAAAAAAATATCCACCAATCCAGAAGAATCTAGCACTGCGTTGAACAGTTAGCTTCCGTTCCTTTGGTGTCAGGTGTCTTGGAAGCTTTCCTACTGCCAGATAATTCACTACATCTACGTACCATGGTGTTTTTACTGCTACAATGAACAAATTCTCATCAGGGAACTGATCATCCATCGCTAGTGGGTCATCTGACTTTAGAACTCTAGACAGGAAATCTGCCACTACGTTCTCCTTCCCTGGGTGGTCCTTGATAGTTATGTCGAGCTCTTGTAAAAACAACAACCAACAAGTCACTCTTCCATTTGTAATAGGTTTATTGGCTAAGTATCTAATGGAGGAGTGATATGTATATAGGAATACTTTATAGGAAGTTATATAATGTCTAAATTTATTAATAACATAAATGACAGTTAATAACTCCTTTTCGGTCACTGTATAGTTTAATTCGGTAAGAGTGAGATTCTTGCTAATATAGTAAATAGCATATGGATTTTTGTATTCTTCTTGACCGAGAACTTCCCCTATCGCTGTGTCAAATGCATCTGAGGAAATGTGAAAGGGTAGCTCCCAATTGGGGCTACGTAAAACTGGTGTAGTCGAGACCAGTTTCTTCAAATTTGAAAAAGCAGTGTCACATTTATCAGACCAATGGAATTCAACATTTCCAGTTAATGCATACAAGGGCACATAAATTTGTGAGAATTTATTTATAAACCTATGGTAGTATGCTACATACCCAAGGAAACTACGTACCTCTGTCTCAGTGCAAGGTGTGGCTAATAAAAGAATTACCTCTATCTTTGCCAGATCAACCTATATTCCAGTTGCAGAGATGTAGTGCCCTAGGATTACTCCTTCGGTCATCATCACGTGAAATTTTTCGTTGCTTAAACACAATCTGGTAGCAATACATCATTCCCATACTTTTTCTAGTGTTTTCAATGCTTGATCAAATTCATCTCCATATGGAGTAAATTTGTCCATGTAAATTTTGAGTCCTTCATTTATTAAATCGGAAAAAATGTTGAGTATGCCTCTTTGAAATGTTGCTGGGGCATTACATACCCCGAACGGTAATACCCTATAGGAAAATGTACCCTAGGGGCAGGTAAAGGTTGTTTTATCCTTGTCTTCAGGGGTTATCTGGATTTTATTGTAACCACTGAAACCATCAAGGAAATAGAAGAACTGATTTCATGCTAATGTATCAAGGACCTGATCAATAAATGGGAGGGGGAAGTGGTATTTCTGATTTGCTTTATTTAGTTCTTTGTAATCCACACAGATCGGCCAATTACCATTCTTCTTAAGAACAAATACTAGAGGAGAGACCCATTTGCTGTCGGAAATATGATAAATGAAGTTTACATCTAGCAAATTTTGAAATTCATCTTTTAAAATGTCTGTTAGATGCAGTTTTAACCTCCGCTGAGGCTGTCAAATAGGCCAAGCATCCTTTTCAGTATAAATGTGATGTGTGCATAGCTGAGGATATATACCCTTCATGTCTGGGTAGTCCCAAGAAATGCTCCCTTATATTTTTGTAGAACCTTAATGAGGTTTTATTGTTGGTTACTGTTCAGACTAACATTGATATTTAAAACCTTTCCTGGCTCAATTTCAATTAGTATGCTGTTGCAAATAACAGGCGTGGGTATGTGATGATTATCAATGTCTGCCAAGGGGTCTTCTTGTGCTTCATTATCAAGAACTTATTTTAACATTTGGCATTTAATTTTTTCAAAAGAAGATGGCTGATTCATGAAGTTATTGATTACATCATCTTCAGTTTGATATTTGAATTCGAGCGCTTAAACTATTGTCAATGCTGAACAAATGTTTTGTTCCCAGTACGTATGTGGCTGCTTGTGAATATTTACAGTGGGAAGACTTGGTTTGGAAGGGGGGTATATGACAATATATTTTATGGAATCACCTCTAGCAATGGTCATGCTGCATGTTTGACAGCCTATGTAAGCATTGGTTGTTGCTAACCAAGGTCGTCCCAGTATCAGGGGGTGCCCATCTAACCAAATTTTTTGTTTAATAACTAAAAAGTCTGCTAGATACTCCCATGAGTCCATAGAAACCAGAATGTCCTGTAATTTTCCTTCTGGTTTGATAACAGATTTGTTAGCAAGTTCCAACAATGTAGATGTGGGTTCTAACATTGTTATACCTAACTTCTCGCAGGTTTCTGTATTCAAGATGTTAATGGCCGCCCCTAGATCGACTAATGTGTTTGAAAAGGAGTGACCAGAGATTTGTACAGTAACTATGGGATTCCCTGGATCCTCGTATTTTACTGGTGTTTCTTTACCCAAGAGTAAGTCTGACAGTGCTCCCACTACATGAACAATTGGTACAGTTTTTGCTTTCCTTACCTATTTTTTCCTACACAACTCTTTAATTTCTTTGGCATAGAGAGGAATGTCTTGTATAGCTTGTAGAAGAGGAATTTTGATGCAAAGGTTTTTTAATTCCCCTAGGAGATCAAAATCTGAAGAGACTATTGGTTTAGGCAATATTAACCTCTCAGGGAATGGAGGGGAGGAAATAATAAGGTTTTCAGGGTCTTTTTGGTCAACTGTGTTCCTTGTAAAAAATTGAATAACTGACATGTTATCCACCGAGATTCTCCTGATCACACACTATTTATATTCATGCACAATAAAGAATCTCTTCTACCATTGATCATCACACGTGGAAATAAAATCAATTGCATGCACACATTAAAACCATAAAAATTCACACATATGAACACAGTATGTAATGGGAAAGCTTAAAGCTGAAAACCCCCAACTATCTGTATATTATATATGTCATAGAGATCATGTAACAATTATTGTACAAATCTCCTCACAATATCTCAATACAATCTCCAATTGCTACACACTAATCAAGCTAGCTCTAGCAAAACACATGTTCCAATCTCTGCCACTTGATAGCTTGCCTCTACTGTGAAATCCTTGCTGAAGAATGCCTCTTGATGAGTTCGAATTACCCTAGCCTTTCTCACGCAGTCTTTATAGGCATCTCTACTATGTTGATGCAAAACCATGCATCACTTATAGTCACACCAACCGATAGTCACACTTGCTCCCTACCCCACTTTGCACTCTGTCTCCACCGAAACCGTCTGGCGTAATCGTTAACTCGATGTATTATTTAGTTGATCAAATGAGTTTATAATTAGTGAAATTAATTAATAATTAATTCACACCACTCTCACTAATTGTATCAATCAGTTAAACTAGATACAAATAGGTCAACTATGTTTAGATTAGTTAAACTGAACACAACTCCATTAACTTCCTCAATCAACTCCACCAAACTCTCTCACATGAGTTCTAACTGAAGTATCCATGCAATATCTCCACTTAACCCTTAGGAATAGTGTAATTCATTCTGTCAGCTCCTGTGCCACATCTATGCACTTAACTGAAGTGCTCCAAGAGAATAAGATAATGTTTAGAGTCCAAATATTATTAAGAGCTAATAATATTCGACATATTTATTTTTAGACTGGCACTCTAAAAATAGATTCTGCCCAATATGTCTAAAATTAGAAATCCATCTATTTTTCCAACTTTACCAACCATCCATAAATAGCATCCCGCAACTTATAGAACATGATCCATATGTCTAAAAATAGACATAGTCTAAAAATAGAATTTGCAATAAAAATCACCTGTGTGGCCCCCACCTCGTATTGGTGATCACTTTTCCAACTAGGATCAGGAATGATGTTTCAAAATGCCTCCTTCACTATTTCTTGTTGCAATATTCAACACTCCCTCTCAACAAGAAAGGACTGTCTTTGCATGCGACATGCAACTCCATGCATTCACCTTGCAACCTTCAAAAGCGCCATGCAACTCCATGCATCTGCTCTGCAACTCCTTTGAAACTGAATAAGATCCAAATAGCTCAATTAGTCTGATGCATCTACCATCAAAGTCTTCTAATTTTGTTGGGCCCAACTGCACATGTCATCAGGAACACTGTGCTATTGAACTCTTGCACCCATGCACTCTGCACCTGCTGTCAACTCTGATTCGTGCTCCAGTATCCGACACTGTCACTTTGATCTGCCTACATCAATCCAACTGATCATGCTACTGTTGTGCTGTGGGCACCTAGTAGCCAGGTTCAACTCATGAGATCCACAACATCTCATGAATCCTACCCAAAAATCTCCTCTTGGGATTAATCATGCATGTCGCCCCACCTCTCACCTGGTGGTATAGCTGCATGCACTCCCTCTGCCCATCTGGCATGAAATTTCTCTGCATGAGTGGTTTCTTCCACTCCATGATCCTCATCTTGTGGCTGCTCCACATCCCAAGGTTCACTCTTACCTACATGCAAAACTTTCTCCCTCTCAAGCATCAATTTCATGTCTTTCTTGCACTTCCCAACAGTAGGAAGCTCCGTAGACATCCCATCTACTTCAAGTCTGTAGAGATTCTTTGCTCGAATCCCAACCTTCTTGACTTTTCCTTCCTCATCCACACTAACTCCTACACTCCCAAGCTCATCCCTACAGTGGACAAACTTTTTCAAGTATACTGGAATAGTGTCATTATTCTCCATTTTTATTTTCCTGAGTTTATCCTTGAGCGCCAACTTCCTCTGGTCACTCTTGCTTTGAAACAAATCTGTCAAAGCTTTCCACATAAAGAATGGAGAAGCTTTACCATGAAGGCTAGATACTATGTGATCCTTCACACCGTCCAACAGAATCCTTCAACACCTTGCTACCTTCTTTTTCCATGCGTCAAGTATGATAGCATCACTAGAAGTAGGTTTTAGAATTTCTGCATCTATGAACTCCTTCAACCCATTGTCATCCAGCACCACCTCCATCCTGTCCTTCCATGCATTATAATTCGAGCTGCCCTCAAGGGAATACTCCAATCACAATCTGTTGAAAGACATCTCAACTTTGACACCAAGAAATCACTATAGCAATTTCGAATTCCACCAGCACAAAACTCAATCGCTTCAATGCTTTGCAATTGATCCAATGATCAATATCGCTTTGATACAATGTAGAAATTTATAACACAGCTCTAATACCATGTATAAATTTGAATAACTAATATGTTATCCACCAATATTCTCCTGATTACACACTATTTATCTTCATGCACAATACAGAATCTCTTCTACCATTGATCATCACATGCGGAAATAAAATCAATTGCATGCACACATTAAAACCATAAAAATTCACACATATGAACACAGTATGTAATGGGAAAGCTTAAACCTGAAAACCCCCAACTATATGTATATTATATATGTCATAGAGATAATGTAACAATCATCATACAAAGCTCCTCACAAGCTCTCAGTATAATCTCCACTTTCTACACACTAATCAGGCCCGATCTTGCAAATCCCATGCACCGATCTTTGCCAGCCTTTAGCCTGCCTCTACTGCGCAATCCTTGCTGAAGAATGCCTCTTTATGAGAATTGATTACCCCAGCCTTTCTCACACAGTCTTTATAGGAATCTCTACTACGTGTTGGATGCAAACCATGCATCACTTATAGTCACAACTGATAGTCACACTTGCCCTTTCACCTATCTTTGCACTGGTCTCCACTGAAACTGTCCATGCACTGAAGTTATCTAATGTATTATTTAGTTGATTAATGATTTTATAATTAGTGAATTAATTAATAATTAATTCACACCACTCTCACTAATTGTATCAATCAGTTAAACTAGATACAAATAGCTCAACTATGTTTAGATTAGTTAAACTGAACACAACTCCATTAACTTCCTCAATCAACTCCACCAAACTCTGTCACATGAGTTCTAACTGAAGTATCCATGCAATAGCTCCACATAACTTTAGAATAGCGGGTAATTATCAGCTACCTTCTCAGGCTACATCAGTAGTACCGAATCGGCGTTCCAAGAGAATAAGATAATGTTTATAGTCCAAATATTATTAAGAGCTAATAATATTCGACATATTATTTAGGTAGATCGGTAAGAATTCTAAAAAATAGATGTCTCGCCCAATATGTCTAAAAATAGAGGTCCATCTATTTTTACCAACTTGACCAACCATCCACAAATAGCATCCCGCAACTTATAGAACATGATCCATATGTCTAAAAATAGACATAGTCTAAAAATAGACTTTGCGATAAAAATCACCTGTGTGGCCCCCACCTAGTTTTGGTGATCACTTTTCCAACTAGGATCAGGAATGATGTTTCAAGATGCCTCCTTCACTGTTTTTTGTTGCAATATTCAACATTCCTCCCCTACTCTATCTCTATTTCTATCATAGTTTATTGTTTAGGTGTTGTCGTAATTTCAGACTCAAGTTGTGGTAGGGTCGTATCTTCTTTAGGGGAAATAAAACATCCTGATATCAGCCTAAGTTCATTGCATTGCTTCTGTTCAGTTTCAGATTTTGGGTTTTCGACAATTTGGATTAGCTAAACCGGTATGTTATTGGGATTAGGATTGGGTTGAGCTAGTAGTTGAGGACACATGATAGGCTAAGGATTGTGTTGGACTGAGTATGGAGCTAGTAATGTAGGTTGATTATGAGTCCCTGTCCCCATCGGTAAATTGTTCATTCCCAGGGGTTGCTACTAGTTTTGAGACCAATTTGTATTCCATGAAGTGGAGGCAGACCACTGGGACTGATATGGATTGTTTTGCTAGTAAGGGGGAGAACAAGGAAAACTTGAATAATTATTACCTGAAGAGGGTTGTGTTTTTTGGGTATGTGTTACATTATTTCCACGATTAGTCACATGTGGGGGGGTGATAGCCCACCCCCCCCCCCGTACGTTGTGCAGGGCGCAACGCCCCGTGAAAAAAAATTTAGACCTTATTTTCCGGTGGGCGGACCCACCCATGGTTTTGTGCATGGGTTTTCACATGGTTTTGAGGCATGATGGTTTTCGACCCCTGGTATTTTGTAGATCCGGTCAAGGGAACTACGGTTATGTTCTAATCTGGGGTAAATGGATTTTGGTTTATGTATGCTTTGGCATGTATATATATGTGTTGTAACACTAAAAGGAATATAATGAAAAATCAAGCTGGTCTTCCCAATTTGGGATCCAGGGGAAAATATCTGTGCTTATCTATTTTATGTTTTATGCTCTCGCTATTGTTTATTTTTTGTTTTAAGATTAATTTGTAGATAATTTCTGTTCAGGATTAAAACCTATAGTGTTGGCCAAGGAGGCATGGAAAATGATTGGGATGGCTAGGAAAAAAAAGCCGATTGGCTCTGCCATGCTGTTGCAAGGTTCTTTTAATTAAATTGTGGAGGATAAAAGAACTGAGGGAGGCCTTGTGGCATACCTGGTTGTGCTTGCCACTGTCGACGTTGATTCTTTAGATAGACCGGTTTTGTCTCTCATTCTGCCTCTTTAAAAACCGCTTTCAACTCCAGAAGTGAAGGGAAATGGTTAGTGGCGTGGTCCTTGGTACAAATAGCACATGTCTGGACCATGTCTAATGGACATTCCCACTGGCTGTGCTTCTTCCAACAGCATGGAAAAAATACAACCAATTTCTGTTTTGTTATAGCTTGCTTCTTCTTGGCTTTAAGGACATCTAGCTGCATTGTGAGGGTGCCCAAAATATTAGTTTTAGAATCTTCTAAGAGATTACTGAATTCTGCTCTGGTCACGTTGCCACCAGACTGTTTATAATTCCTTGTAGTTGAGTCTGGATCGATTGGCCTACTTCGCGTACTACCTCAAGAACACCTGATGCACAATGCAATAATGTCATCATATTCTTCATGATAGATGTCCCCTTTTACCATTATATTAAGTGTTTCAACCCATTCTTTCTTCATTCCCTTAATCATTGTTTCTTTTAAGATATCTTTGGATAGTGTAGTATATGGAGACCTTTGAAAACTATATTGAAATCTTTCAACGTATTCTTCTAATGTCTCATTGTCTCTTGCAGACATATTGAAGATTTCGTCTTTTAGTTCTTGAGTCCAGTAGTAGTATTGATATTTGTTAAGAAAGGAGTTTTTCATCTGATCCTAAATATTAATGGTTCCTCCACCGAACCCCATAAACCAACGTAGTGCTATCCCCTTCAAAGTAGAGGGAAATAATTTCAATTTCTGAGGGTCAGTGGTGTAGTCATATCCCCTACATAAGACATCAAATTCAAGTAAGAATGCATTTGGATATTTCGAGTTCAGCCCATGGAAGGTGGGGATGTTTTTTAACATAATGGCTTCCATAGGGGCATTTATGGCCGAATCAACAATGGGATACTCCAATGTTGAAGTTTGATACTGGTTTTGGTTGTTTTCCATTTGATCAAAAGATATGCCAGTAATCTTCAGGGATTTCTTGTTCTGGGGGAATAATTTGAGTGAAATTAGAGAGTGGATTTGGAGGAAACCTTACAATGCTTCCCTAATTTGGGATACTGGGTGTATCTGTCTCAACCACTCTCTCAAGGGATCCAGGGTCTAGAGTTTGTATTGCACTGCTGGTTTCTCCCTCTCCGTCCGGCAAATTGCAAGAGTTTCAGGAATTACGTGTTGAATAGTATGAAGGATTTTTTCAGACCCTTCTGTTTCACTGGGAATCTCGGCGTGGGCTGCAGATGGTTAGGCTGCTGCCTGAGGGAGTGTAATAGGACTCGGAGTAGGAATGGTTCTGGGTCCTACTGATGCGTGTGATTCAACCTTCTTAATGATTTCTTCTATATATGTTGTTCTTCCAAGGACCACCGATACTTTGGGTTTTTTGGATTTAAGTGGGGGATTTTGATATAATTCTATCTTTTTCTTCCTAGTCATAAAAAAAGAACACCTATCCTACTAACCTCTGCACAATTGATGAGAAGCGGGATAGAGAGCAAGCATTTTTCTTGCTAGTACATAGGTTCTTACCTCTTGTTTTCAATACCCAATTATTTCACAACAAAATGAATAATAAATAAAGGACATCACTCTTAAACACTATCCCCAGAAATGCCGCCAAAATGTTGGGTCATAAAGGTGACTGTTTAAAGGTAACCTTAATGCTTCTCATTAATTATCAACCCAGGGAAAGTCTTGTTATTTCAAGAGGGTAAGAAAAATATATGCAAGTGACATTAGAGGCTAACTACTCTAAATCTTCATAAGGAAGATTTTCTAATTCTCGAAGTTCAATCAAACCAACCGGAAGTGAATTATGAGATTTTTGAATTATTCAAAGGAGCTAGCTCTGTTCTAAGCCTATGCAAAAATGACTACTCAAGACTGAAAATAATAAATTGCAATTGAACAACACACTTTGATGAATTGAATAGTTACCTTAATGAATTGAACAACAATTTTAGCAATCAATTATTCTAGAATTTTCAATTGAATTCTCTTTGAATCAACTAATAACATCCTTCTGAATTAAACATCAACCAAACACTCATAATTATGATGAAAAGATCCAAACTTTAACTATATGTAGAATTGAACAACAACCATGCTGAAACTAGTCTAAAAATTGTAAAAGCATTGATTCTAGATAAGAGGACATGAATGGGAAACTAGTCTAGTGAAGAGGAAGCTATAACATCTCATACTCACAATTAACCAATTAAACGATATATTATGAAATGCAATAGATAATTGGAAATGCAATTTCTATAAATAAATGTATAACACAGAAGTAGCAGAAGAACCCCCACGGCTGGGCCCAAAGCCACTAGAAGCCTACTTCTAAGGAATAATCAGAGGTTGTTTATTCCAAAACAGCCAGATTATTCATTAATCCACCGAGAAATACATTAGTACAAAACTTGATGATTCTGTCCAAATACGTTTATTTCAAGAAGATTATATTACATTAACTGTTTTTTTTCTTGTTCATCTTCGAACTTTCATATCTTAAAGGCAAATTCAAAAGTAGTAATGGATCCTTCTCATTATGAGACCTTGTTGCTTTGTGGCTATCGACTGAGTACTCCAAGAGTGGGCATGCCTCTACATCTTCCGCTGATTCATAGGAGTCGATATGATTTCGTTCGCCTTCCTTGTCTGTTGTCATTAGGTCATTCGGTCAGCAATTAGCTGTTTTTCTTCCCTTCTTCTTGGCCCAACAAAAATCCTCATAGGAAGTCACATTGGCATGTCCCAGAGTGGACAAGCCATGAAACCACTAGTATTGTGCCTCTCCCTCCAAATTTGAAGTGGCCATTTTAATGGCCTCCACCTCCATCATCCCACTAAGCTGGAAATAGGTTTCCAGCTTCTCCACTCAAGCATGAGTTGTGCACTTGGTAGTTCCATTGTATGTGGGGAAGTACATACTCCCAATGGTGAACTACAACTTGGTGCTTTGCATGCCCTATCCTCCATAACTCCTTTTATTCTCATTTTTCTTGAGTTGGAAATAATATATGAAAGATAGTGCTACTTTGATGTCTCTGCCATGGATTTCCACCCGAAATACTCTCCCATGGAAATTTGATCATCAAATCCTCCCTCTTCACTTGGTGCCAAGGGTAGGAAATAAGGAAACATGGTTCTATTTTTCCCACTAAATGGTGGTGGGTGCATAGTGGGAAAAGGGTGTTCATACAACTGAGAGGCTATAGAATTATCTCCAAATAGAAAATCCTGGTGAATGGCCTAGTCCTAGTTTTTTTGTTTGATCTCATATAAAATATGTTTCTGTTGCTTTGCTAAATCATTAAGGGCCTTCAAGTGGCTATAAAAGGCCATCTATTCCTTTATCTTGTGCTCCCCCATATCCTATACTATCACCACCTTTCCACAGTCATCAATGTCTGGAGTGATCTCTAGTTCCCCCTCCCTGCTACAATACCTTTGCCTCCTATAGGTGATTTTTTGTATGTCCTCCTCACTCATAGGAAAGTCCCCTGCAGCTGAGCAAAGATATTAGCTTTGATACCACTGTAATTTTCCTAATTATGAAAAACAGTGATATGAAAAGAATAGAACAGAATGACACCACAAAAAATTTCAAACTTTAGAACACACCCATGAAAAACCAAAAATGTAGGAGCATCTCAACAATTTTATTATAAATTGGAGCAAGAGTACAATTATATGGAATAAATGCACCTGTTCTTACCTCAAAGGCGAGTAGAGAAAATCCCAGATGAAAAAACATGAAGCGCAAATGCTATTATCAATTGCCCAATTCCTTCTCTATGCTACCCCAACAATTCTGCAGACGACACTGTCTGCTGCAAAGGTATAGATGGAAACCCCTCCTCAGTTGCTCAAAAAATTCTACAAAATTACCTACAAGCTACTCAAGAAAAACCCACAAAAATCCATAAAGGGTTTGGCCTAATTATGACCTCATAAAATCGACCCCAAAGGCCCTATGATCTCCACTAGCTACTGAAATACGTTGTCTATCTATGCACCAGAAAACCTCTCCAAAAACACTCCAAAAGGTTGCAATCCACCCCACAAATATTTCCCTTATTTCTCCTGGCAAGTTATAGCTTCAATAAGAAATATTATCACCCCTGCGTGTGCCCAATGACACCCTTATGCGCAGGTCCAAGTGCAGCAAACTCACTACAGAAAATAGTTGTCTTCTATGTCTCCCAAACTCCCCAAAAACCTTGCAAAATACCTGCGTTTCGTTCTCCTAATTTACTCTGGAAATTGATCCCCAAAAGAGCACTGAAATAACTCCCCTTGAACCTCTCATGCGTCCTCCTGGAAAACACACTTCCTGGGAAAATTTTGAGTGTAAGTGTTGGAAAATTCGCTGTAGGTCTCCTCTAGATAGACATGGAAGAACCTCTCTAGGGTGGCACTCGAAGTCCCCCGAAGAAAGGGTGATTTCTCTTCTTGGAAAATTTGTGCTAAATAAAAAGTGACCCAACTAACCAGCTCGAGTAAATACATTGAGTTTGGTATGCCAAAATATGCAAATGAAGTAGAGATCCATCTTATAATTCCATGGGCCTTCTTTCCCACGTGGGCCCCTCCACCAAGAAAATCGAATTCCCTCCTAATAATTTCGAACCATAGGCTAAGGTGAAGTGCGTTTATCATTGTGTGGGCAGTCCCCACATTCCACTATAAAAATAATATGAATTCATTTAAACTCCTAATTCCTTTATCAAAATTGAGTGGGTCCCATAACGTCCAAAATTGTTCTCAAAATTATGGAAATTAATTTTGTTCTAAAATAATTTAGGAAGGGACATTATAGTAGCTTAGGGACTTCCGCTACCTACTCAATGAGCACACAACATGTTGTAAAAGAAGTGATCATTCTTGTCCCACTGTCCAAACTTCACAAGGTTGGCTTCCTATGTGACATTGTAGTGTATTCCAATATATAAATATATCGCAAATTATTTCTTTCTAATGCAAGAATTCAATTTTTATATTTAATATGATTGTGACTATATACTCAAGCTTTATGAATAATCTCACCTCAATTTTTGAGTGATTGAATTTTTTCGAAATATCTTTATGCACAAGACTTTAGTATATGAGACTCGACTCAATTGTAACTTCTCTTAGGTTCATAGGATCTTTGATATAATCGTACTGCTTGATTCCTAAGTTTATGATGTAGACTTCTTCTAACCTTTGATCAATGATATAGGGTTGTTGAAGTTCGAATTTCAGAGAATTCATACTAATGATGATTACAGACCATTTATATTGTGCCCAGAACTTTGTTTCCCTCTACAAAGTGCTCTATCAGATCTACCTTTCGGTGTTCCAAAACATGGCTATTGATCCTCTTAAAAAATTCACTATTTTCTTCATAGGCCTGTGATTTTTAACTCAATGGTTAGGGCTTCTAGATATGCCCACAATTTTTATTTGCTTCCTCTAGGAGTTTGGCCCTAAGTAATTAGATTCCTATAAACCTTTGGTGATATTTTACCTGCCCTTACATGAACCAAGCTCTGATACCATGTTGAGAAATCTAGGGAATCATGTATTTAAATTTATTTCTCTTCTATTATGACGTTAGCTTATGATGTTTTATTTATTATATATTATTTCAATTTTTTATGTTATTCTCATTAAGACTAATGTCAATCCACGAAGATTACAAAAAAAATGGAACACAAGATATAGGCACATAACCAGGGAAAAACCCCTAGGTAGGGGAAAGCCCAGCCAAGAACTATTCCTTTAGTAGATTCATATCACAGTGAGACAACCAAGACTCTTGATACCCATACCATAGACACCTTACTTCCACGAAGTCAACCTTGTTCCTAAGTGACACATTATGCTTCAATTTTGCAGTCATAACATACAATAGTTTCAACACTTCACTCCTTAGTACTGCAATAATTCTACAATACTGTGATATCTCAGTCCTAGTTCTTCACTGTCCTCAATATGATATGAATTGTTTTGATGACCCAAACTTCATTGTCCTGAAAATGCACCCAACCTTGTTATCTCTAATCCATAATAAATTCGTTGTTGTGAGACATTCTTCTGAAATTTTGTTTATTAGACCCTTCTGTTCCTCTGTAATATATATCCGAACTTCTGTAACTTATGCAATATATTCGAACTTCTATAAATTTTGAAATATATCCAAAATTCTGTCACATCACTACTCTGAAAAAATGTCTGAAATTTTTCTTCTTCTAGTGGGGTCAAGTTCATCTAGGTATTTATAGTTGTTTCTAACTATAAATGAGCCTACATGAATAATTTGATGAGTCGAATTTCAAGGAGACCAAGGATGACTTGATGGAGGAGAGGTAGGACATTAATTTGACACTCAAATATTTTTCTATCATGTTCCCAAGAATGGTTTCTTACATCAAACTTTGACTTTGACTCAAAATAAAAACCTTAGAAGCCTAAAATGGAGGTTTGACCTCTGACCATTGACCCAAACATGAAATCCATGCTTTAATAATTCAATTTAAGAATAATAAAAAATTATTTGGACAAATATATTGCATCTTGACTCAAGTACAATTATGAAGACATACACTAGTTACATTTTTCAACATGATTCACTTGGAGGTCCACACATGTGTCTTTTGCATGCATTTACTTGGTGTCATTTATATTTTTGAAGCTTATTCTTGGAGGGAATACATGTGGAGAATTTTCCTCTTGCTATTTTAACAAGGTTTGTCTTGGAGGAGTGCAAAATTCTATTATTTATCTACATGCATGAGTTTACCACTTTCTATCTTTGGGATGGTGGTTATGGAAAATTCTCCTAGAAGAACTATTTTATTGTTTTCTCACTCACGCATCTTGGAGGTTGCACAAAGTGAGCTTTTGTAGGTGGACCTTGGAGCACATCCTCTCATGCAGAGGATTATTTTATGCGTAGTGTCGAGTTAGCACCCTGGAGGGAACATTGTATGTGGACCATTTAGCATTTTCACATGTCAAGGCTTATTTTAGTGGTGCACCCTATCCCTTTTGGAGGATATCTAACACACTACATCTTATTCTTAGATGGGGTGACCTCCTTGGAGATGGTGGAGTTCACATACCATTTGATATGGTCAACTATCGATCGAGGAGAGATATAAATACTCCATTGTATTATTTTTTGACTCGACATGGAGTTAATTGAATACTATTATTACTATTGAACACACAAAAATAATAGAAAAGTTTAGATAAGCATGTAATACCTTCTTATTCACAAGATATACATGTAAATATATATTTCCACATTTGTTAGTCATGGTGTAGGAGCGTTTTATCTCCAGAAATCACTTCTACACCTTATAAATACATTACTCTCTAGAAATATCTTATACACCATGTAAATAAATTTCATTTACCTTTGGTTTTCATCTTCCAAGAGGTCTCTTGGAATTATCATGAATTTTGGCCTTCACTTGAGGCTTTTGCCTTCCTCTCAAGTGAATAAGAAAAATTTACATTACCCAAGAGGTTTGTGTTTCCAACATTCCACTCCCCCCCCAATCCAAATAGGTATATCAAGAAGAGATATAAAATACAAAGGTGTATAAAAATTAATGGCTAGTTGTGCTCTCTGAAATGGTGGTTTAAGGAAGACCACAAAATAAATGAGGTAGTAGAAACCGAAGTCTTCTATTGGTGGTGGTGTAATGCTAGCCACCAACTCTAGAACTTGGCTCGAAGAAGTTCCTAGAACAATTCTGAATTTGGTTAGAAGTTGAAGTTTTATGTGAAGTGGAAGTGCTCCCTGATGATGGCTTAAAGATAACCAAAAAATGATGATATGGGTAGCATAAGCCGAAGTATTCTATCGATGGTGGTTTAAGGTTGGCCACCAAGCAAATTTCTCTTAAGGAGCATGAGTCCATCTCTAGATACAATGATGACTCTGGCGTTGGCTGGCTCTAGCTCTAGGCCCTGACAAAAAACGCTAGTTGAAATTGTGGCTCAAGATCATATGATATGGCTTCGAAAATGGTAGTTGAATATCAATTCTCCCCTGTCAAATACAATGCGAGGAGATGAAATTAATTCATTCATTGAAATACATGTCAATACTCAAGAATGAACTTGGAGATATGACTGATATATGTTCTTGGTTGTTGAAGACCATTTCCAAGAAGAAATCAATTCAATTTGAATCTTTTATCTTGTAGTAGTCTTGTGTCTGGAACATCTCTCTAAATGATGAGTATGTTTTCCACAATGCTCACAAGGGTGAAGACAAAAAACTGATATTTCATGTGGCCAAATCGATCACAATGTTGACATTTGATAATCTGAAGTGGTTGTGGATGTGGAGTAAGTGAATATGAATTTTCCTCAGGAAAACCAACAATCTAAATCTGAATTGATTTAGAGTAGTTTGGAATGTTAAGGGTCACTTCCTTTTCATATCCAAGACCAGTTATAGACTTGTTGTTTATGACTTCTTCCCAAGGTCTGATGATGGCTTGGGAAGTGCAAGCTAAACTTCTGCATCTTCATGTGAATATGCTCCTGAAGTGGCATCACTAATTTGATCATGTGTTGGTTGCTAATGGGAACTAATCTCAGACAAATAATGGTTTTAAATAAGAACCAATTCAAAATTTTGATTCCTTTTCTTTAGCTCATCTTGTTGGATTTGTGATTCGAGCTATAGAAACTCAATCTTCTCATGTGCATCTTGTAAATAGGTTTGAATATCTGTGAGAAAGGTTTATTGATTTTGAATGTATCATCAACAGTGAATGTACTAGAGTATTCAGTAACTCCAATACCTTATTAATTTGAGAAATTTTCCAAATAATTCAAGATAAATATATGTATGTCACCTTATTGAAGAAGGCGGGAGTAGCAATTGTGCTACAATATTCAAAATGTTCTAGGATAATAAGAATAGAGTAAGCTTATGAAATTTTGAACCTCCACGAAAAACCAAATGGATAATATGTTAATGAAAACAACTAATGGCACAATCTCATGTGGTCTCATTGCATTCAAGTTCTTGATAGTGACAAACTAGTCGATATGCCTGATATTGGGATGGATGTACCAATTTTCTATTCAAGTATTTGTATGATTTCTATTTTGTGGCCCTTGATCCACAATTCTCTTTGTTCATGATTAATATTGGGGTTCAATTATGCTAAAAATTTTACCAAAATACTTTATAGAGTAAAACCATTATCATTTTTTTGGGCATAGGCAATTTTGTTTCGCAAAGTAGCACCTAAGCTTGTTATTCCATTAAATTTGGAGGATTTAGAAAGAGTGCAGGGTTATTTTATGACAAATTTATTTCATAAGGATGCAAGCAACATAGATGAAAGATTGGTTTGTGTAAAAACAAATCAATATAAGGGATTTTAAAGTGTAGACATACCCAAAAGCTAAGACAACCACCTAAGAAAAAAAATCAAATTATCCCGTCGAATGTGAACAACATATATAGTAAGGGCTCTCAAAATAATGTGGCACAAATAGAAAATCTCAAGGACATCAAATCAAATTTGAACATAGCAAAGGTTTTCACATCAAACAAAGAGAATGGAAAAGAATATAATTATGATGGTAGAGATCTATATAGTCCCACATCAATACCTTTAATGTGGCCATATGCATTATTTACGAAAGAACTCATGAGCATGAAAATTAGACTCAAAATTTTAGAAGAGAAAATATGGTATGAAGGCAACAAAGTAAAAAAAATTTATTGAGTTCAAGGGAAAATTAGAGAGAGAAAATAGAGTTGTTAAGGAACACATCTCAAACATGCAGGTCATAATGGACATAGAAAAAAAAGAAGTATTTTCCTTGAAATAGGAATTAGAACAATTGAGAATAATTGGATTTGAGAAATTAGAATTGATAAAAGAAGAGAGAACAAAAAAAAATATTATTTAGTATTAGTTTACTTGGAAATTAAAGAAAAATATCTAAAAGATTAGATAAAAGAGGCTAAATAATGGTCACAATTTGTAAGTGGGTCATCAAACAAACAAAAAGTAATCATTGAGAAATGAATAAAAATAAAAATAAAAGAAGAACAAGATAAGCAAGGAAAGGTTGTAAATATCATTGTCAAAGGCATGAGGGACTTTGGTGAAAATGAGAGGAACGATATTATACCAAGGGACTTCCTTAAAGATAGGTTGAAGTGGACAAGGTGTATTAATTAGGCAAGTATAATTGAAAGAATATAGAGGGTGGAAGAGATAGACATTTAAGAGTTATCTTGAGGAACACATTGGATAATAATATGATCCTTAGAAATAGAGGATTGCTTAGAGGCACACACATCTACTTATATGAGGACTTGAATTTTTCTCTGTTGGGTGTGGAGCCTGATTATCTTCTTTATTTAGATATATCACCGCGTTGAAACCCTGTTCTTAATGGGGCAACAACACCGCCTATCGTTTAATCGCTACCGGGGGGTCCAAGGGGGGGAAACGCCCCCAAAGCTAAAAAAAGATGTAAAATTGCCTTGTAAAATATTGTAATTTATTCTAGTCAATTTGGGCCATTCATTAGGCGAATGATATGACAATAGAAGTGTGTTTAATTTAGGGTTTCTTGCACCCCTAGAAGGCAACCCCTCATTTTGTATGAGGTTATTTTTATTATGGCTGTGTATGGTATGTGTATTATGAGCGGGAAACAGAAAGGGGGACAGTGAGAGAGAGTAGACGATATTACAATAGATCTATTGTAGGTTGTATCTCTTCATCTTGCTGAATAATATAAAGGAAGGTATGGTTGTTCGGGGTGGACGTAGCCCAAATTGGGTGAACCATGTATATCTGTGTCTCTCTTGTTTTATATGTTTTCTGTGTTTGTATTTATGCATATTTCATGTGTTCCACTGATTTGTAATATATAATTTTCTAACATGATAAAGAATAAAAACAAAGAAAGGAGTCAGAAAAAGTGAGAAAAACAAGAAATGAGGGCAACTGGGCATGGTTGAAGAATGAGAAAGCTCAAGTCAATGATCAATTCTCAAATAATAAATAGGAAATAAGGTTTCGTGTGATACTATTTACATGTAGTAAGTTGGAACTGCAAAGGTTATATATGGAGAAGAGGTTTGGGACCATAGCAAAGGGGAAAGATAATATCATTCTTGTAGAAACGCATGAGCATGATGGATGCAAGGTTCCAAATTTCGAGGGTTACAAGAAGATTTCATTTTATAACAAAGGAAACTAAACATGCAAAGGACATGGGGGAGTTACAATGCTAATAAGTGAAAAATGGCACAAAATTGTAAATGTGGAAAAGGAGGATCCAAAAAAACATATATTTGGTTGCATATAACTTACAAGGAGGTTACTTTCATGTTGATTTCTTGTTATTTTCCCCGAAAAATGCAAATATCTATAAAGGATGCAATTTATACAACAAAGACTTGTATTCCTCATTGAGAAAAGATAACTCTTTATTCATCTCCTTGAGATAAATAATGTTAACGGGTGGCTTTAATGCAATGGAAAATAACAACCAATCTCTTGTTAGAAATTAATTAATGGAGCAATGAAATACATAAAATATTTAGGAAACAAAAATACAAAAACACATAAAACAAGAGAGACACAGATATACGTGGTTCAACCAATTTGGGCTACGTCCATAAAGAAATTTCTAGTCCTTCCTTTTATATTATCCAACAAAATGAAGAGATACAACCTACAACATATCCATTGTAACTTCATCTTCTCTCAGACACAATTTCCTCTCTCTTTCTCACTCAGAATAATAATACACAATCACGATACAATTCCCTCATGTAAACCAAGGGCTACCTTGTAGGGAAAAAACCCTAAATTAACATAACTTCCATCATCAGATCATCCACCTAATGAACGACATAGATTGACTATGAAATTACAATAATTTACTAGGAATTTTTTCATCTATTTTTAGCTTCAGGACGTTGCCCCCAAACTCCTGTCTTGGGGGGGGGGGGGGGAATCTCATGGCCCCCTTCCCAGGGATTAAGGATAAAGAAAAACACGAAATTTGAAACAAGACCTCTGTATCAGGAAGTTAATTAGGCTCCACATCCAACAATATCCCACTTGAAGACTGATTATATCAACTCCATCATTACTTCACTTACTAGACAATGGCTCCACTTGGACCTAGCTATTTCTCATCTTCACCATCATATTTTAAGATCAATTGAAACTGAGCAGAATCTTAGTTTCACCTTGTTTACAACTTTTTTAATATATCTGTAGGATTATGGCTAGTGTGTATATTTTCCAGCTTCAACTGTCCATGTTCCAACACTGACCGTATGAAATGGCACTTGATATATATATATGTTTATTCTTGGAATGAAATGTCGTGTTATTTTAAAGATGAATGAAACTCTAGTTGTCATTATATAACCCGCTCATATCCTTTTTCTTTCCCAACTCATCCATAAACTTTTGTAACCAAATAATTTATTTACTAGCTTCTGTAGCATAAACATACTCTGCTTCTGTTGTTGAAAGTGCAACAATGTTTAACAATTTTGAAACCCAACTAACAATTTTTCCACCTACAGTAAACACATACCATATGGTTCTCCTCTTGTTATCTCTATCACCTCCCATATCTGCATCAACATATCCATATAGATCAATGTTTTAAACTCCAAAGCATAATGCTTGATTTGTGGTACCTCTCAAATACCTGAGAATCCATTTCACTACCATCCAATGTTATTTTCCTATATTGTTCATGTACTTGCTTACAAATACCACTCCATGTCCAATATGAGGCCTTGTGTAGATTATTGGATACATTAAGCTTCCAACTGCTGATTTTCATGCAACCAACTCACAAAATAGAAGAAAAGATAGATCAACGACTTAAAAATTATCCACTTAGAGGGGGAAACCTCCTTTACATTACATAAATGAACAATTCAAGGATGATAGAAATGAAAAACCTCCTTTCTATATATAGGAGTCCAAAGGGTCATAATGTAATCCTAGCTAACATAACAATAACAATGTAAGGGCACAAATATAACAATAGTGGGCTTCGATGGGGCACAATAATAAAAATATGGGGACTACATAGGCACAGCAATAACAATAAGGGGGATACAATAATAATAAAAATAAGGGGATACATTATTATTATAGGGACCTAGCATGCCCCTCTCTTTCAAACAAGTGCTATCCTCAACGCTTGAGTAGTTATGGATGCCTCTGTATAAAATTCTCATCCTCCCATGTCAAATATTTCAGTGGGTAAGTTCTTCCACTTGATGAGATACTCTGAAATTGATTGATTTAATAGTGATCGAGTTATTGTTTCCATGACTACTTCACGTTCCAATATGATTTTTCCTTCCTCTTGAAGTTATAGCAATATTATTTGAATTGAGAGCTTGTCACTTATAACCTTCTTTAAGCATGAAACATGGAAAACTGGGTGCACTTGGGAAGATGCAGGAAGCTCCAATTTGTATGCCATAGTACCAATATTTTTCACCACCTTGTAAGGAAAATAGTACTTTGGTGATAATTTATTATCCTTCTTAGCTTGTTTGAGGGAAATTTGTTTGTATGGTTGTAGGCGTAAAAATACCCAGTCGCCTAGATAAAAAATTATTTCATTGTGATGTTGATATACCTATTGTTTCATTTGATTCTTTGCCAAAGTGAGGTTATCCCTTAAGAGTTGGAGTTGTTGATGCTCGATGTAATCCTCCACTTCTTGAACCTTAGAATTTTCTCTTAAATATGATGTGATGGATGGTGGATGATATCCATAAAGTGGAGTATATGATGTGATGGACGGTGGAGTATATCATTAGTAGCTCAAAGTGTAGCTCCATTTGTAGTATCCATGTTATAGGATCCTTGCCATCAAACTTCCTCATATCGATATTTAGAATATGGTGGGTTTTCGATCCAATTTTAGAGTCTATTAAATCATGATTAACATTTATTTTGTTCTCATAATGAGTTTCCTCTACAACCATTTCACCATTAGGAAGCTTTTCTTGTAGTAATTTTGTCAAACCTTCCTTCAAACCTTCAATTTTTTCTTCTATACCATCGATATTAGCTTCCATGCTATCCATATTAGCTTCCATGTCTACTTTTAACCATCCATGTCATCTTTTAAACCATCCATGTCACCTTTTAGTTCATCTTTGATTGCTCTTTCTGAGAGTGATTTTTTTTGCACTTGGTCCTATAATTTTGATATATTGTGCTGCAATTCTTCTTCTTCATGCGTCGTTGTAGAGTTTTCTGAGGGCTTAATTGGTGTAGAATTATTTTTTGGAGGAATTTTAGAATACAATACTTATATCTATGTTTCAATATGCCATTGGAATCACTTCAAACTACTTTTTCAAACAAAAATTATGCAATTAAGAAAAAAACAAATACACACATTTTTATTTCTTTTTAGTAGGTCTATATTGAACCTGATTTATATTTTTGATTTCAGATCTTCAAGATCTTAAATTTTGTCCTATATCAGCCCTCTAAGTCCTCTTTCCAATGTCATAGGTCAGACCTTATTTTGATTCTTCAAGGAAAATTTATGCCCAATCTCCCACAATGACCTAATTATGGACAAGTTCAGTAGAGCGAACTTGTACGGTGCACCGTGTGTCATTGTTTTGTCGTTTGGCTCTGAAATCGATACCCAAGAAATTGTATTCCATGAAATTTCATCCAATTTTTTATAGAATTCAAATCCAATGACTGAAACGAAAGTTATGACTATTTTCCCTTGCTTACCTATTTTAGATGAAATTTTGGAGCCTGCAAAAACCATAACTTACAAAGATCACATCTCCGAGAATATTGCGAACCAAGGTATGAAATTGTTACATGATGTTCCTCGGGGTTTTGGATCAAATGGGTTTTTGTTTTAGCTTCTGCACATTTGTAGAAGAACTTTTATAACAAAAATTACATGATGGCCTATTTGCAGCAGCGAAACCCTAGAATCCAAAGCTCTGATACCAGATGTTATGCAACCAACTCACAAAATAGAAGAAAAGATAGATCAATGGCTTAAAATTTATCCACTTCTAGGGGAAAACCTTCTTTACATTACATAAATGAACAATTCTTGGATGCTACAAATGAAAAAACCTTCTTTCATTATATAAGAGTCCAAAGGGTCACAATATGATCCTAGCCGAAATAACAATAATTATGTAAGGGCACAGCAATAACAATAGTGGGATTTTATGGGGCACAATAATAATAATATGGGGACTACACGACCACAACAATAACAATAAGGGGGCTACACTAACAATAACAATAAGGGGATAATCTATTTTATAGGGACCTATCATTGATGCATATGGAACTTTAGACATATAATCCATCTCTTCCTATGTTTGGGCACACATCTCTTTACTTAGTTTGAAATGGCTATCCAAATGTGTACTTGTTAGACTCCTATACCAATAGGTGTCATTTTTCATGATTGTCTTGATTGAACTATGCAATATGTTCAAACTTTTTTCTTGTGCAAAGGTGTTCCATATTCTTGAAAAACCAAAAAATCAAAAAATTTAAAAAATGTAAAGAGGGTATACCCTAAAAGAAAAATCAAAGGGTAAGAAGAATAAAATGGTCAAAAAAGTGAAAGAAATGAACCCCAAAATAAAATAGACCAAGGAAAGTGTGCAAATCCAAATGCCACTGCTATTTCATTTTTGTAATAAAAAAAATTGTGTGCAACTTGTTAAACTTTGCCACAATTTATGAAGAGTCAAACTGTATAAACTTGACTCATTCATTTTTCAATTTCATGTTATAGAATAGAGAATAAAAATATGACCAAACAGTTTAATCTTGGCAGATAAGTAGATAGGTAGAGTTAATAAAAGGTGCTCAACAGTTTAATCTGAGCCCCTAGATGTAATAAGTGTAGACTTAGATAGATTTGCCATGTAAAAGAAAAAGAAGATTGATAAGGGTTTGCCAGTCTAAGTGCACCCTAATAAAGAAGAGAAAATGGTAGTGTAAAGTAGATAGGGTAGGTAGATGGTGTTGCAAAGTTTCATATGATGAATGATGGTGCTAAACGTATTTAATCCTTTACTTTCATCACAAGTACTGAAGTAGAAAATACATTGGAAGTTTTTCACAGAAGGCAAAGTCAAAATCATTAATTTCCCATCTCACTTTCTCCCTAAAAGTTTTACTAATTTCCCCAAAGTGCTAAGGAATTTGAAGATTAGAGGGGCTCAAGGCATTTCCTTGAATTTTGGAGGGACCGGACCCTCGGCCCAATAATTGAAAAGACCTTAGTACTTGAGATTATTCATCATTACACTTATTCACTTTAAATCTTTTCCTAAGTAAAATCTCATTTTACTTAGGAAAATCATGCCATATTTCATAAAATCCCCTCAAAATCACTTACTATTCTAAATCTAAGTGTTGAAGTTGATATAATGGAATTTGCTTAAGAAATCTTCACTTTCTTAGTTGTGTAAAGTATTTTGAGTTTTCCTTGTCCCTTTGTCATATTAACATCTGATTTATTTATTAAATCCTTATTGAAATACCTTATCCTATTATCTATAATTCCCTTTTATAATAATAACCCAAAAACCCATTTATTCTAAGTTTTGGCCAAAGTTTATTTAATCCCCTTTATTAAATAAAAAATCCCACAATAAAAACCCTTTGGCTAAAATATACCTATATAAACTATTCCCGCCCCCTATGGTTAATAAATCACATTTATTTATTACCATATAATAAAAATATCGAAAAGGGGTTTTAAACATATAGTTTTATATGTTTTGAACGAAAAAATTGAAATAAAACCCGAAGTTTTAATTTAAACTAAAACTTCGAAAACCCCCGAGCCTCCGTAACCCGACCCCTCTTAAACCATTGAGATTAATTAAATCATTTGGATTAATTAATAATCATATCCCTCCACCAATAAAATCCCTCACGGAGTAGTTAATTAAATATTAATTACTTTGAAAACCCGTCGGGCCCGCGCATTATCTCCCCTACCACTTCCCTTTACAACCACCGTTTGATCGCTCCAACGGAGTTCTACGACCCACGATGATTCCGCTGGCCAACCTCTGTACGAGAATTAACGCGCGAAATCGCGACGGTTTTCAAACAGTGCGTTGGCTACGTGTCGACCATTGAATCGCTTCGCTGCCTCCCCGCGGAAAACCGCCTGCTCCCGAAAGCGGTGCGGAAATTACCGCTTACCGCCAGATCCTGATGACGTGTCCTCCCGTACCATGATGACGTCACTCCCATAAATAATAAAAAACCCGTTGACTTTGTAAATAAAACAAAATTCCGCATATTTTCTATCATTTTGTCTTGTGAAAGTGACTGCGTCCTCCACTGAAAATTTGAAAATTCCGCTATTAAACTGCTGTCGACCAAAATTGCTGAACTCCATTGCTATACCAGTGCCCGAGCATTCATCTGCCATTAACCAGTGCCTGTAAATCTCGACATTTTCCATAAAACAGGTATTTATCCGATTTCTTGCTGGAACTCTTTGAAAAATTCAAATTCCAGTGTTAAATTCATGCCATAGTCTGAAGAAAAGGTTAATATTAGTCTGTTTTAGTTCCTGCAACTAAAATCAAACTTCCAAAACTGAAATTGTGCCCGTTCTGTGAAAAACCCCCAAAATTTCCACTTTGAATACACAAGAACCAAAATGGAAGTTCCAGTAGCCCTGAGTGTAGCCCCATTAAACGCCCCTCACAGAGAATTGGAATACTTGCCATTAGTGGATAAAGACTTTCAAATTAAAGACTTAGTGTTCGATGAAAATCCCCTTCGAATTTATTGTCGCTGCAGAGATGATTATTCGAAAGGTTTGGATGTCATTGGGTTATGGGAATCCAATTTCCCAAGATATCTCATCCCCTCAGTCCGTATTTTCCCAGAAATTATCCACTACTGTCATTCCAATTATGATCCAACTCAAAGAGCAGTGTTATCCCCGGACCAAAGTATCCTTTTCTCCATTACTCCTCAAGCTATCAATACAATGCTCCATTTTGAACCTGATCAAAACCTTACTCCCTTTTCCATGGAAGAACTACTTGAAAAGTCTGCCCAATTGTCCCAAGAAAAATTGAAATGCATTTTCCAGACCTTTATGTTACCTGATCATCAACCTAAGGGCCCTCCTCCCTATGGTTTTGCTTATTTTACTAATTTAGGCAAGCTCATCCTGAATATGATATCCTTTGTACTGGGTTTTAATACTAGTGAGTATGTTGATGAATTAACCCTAGTATTATTATCCATCTTCACTCCTGGACGGCCATCTGCTATAAAATATGACTTTGCATCTTTCATTGCAAATAAAATCCATGACCAGTTCATGAGGTTAGATAATGAGAAAGTGTTTAAGTATTCATCAGTCATTTACCATCTCATCATCTATTATCAATCAAAGAAGTTCCCTTTTCTTGTTCAAAAGCTTGATGCCAAGGGAAACCCTAGATCTGTTATATTTTGGTCTGCCATAACTCACAGTTCCTATAATTCTCCCTATTCTTATGCTGAGTTCATTGATCTTTTCATACATCCTGCAACTACCTTGTTGACAGGAGTTGCTCCTCCAAGGCTCAGCAATGAGATTAAGAAAACTTTACAGCTTTCAAGGACATAGAAAGTTGGAGACTGGTATTTTTATCAAAATTATTCAGAAATCAGAATATATGGATGTGAACTTTGTCCATTCAAGCTGCCTAAATATGTGCCTATGAGACATTTTGCCTTAGAATATTTCAGGCAAATGAATAATTCTGATGTTATTCATTTTTGTAACACTAAAAAGAAAGCCCAACTCAGAATCAAAAGTCAGTTAGGTCCCTTTATATGCAATTCTAGGGATGCTGAACAAGAAGCAGAAAATATATTGCAAAACCATTTCAAGTTACAAAAGAGTTTCCTTTGGATTCCCTATGATCCATTCAGTTTTATCTGTGACAAAAGAATGAAGAACAAATCAGCACCCTACTTTCACCACAGAATTCCAGAAATAGAACAATATGCTAATCAAGATGAGTGGATGGAAGGAACACTAGTTGAGCAAGATAGTGAAGAAGACAATATGAACAAAATTATGAAAGATCTTGAGAAAATTTTTGACCTAGAATCTTTTGGGCAAGTGCAGGTACCTCATATTGGCACTTCTTCAGCAGGAAATCTTCAACAGGGATTACAGGAAATCAGTCCATCAATTGCAGTTGAGTCTAAAGGAAAAGGGAAAGAACCTGAAGTACAAGTCATTGAAACTTTCATTATGATAGAAAAGCCTCAAACTTCCAAGGCACCAGATCAAACACAGGTTTCTCCTACTCAAGTTAATCACCCTGAAGTTTCAGAATTGCAGAATCCATCTAATATGGAAATAGGCAAGAAAAGACAGGTTGCAGATCCCACTCCTCCCAAAGAATCCTCACAACCACATCAAGATAAAAGGCAGAAACTGAATCCACTCCCAGAAGTGGAATATATAGATGAAATCAACTAACTGGTTCAGTTAGTGAAATACGCACAGGTCATAAAGGAAAGGAATTACAAAAACAGTTGAGCACTGAAGTGTCTTCCTTTAAACAGCCAAAGACAGATGCAGGTGATATAAAGAAGACTTTCATTAATATAAAAGCCAAGAATGATCCATTGAGGATGCAGGTATATGATCATTATCTTAGAATGGATCCACACAATCAAGAAAGATTAATGTCAGCTTTTGACATTCAACAAGGGAAAATGATGATGAGCCATTTCAAATCCAAAGTGCCAAAACCCAAGACAACATCTGATTACATTAGGACCAATTTTGAGGTCCTAGCAAAAGACATTCATCCATTAGACTAGATAGAATTACATAAACAAAATGGGGAAATGATATATTCTACCCTTACTGATAAAGCAATGGCAGCCCATAGATTGCAAGATTCTTTAAATAATACAAATACCCAGTTGCAAATTGAGAAAGCTTCTTCACAGGCAAAGGATAACAGAATAAAATCTCTGGAAGAAATAATCATCAGTTTGGGTCATAATCCAAAAGATATAAAAAGCATTGAGGCACTGATTAAAAAGAAGGATGATGATATTTCTGCAATGAGAAAGCAATTGAAATTGCCAGCCTCAAGGCATCCCCAAACTCAAGAAGTTTTGAAGGAAAATTCACAAGAAGAAATGATGGAATTGCTCCTAAAAATGACTGAGCAACTAAGTGAAACAGAGGAAGAATTGGAGCAGGCATTAAAAGAAAAGGAAGCTATCCTGCAGACATCCACAACAGAGGCCACTACAGGTACAACATCAGCAGATCAACAAACAGATCCATCACAGGTAAATACTTCCAATTTAAGTTCTGATGAATTAGCAAAACAAATGGAAAGTTTAAAACTCAGAGTCACAGAACTTCAATCTACAAAATTACAGCTGGTGAACTTGGAACAAAAATATGATATGTCGAAAAAGACTGTTGCTGATAATACAAGGGAAATCAAAAGGCTGGAAAAATTGGTTAAGGCTTTAGAAAAATATCTCTCATTAGAAAAGCCTTTAAGAGAAATAAATGAAATTCTTTGGAATAATATTATTGATTCAATAAAGAGTATTTGGTCCTTTTTTCAAATAATCTTTGAACAAAATGACTTGGTCAAAGTAGTTCAGGAAGAGATTGACAAAACAAGAGAAGAATTAAGGCACAGACCTGAGCAAGTGAGTCAACTTATACAGTTTTTGAACACCCAGACCAAGCAGCAGCTTGCAGAGCTTGGAATTGAGGACAGGACAGGTACTATTTTAGAAATAAAAAGAATTTTTACCAAGAGAACTCTTATGCAAAATCTGGAAAGAAAATGCTCAGATATTCAGCAAGAGATCAGTGCATTTAAAGAAAGGTTTAATGTTTTATTAGCCAGTGGGTTGCCCAGTCCGATGATTTCAGAAGACAAATAATGGAATTAGAAACTTATGTTAACAAATTGGACATACATGCTCACAACGTCACATGTTCCTCTACCAGCTCATCAGAATCAACATTGCCAACAGGGAATAATCTCTACGACAGGTTAAAGAATTTGTTCCATCTTGAGCATGAAATAATGTATTTGTTCCCAAATTGGCCTAATTTTTTCAGATACACAGAGGCCGATGAAACATTAAGAAAAATCAAAAGAACCATAATATCTGAAGACAAACGGTGGGAAGACCTGTTGGGAATTTTGTAAAATTCATCTTCAGATAGAAAATTTTGCCTTTTACTATTGTATAAAGGATAAATAGATGATTAAAGTTTAAAGAGTATCAGTTTGGCAGTTGAAAGTGTATCAGTAGAAATAAAGAGTATCAGAAAAGCAAAGTATTCAAAAAAGAATTACTCAAAAGGACAGCATTGAGCCCTATTGTAGGACCTGCCTCCAGCACATCCACAAAGGGAGGAAACATCACACCAACAGTTACTTTTTGTCCTATCTACAGGACCATCTGTCTCCTTTTTTATTGTAACTTATTCATTATTCATCCTAGATTATCTCCTACATTAGTGTGAGATATTTTAAATCATTTTTTGTATAAATAAACCCTCGAATAAAGTATAGAGGGTGGATTCTACTACTTTGCTGTGACATTGATGTTTTTGGAATAAAAGTGTTTTGGAGAAATTTATTTGTGGCTTGCTGGATGACAATTCGAAGCTCAGGATTTTTTGCAGGATTCATGTGTCAGACTGCAGTTCAATAAGTCTTTCTATCTTATGTCTTAAGTTTTATATCTGTTTATATTATCATCGTGTCCATTTCTGAATAATTGACATAAAAGAATAAATCAGAATTTACTTAATTGTACTCTGATTTCAATTGTGATTATTCTAAATGTTTTCCTCTAAATTAGTTATAAGCAACGAATTCTTAATTGCTCTTGCTTATCTAATTTAAGCATATTGATTACTATAGTAAAGAATTCTTCACTGCTCTTTATTTGTAATCATTCCATTTCTTTCTTTTGAACATTTTGAAAGATTCTTGAGTGCCTTTCATCCCTTCAAAACCCATTCCATCCACTTTAAATTCTAAAAATTGTTCTTTGTTTGGCTATCTTGCCCTGCAAAGCCATCTTGTGTGTAGAAGATTAATCCAGTAAAGCCATCCTTTGACTCCATAGCCCAATGGACTGAAAATATTCAACCTTGCCCTTAGTTGGCGAATTCCACCATTTTCAAACAAACTCTTGGATTTATAACTAGCCTAAAACTTTCTAAGAACAAAAATAAATTATAAAGAGAGAGCCCTCTCTGGATGCAGATTGGCTAGATTCTGCATCTGAAGGTTGGTTTGTGGTTACCTCGGGTATACTTTCCTTTTCTTACAACTTCAAGGAAAACCTGAGTGATAACATAGTGGCGACCATACTGGGGACCTGAATCATTTTTATTGGTAATATTGTTCACTTATAAGCTATAGACAGAGTCTGAATATCAGCCAGGTAGCCTTTGAAATGCTTTTGCCCTGCAACTGCATAGTAAATAAATGTTGCTTCAGTCTATCTCTGATTTAGCTTATACATTGGACCTTAGTTTCAAATGTTTAATCAGACTCTCTAGTTCAATAAATCTTTGTGAAAATTTTAATCAGAAATCATTATTTCTTGAAGAATTTGTAGAAGTTGTACTTTCATTTCAATTAAAACCAAAAATCCAAAAAGATAAAGTCTAAGAAAAATGGCTTCAGAAAGGATTCGTCATACCAGGTCAAATCCTGACCCTAATCCACCACCGATATTTGAAAACCCAAATATGATTCCTAGGATTCTTAGAAGACAAGGAAGTCAAGAAAGTTCTGAAAGAGGAAGTCAAGAGAGTTCTGGAAGTTCCAGACCTCTTTCTAGATCACATTCCTGTCCTGTGAAGATCATATATTTTGATGATATTCCTTTTGATGAGCAATTTGAAACATCTCCGTTTGTGAATTTTTCTGAATCCGAATTGTCTAAGCTAGTTCCAGATCATTATTTCTTGAGGATTTACAATTGATATTTGTTTCATATCATCTTGACAGACATTTACAAGAGTCCATATCATCTGAACAGAACTTTGAATAAAGTTCAAACATTTCTGTAATTACTGAAGCTTCTCCAAGTTCAGTTACCTTTCCTCAAACTCCTCAAAACCAAGCCACTCCTTCTACCCCTCCACTCACTCCCTCCAGACCATCACCACCCGTTATTCCATTACATCTTCCAATGGCCAATAGATATGCTCCATTACAGTTGCCAGCCAACCCTGTGGCTTTTACCCAAGATTATCAAAGTAAGATCACACCTTTTGATGGCTCAGGTACTTACACAGCTCAACAACATACCAAAAGGATGACTGATTACTTTGAATTTTACGAAATTGACACTGATGATGTCCGAATGAGAATTTTTGTTCAGAGTCTTACTGGAGAAGTCATGACATGGTTTAGGGCCCTTGCTCCAAACAATATTGCTGATTTACCAGCTTTGTATAGGGCATTTTTGAATATATGGGAGAAGAAGAAAGACCCTCTTCAGATCCTATTAGAATTTGAAAAATTAAGAAGAAGACCTAATGAAACAGTGCAAGATTACATAATAAGATTCAACGAAGCATATAACGCTGTTCCCCAGAACCTTAGACCCCCTCCTGACTCAGTATTGGTTAAATTCCCTGATGGTTTTGACTCCGACATAGCATATTCACTTAGGGAAAGAGCCCCCCAAACCCTAGAGGAAATGCAAAGCATAGTGGTTAGTGTGGAAGAAAACCTTATAGAAAAACGAGCTAGAGCTAGGGCCGAAAGAAGAATGCCTATGAATGAGGAACCTTCAGCTTTTGAAAGAAAGATGGATGCAATCATCAAAGGTATGGAAAGATTAGGAGACAGAGTGGAGACAATCGAAAGAAAGTCTTCCGGTGATAATCAAAATGTTGTGAGAAACCCAAATTTTAGAAGAAATCAGAACCAAAATATTGGGAAAAATGTCCCTGACCAAAACATCAGGCCACCTTTCCAAGAAAATTTTGTTGAAGGTTCAACTTCTGAAGAACCTACAGAGGATGTTGAAATAAACAATGTAACTGAGGACAAAAATGAACCAAAAGTTTTCCTATCTTAGGATGATCAAGAGAATCACATCCTTGAAACATTTCAAACTCATTCAGGAGAAACTTTTGATTTTAAAGAAGGCTATGACACAACAATTTATGAGGTTCATAAACAGTACAATTTAAGAAGCAGATGGATTGATGTGCCAGAGAATAGCAAACATAAAGCTGTAAAACAAAATGTCAAAGGTAAAATCCCTTCTGTACAAAACATTCCCCCTGTACAAAATATTCCTCCTGTACAAATTTTGTCTAGAACAACTCCTAACCCCGCACACACAATAATTGAAGATGTGTCTGACAATCAACTGAAAAATAAACAACTATCTAATACTTTCCCTCCTATAGGAAACGTAGAAGAAATAGTAGAAGTTAGTTCAGAAACACCTTCAAATCATAATCCCACTCATGAAAAAGAGAAAAATGTTGAAGACCCAAAAAATAGAGAAAACCCAACTGTCCAGAACACTAGAGCTCAAACAAAAAAACCTTTCAATCTAGAGGCTGAAATAGGCAAACTAAAGATAGCTGTTCCTTTATCAGAATTGGCTAGACATGATGTCTATAGAAGTCAAATCAGCAAATCCCTTAACATTAACATTGCTGGAATGGATGATTCAGTGAATATTCTTGATGATCAACCCAAACTCCTTTTTGGCCCCGAGGTAAATGGCAAACCAAAAAGTGGAGGAACTCATCCATTTTATGTGAGCTTGAATGTTCATGACAAAATACTCCATAATACTATGCTTGATTCTGGAGCATCCCATAATTTGATGCCAAAAGCTGTGATGGAAAGATTAAATTTAGACATTACCAGACCATATAAAGATCTGTTTTCTTTTGATTCTAGTCAGGTAAGATGTTTAGGTTTGAGTAAAGATTTGTGTGTTACTTTGGTGCAATACCCTGCGAAGTCTGTTTTGATGGATATAGTCGTGGTTGATATTCCTCCTAAATATGGTATGTTGCTGTCTAGATCCTGGGGTGATAAACTTGGAGGATCTATTCAATTAGACATGTCATATGCCACTATTTCAGTATTTGGTCAACCTAAAAGATTATATAGAGAGACCTTGATGAAGTACCTAGTTAGTAGCCATGAGAAGCCTGAAAACTTCCATGTCTATTCAGTACATTCTGATATGGACTCTTTTATCCTTTATAATGCTGAATTGGACCTTCCTACTGAATTAGAAGCACCAGAAACGAAAACTGCAAATAAATCCACTGTTCAAATCGAAGAGATTTCTGAAAACAAAGAAACACCAGATGATCAAGAGATACCAGAAAGAACTAAAAAACTAGCTCCTGTTAAGAAACATGTTAAAACAGTTGATGAAGATTATGAACATGAAATTCTGTGGCATTTAGAATTTGATGGCTCAGTAAACAAGTTAGGAGCAGGGGCTGGAATTTGGTTACATAATGTTGAAAATGATCATGCTGAAGGTCATTCTTATAGATTGAATTTTAAATGCACTAACAACATGGCTGAGTACGAAGCTCTTTTGCTAGGGCTTAAACATGTCAAAAAGTTAGGAGAAATTAGAGTATCAATCATAGGAGACTCTGAATTAATTATCCAATAGTTTAATGGTGAATGTTCAACAAAAGATCCCAGATTGAAACAATACAGAGAAACAGTTGTGGAAATTCTCAACACTTTTCTACAAGCTCAACTTGCCAAGATTCCCAGGAAACAAAATTTGCATGCTCACAGTCTTGCAATGTTCGCTAGCACATGTAAATTGCCTTTTGAACCTAATCATTAGTTCACAGCTGAGATTAGACATAGACCTGCTATACTGGACAATCTAATGAATTGGCAAGTATTTGTGAATAATAATCAGATCAATAGTTTTTTAACACTAGAAAATGAGTTTTCTAACAGTAATATAGATGAAGACATAACAACCAATGAATCTGATCAAGTAGATGAACAAGAAACGAATATTTCAGAAGAGACTGCAATTCATATGCTTCACCCAACCAAATTCACTGAAAAAGATATGCAAGATTTGAAACAAATGGAATTTGATGAGATCATAGAAGATGAAACTGAAATCATTAATCTGAAAGATAATCATTTACCCAAAGGATTAACTCCTTTGGAAGATCTTTTTGACTCAAATGACATTCCCTTAAAACCTAAAATGGAACCTGTTAAAACTGATATTGAAGAATGCAATTTAGGAACACTAGAAAATCCCAAAATGGTTAAGTTATCCAAATCTCTGCCAGCAAATCAAAAGGTTAAATATGTTGAACTCTTAAAATAATTCCAGGATGTTTTTGCCTGGAGTTATGAAGATCTTAAATCATATGATACATCAATAATTCAACACACTATACCTTTGAAACCAGATCAGAAAACTTTCAAACAGAAACTTAGAAGGATCAATCCTGTTTTACTACCTTCAATTGAAAAGGAAATTAAAAGAATGTATGAAGCAGGAATTATATCTCCTATTAGGTTCTCTGAATGGGTTTCTAATTTAGTACCAACAAGAAAAAAGACTGGAGAGATTAGACTGTGTGTCGATTTGAGAAATTTGAACAAATTTTCTTTAAAAGATAACTATCCTTTGCCTAAAATGGACCATATCTTACAAAGGGTAGTGGGATCTTCAAGGATATCTCTTCTGGATGGATTTTCAGGGTATAACCAAATTCTGGTTCATCCCGATGATCAAGATAAAACATCATTTACAACACCATGGGGTACTTTTAAATATGTCAAGATGCCATTTGGACTCAAGAATGCAGGAGCTACATTTCAAAGAGCAATGGATATTGCTTTTGCTAAAGAAATACATGATTTTCTGGTTATTTATCTAGATGATTTAACTGTTTTTTCCAAAACAGATCAGCAACATTTAGATCATCTAAGGCAAGTGTTTATAAAGTGCAGAAAGTATGGTATTTCCTTAAATCCTAAAAAATCATTGTTTGGTTTGGAAGAAGGAAAGCTCCTAGGTCACATTATTTCTAAAGATGGCATTAGAATTGATCCCAAAAGAATACAAACAATTTTGTAGATACCTCATCCCAGAAACATTAAAGAACTTCAAGCTTTCATAGGAAATATTAACTTTTTGAGAAGATTCATTTCTAGTTTAGCTGAATTACTTAGACTGTTTACTAACATGCTAAGAAAAGATTCAAGCATTGACTGGACTGTAGAAGCCAAGCAATCATTTGAAGAAATCAAAATGGCTTTAACAAGAACACCAGTTCTTACCAGTCCAAAATTTGATAGAGATTTCATTATTTTTTCATTTGCTTCTGAACATACAGTTGCAGCTGTTTTACTACAAAAAGATGATCATGGATGTGGAAAACCAATAGCATTTTTTAGTAAAGCACTTAGAGATGCATCTTTGAAATACAATATCATGGAGAAACAGGCTTTTGCACTTGTGAAAGCAATTAAAGATTTCAGAATTTATATATTATATTCTCATGTGATAGCTTATGTACTTAATGCTGTCGTTAAAGACATCTTGACTCAAGATGGTATTGAAGGCAAAAGGGGTAAGTGGATAGCTACCATATTAGAATATGATATTGAGATTAAACCAACAAGACTTATAAAAGGTCAAGGTTTGGCCCAACTTATGACTGAAACTAATTGCCAAGCCTTGGACATCAACGAGCTGGATGACGAACAGGAGATGGCGACTCCACACATCAGTCAAGCCTTTTTAGATTCACCCTGGTACACTGATATCATTTATGTTTTGCTAAACCTGCAAGCTCCTCCAGGGTTGTCCAGAACAAAACAAAGATTTTTGAAAATGACATCTTTAAGATATTGTATTTTAGATAATGCTCTTTTTTGGAAGAATCATGATGGAATCTTATTAAATTGTTTATTGAAAGATGAAGCTGACAAGGCACTTAATGAATTTCATGCAGGGGATTGTGGTGGACATCTCTACTGGAAATCAACTGCAGATAAAATCTTAAGGGCTGGTTTTTACTGGCCAACCTTGTTTTTAGATGTTAAAAACTTTGTAACTTCTTGTCATAAGTGTCAGATCTTTGAGGGCAAAAGAAAGTTGTTACCTTTACCATTAAAACCAATTTCCACCGAGAGACCCTTTCAACAATGGGGACTGGATTTTATTGGAGAAATCCATCCCCCTTCTTCTGGGCAACACAGATGGATTCTTACTGCCACAGATTACTTTACTAAATGGATTGAAGCTATCCCATGCAGACAAGCCAATGATTCTGTAATTATAGGGTTTTTAGAAACCAATATACTTTCAAGATTTGGCTGTCCAGAGAAAATTATAACAGATAATGCTGCTGCATTTAAGTCTAAGAAAATGATTAGTTTCTGCAATAAATATCACATCACTTTAGGCCATTCAATAGCCTATTACTCCCAGGGTAATGGACTGGCAGAATCTTCCAATAAAAGCCTTATTAATATCATTAAAAAATTATTGGAAGAAAATAAAAAGAACTGGCATAAGAAACTGACCAATGCATTGTGGGCAGACAGACTTACAACTAAGAAATCAATTGGGACCAGTCCATATGAATTAGTTTATGGTATTGAGGCAAGATTTCCATCATCCTTAGGAATTCCTGTTATGAAGTTACTTCAGGAGGCTCAAGTGGAGCCAAATGATATTCAGAGAAGAATTAACCAAACAATTCACTTGCAGCAAACCAGAGAAGAAGTGTATCAACGATCCCAAGTCTTGCAGGAAAAGTTAAAGAAAATGTTTGACAAAAGAACTAAAGCAGAAGATTTTCAACTAGGAGATAAAGTTCTAAGATGGGATTCCAGAAGGGAAGATAAAGGGAAACATGGAAAATTTGATTTCTTGTGGAAAGGACCTTACATCATACATGCTTTACAGAGAAACAACACATACTTTTTGAAAAATTTGGACAATTCAGAAGCTGAGGAAGGACCAGTCAATGGTTGAATGCTAAAGCACTATTTTGATCCTATTTACTAGGATGTTCTGATTTTTTCTAACTTGTACATAATATATCCTTTCTAATGCATCAGTTTTGATTGGATGGTGACTTGTTGGAGTTGAAGCCTGAAGTGAAGGCCCTAAGCTTTAGAAGTTGCACTATCATATATATAATAAAGCTACTAGAAAAAGAAGATTTCGTGGTTTAGTTGAAGACATTTTGAGGCATCTGACCTGCTGTTCTTGACTTTTCACCAGGAAAAGCCATCCCCAAGTGGAGCCAGTGTTAGACTCCTATACCAATAGGTGTTACACCATTTTTTGGTCATCTAACCTACTATCATTAGATGGACCCAAGTACACCATGTAAGACCAATTTTACCCTAAGTAAAATTGCCTTCACTATGTTAAAACAGGAAACCCTAAAAGGAAATATTAAACAAACCTATATTTGTTTGATTTTCCTCATGGGATAATTAATTAAACCATAATTTAATTATTATTCCAGTTATGTTTAACCCAAAATCAAAGAAATTAATTAGATAAAACTTTATTTATCTTATTATTTTCTAGGAATAATTATTTAAACCTCATTTAGATAATATTGCTTCTTAAATATGACCAAATCACCCACAAAATTAAATAAATCATTATTTATTTAATTATCTTTCTAACCGCTTCCTTAAAAAAGATAAATAAATCATTTATTTATTTATTTTTGACAAATTAAGGGATTTGACCCAAGTCAAATACCTTTTCCCTCCAACAAATATAATAAAATATTCCATAAAAAGTGGATCTAGATCTGGTTAACCCATGCAACAAGATCTAGAATGACCCAATATTTTGTTATAAATAGGAGGGTTTTTCCTACCATTCTTCACCTTTTGTTGCCTATTAGATCACTCTGGATCTATACACTTGGTCCCATTTTTCCATCATTTGCTGTGTGAGCTCCCATTGAGCTCTATTCTTTGCATTGGGTTTTCTACACCAACGAGAGAGAGAAATCTTAGATCTGAAGTGCTGAGGACTTCCAAGAACCCATCCCACTGAGGAGAATTGGATACGCCTTCTTGTTTTCCTCCCAGGTGCCCCATTAATATAAAAATTCTTTCAAGAATTGTTCTTGTCTTGTCTATTGGTATATGGAGCAAACCCTTATTTTTTCTGCCTAATGTCTTTCCATGCATAGATCTGGTTTTTGCAGCTCTTTTATGTCTAACTAACCGCAGATCTGAAGATATTGGCAGCCACTTTTGTTGTTAGGGCTATTAGTTATGCGTAGCTAACGTGGTCCTTTTTCGTACACTTCGACAAATGATTCATACTAACAAATGGCGACTCCACACGGGTTTTAAATTACGACCGCTGTCGTTTTTCATATTCCTGCATATCCAGCTACTTCAGACCCTAGGGTTTCTTTTTAGCTGTTTATTTTCCCTATTTTTATGTTGTTTTTCTCACATAAAACCCTAAAACATTAAAATTTCTAACTTCCGTGTGTTTCTGGCCCTATTGCGCAGGTAAGCGACACCAGCCGCAACTGAGATGACAAATTTTCTGAAAATCTGCCGCCGAGACAACCGGAATGGGGGGTCGCACTTTTTGGCCCATAACCTGCGACCTGGACCTCCAGGTCGCACTTTTCTGCCCCTTTTCTGCGACTTGCACTGAAAACAGGTCAGAAACTGCAACCTGCCATTTTTTCAGTGATTTTTCTGCAATTTTTCCGGGTTCTGCTGCAGCTTCTGTCAGGGTCTTCCAGCCTTTATCTCAGCCCGCTTTGACCAAGTTCTGATCGGGAACCTAGCCCCCTAGGGCTTTAGTACCCTCCACTTTTGTGGAAGAGTTTTAGCTGTTTCAGTCGTCTGTTTTTTAGAGCTTCAGCCTCCTTTTTTCCAGATTTGTTACCTCCCTTTCAGATCCATTGAAATCAGCTCTTCTACCTCTCAAATCACCTCCTGAAGATTTGCTTGGATCTACTTTTAGGGCCTCCACCTTGCCCCTTCTATTTTTTGCTGATTTCCTTCCTTTTTCCAGCCACCTTGCCTCTGTCTTTTGGCTGTGATCTGCACCTCTCTTCAGCAGCTTTATCCTTTAGATCCCTGTCCCTTTTTACCTTAGATCTATTGGCTTCTTTTCCGTGTGTTTTGCCTAGATTTTTCCCTTTCTTTTCAGATTAGTTTTGAGAGACCCGCCTTCTTGGGTTAGATAGATGCACAAGTAGCTGTTATTTTTCTGTTATTTCAGCATTATATACTGTTCTCTGGAGGTTTATTTTCAGTTACGCAGCACACTTTTTTTTCTTGCTCTCAAAACGGAAAGGGTTTAAAAATTAAAATTAACGCACGCCACACACTGACCCTAAGTGAAGAAGCGCCTGGTTAACACCGCCTGGCAAAGAATCTAAAATCAATTGTCACTGCACCTTTTCTGCCCTTGACCTCACTTGATTCTGTCCCTTTCTGCCCCTGTTGGTTTCCTTCTTCCTGTCGTCATTGCGCCCCCAAGGTGCCTTTCCCGGAGACTTCTTGGCCTTCACCCTCAGTTTCCGGTCGATCGACCTGCTCCGACCCGCCGTCGTCGAGCCAGTCCTCCTCCGAGTCCGCACTCCGACTCCTCTCCTGATTCATCGGGTTCCCCTTCTCCTCCTGGTTCTCCCCCTACCACCATGTCTGGTCCAGGGCCTAACGCTAGTGGTTCTCCCGGCCCTAATGCCAGCCTGACTACTAGCGGAACCACCACAGGAACGACCCCGGCCACCCCCTTGCTGCCGTACATTGCAGGCCTCAGCCTCCCCGATTTCAATCAGTTGATCAATGACCCTATCCGCCACGATGTTGGTTGGCCTGCCATGCCAACCAAGCTCCCTTCCGACATCCCTAAATTTGAAGGCCAAGCTGGAGAAGATCCAACCAATCATGTCCAATATTTCCACATGTGGTGTTCCTCCAATTCCATTACCGATGACTCCATCCGTCTTCATTTGTTCCAATGCACGCTTACTGGAGAAGCTTCTAAATGGTATGTTGAACAAGCCACCTCTTCCCATACCACCTTTGCAACCCTTGCCCAAGCCTTTTTGTCTTATTTCCAGCTCCCTCTCCGATACGACACTGGCATGGAGCTTTTGACTTCCTTCAAGCAATCCTCTTCAACCCGCCTTTCCGCCCATGTTCAGGAATGGTGAAGAAGACGGAGCTTATGTCGAGCCCTCCCTTCGAAGATCGGGTTTATATGGACTGGTTCCTTCGCACCCTTCCAGCTCCCATCGGCAAAGATGTCGCCTCCCATTTTCCTCAAACCGAAGAAGCCGCCCTCCAAATAGCCTTGAAATATGACCTGATCTACACTCAATCTGGTTATTTTTATACCGTTCTTCCTGACCTCCCCAGGCCCGGTGGCGATAACGCCCCAGGGGCATCACATTCCGTCGACGGTATCGTTGGAGCCCTTTCCCATCCGTACGCTCAACCTCCTATGGGCTATGGTCTCCCTCAGGGAGGGGCCAGCACCTCCAGCACTCTTCCCCCTCCCGGTAGCATGTATCCAGGATATGGCATGCCTCCTCCTTTTTCCCAACCTCCTGCTTACCTCAATGTTGCCCAACCTAACCATTACCTTTATCTGCAGCCTAGTGCGCCAGCTCCTCCAGCATATGCGCTTCCATCTCCCTTGCCTCCTCCAAACCCGCAACAACACTTACAGCCCCCTCCAGGGTAAGTATTTGCACAGCAGGGCGCGACTAATCTCCCTTCTTCTCAAAGAAGGCGGAGAGGCAACCCAAACCAATCTGCCCCGGGTACCTGTGGACCCAATCCTGGTGTTGACCCTAACACTGCCAACCAGCAACAGGGCACTCAACCCAAACCGGACAGGCCGCTTCGCACTAACAAACCTTGTTCGTGTTGCGGTGTTTATGGTCATTACACCCACGATTGTCCCCTCTTACCCCAGATGCGGCAGATGTGGGAGCCTCAAGCCACATTGCGCGGACAGCACGCCTCCCCTCATGCTCCTCCTAATGTGGCCACTACCCAACCGACTGTGTTTACTGATCCCTTCCCTCAGCAAGGATTCATGGCTACCCAACCGCCTGACAGCTAGGTCGCCACTCCCCCTTCCCTTTCTGGTTCCTCCGATTACTAGATCCTTATGATGCACTCCGATCCTAACCCGCCCGTCGATCTTCACCTTCAAACTCGGTCTCGCCAGTACCCCAAGCCTCCTGCTCAGTCTGCCCTCGAGCCTCCTTCTTCAGGTTCTACAGAGCCTCTTTTGACATCCAGTGGCCCCTTACATATCCCTCAACCCAAGGTTGAGGTCCATACCAAGATTCCTAAGGGACCCCTACGTCGAAACACTGCTTCCGGTCGAGCTGCTCATTCGTATAGTATAGTAGATGATTTGGCGCAATCTCCTGCTGCCATTTCCACACTGGAACTCCTCCAGTCGTGCCCTTCCCAAAAGAAGGCTCTACTATCTGCCGTGGGCGCTGTAGATCCTGCTGATGACCAAATGATTTTTTTCGACGCCACTCAATCGGACCATCCTCCTCTCCCTCCTTCCGTCGCCTTCCAAATCCCAGTCAAAATCCGGAACGCCAACGTGTCCCGGTGTATCATTGATGAGGGGGCATCCACCTGCGTGATGTCCGCTTCGGTTTGGAAGCAACTCGGATCCCCTGAGCTAGCCCCTTCCACGATCACCCTTCGAGCGTGGGACGGTCATGCCTCCCAGCCTATTGGCCTGTTTCGTAACTGTCCCATCACCCTCGCCGGTAAGACTGTTTGCGTTGACGTCGAAGTCATCGACGCCCCGCTAGACTACAACATTCTATTGGGGCGAAGCTACACCTATGCTATGTCTGCTGTCCCATCTGCGGTCTTTCGCAAGATGTCTTTCCCCGATAATGGAAAGATAGTCACCATTGACCAGTTGACATATCATGAGCCAAAATCTCAGACCTCCCTTGAGACGACTATCTCTTCTGTAGCCAACAAGCAAACTGTCGATTCCTTGACCAGTGTCTCCCCTGGCGTTTACAAAGATTCCTCCCTGCTTGGAACTTTCCCTAATATTTCTCCTCCTCCCATCAGTGATCCCAGCTTATCGAATGTTTGCATGATGCAATCGTCTCAGGCTGCCTTTAAGCGGCCTGCCTCGGCTAGTCAGAAACCCCCCCCTCGCCCTTCGCACCCCGCTCCTAGCCATTCATCTCAGCCAGCCGGACCTCCTCCTTCTGGCCCTCCCCCTACAGCTGGAATCCCTGAACCCCTTTATCCTCCTAGATCGGTTCCCCCTGGCCTTAACCATCTCGGAGCCGTCCCTCCTGGTCATTACCCTGCTGGACAGATCCCTTTCCTGGCTCCCCCTCCCGGAGTATTTTCTGTCCTTGTCATGGCCACCCTCTCTCTCCCTAACCTGACCTTGGGTATCCCCGTCTGGTACCTTGACCCTCCAGCCGCTACCCCTCCTGGTCACCCCAAACCCTACATGGCTTTGACACCGGTTCAACCGGTCCCCCTCGCTTCCTCCATTGCCACTGTGCCTCCAGCACCTCCACAGAACCCTTCTCCTGTCGTGACGGCTCTCGGGAAGAAAGGCAGAGCTCATAAGGGGGCAACCCATCAGGACCAGGCCGCCCCGACAACCCCTACCCCTCCCCGACCTCCAAAGCCCGCTATCCAATGCGCTTTGTACGATATCGTCGGTCACACCACCCATATGTGTCCTGAATTTCCGCACCTCAAGATCCTGGTCAATGAGACGTTTCCCGACTCGGACATCCCCGAAGTCTACATCACTATCCCGGACTCTATCCCAAAACTCAAAACCTTGCGCACAAACCACCCTTGTGCTTTGTGCGATTTCCACGGCCATTACACCCACCTTTGTCCCCGCCTTGACGAGTACCGTTCCTCCGTGGACATGTACCGTCGATTCAAGGCCACGTCGATAGGACCAGAGGCTCTTCCTCCTCCTATTCACATTCCTCCTCCCGCTATCGAACCAACGGAGCCGTCAACCACTATTTTGTACCTGTCATCATCCTTGCGAGATAGTTCACCTGCCCTTCAACCTACAGATACTCTCGGCTCCTCAACCGACCTTGGATCTGTTGATATCGCGCATCTGATCCCTTCTCTTCCTGATGACCCGTCACACATCACTACTTCCTCGGGTAACCTTTCTTCCTCCAGTCTTCCCATCTTCCAATCCGATGAAGACATTATGGAAGCCATGACCAACCCGGACTTTCCATGGGATGATATGGACCACCGCGCATACTTCCTCCCACAGCAGTCCCATGACCAATTTGCTGTGGAAACCAAAGACTTCATCCCCAATGCAGTCGATTGGTTCAAGAACCCCATCCCTGCCTCTGATGCTTTCGAAGAAAGAAACATGGCCAATATCTCTCCTACCATCAAAATCAACATTTCAGTCACACCAGGTATCGAAGAATATATCACCTTAGGCGCCCAATGCACCCCGGAAGAAATCGAAGCTTACACTAAGCTTTTCAAATAATTCCGTGATATTTTCGCCTAGTCCTATTCTGAAATGCCCGGACTCGATCCCGCCATTGTCGAACACCATATCGACACATGGCCTGATGCCAAACTGGTCTGTCAAAAGTTGAGACCCATTCATCCTTCCAGACGCAACGCTATCAAAGCCGAAATCGATAAGCTCAAGCAGGATGGTTTCATTTACCCCATCGAATACACCACTTGGGTATCCAACCCCGTTCCCGTTCTCAAGAAACAAGGCACCATCCGTGTCTGCACAGACTTTCGCGACTTGAACAAAGCTTGTCCCAAAGACAACTTCCCCACCGTTCATTGACCAAATCATTGACGAGTGTGCGGGGCATGAGGTTCTATCCTTTATGGATGGTTTCTCCGGATACAACCAAATTGTTATCCGTCCTGCTGATCAACTTAAAACCGCGTTCATTAGTCCGTGGGGAACTTTTGCCTACCGGGTCATGCCTTTCGGCCTTAAAAACGCCGGCGCCACTTTTCAACGGGCCATGTCTTATTGTTTCCATGACTTAGCTCATATTATCCTTGCTTATTTAGACGACCTCACTGCGCGTTCTAAGCATCGGGCGCAGCACCTACATGATCTGCGTACCATTTTTCTCCGATGTCACAAGTATAATATCCGCCTTAACCCATTGAAATGCGTCTTTTGCGTTCCCGCCGGCCGTCTCTTAGGCTTCATAGTGTCTAAGGATGGTATCACTCTTGACCCGTTGAAAGTTCAAGCCATTCTTGAACTGCCCATTCCGCGTACCCTACGCCAGCTCCAAAGTCTCCAAGGCAAAGCTAATTTTCTTCGTCGGTTCGTCCCTGACTATGCCACCACCGCACATGGGTTCCTTAGACTCCTCCGATCTAATATCCCATTTGTTTGGGATACCTATGCTCATGAGTCTTTCGATGCCCTCAAGCAGGCTCTCACATCCGCTCCCTTGATCTGCCCCCCCGACTTTGATTGGGACTTCATCCTGTATATCTCCGCTTCCACCTATTCGGTCGCTGGAGTCCTTATCCAGGAAGATGACAATGGTGTCGAGCATGTGATTTACTACGTCAGTAATAACCTTGTAGGGCCTCCTGTTTCCTACTCATATGAAGAAAAATTAGTGCTGGCTGTCGTGTTCTCAGTCCAAAAACTTCGTCATTATATCCTCATGCGCTCCACCAAGGTTGTGACTAATTCCAACCCCATGGCTTTCCTCTTGAGTCGTCGTATCCTCACTGGGAAATATGCCCGTTGGGTCATTATTCTTCAAGAATTCGACCTCAAATTTGTCACACCAAAGAGTAAGAAAGGCTTAGCCCTCGCTGAGCTCATTTCTGAATTACCTACCGGAGCGCACGACCCCCCAGTTAATGATGATTTTCCTGATGAACACTTATTTTCCATTACTGCCGACGACCCATGGTATGGCGACATTCTTACTTACTTGCGAACCCAAAAATTCGCCCTTCACCTTGATCGTGAGGCTCGCCGACGTATCCGACACCAAGCCCCCCGATACCTCCTTATCGGTGACGACCTCTATCGTCACGGGGTTGATACCATCCTTCGTCGTTGCCTCACACACGCTGAAGCTGAACAGGTCCTTAATGCCTGCCATAGCGGCGCTTGCAGTGGCCACCTCTCCGGTCTTGCTACTGCCCATAAAGTCATGCGCACTGGGTATTTTTGGCCTTCTCTCTTTAGTGATTGCATTGAGGCAGTCAAACACTGTCCCAATTGCCAACATTTCGCCCCTAAGGCGCGAGCTCCCCCAGCTCCCCTCCATCCGGTCGTCTCAACTGGCCCCTTCTGTAAATGGGCCATCGACTTTATGGAATGTCGCCCGCCATCCGCTGGTAACCACAAGTATATCATCGTGGCGGTCGACTATTTCACCAAATGGGCCGAGGCCATGCCAACATTCAACAACACGGCAGCTACCGCGGCCCTCTTTTTCTTTAACCACGTTATAGCTCGATTCGGGGTTCCCAAACAACTGGTCTCCGACCATGGCAAACATTTTGAAGATGAGATATGGCGTGAGCTATCCTCACTATTGGGTTTTGAGCACCAATATTCCTCCTCCTATTACCCCCAAGGTAATGGCCAAGTTGAAGCAGTCAACAAAATCCTCAAGACTATGCTTCAACGAACAGTGAATAAGCATAAAACCAACTGGCATCTCATGCTCTTCCCTGCTTTATGGGCCTATCGAACTTCTGTTAAAACTGCCACCGGGTTTACTCCTTTCCACCTAGTTTTTGGAGAGGAGGCAGTCTTACCGATCGAGTGTGAAATTCCTTCCCTACATCTGGTCGTTGAACTTCTCCCTGACACCCAACCTCTAGAACAATGACTTATCATGCTCGAGCGCGCTTCCGAAGACCACCGTGTTGCCTTGCAAACCATGGAAGCGGCCAAGAAGCGCACCAAAGCTCAGTATGACCGAAAAGTCCAGCCTCGCACTTTTCACGAAGGCGACCTTGTTCTAGTATATGACCAGGCCCATGATGTCCTTGGTCATGGGAATTTTGACTCATTATGGCTAGGTCCTTACATCATTAGTAAAGATCTCGGTAAGGGGGCATACCTCTTAGAGGATTTCGAAGGCCATCCCCTTCCTAATCCTCGCAATGCACTCTATCTTAAGAAATATTACCCTTAGCATTTCCCTTCTAAAATGCATGTTTTATTTTCTTTTAGATAGCCAGCATCTGTTTTTCATGTTTATGATTTACTACTTCCCCTGGACCCATTTTGTCCAAGAAGGGCCACTTCACCTCCACTTTAAATCGAATTTCCTCACTTACGACACTTGTATTTGGGGCATCACTTCACCTCCATACTTGTCCATGTTCGTGTCGATTTTCGTCATGAGTTCCCACCTTCTACTCATGTTTTCATAGTCCCCCGTTGGGCCTTTACTGTGTGGCAGCACTATCGCGTTGCCCTTGTTTAGAGCATCCAAGTTGAGTCATCATTGCATTCATGACGTCTATTCTGAGTCCCTTTGTACCCCGCTATAGCCCTCCATCCTTCATTGCTTGGTCTCTCTCTTGTGTCGCATCTTATGACCTTCAGTCCCACTGTCCCCTATCCCATATGATATTGTGTCAGTCGCTACCATGTCATTCATGCCCTTTATGCTCTAATAAGGGAAGTCGTCCATTCGCTACTCAGTCCTTTCCATTTCACTCTCATCATTAGTGTCAGTCTGTCCGTCGCTCTACTATTTTCTCTCGTGCCTTAGTCGAGGACATCTAATTACCTCACCTATGGCGGACCTCCTTCTGTTGACATTAGCTCATTCATTCCAGAAACCAGGTCTAGAGGACGATGTACCTTGGTTCTAGCTTCCACTCTTGTTCGGTGCTGATCAGGCAAAGGGATCTCTCATTTCCCCTTGACTTGATTGTTTCTCCACTCCAGCGCCTTTCAGCATGACCGAGATCCATATACTTGATGGTTTAGTGATACAGCAGCAGCTCTTGATGACTCCTGGGTGTGTGTGAGATGTCTCAACCCTCATGAGGGGGTGGCCCTGCAGGTAGCCCCCCACATGCCCGGATGACCTCTTCTTTGCAGCCTTCGATGCAGCTCCAGTTATTTGATGATGTTGGCCTTAGCCACTTGTAGCGCCTCTTTGATTTGCATGTATCAGTCAGATTTTGTGAGCCCTTCCCCATTTACAGGGGGCATTTGGGTTGTAGTTGTATCTCATGTACTCATATATTATTGTACTAGTCCTGGATGTTATCCCAGGCACAGCATGTATGTGGGATTCCTCATTGTATTTTTATCTGGCTCATGATTATGCCAGCTGTACTCTATAGTTCGGTCCCTTGTTTACTGGACACACTATTCTTTTGTACTTCGTCTCGGCGGGCATAGGTATGCCTCCCCCGCCGCCTTTAGCACAGGTACCCTCTCATAAAAAGAGACTTGTTGCACCTGCGAGTCTCATCTCCTCAGGGTCTAGTTCTTCAGCACACTATCTACCTTGCATTTCTCTCTTTGACTTCCCTTTTGTTGTCTAGTGATTGAGTTCTTACAACGTATTTCGGTCATACGATTTTCTCCTGACACTCACACGCTGGGGGGCAATCTGTTACACCATTTTTTGGTCATCTAACCTACTATCATTAGATGGACCCAAGTACACCATGTAAGACCAATTTTACCCTAAGTAAAATTGCCTTCACTATGTTAAAACAGGAAGCCCCAAAAGAAAATATTAAACAAACCTATGTTTGATTTTCCTCATGGGATAATTAATTAAACCATAATTTAATTATTATTCCAGTTATGTTTAATCCAAAATCAAAGAAATTAATTAGATAAAACTTTATTTATCTTATTATTTTATAGGAATAATTATTTAAACCTCATTTAGATAATATTCCTTGTTAAATATGACCAAATCACCTACAAAATTAAATAAATCATTATTTATTTAATTATCTTTCTAACCGCTTCCTTAAAAAAGATAAATAAATCATTTATTTATTTATTTTTGACAAATTAAGGGATTTGACCCAAGTCAAATACCTTTTCCCTCCAACAAATATAATAAAATATTCCATAAAAAGTGGATCTAGATCTAGTTAACCCATGCACCAAGATCTAGAATGACCTAATATTTTGTTATAAATAGGAGGGTTTTTCCTACCATTCTTCACCTTTTGTTGCCTATTAGATCACTCTGGATCTATACACTTGGTCACCATTTTCTGCCATTTGCTATGTGAGCTCCCTTTTGAGTTCCATTCTTTGTGTGGGTTTTCTACACCAACAAGAGAGAGAGATTTTAGATCTGAAGTGCTGAGGACTTCCAAGAACCCATCCCACTGAGGAGAATTGGATACGCCTTCTTGTTTTCCTCCCAGGTGCCCGATTAATACAAAAATTCTTTCAAAAATTGTTCTTTTCTTGTCTATTGGTATATGGAGCAAACCCTTATTTTTTCTGCTTAATGTCTTTCCATGCATAGATCTGGTTTTTGCAGCTCTTTTATGTCTAACTAACCGCAGATCTGAAGATATTGGCAGCCACTTTTGTTGTTAGGGCTATTAGTTATGCGTAGCTAACGTGGTCCTTTTTCGTACACTTCGACAAAGGATTCATACTAACAATAGGTGTCATTTTTCATGATTGTCTTGATTGAACTATGCAATATGTTCAAACCTTTTTCTTTTGCAAAGGTGTTCCATATTCTTGAAAAACCAAAAAATAAAAAAATTTAAAAAATGTAAAGAGGGTATACCCTAAAAGAAAAATCAAAGGGTAAGAAGAATAAAATGGTCAAAAAAGTGAAAGAAATGAACCCCAAACTAAAATAGACCAAGGAAAGTGTGCAAATCCAAATGCCACTACTATTTCATTTTTGTAATAAACAAAATTGTGTGCAGCTTGTTAAACTTTGCCACAATTCATGAAGAGTCAAACTATATAAACTTGACTCATTCATTTTTCAATTTCATGTTATAGAATAGAGAATAAAAATCTGACCAAACAGTTTAATCTTGGCAGATAAGTAGATAGGTAGAGTTAATAAAAGGTGCTCAACAGTTTAATCTGAGCCCTTAGATGTAATAAGTGTAGACTTAAATAGATTTGCCATGTAAAAGAAAAAGAAGATTGATAAGGGTTTGCCAGTCTAAGTGCACCCTAATAAAGAAGAGAAAATGGTAGTGTAAAGTAGATAGGGTAGGTAGATGGTGTTGCAAAGTTTCATATGATGAATGATGGTGCTAAATGTATTTAATCCTTTACTTTCATCACAATTACTAAAGTAGAAAATACATTGGAAGTTTTTCACAGAAGGCAAAGTCAAAATCATTAATTTCCCATCTCACTTTCTCCCTAAAAGTTTTACTAATTTCCCCAAAGTGCTAAGGAATTTGAAGATTAGAGGGGCTCAAGGCATTTCCTTGACTTTTGGAGGGACCGGACCCTCGGCCCAATAATTGAAAAGACCTTAGTACTTGAGATTATTCATCATTACACTTATTCACTTTAAATCTTTTCCCAAGTAAAATCTCATTTTACTTAGGAAAATCATGTCATATTTCATAAAATCCCCTCAAAATTACTTACTATTCTAAATCTAAGTGTTGAAGTTGATATAATGAAATTTGCTTCAGAAATCTTCACTTTCTTAGTTGTGTAAAGTATTTTGAGTTTTTCTTGTCCCTTTTTCATATTAACATCTGATTTATTTATTAAATCCTTAATAAAATACCTTATCCTATTATATTTACTCCCTTTTATGATAATATTCCCAAAACCCTCTTACTATATATTTTTAGCCAAAGTATTTAAACCCATATAATAAAATCAAATTCCCACATTATATACCCTTTGGCTAAAAACATATCTTTATAGACTATTCCCGCCCCCTATGTTAATTAAATTATTTTAATTTAATTACCATATAATAAAAATAAACGGGAAAAAGGGTTTTGAACGTATATTTATATGTTTTAAACGGAAAAAAACAAACTAAAGTCCCGCCGCAACCCCGATTAAACCATGGGATTAATTAATCACCCAGATTAATTAATAACCAACCTCTTCACCAATCAAAAGCCGCCCGGAATAATTAATTAAATGTTAAATATTTTGAAAACCCGTCGGGCCCGCACATTAACTCGCATATCATCTCCCCGTCCCGTCGTCCGTTGGATCATTCCATCGAAAATCAACGACAATCGTTCATTTCGCTGACTGTCTCCCGTCCGATAATTAACTCGTGAAATCATGGTGGTTTCGAAATAGTTCGATGGCTACGTGTCGACCATTGAATCGCTTCGCTACCTCCCCGCGGAAAATCGCCTACTCCCGAAAGCGGTGCGGAAATTACCGCTTACCGCCAGATTCTGATGACGTGTCCTCCCATACCATGATGACGTCATTCCCGAAAATAATAAAAAAATCTCGTTGAATTTGTAAATAAAACAAAACTCCGCATATTTTCTATCATTTTGTCTGGTGAAAGTGACTGCGCCCTCCACTGAAAATTTGAAAATTCCGCTGTTAAACTGTTATCGACCAAGATTGTTGAACTCCATTGCTATACCAGTGCCTGAGAATTCATCCACCATTAACCAGTGCCTGTAAATCTCGACATTTTCCATAAAACAGGTATTTATCCGATTTCTTGCTGGAACTCTTTGAAAAATCTGCATTCCAGTGTTAAATTCATGCCATAGTCTGAAGAAAAGGTTAATATTGGTCTGTTTTAGTTCCTGCAACTAAAATCAAATTTCCAAAACTAAAATTGCACCCGTTCTGTGAAAACCCCCGAAACTTCCACTTTGAATACACAAGAACCAAAATGGAAGTCCCGGCAGCCCTGAATGTAGCCCCATTAAACACCCCTCATAGAGAATTGGAATACTTGCCACTAGTGGATAAAGATTTTCAAATTAAAGACTTAGTTTTCAATTAAAACCCCCTTTGAAGTTATTGTCGTTGCAGAGATGATTATTCGAAAGGTTTGGATATCATTGGATTATGGGAATCCAATTTTCTAAGATATCTCATCCCCTCAGTCCGTATTTTCCCAAAAATTATCCACTACTGGCATTCCAATTATGATCCAACTCAAAGAGCAGTGTTATCCCCAGACCAGAGTATCATTTTCCCCATTACTCCTCAAGCTATCAATACCATGCTCCATTTTGAACCTGATCAAAATATTACTCCCTTGTCCATGGAAGAACTACTTGAAAAGTCTACCCAATTGTCCCAAGAAAAATTGAAATGCATTTGCCAGACCTTTATGTTACCTGAACATCAACCTAAGGGCCCTCCTCCCTATGGTTTTGCTTATTTTACTAATTTAGGCAAGCTCATCCTGAATATGATATCCTTTGTACTGGGTTTTAATACTAGTGAGTATGTTGATGAATTAACCCTAGTATTATTATCCATCTTCACTCCTGGACAGCCACCTGCTGTGAAATATGAATTTGCATCTTTCATTGCAAATAAAATCCATGACCAGTTCATGAGGTTAGATAATGAGAAAGTTTTTATGTATTCCTCAGTCATTTACCATCTCATCATCTATTATCAATCAGAGAAGTTCCCTTTTCTTGTTCAAAATCTTGATGCCAAGGGAAACCCTAGATCTGTTATATTTTGGTCTACCATAACTCACAGTTCCTATAATTCTCCCTATTCTTATGCTGTGTTCATTGATCTTTTCATACATCCTGCAACTACCTTGTTGACAGGAGTTGCTCCTCCAAGGCTCAGCAATGAGATTAAGAAAACTTTACAGCTTTCAAGGACATACAAAGTTGGAGACTGGTATTTGTACCAAAAGTATTCAAGAATCAAAATATATGGATGTGAACTTTGTCCATTCAAGCTGCCTAAATATGTGCCTATGAGACTTTTTGCCTTAGAATATTTCAGGCAAATGAATAATTCTGATGTTATTCATTTTTGTAATGTTAAGAAGAAAGCACAACTCAGAATCAAAATTCAGTTAGGTCCCTTTATATGCAATTCTAGGGATGCTGAACATGAAGCAGAAAATATATTGCAAAACCATTTCAAGTTACAAAAGAGTTTCCGTTGGATTCCTTATGATCCATTCAGTTTTATCTGTGACAAAAGAATGAAGAACAAATCAGCACCCTACTTTCACCACAGAATTCCAGAAATAGAACAATATGCTAATCAAGATGAGTGGGTGGAAGGAACACTAGTTGAGCAAGATAGTGAAGAAGACAATATGAACAAAATTATGAAAGATCTTGAGAAAAAGTTTGACCTAGAATCTTTTGGGCAAGTGCAGGTACCTCATATTGGCACTTCTTCAGCAGGAAATCTTCAACAGGAATTACAGGAAATCAGTCCATCAATTGCAGTTGAGTCTAAAGGCAAAGGGAAAGAACCTGAAGTACAAATCATTGAAACTTTCATTATGACAGAAAAGCCTCAAACTTCCAAGGCACCAGATCAAACATAGGTTTCTCCTACTCAAGTTAATCACCCTGAAGTTTCAGAATTGCAGACTCCATCTAATATGGAAATAGGCAAGAAAAGACGGGTTGCAGATCCCACTCCTCCCAAAGAATCTTCACAACCACATCAAGCTAAAAGGCAGAAACTGAATCCACTCCCAGAAGTTGAATCTATAGATGAAATCATTGATGATGAAAAAGAGGATAGTCAACTAACTAGTTCAGTTAGTGAAATACGCACAGGTCATAAAGGAAAGGAATTACAAAAACAGTTGAGCACTGAAGTGTCTTCCTTTAAACAACCAAAGACAGATGCAGGTGATATAAAGAAGACTTTCATTAATATAAAAGCCAAGAATGACCCATTGAGGATGCATGTATATGATCAGTATATTAGAATGGATCCACACAATCAAGAAAGATTAATGTCAGCTTTTGACATTCAGCAAGGGAAAATGATGATGAGCCATTTCAAATCCAAAGTGCCAAAGCCCAAGATAACATCTGATTACATTAGGACCAATTTTGAGGTCCTAGCAAAAGACATTCATCCATTAGACCAGATAGAATTACATAAACAAACTGGGGAAATGATATATTCTACCCTTACTGATAAAGCAATGGCAACCCATAGATTGCAAGATTCTTTAAATAATACAAATATCCAGTTGAAAATTGAGAAAGCTTCTTCACAAGCAAAGGATAACAAAATAAAATCTCTGGAAGAAATAATCATCAGTTTGGGTCATAATCCCAAAGATATAAAAAGCATTGAGGCACTGATTAAAAATAAGGATGATAATATTGCTGCACTGAGAAAGCAATTGAAATTTCCATCCTCAAGGCATCCCCAAACTCAAGAAGTTTTGAAGGAAAATTCACAAGAAGAAATGATGGAATTGCTCCTAAAAATGACTAAGCAACTAAGTGAAACAGAGAAAGAACTGGAGCAGGCATTAAAAGAAAAGGAAGCTATCATGCAGACATCCACAACAGAGGCCACTACAGGTACAACAATAGCAGATCGATAAACAGATCCATCACAGGTAAATACTTCCAATTTAAGTTCTGATGAATTAGAAAAACAAATGGAAAGTTTAAAACTCAGAGTCACAGAACTTCAATCTACAAAATTACAGCTGGTGAACTTGGAACAAAAATATGATATGTCGAAAAAGATTGTTGCTGATAATACAAGGGAAATCAAAAGGCTAGAAAAATTGGTTAAGGCTTTAGAAAAAGATCTCTCATTAGAAAAGCCTTTAAGAGAAATAAATGAAATTCTTTGGAATAATATTATTGATTCAATAAAGAGTATTTGGTCCTTTGTTCAAATAATATTTGAACAAAATGACTTGGTCAAAGTAGCTCAGGAAGAGATTGACAAAACGAGAGAAGAATTAAGGCACAGATCTGAGCAAGCGAATCAACTTATACAGTTTTTAAACACCCAGACCAAGCAGCAGCTTGCAGAGCTTGGAATTGAGGACAGGATAGGTACAATTTTAGAAAAAAAAAGAGTTTTTACCAAGAGAACTCTTATGCAAAATCTGGAAAGAAAATGCTCAGATATTCAGCAAGAGATCAGTGCATTTAAAGAAAGGTTTAATGTTTTATTAACCAGTGGGTTGCCCAGTCCGATGATTTCAGAAGACAAAATAATGGAATTGGAAACTTATGTTAACAAATTGGACATACATGCTCACAACGTCACATGTTCCTCTACCAGCTCATCAAAATCAACATTGCCAACATGGAAGAATCTCTACGACAGGTTAAAGAATTTGTTCCATCTTGAGCATGAAATAATGTATTTGTTCCCAAATCGGCCTAATTTTTTTAGATACACAGAGGCCGATGAAACATTAAGAAAACTCAAAAGAACCATAATAGCAGAAGACAAATGGTGGGAAGACCTGTTGGAAATTTTGTAAAATTCATCTTCAGATAGAAAATTTTGCCTTTTACTATTGTATAAAGGATAAATAGATGATTAAAGGTTAAAGAGTATCAGTTTGGCAGTTGAAAGTGTATCAATAGAAATAAAGAGTATCAGACAAGCAAATCAGTCAAAAAAGAATTACTCAAAAGGACAGCATCGAGCCCTATTGTAGGACCTACCTCCAGCACACCCAAAAAGGGAGGAAACAGCACACCAGCAGTTACTTTTTGTCCTATCTACGGGACCATCTGTCTCATTTTTTTTTGTAACTTATTCATTAGTCATCCTAGATTATCTCCTAGGTTAGTGTGAGATATTTTAAATAATTTTTTGTATAAATAAACCCTCGAATAAAGTATAGAGGGTGGATTCTACTACTTTGTTGTGACATTGATGTTTTTGGAATAAAAGTGTTTTGGAGAAATTTATTTGTGGCTTGCTAGATGACAATTCGAAGCTGAGGACTTTTTGCAGGATTCATGTGTCGGACTGCAGTTCAATAAGTCTTTCTATTTTATGTCTTAAGTTTTATATCCGTTTATATTATCATCGTGTCCATTTCTAAATAATTGACATAAAAGAATAAATTAGAATTTACTTAATTGAACTCTGATTTCAATTGTGATTATTCTAAATGTTTTCCTCTAAATTAGTTATAAGCAACGAATTCTTAATTGCTCTTGCTTCTCTAATTTAAGCATATTGATTATTATAGTAAAGAATTCTTCACTGCTCTTTATTTGTAATCATTCCATTTCTTTCTTTTGAACATGTTGAAAGATTCTTGAGTGCCTTTCATCCCTTCAAAACCCATTCCATCCACTTTAAATTCTAAAAATTGTTCTCTGTTTGGCTATCTTGCCCTGCAAAGCCATCTTGTGTGTAGAAGATTAATCCAGTAAAGCCATCCTTTGACTCCATAGCTCAATGGCCTGAAAATATTCAACCTTGCCCTTAGTTGGCGAATTCCACCATTTTCAAACAAACTCTTGGATTTATAACTAGCCTAAAACTTTCTAAGAACAAAGATAAATTATAAAGAGAGAGCCCTCTCTGGATGCAAATTGGCTAGATTCTGCATCTGAAGGTTGGTTTGTGGTTACCTCGGGTATAATTTCCTTTTCTTACAACTTCAAGGAAAACCTGAGTGATAATAGTACTAACTAGTTTTTCATTCTGCATATTAAATATTTCCAACACCTTTTGTATGTACTCACTATGAGACAACATTAATTTATGATTTTTCTTGTCTCTAGTTATTCTCATACCAAGGATTTGTTTTACATCACCCAAATCCTTCATTGCAAATGAATTTTCCAATTTTCCTTTGAGCACATTTATTTCTTGCATGTTAGATGCTGCAACAAGCATGCCATCAACATACAATAGAAATATAATATAGTTGCCATCATTTTTCCTTTTAAAATAAACACAATGATTAGAGTGACATCTAGTATAATGTTGTTCAGACATAAACCTGTCAAATTTTAGATACCACTGCATTGGAGCCTATTTTAAGCCATACAAGCTCTTCTTCAACTTGCACACTAATTTATCCTTCCCTTTGATCCCATGCCCTTGCGGCTGCTTCATATAAACTGTTCCTCTAAATCCCCATGGAGAAAAGTTGTCTTTACATCTAATTTCTCAAGGTGAAAATCTTATGCTGCCACTAGACTTAAAATAGTTCTGATTGAAGTGATTTTAACAACAAAAGGAAAAATTTCATCAAAGTATATACCTTTATTCTGTGAAAATCCCTTCACCGCAATTATAGCCTTATACCTTTGTTTACCTCCATATTCTTCCTTCAACATGTAAACCCATTTATTCTGCAATGTTTTTTTTACCAACATGAAACTTGAATAAGTCCTAAGTTTGGTTCTACATCAAGGATTCCATCTCTTATTCCAAGAATTGCTCTGACTTCTTCCTCGTTTATACGTGCATTTATTCTTCATATCTTTCCGGTTCACAAAAATCAGTCAACAATACATAATATAATGAAGGAGAGTATTGTTCAGGGGTTCTACTTATCATATAGAACTTCTAACACTAGTTTCATGTTTTTGAGGTGCTTGTTGCTATTGTGGTTGTTGTTTTTTTGGTGGCTACTAATCATTCTGATTTTTAGGCACAATTACTTTTTCTATGATCTCAACAAGCACTATGTATTCTTTGTTTTCCTTTTCTTGTTTCTTTCCATGCATCTGATCCTTACAGAAGACCTTTTCATTGAATATGACATATTTTCTCCTAATGATTTTGTTTTTTCATAATCATATAAGCGATAACCAAAATCATTAACACCATATCCAATAAAGGTACATTTCTTTTATTTTTCCTAATGTGTTTTTCTATTTTGTTAATATTCCCAATTAGCAGCAGCTAATTGGAAATATTAATTTTGATTAATTTTTCCTTTATAAAGTTAAAATAAAAATAAAGTGGGTGAAAGGAGAATATAACTCACTAAAATAAAGTGCACTCCCTAGTAGACTCAACGTTGTGACTTAAGTGGGCCAAGGGGGGCCAAGTGACCACATAGAGGGGGACCCACTTAGACCACGTGGGCCATGACAATGCAGTTTAGTTGGAAACGTGGGCCAAATGGAGGCTACGTAGGAGATGGTGGGGCCTAGGGTTGAGAGAGGCCCATTTTTATAAAAAGGAGGAGAGCCTCCTCATTTCCTCATTCGATGTTTATGATATTGAGCTGGTCATTTCAACTTCTTGAGCATGATGGTTGTTTAGCTAGTCTGCAGCACTGTTTAGTGCATCGAGTGTCTCCGTTCGGAGATCTCACCCTCAGCCCCGGGGGACTTCGAGTGCCTACTCGGGTGAGGTTGTCCCATCAGTATTTTGCAGGAGGATTTGTGTTTGGCTTTTGTGGAGGAGCAGTGCATTCATAGATTGCGCAGTCTTGAGAGGGAGGATGCAATCCATTTCTTAGGAGCTTCGAATTGGGTTCTTTTGCAGGTATCGAGCTTTGAGATTTAGCAAGGGGCTAGCCCTTACCTATTGGAGGATTTTAGTAGAGTTTGTGGAAGTATTTTGGTGGATTCCATTCAGCCTCAGCGCAGATCCTTGGAGGATAGCGTTGATCCTCAAGGGGCTGATTTTCGGGGGTTGGCCGTTTCAAAAATGCTCTCTAGGCTTTTCTGGGTTTTGTGAGTAGAGGTTGATTCCAGAGTTTCAGATTATTCCGAGTAGGGGAGCAACCCCAAATACTCATCTTGTTCTAGCAGTAGTAGCTACACGGTAGTTTTCTAGCAGCTTGGACGCAGATCAGAGAGTAGCCATTCCTTTGTCATTCTGAGAGTATTTCTTCACTTGCCTGGTGCAAGTCGAGGTGCCATCATTTCAATCACCTCTTGTACTCATTTCTATTCTCATTATAATAAAATGGCTTAGCATTCTCTCTATTTTATGTGTATATGTTTCATGTGCTATTTCTAGCATTTCATGTACTATTGTATGCTCTGTATCACTGCCTGTTTTTCCTTTTAGACATTCCAACTACTATCCCATCTGTTGTGTTTTTCCCATACTCTATAGACAGAGTCTGGTGAGGGCCAGGTAGCCTCCAGATCTCACCCTCTTTTCAGAGGTGAAATATCTGGTAAATGCCCCTCCAGTCCATCTTTGGTTTAGAGCTGAATGTGTTTGAGAGATATCCCTGAAAATGGATATTATAGTGGTATCAGAGCATAGATCTGGCTCAGCCTATGGAGCTAGTTGTCTATGTCATCAGAAGAGAATCCGTGGGGATATTTTTTCTATGAACAAAGAGGGTAGGCAGAATCTTACCCACCAAAGACAGTAGAGGTGGAAAATATGGGGGTCTCACAACAGTGTGACCAAAATTTACCAGCCTTGAGTAGGCCAACCAGGTTCACGATGCCTACATTCTTACCTCCAGTACCAAGTGAGAAAGGGAGGCGGCATGATTATATACCTTTTGGAGATTATTTCCGCAAATGGGAGTCCATGGGGGAAAACTTCAGAGTGGTTTTTCCCTTCAGAGATTATTGTTAGCTCAGGCAAGATGAAGGAGGAAGGAACAATGGGGGGTCTAGCACGTAGAGTTCAGAGTTGCAGCGTACCAATGGGAGGACACCTTTTCCCACGTATGATGGATCCACTGATTTCACGGTTCGAGATCAGGTGGAAAAGTTGGATACCTCTTTCTAGCTTGACCGAATAACGAAAGGGGAAGCCATCAAAATGGCTACCTCGCACTTGGTAGATGAGGGCACACAGGATCATGGGGAGCATGTGGATACACCCAGCATGACACAGGGGTCACCTGTGTTGGAGACTTCTTTGACCGTATCAGTTGACATCTCAGTAAAGAGAGTAGAGCTTACCCCAGTAGTGCCATCCATTGAGGTGATGACTGGGGTAGTGTCCGAGTTGTTGGGTGGTAGCAGCACGCGACAGATGGGTGCGGTGCCAGGAGATGTATCCAACTTTGATGAGGCACTAGGAGATACAGAGGTATTGTAAGATGGTCGCACACAACAGTGTCATCAGTTTTGAGCCGACCTTCTAGTTTTGAGAGGGAATTCCACATCAGTACGAGAGGCTATTTTGTTACAGAACGTGGAGCTAGAGGGCATGAGAGTGGTTTGTGCCGAGTCAGCGGCCAAGTTGGCCCACATTGGGGAATGGTTGGATTCCCTAATGGTACAGCTCGAGGGCACATTGGATTTTCAGAGCACCCCACTTCAGACATGCATAGACGAGGCTAGCAACATTATTGGGTCACCTCTTTCCATTGGAGAGAGAGAGAGGCTGAGCCACCTAATCAGATCTCATACATTGACTTGGTTAGCAGGATGAGACGATTGGAGTTGCACAGGGTGCAACATCCACATGTTGAGGTGGGATGGCGAGATATTTTGAGTTGTTACCCGGTGGAGTGGGTTATGATGATAGTGGTGGACCCGGGTGTAGTTCAACAAGAGTTTCTAGGTGTTGGGAATACAGGAACCCCAGATTGGCATTAGGATCTAAGCGGGACTACCTGTCATTTCCTAGGCAGGTTGGTTGACTATGTCTTGGAGGGTACAATTGGCCTAGCAGTTGAGCATGCACATTTGCTAGGGGAGTTTCGGTCAGCTCCAGTGGCCAACTAGTTTATGGATAGACTCCCTAGGTTGTCTTGGTATGACACTTGTACATGAGGTCACAGAGTGATCAACAGACCTTGGCAGAAGCTTGTCGGAGGAGGTGGCATTGGTAGGCCACCAGGTGGTGCCTTGTATGGGGCCAAGGGTTCTTCACCTTTATGTGGGGCATAGAGGTCATAGAGGAGTCGAGAAGTGGTGGTATCACTACTGATACATAGGGAGATTCACTTCTTGAACCCCTCAGGGAGGGTTTGGAGTGATGATCCATTCGTCGGTAGATATAGCGATGCGACAGTGGAGATGATGATACTGATTGGGGGTGGTCCAACATGTAGAGACACAACTCTAGGTCATCACATCCAGGGGTGTGTGGGAGCCTCTAGAATTGAGAAGTGGACTACCGGTGTTCATGAAGTCGGATGGTGGTGTACCATAGTGTGTGGGACTACATTGTGGAGTAGGAGTGTTCTACATCACATTGAGAACACACAGGGAGTGACCGATTCCTTGACACAGACCAGGCACGAGATGGTACAAGGTGGTACAATAGTATTACGAGGTATCAAACAGTGTACAGGGGTATGCCTCTGTGTGTAGTGGCATGTCGAGGAGTACATGGATGATCGGTGGTATGCGAGGGCATATAGTGCTGCACAGCAGGGTCTTAGAGCATTACCTCCAGGGAGACTCACGGACAGGGACATCAGGCTTACCTTTGGGGGTATTTCACCCAGGATCGATGGGAAGACAGATGAGCGATACTTGATGGTATCTGTGGGGACTCACGCACCTGACCCTCTTCTACATCACTCACGAGCACAGTCGATTTTTTCGTTGTCCTTTGGCACCTTGGGCATGAGAAGTGGGGTACGCGAGGCTCACCCAAGATATTTGGATGACACTCAACACACTAAGGGAGAGACTTCTCAGCAGTGGCACTGGGTCAGGGTGCTAGTTGATGGCCATAGGTTAGGGGATGAGATGATCCTCTATAGGGGTGGCACCTCAGTCATCGCTGAGCCTATGCTTGGGGAGAGGGTCATGAGGGAGACATGTGTTACTTTTCCCTCAGGGCATGTCAAGATCATGCATGAGCAGAGGATACTGGGTACAACAGAGGTAGCATCCCAGTATGTGTTTGGGCTCCAGACAATGTATCGACACATTATTGAGAGGGTGGATGGCATAATCAGTACATATGAGGTGGCGAAGGTAGAACAGGAGGGCGTTTCTTCTGTATGCCAGGGTGAGGACTCTTCTTCAAATGAGTCCATAGGATCAATTGAGGATGCTTTTGGGGAGCGAGAGCAGTCATGCAGAGATGATGACAGTAGACCAGAGCTATGTTCTAGTGTGCAGGGTGAGCAGTCATGGGACTCTGCGGGAGATACTCTGGGTGAAGAGTCACTTGTGTCGATTAAGCCAGAGCAGCATGTGATGGAGCCTGAGTCGGCAGAGGAGGACACTATTCACATCAGGCATGATATTCCTTTGGGGGAGATCCAGATGGGCGCCCACATTGAGCCGATGAGGGATATGCGGCTAACATTGGGGTCAGCTATTGAGGAGGAGCAGTCAGATGCACTGACATTGATTACGGTGACAGCAGTTGTAGATCCATATCCTCTAGAGATGTTGGAGGTTTATGGGATATTTCTGCAGGGGGCTAGGCGATGGTAAGAGCTTTACATTCCCAATGAGAGGGATGAGTTGTTGGAGATGGTGGAGCATCCATCTTTGGGCTGACACATTGATGAGGTACAGATAGATGTACATACAGTCGACCGAGTTAACGTACTTTCAGTGATTAGTACTCTCCAGGAGTACATCGATGGGGCTTGCAACATATCTTGCCCACTTTGGCCCATTATAGAGAGATGGGCTTCCTTCTACAGGCAGCTTCCATTGGCAGACAGGGTAGAGCAGTGGGAGTTGATTATGGGCTAGCGGCAACACTCCAGGTGTGTATCGTGTACAGTTGTTGCTACATTAGATTGTTCTTCCAGGATGGATTGGCTAGAGACCAGGAGTTGGTACCCTCTTGATAATACGATTTTCTTCATAGGGAGCACAACAGAAATGCTCTCTGGGATTTTCTAGGTTCTGTGAGTAGAGGATGATTCCAAAGTTTCAGCTTATTCCGAGTAGGGGAGCAGCCCCAAATACTCATCTTGTTCCAGCAGTAGTAGCTACATGGCAGTTTCTAGCAGCTTGGACGCAGGTCAGAGAGTAGCCATTCCTTTGTCATTCTAAGAGTATTTCTTCACTTGCCTGGTGAAAGTCGAGGTGCCATCATTCTGATCACCTCTTGTACTCATTTCTATTGCTCAGTATAATAAAATGGCTTAGAATTATCTCTATTTTATGTGTATCTATTTCATGTGCTATTTCTAGCATTTCATGTAATGTTGTATGCTCCGTATCACTACCTGTTTTTCCTTTGAGACATTCCAACTGCTATCCCATCTGTTGTGTTTTTCCCATACTTTATAGACAGAGTCTGGTGAGGGCCAGGTAGCCTCCATATCTCACCCTCTTTTCAGAGGTGAAATATCTGGTAAATGCCCCTCCAGTCCATCTCTGGTTTAGAGCTGACTGTGTTTGAGAGATATCCCTGAAAAGGGATATTACAGTGGTATCAGAGCATAGATCTGGCTCAGCCTGTGGAGCTAGTTGTCTATGTCATCGGAAGAGAAGCCGTGGGGATACTTTTCTATGAACAAAGAGGGTAGGCAGAATCTTACCCACCAAAGGCAGTAGAGGTGGAAAATATGGGGGTCTCACAACAATGTGACCAACATTTACCAGCCTTCAGTAGGCCAACCAGGTTCACGATACCTACATTCTTACCTCCAGTACCGAGTGAGAAAGGGAGGCGGCATGATCATATACCCTTTGGAGATTATTTCCGCGAATGGCAGTCCATGGGGGAAAGCTTCAGAGCAGCTTTTCCCTTTAGAGATTATTGTCAGCTCAGGCAGGATGAACGAGGAAGGAACAATGGGGGGTTTAGCATGTAGAGTTTAGAGTTGCAGCGTACCACTGGGAGGACATATTTTACCACATATGATGGATCCACTGATTTCACGGTTCGCGATCGGGTGGAAAATTTGGATACCTCTTTCCAGCTTGAACGAATAACGGAAGGGGAAGCCATCAAAATGGCTACCTCACACTTGGCGGATGAGGGCACACAAGATCATGGGGAGAATGTGGATACACCCAGCATGACGTAGGGGTCACCTCTGTTGGAGATTTCTTTGACCGTATCGGTTGACATCTCAGCAGAGAGAGTAGAGCTTACCCCAGTAGTGCCATCCATTGAGGTGATGACCTGGGTAGTGTCCGAGTTGTTGGGTGGTTGTAGTGCGCGACAGATGGGTGTGGTGCCAGGAGATGTATCCACCTTTGATGAGGCACTGGGAGATACAGAGGTATTGGATGATGGTCACACACAATAGTGTCATCAATTTTGAGCTGACATTCTAGTTTTGAAAGGGAAGGCCGCATTAGTATGAGAGGCTATTTTGTTACAGAATGTGGAGCTAGAGGGCATGAGAGTGGTTTGTGCTGAGTCAGCGGCCAAGTTGGCCCACATTGGGGAATGGTTGGATTCCCTAATGGTACAGCTCGAGGGCACATTGGATTGTTAGAGCAGCCCCCTTCAGGCATGCATAGACAAGGCTAGCAGCATTATTGGGTCACCTCTTTCCATTGGAGAGAGAGAGGCTGAGCCACCTAGTCAGATCTCATACATTGACTTGGTTAGTGGGATGGCAAGAGATTTTGAGTTGGTACCCAGTGGAGTGGGTTATGATGATAGTGGTGGACCTGGGTGTAGTTCATCAGGAGTTTCCAGGTGCTGGGAATACAGGAACCCCAGATTGGAATTGGGATCTAGGCAGGACTACCTGTCGTTTCCTAGGCAGGTTGGTTGACTATGTCTTGGAGGGTACAGTTGGCCTAGCAGTTGAGCATGCGCATTTGCTAGGGGAGTTTCGGTCAGCTCCAGTGGCCAACCTGTTTATGGACAGACTCCCTAGGTTTTCTTGGTATGACACTTGTACACGAGGTCACAGAGTGATCAACATACCTTGGAAGAAGCTTGTCGGAGGAGGTGGAATTGGTAGGCCACTAGGTGGTGCCTTGCATGGGGCCAAGGGTTCTTCACCTTTATGTGGGGCATAGAGGTCATAGCGGAGTCAAGCAGTGGTGGTATCACTACTAACACATAGGGAGATTCACTTCTCGGACCCCTCGGGGAGATTTTGGAGTGATGATCCATTCGTTGGCGGATATAGCGATGCGACAGTGGAGATGATGATATTGATTGGGGGTGGTCCAACATGTAGAGACACAACTCTAGGTCATCACATCCAGGGGTGTGTGGGAGCCTCTAGAATTGAGCAGTGGACTACCGGTGTTCATGGAGTCGCATGGTGGTGTACCATAGTGTGTGGGACTACATTGTGGAGTAGGAGTGTTCTACATCACATTGAGAACACACAGGGAGTGATTGATGCCTTGACACAGACCAGGCATGAGATGGTACAAGGTGGTACAATAGTATTACGAGGTATCCAATAGTGTACAGGGGTATGCCTCTGTGTGCAGTGGCATGTCGAGGAGTACATGGATGATCGATGGTATGCGAGGGCATATGGTGTTGCACAACACGGTCTTAGAGCATCGCCTCTAGGGAGACTCACAGACAGGGACACCAGGCTTACCTTTGGGGGTATTTCACCCAGGATCGATGGGGAGATAGATGAGTGATACTTGACGGTATCTGTGGGGACTCACGCACCTGACCCTCTTCTACATCACTCATGGGAACAATCGATTTTGTAGTTGTCCTTTGGCACCTTGGGCATGAGCAGCGGGGTATGCGAAGCTTACCCAAGATATTTGGATGACACTCAGCACACTAAGGGAGAGACTTATCAGTAGTGGCACTGGGTCAGGGTGCTAGTTGATGGCCATAGGTTAGGGGATGAGATGATCCTCTGTAGGGGTGGCACCTCAGTCATCGTTGAGCCTATGCTTGGGGAGCGGGTCATGAGGGAGACATGTGTCACTTTTCCCTCAGGGCATGTCGAGATCATGCATGAGCAGAGGACACTGGGTACAACAGAGGTAGCATCCAAGTATGTGTTTGGGCTCCAGGCAATGTATCGACACATTATTGAGAGGGTGGATGGCATATTCAGTATAGATGAGGTGGCGAAGGTAGAACATGAGGGCGTTCCTTTTGTATGCCAGGGTGAGGAATCTTCTTCAGATGAGTCCATAGGATCATTTGAGGATGCTTTTGGGGAGCGAGAGTAGTCATGCAGAGATGATGACAGTAGACTAGAGCTGTGTTCTAGTGTGTAGGGTGAGCAGTCACGAGACTTTGCGGGAGATACTCTGGGTGAAGAGTCACTTGTGTCGATTAAGCCAGAGCAGCATGTGATGGAGCCTGAGTCGGCAGAGGAGGACACTATTTACATCAGGCATGATATTCCTTTGGGGGAGATCCAGATGGGCGCCCACATTGAGCTGATGAGGGATATGCAGCTAACATTGGGGTCAGCTATTGAGGAGGAGCAGTCAGATGCACTGACATCGATTACGGTGACAGCAGTTGTAGATCCATATCCTCTAGAGATGTTGTAGGTTTATGGGATATTTCTGCAGGGGGCTAGGCGATGGTAAGAGCTTTACATTCTCAATGAGAGGGATGAGTTGTTGGAGATGGTGGAGCATCCATCTTTGGGCCGACACATTGATGAGGTACAGATAGATGTACATACAGTCGACCGAGCTGCAGTAATTTCAGTGAGTAGTACTCTCCAGGAGTACATCGATGGGGCTTGCAACATATCTTGCCCACTTTGGCCCATTATGGAGAGAGGGGCTTCCTTCTACAGGAAACTTCCATTGGTAGATAGGGTAGATCAGTGGGAGTTGATTACGGGCTAGCGACAACACTCTAGGTGCGTATTATGTACAGTTGTTGCTACATTAGATTGTTCTTCCAGGATGGATTGGATAGAGACCAGGAGTTGGTACCCTCTTGATGGTACGATTTTATTCGTAGGGATAACAACAGAGTAGGGGCCCTCAGACATAGCCGATGTTATACATTCTAGCTGGCAGTGGGACCCAGGTCATCATTTCTTCAGCACTCCATGCCGATTTCAGAAGGGCAGGATCAGAATGGGATTGAGTCAGGACTTGGATTGGAGAGAGGTGATGAGTTGGTATGCAGTTGGTGGGGCAACTTATACAGTTAGAGGTAAAACACAACAAGAGCCAGGGAGCATTGATGCTTGTTGGCGGGCTTCACTTCATGGGGCATCAGCTATAGCTAGAGGCAATGTGCAACCTGGGCAGTGGGACTTGGACGATGATTGGCTATGGTGGCGTTGGGATCCGGGAGGATTGTTTGTTCATTGGTACAGTGAGAGATCATTTTTGGATCTTGGCATTGAGAGATCCCTCCATATCAGGGTGATACAGAGGACAGGGAAGATTCAGTGGTGCATCTGGGACCTGGGCACATTTTACAGTGATGGTGGGGAGCATCAGCTAGAGTGGATGCTTGTTCAGGAATTGCTTGAGGACAAGAAATTTTTGGCGGGGAGGACTGTAATATTCCTAATTAGCAGCAGCTAATTGAAATATTAATTTTTTCCTTTATAAAGTTAAAATAAAAATAAAGTGGGTGAAATGAGAATATAACTCACTAAAATAAAGTGCACTCCCTAGTAGACTCAACATTGTGACTTAAGTGGGCCAAGGGGGGCCAAGTGACCACGTAGAGGGGGACCCACTTAGACCACGTGGGCCATGACAACGTAGTTTAGTTGGCAACGTGGGCCAAATGGAGGCTACGTAGGAGATGGTGGGGCCTAGGGTTGAGAGAGGCCCATTGTTATAAAAAGGAGGAGAGCCTCCTCATTTCCTCATTCGATGTTTATGATATTGAGCTGGTCATTTCGACTTCTTGAGCACGCTGGTTGTTTAGCTAGTCTGCAACACTGTTTAGTGCACCGAGTGTCTCCGTTCGGAGATATCACCCTCAGCCCCGGGGGACTTCGAAATACTACTCAGGTGAGGTTGTCCCATCAGTGTTTTGTAGGAGGATTGGTGTTTGGCTTTTGTGGAGGAGCAGTGCATTCATAGACTAGTGCACAGTCTTGAGAGGGAGGACGCAGTCCATTTCTTAGGAGCTCCGGATTGGGTTCTTTTGGAGGTTTTGATCTTTGAGATTTAGCGAGGGGCTAGCCCTTTCCTATTGGAGGATTTTGGCAGAGTTTGAGGCAGTATTTTTGTGAATTCCATTCATCCTCAATGCAGAGCCTTGGAGGATAGCGTAGATCCTCAAGGGGGTGATTTTTGGGGGTCGACCGTTTTAGAAATGCTCTCTGGGATTTTTTGGGTTTTGTGAGTAGAGGCTGATTCCAGAGTTTCAGCTTATTCCGAGTAGGGGAGCAGCTTCAAATACTCATCTTTTTCCAGTATTAGCAGCTACACGGTAGTTTTCCAGCAGCTTGGATGCGGATCAGAGAGCAGCCATTCCTTTGTTATTCTAAGAGTATTTCTTCACTTGCCTGGTGCAAGTCGAGGTGCCATCATTCCGATCACCTCTTGTACTCATTTCTATTGCTCAGTATAATAAAATGGCTTAGCATTCTCTCTATTTTATGTGTATCTGTTTAATGTATTGTTTTTAGCATTTCATGTACTGTTGTATGCTCCGTATCACTGCATGTTTTTCCTATGAGACATTCCAGCTGCTATCCCATTTGTTGTGTTTTTCCCATACTATATAGAAAGAGTCTGGTGAGGGCCAGGTAGCCTCCAGATCTCACCCTCTTTTCAGAGGTGAAATATCTAATAAACACCCCTCCAGTCCATCTCTGGTTTAGAGCTGACTATGTTTGAGAGATATCCTTGAAAAGGGATATTACAATTTTCTTTATTAATGTGGACAAAGGCTTCAGAACTGAAAGTCTTTAAAAATGAGTAGTTTACCCTTTTACCTGCCCATGACTTGTCTGGAATGCCACCATCCTGTTAGTGTCAGTATTTTAGTGATCAAATGTTCTCTTTCAAAGTTGTTGTTAGGGTGTTGAGTCAAATTTTTATGTTTTCATTAGGTTTTCAAATAAAAATTTGGTCGCTGGCTAGTGTGTCTAGGACTATTACTACTGCTTCCAAATTTTTTTTTTCACCTGCTGGTTGTTACCATCTCTAATTTGGATGAGTCATCATTGCAAGGTATCCATATTCATTTCAGTCATACCACCATGGTCGTCATTCAACCCAGTGTCATCATTAGTTTTTAGGGTCAAATCACAAAATCAGTGTAGAAATTTGCTGAATAATGATTAATTATCCATCGAGATTATCCTGGTCACATACTATTTGAACTTCATACACAACACATAATCTCTTCCACTCAACTCAACTTAGATCATCACACATGCGGAAAGAATAGAAGCAATCTCACATCAAATCATCACACACATTAACACAGGATGTATGGGGAAAGCTTATAGCTGAAAACCCCCAGCTATAGTATATTATAAATGGAGAGAACATGCAGCAAATACATAGTACAAACTCCTCACAAGTACTCTGTACTATCTCCCAAAGCTACACAAAAACTAGCTTGGTTTTGAACAAGTCACAGGTTCAAAACACACCCACTACTTCTCTGCCTCTATTGCGTGTTTCAATGCTATGGATGCATTTCATATGATAAACCACCAGCCCGAACTGCGCAATCCCTCATGGGCTTACTCCACCTATCCGTGTGTTGCAAATAGCAACAAAGATAGTCACAACTGATAGCTATACTCACCCTTTCATCTACCTCTTCCACTGGTCTCCACTGAACTGATCATGCACCGTAGTGAACTGAAGTGTTCTTGAGTTGACTAATGAGTTAATAATTAGTGAATTAAATATTATTTAATTCACTCCACTCATATCTAGTTGATTAGCTAGTTAACTAATCTCAACTAGTTCAACTAAAACAAACACAACACAACTCCACTATCTGTCCCGTTAACTCCTCCAAAACTTCTGCCACTGAAGTCTAACTGAAGTCAACCATGCAAGATGCCATCAAACCCTAGGAACCATGTGATTCTCCGTCGATGCATGAGCCACTGTGCCCGGAACCGAAGTGCTCCAAGAGAGTAACCGTCGTTTATAGTCTAAATATTATTAAGGGTAAATAATATTTGACTTCGTTTTAAGGAGAGTGCGCCCAAAAAATAGACTTCGACCTGTATGTATAAAAATAGAGGTCCATATATTTTTACCAACTCGACCAATCATCCAAGAATAGCATACTGCAACTCCTAGACCATGCTCCATATGTCTAAAAACAGACATAGTCTAAAAATAGACTTTGCGCCAAAAATAGCCTGCGGGCCCACTTAGTGAAGGCGACTTCATTTCACTAAGCTCCATCATCTTGTTGCATTTTCATCACTCCCTCTCAACAAGATATGGATTATCCGCAACCCCTATCCTGCCTCTGTGGAATTCGAACTTGCTCCTGGTGAGCGCCTTCGTCAGGATGTCAGCATCCTGATCCTCCGTGGGAACATATGAAAGCATCATGATTCTCCGCTGAACACAATATCTGATATGATGGTACTTGATGTCGATGTGTTTGGACCTATCAAGAAATACTGGATTAGCCGAGAGCCTTATGCAGCTCTGGTTATCACAGTAGATCACTGTAGGCTCCAAATGCAACCTGAACAATCCTGCGAGGATCTTCCTCATCCAAATAGCCTTGCATGCAGCCAAGCTAGCTGCCATGTACTCGGCCTCTCCTGAACTGAGTGCCACGGATCTCTACTTCCTGCTGTACCAAGAAACTGCTGTCGACCCAATGCTGAAAACTCCTCCAGAAGTGCTCTTCCGGTCCGTTGGACTCCCTGCCCAATCTGCATCAGTGAAGCCAGAAAGCTTCGCTCCATCCTCCTGTCTGTACCATAGACATATCTCGATGTGCCTATGATATAGTGCAATACATGCTTGCCCGCCTTCCAAAAGAGCTTGGTAGGATTAACCATAGCTTGTGAAAGCTGGTTAACTGCATAGCATATATCGGGTCGAGTATTGACTAGATACATAAGCGACCCCACCAACTGTCGATAAACAGTGGCATCTACTACCTCCGCCGAAGTAGCATCCTCCTTCCTCCAACCACTGTGAAGAGGAGTGTCGTGCTTGGCAACTCGTACAAGTTGAACCCTCTCCCTAATCCCCGGGCATACTTTCCCCGAGAAACAAATGCTCCGGCCCCACGCCGCCAATCTCCAATACTGTGAGATAATGAAGGATGCCCAAGCCCCTATCTCAAACTCTCGTGCAAGATCCTCCTTGCATGAAAGTATCAACTGCTCATCGCCAGTCAAAATCAGATCATCTACATACAGTACGATGATAAAAAACTTCCCCTCCACCACAATCTGGTACAGGTTTGGATCCGCCTCACTCTTGGAGAATCCAAGCTCGGTGAAGTAGCTGTCTATCCGAGTGTACCAAGCACGAGGTGCTTGCTTCAGCCCGTACAGTGCTCTCTTGAGTCGGCACACATGCGACTCACTGCTGAAGATCTCAAAACCTTCAGGCTACTCTATGTACACCTCTTCCTCAATAACTCCATTGAGGAACGCAGTCTTCACATCCATCTGATGAATGTGCCACCCCATCTGCGCTGAGAGAGCAAAGATCGTCCGTATGGAAGAGTACCTTGCGACAGGTGCAAAAGTCTCCTCATAGTCAATCCCCTCGATCTGTGAGAAGCCACGGGCGACAAATCTCGCCTTGTACTTCTCCACACTCCCGTCAGCCGCCTGCTTCACCTTGTAGATCCATCGCGAGCCTACAACTGATTTCCCAACCGGTCTTGGGACAATCTCCCATGCACTGTTCCTGATGATCGAATCATATTCTTCGATCATGGCATCAACCCATGCGGGTTCCTCCACAGCTTCCTCAAAAGAGGATGGCTCCGTCACAACACATTGACTCACAAGAGCCATGTATTCAGTGTACCGATCCGGTGACTGTCTCTGTCTGCGCTGTGCTGTAGGTGGTCCTACAACCTTCTCTGCATCCCGAGCCAGTCGCTCAGCTTCTGTAGTGCGCATGCGCCCTCTGATGGTTGGCGCTGCCAGGTGGTTTCTTCCACCTCCTGAACCTCCTCTTGTGGCTGATCCACATCCGGAAGCTCCTCCTTAGGAACTAACAGCTCCTCATCTGCATGCAAGTGTAGCTCCCTCTCGAGCGAACACTGCATGGCTTTCTCCTCCTGAAATTTTATATCCCGTCGCACAACAGTCTTGCGACTGTCTGGCACATACACCCGATAGTTGTGAGGTGTATCGGTGTACCCCACAAATATTCCAACTTCAGCAGTTGGATCCAGCTTCCTCCTTGCATCCTTCGTCACATGCATGTAGACAGGAGATCCGAAAATCCGCAAATGGGAAATATCAGGCCTCTTGCCAGAATAAGCCTCCTCTGGTGTACTCATGCCCAGAACCTTGTGAGGACAACGGTTCTGCACATACACTGCTGTATTGCATGCCTCAGCCCACAAGTGAAGGGGTAGGCCCTGATCATGCAACATCGCCCGTGCGTCACCCACGATCGTTCTGTTCTTCCGCTCAGCCACCCCGTTCTGCTGTGGGTTATGGGGTGCGATGAGCTCTCTCTGAATCCCTTCTGCGCTGCAGAACTCCTTGAATTCAGTCGAGATGAATTCACCACCGTTATCACTCCTTAGAGCAATCACCTTCTTCCCCGACTCCTTCTCGACCAGTGCTTTAAACTCACAGAACTTCGCGAATGTATCGCTCTTCTTCTGCATGAAGAAGATCCAACACTTTCAAGAGAAATCATCAACAAAGATCACATAATACTTGTGCTTTGCTGTCGAAGCAACTGAGAAAGGACCACACACGTCTGTGTGAACTCTCTCAAGGATCGTCGTGGCGCGACTATCCTTCTCATGAAAGGTAGCTTTCACATACTTCCCTAAAGTACACCCCTTGCACTGATCTGACTGCGCAAGAGTGCCCTTAGGAAGCCCAGTAGAAATCTGCTGCAGAATCTTCAAAGCTCCATGGTGAAGGTGGCCCAATATCCTGTGCCACAGTTCGCCCTCATCATCCCGGCTCACCACTTCTCCCGCCTTGCATGCCATAGCTGCGCAGCCATCTACCTGCAACTGATAAAGGTTCTTGGTTTGAACCCCTATCTTCCGGGTCTCTCCAGTAGTCTTACTGCGCAGGAAGGCTTTTCCTTCGCTGAAGACCACATCATACCCCTTATCCTCCAACATCGCTACTGAAATCAAGTTCTTCTTCAATCCAGGTACATGCATGACATCCTTCAGTACAAAGGGTTTACCAGACTCCCTCTGAAAGGATACGGTACCGATACCAGTCGCACTGTATCTACCGTCATCGCCCATCTCGATGTGCATACCCAAATCCTTGTCCTCCAGATCTGAGAACAACTCCCGATCTCGCGTCATATGAAATGACGCACCGCTGTCCAAGAACCATACCGATCCCAGCACACTTGAAACCAAGCATGCAATCAGTGAAAAGTCAAGCTCAAACTGTGAAACCAAAGCTTCTCCATCTGCGGATCTTCCCGCTTGCTTGTTCTTCTTCTTCTTTGGACAATTGGTAGCATAATGTCCGTGATCATGGCAGTGAAAACACTTCACTTTCGCCATATCCTGCTTCTTTCCCTTTGCACCAGAATGAGAGGTTTTCTTACCCTTCCCTTTCTTTGCTTTGGCCACCAAAGCACAGTTTTCTTCATCAACTCCCTTTGATGAAGATCCATCTCGAGTAGTCCTCCTTATCTCCTCCTGCATGAGATCCGCCCAAAGGCGCTCCCATCCCGGCAGCTTCTCCCGACCATTGACACTGTCTTGATATGAGTGCCAAGCCTTCGGAAGACCAAGGAGAGCCAGGTCGACCATGTCCTCGTCTTCGACAGTCACCCCCACACTTCCCAGCTCATCTCTGCACTGAGTGAACTTCGTGAGGTATTTGGCGATACTATCGCCCTTCTCCATCTTGATGTTCCTGAGCTTATCTTTGAGCGCCAGCTTCCTTTGGTCGCTCTTACTCTGGAATAGATCTGTCAAAGCTTTCCACATTAAATATGGAGAAGCCTTTCCATGCAGGCTGGATACAATATGATCCTTGACACCCTCCAACAGGATCCTTCGACATTTCACCATCTTCTTTTGCCATGCTTCGACTTCAGCAGGATTAGTGGGCCTTTGGACATCCGTACCCACGAACTCCTTCAGTCCATTATCTTCTAATACTGCCTCCATGCGATCCTTCCATGCAACATAATTCGAACTGCCTTCAAGAGCATATTCGAGTCGCAAACCGTTGAAAGACATTTTCAACACCGGCACCAAGAAAACAAAACTGCTGCAAAATTTTGAATTCCACCTCAAAGCTCAACTGCTCTAGATCGTGAGAAAAAATTATTTCTAGCACAGAGATCGACTGCAAGGGGCGTTTACCAGACCTTTCACTTTCCGAAGAAAGATGAATCCGGAGGCTACCTGGCCCGCATGTAGACTCTGTCTACCAAAATAAGTTTGTAATCACTGTGATGATCAATCTGAACTTCAATAGCTCCGATACCATGTAGAAATTTGCTGAATAATGATTAATTATCCACCGAGATTATCCTGGTCACATACTATTTGAACTTAATACACAACACATAATCTCTTCCACTCAACTCAACTCAGATCATCACACATGCGGAAATAAAATCAAGCGATAACACATCAAATCATCATACACATTAACACAGTATGCATGGGGAAAGCTTATAGCTGAAAACCCCGCAGCTATTGTGTATATTATAATGGAGAAATCAAGTAACAAACTCAGTACAATACTCCTCACAAGTACTCAGTACTTTCTCATACAGTTACTCACAATCTAGCTCGGTTTTGAACAGGTTACTGGTTCAAAACTCACCGCCAATTGCCTTGCCTCTATTGCGTGTTTCAATGCTATGGGATGGCCTCTTTATATAGATAAACCACCAGCCTGAACTGCGCAATCCTCATGGGCTTACTCCACCTATCTGTGTGTTGCAAATAGCAACAGTATAGTCACAACTGATAGCTAACTCCACCCTTTCATCTACCTCTGTCACTGGTCTCCACTGAACTGATCATACACTGTAGTGAACTGATGTGTTCTTGAGTTGAATAATGAGTTACTAATTAATGAATTAAATAATATTTAATTCACTCCACCCATAACTAATTGATTAGCTAGTTAAACTAATCTCAACTAGTTCAACTAAAATAAACAGAACACAACTCCACTATCTGTCTCATTAACTCCTCCAAACTTCTGCCACTGAAGTCCAACTGAAGTCAACCATGCATGATGCCATAAAACCCTTGGGAACCACGTGATTCCTCTGTCAGATGCATGAGCCACTTCTGTAGCTCGAACTGAAGTGCTCCAAGAGAGTAAACTGTTGTTTATAGTCTAAATGTTATTAAGGGTAAATAATATTTGACTTCCCTGTTTTAAGGAGAGGCAGTCTAAAAATAGACTTCGACCTCTTTGACCTCAAAAATAGAGTCTCATCTATTTTTACCAACATGACATATACTTCAAGAATCTCAAACTGGAATCCCCGAACCATGCTCCATATGTCTAAAAATAGACATAGTCTAAAAATAGATTTTGCGCCAGAATTTGCCTGCGGGCCCACTTAGTGAAGTCGACTTCATTTCACTAAGCTCCATCATCTTGCTGCATTTTCAACAATCAGTCATTTCACCACCAAAATCAGTTTTTCCCAAAGAAGCAATAATGATGAAAATATTGAAATAAATGTTTCTAAAGTTGTTTTCATGATCAAAGATTTCAGAAGTTCCAAAGATGAAATCATCAAAGAAATTGTTCAAAGATGTGTTGGGACCCAGTAGCTCACCAAAGACAAAATCAACTTCCAAGGATATAAAGACCAAAAAAAGCCTCTCATTCTCTCATCTCATCTTCATGTTTCACCTCTCTAAGATGAAAACTCAATTTCGACGTCAGACTAGCCATACTTTGCCATTAGAAGTCAAAATTCTCCCATCGTTGCAATTTCGCTACCTTTATGAAAAAACATATCGTTTTTGTCTTTTGCTACCTTTATGGTAAATCTGTCATTGGAAAGCCTCTTCCCTATGATTTTTTGAGGTGTGAAGCTGCAAGTCCATTCAAAAAAAACCTCCATAGGTTTTTTATTTTTTTCTCCCCCGAAGGTGCTCAAGCTTCCTCCACATTGCAGTTATCAACAAAATATCTACCTTTATGTGGATACACAACAAATTTTGAGTTCAAGGGCCAAGAGACCGGTTGCAGCGGTCCAAATTATAAATTTGAAGTCTTTTTCACTCACTCAATAGGTTAGCATCAATAAATATCAAATCCTTTCCCTTTCATATGCAAATTTCCAAAAAGGCTAATATCTAGGGATTTCTCACTTCGGTTATCATCTTGGTAAAATTTTGGATGTCATCACATGAATATCCTTAAATTTTTGGATGATTTTCTCTAAATTTCACTGAACTTACCTTCCCTAACCCTTTCCCAATACATTTCTACCCTAATTCTTCATTTCCTCACTAAACCCTAGGCTTACGCTATGGTTTTACAGTGTGGGCCTATGTTTCTATTTTTTGGGCCCTTTCCCCTCTCCCATTTTCACCATTTCCAATTCCATTTTCTTCCTAACAATCTTCCCTATACCTATAAATTTTCTCAAGAATTTAGAGTGGCCCTATCCTCCTCATCCCCTCTCATTAAAAAAAAAACTGTTAAATCCCTTGTTTTCCAGTGCAGCCAAGAAAATATTTCCAAAATGGATACTATAAGCAGTGATACAGAAAATAATACCCATAATAAGGGATGAGAATTCAGTAGGTTTGAGCCACTGCATACCAAGGAGATAATGGCATCTCCCTTCATCAAAAAATCATTTGAAGGTGACGGTTGTTTATATTTTTGCAAGAGAGTTAAAGAAATGGGTTTCAATGCTAAGGTTACTAGTTTTTTTTCCACTTCACTAAAGAAGAATCAAGCTATAATTGCAGGGGTGAAGTTCATTATATCAATAAAAAGCATTGCATCAGCCACCGGGATCCCTAGTAAGGGGGAAATCTAGCTCAATAAATCATAGCTAGACCTTCAGAGCTATAAACCCTTCTTGAAAGCATAATACAAGAAGGCTCCTACACATTTTTTTCCCATGGGACAACTATTGGATAGATATACACCTTTGATGAATATTATTATGGAAAAATTCACATGCGAAGGCAGGTTCTCCACTTTGTATCAATACCATGTTCAACTTTTATTGCATTTCACATCCCTGAAGCCATGAATTTATCTTACTTCATATATAAGAGGCTCACTAAAATGGCTGAAAAGGTGAAAAGCAAAGGAGAGGACGATCATACCAATCTATTCCATAATTGTTTGATAAAAATCATTAGCTTGCTCCAGTTTGAAGAGAATACTATCACTTGGGAGACCTTCATTCAGTCTAGTGTCCTTTTGTCTCCTGCTAGTCAAATAACTAGCTAAGGTACATCATTAGCTACATCATCAACACCATTTAGGAAAAGAGAGATTGGATTAAATAGTAGAGTTTCACTCAAGAGGGTACATAGGGCTGATGTGACTCAGAAATATCAGAGAGGTAGGAGGCTTGTGTTTGCTCCAAACATTGTGGAAGGGGCCAAGCCTACATCAGCAAGAAATATCATCATCACAACATGATGAGCCCATCCATTTTGATGATGACTTGGAAAATTTGGAGATGGATGAAGAGAAAAAATACACAAAACATGTAATTATGGAGAAATATGTTGAGATTAGAGAGCTTAAGGAAAACTTGTCTAGGGTCAACTTCATGATTTCATTCCTTGAGCAGGAAAACATGAAATTGAAGATAAACCAACTGCTTTTGAATAGACATAATTTTGATGCTAGCAAGAAAGATGTAAAGGGAAAAGAAGTAGTTGATATTGATGAATCCAATGAGGATGAAGAATAGGTTAGAAGGAAGAGGACAAGAACTAGAGGACTAAAAAAGGCATTGCAACAAAGACAAGCATCTCCACCACAAACACACATGACAGTGGATGAGCTCACCTTAAGGGAAATTGAACAAGACATGGAGTATTGGATAGATAGAGTCAATGGAAATTTGGAAAAGCTCCCGAAGAGGGCCAAAAGAGACAAAAAATTGCAAAGACACATGGCCGCTCATTACTATAAAGGAATTAATTCTCCAAGGTCAAGGTCGAGCAGTTGAAGGAAAAACTCAAAGAAACCATAATCAAGTAAAAAGAGAAGGGTAAGTTGGATTTGCTTGCTGACGCTTCCGTCATAGAACAACATACCATATCAGGTCTTTATGGAGCAATTCTGGACCAATTTGGAGAAAATTTGGAGAATTTTTGGCATTTTTTCAATTTTGGACAAATTTCAACAATTTCTGTAGATAGCATAAATGCAACATGTTCACACTACCTTTATTCTAAGAACATCCAATTAATGAAAGAAAGAAATTTTTGGATAGGGAGTGATGAATACATCATTGATATACACTTTTCTTGCTACATCAAATGTTATTATGCTTAGGAGGATATAAAAACTAGCTAAAAATCAACTCTCTGCCTCAATTACGGAGCCACGCTGCCTTTATAGCACCAATTTTAGGAGAATTGGTATTTGAAGATCTTGGAGGATGTTTCTTGCTGGTAAAAAACTTCAGATGGATAAAAGATACACTCACCTATCTACAAAAACTTGTAGAGTAACAATTGAGCATGGGAGCATAATCAAATTGGTTGTAGAAGACCACACTACCTTTATCTGTAAAAATGCTATGGTTATGCCAAAAATAATTTTTTTTTTATTATTATCTCGTGGTAAAAAATGGAATTACCCATCATGTAATTGAGTTTATCATGATGTAATATGTTTCATGTAAGGTAGTGGAGGTCGAATTCATGGGTTTTTATGTATCAAAAGGCCAAAAAACCATTCATTTTTCATGCTATTGCCACCTTTTTGGAGCCTCTATTACGCTTTTGGAGTAACCTTGGGAGAATGGATTTTTCGAGGCCTTTCCATGGGTCATTTTTCAAAATTAAAGATGTTCTGGAAACTAGACATGTAGGGCTAGTTGACCATTCTTTCAGAAGTGGATTTGGACTCCTAAAAGTGCCTCAAAAGTGTCTACAAACTTATGTTATTCTTATGAAAATTTAAGTTACCCTTATATTAGAAATGTTACAAATCAACATTGGATTCCTTAGGACACTTGTCAAGCTCAGAAAATGTCGAAAATTCTAGGTTTTGTTGTCATATGAGTTGGAATTAGAGTTATTGAGTTGGTTTTTGCCTCATATCATGAGGGAATATGTAATTTAATGTAAGGGACAAACACTCCTAGTTCATAGCTGAAATTCAGGGAATGGTTTCTAACTTCCCTAGAATCTAGGAAATGACTCATCTTGTGTATTTATGATCCATTTTGGATGAAATTTCGACCTGATGAAGTTTCATAGTCCATATTTTATATAAGTAGACTCTCCTTAGTATTTTGTTGGGTTGGATAGTCTCATTTTGCAATGGAACTTTTGTAATCAACAATTTGGAATGAAATCAGAGAGAGATTTGCAGAACTTGTGTTGAGATAATTGTGGTATGACTGGAGAATTTGTTATTCTTATGTATTTTTATCTATTCATGCTAAATTATATATCTTCTTCTTTCATTTACATCTTTCCATATGTTTATCTTTTAAGTTTATGAGCAGAAATCATGTTTGTTCATGCTCTGTTTTAGACAAGGTTTACATGTTATGTTTATTTTCTTCTAAATGAATGAATTCACCTCAGTGCTCATTCAAAGTCTCTCTTAATTCATTTTATACTCAATGGCCTATTAAACATGATTTCAAACTACCTATCTAGCCTCACATATTCTCTACAATTTGACCTTGGAATTCAGACCTAAAAAACCCTACACACAATCTTTTCATTGACCTTTCTATCTAGCACTAAAAGCATCAAAAAAATCCTATTTACCGAGCTTACATACCTAGCCTAATATCATTAGATACTCATTCATTCCTTTGACCACAAAAGTGAAAACGAGAGAGCCCTCTCTGGTCCTGATAGGGATAGCTACTTGACCCAAAGCCTGGTCTGTGGTTACCTTTCTTCAATCCCATTTTCAGCCTTGGGAAGTTGGGGAGAGTGATAACACATCTAAGGAAATTGAGGGCCCTCTGTTTATTAGATAAACAAAAATATCTATAACATTTTCCCAAAATTGTAAGGGTAATACTGCATACAATCTCATGCACCTTGCATGCTCCATGATTGTACTGTCATCCTTTCTGACACACTATTTTCCTGTGGTGTTCCTGGAACTGTCTTCTCTCTACGAATTCCATGCTCTAAAAAATAGTTATCAAACTCGTTGCTACAATATTCACCTCCATTGTATGATATGAGAAATTTCAACTTCTTTCCTGCCTTATTCTCAACCAAAGCTTTCCATTTATTGAAAGTATCAAATATATCATATTTATTTTGAATACAATAAATCTAGGTTTTTATAGTTGCAACATTAATAAAAGTAACATAATAGTGAGAGACGCCGAGAGATGATACCTGACTAGGTCCCCATACATCTGTATGCACAAGTTATAATTTTTCGCTCTTCTTTTTCTCACCACCTTTGATAAATATGTCTCTCTTTTGTTTTCCGCAAACATAATTTTCACAAAAATCCAAATCAACATGCTTCAAACCTGGCAACAAATTTCTAAAGAGAAGAATCTGCATCCTTTTCTCACTCATGTGCCCGAGCCTAAGATGCTGTAATGTCATATACTCTCTTATGGAGGTTAAATCATTAAAATAATAATAAATACCATTGCATAAATACAATGTACCAACCTTTTCTCCTTTTGCTAGTAGCAGGGATCCTTTAGTGACTTTAGATGTTTTATATGTGAATGTAGTTACACTAATTTCACCACCTAACTACCCTGTTGAAAATATATTTTTCTTTAGATTTGGAACATGCATTGCCTCCTTCAATATCCAATGGTTTCCATTTTATTTCTTTATAAAAAAATTTCCCATTCCAATGATTTTACAATGTTTATCATCATCCAAATGAACATGTCCAAAATATCCTTGAACATAGTCATGAAAACATTTCCTATCAGGTGTAGCATGGAATGAATCCCTTGAATCTACTACCAAAACATCATAATATTTTCTAATGAAATAATCAAAGGATCTTGTAACACATCACCTGTCACATTCGCTTCATGATTGTTCTCTTGTTGCCCATCTCCTTCTTTTCCTTTCCTAGATTTACAGTCTTTCTTTAGGTGTCCTTTTTTCCCACATTTCCAGCACACTATCCCTAATTTGGATTTGAATTTTCCTTTTCTTGACTTAATGTGATTTCCTATGCTCCTTCCTCTTTCCTTTTTTCTTCCCATAGTCTTTGCAGTCAAATAATTACTTGATGTCTCACCACAAATTTTCTGTCACATTTCCTCGCTAAGGATGGCACCAACAACATCTGCAAACTTTAAAGTAATAGATCCAGAGACATAGTTACTAATAGCCATAAATAAGGCATTCCAAATTTCTGGAAATGAGCACAGAAACACGATAACCCTAACTTCATCATCAAAATTTACCCCTACAAAAATTAACTAACTGTTAACCGTGTTAAATTCATTTAAATGATCAGAAACAAATCCACCTTATGACATCTTCATATTAAATATACACTTCATAATAAATACCTTATTTAAGTTCGAGGGTTTTTCATATATTTTGGCTAATGTCGTCATCCAACCTTATGTTGTCATTTCCTTTGAAATTTTGAATGCCACCGACACTTCTAGACACAGTCGTATTGTTCCTAGTGCCTTTTTGTCGAGAACACTCCCATTACCCATCCTTCGTACTCGTCGGCTTATTTGATTTTCATCTTGATGGTAGGTACATACATTTATGATACAAATAGTCCTCCATTTTCATCTTCCATAGTTGGTATTTTATTCCATTAAATTTCTCGACCCTAAACCTACCATATTCCACCATTGCTCCCACTCAAACCAGGAACCCTTCTTTCCTACAAGTTTATTAGCTAAATAAACCTTCGGCTATGATACTAGTTGTTAGAAATTAATTAATGGAGAAATGAAATACATTAAATATTGTGGAACAAAAATACAGAAACACACAAAACAAGAGAGACACAAATATACGTGGTTCACCCAATTTGGGCTATGTCCACAAAGAAGCAACCAATCATTCCTTTTATATTATCCATTAAAATGAAGAGATACAACCTACAATAGATCCGCTATAATTTCCTCTTCTCCCTCACATAATATCCTCTCTCTTTCTCGCTTAGAATAATAATACACATCCATAATACAATTCCCTCATATAATCTGAGGGTTTCCTTCTAAGGAAAAAAACCCTAAATTAACATAAATTCTACCATCATATCATCTGCCTATTGAACAATCGAGATTTACTACGAAATTACAATATTTTACAAAGAATTTTTTCATTTATTTTTAGCTTCGGGGGCACTTTCCATGAACCCTTACCAGGGGGGATATAAACATGCATCTGCCCACCTTGGACCCCCTAGGAAGCAATAGTGGGGGGAAACGCCCCCCCACACCCCCTGCTAGGGTTTGGGATCCAAACATGACTGAAACAAGACTTATGAATCAAGAAGATAATTAGGTTCCACATCCAATATCTCTCTTGTTGAGCAATGAAGATAGAGCGGCCCAAAAAATCCCTTATGGTTGGAAGAGGGTGAAGTGTTGAAAAATGTGTAACTAGGTTCAATCTAGATAAATATGAAATGTACTTTTGATTCTTGTATATTGTAAAATGAAAAAAAAATATTATTTTTATTTTAGAGCATGAGTTTCATGATAAATATCTTTTATTTTAGAGGTCAAGCACCCATTGAGTGTTTCTAGGGTTTGTCCTAGGTCAAGAAGTCAAAATATTCAGTGTCATATGTTGAAGACCCCATAGGGCACATTGTAACTTGTAAAAATTAGAATTTTTTTTGTATTTAAAAGTTTTAGAATACCCTCCAAGACCAAGTCATATTGCTAGCTAAGAAGTTGGCCTAATTTGAGGAACTTCGTCCACCTTGGAAGCCTATATATAGGAGGGAACTCGGCCTACTAGAGACATAATTCGTTCTCTCATCAAGCAAGTGAAGGAGAAGAAGAAATAGGACAACGAAGAAGGAGAAGGATGGATATCAAGTGTTTGGGCTATTTTCTCTCTCTCTCTCTTCACACGTATGAAGGAAGGAAGCTAGGGTTTTTTCTCTTGGGTTAGGGTTTTACTGCTACAAGATCGAACTTGGAGAAAGTGCATGAAGAAGGTCGAAGGAAGGCTCATTAGGTTATTCTCAAGCCCGAGAATAAGGAGAAAGTCAAGCGAAGGTCTGAAGAAGTATTGGAAGAAAAATATAATCTCACATGTGTGGACGCAGTCGCTGTTGGGAGGGCCAAAAATTTCAGACCTGTAGTAGAAGCCAAAATTTTATTGTTTGGGGTCGAAGTTGTGATTCTAGAAGAGATTTGACTAGGTTTGAATTGGACAAAGGAAGCACATCATCAAGGAGGCCAGAATTAGTCTTGGAAGAGTATTGGTATTGGTCTATAGGTCTTGGAATTCATCAGCTGAAGAATCTATAAGAAGATAATATATTTGTGGGTTTTCCTCTCAACTGGAGAAGTTTTAGCCTTGGCTTGTAACCTAAATCCGATGTGCTTTTGTACTATTGATATTCTTATTTTGGTATTTGTTTTATGATAATAACAACATAATAATAAGAGAAGAATATAATAAGTAAGAAAAGAGTAAAAATACATCACAAGAAATTATCAATTATAAGAGAAATCATTCGAACCACTAGCCTACATATTTATCAACATGGTATGAGAGCTAAGTTTGGCTAAGGGAATGATAAATATATCTACCACATTAAATAAATTACTAAATAAGTATAATATGGTGGCAAATCATCTGTAGAAGGGCATCAAAGATTTATGGGATCTCATATTATCTCTAAAAAATGATATGACCAAGACATCTCCAAAGGACAAAGAACTATTCTCAGCACTTACTGGCACATTTGAAGATGAGAATATTTGGGTAATCATCAGTGGAGAATCAAGTCATATGACTTGTTATCACACTTAAAATTTTCAAAATTTGTTTGGATAAGGTCACCATAGGTTTCATGTTGTGTTATGTTGGGTTATGCATTTGATGAAGAATTTATAAAATCATGTTTATCCTAAGTCTAAAACCCACCATGAGTCATGTCATGTTAGTCAAATACACTCCATGTCATTTATTTTTCACACCCATACCTTCAAATAAAAAAATAAGCCATTTTTCTATTTTTTCACCATTTCGTAGCGAATACAATGGAAGAATAGCATATTTCGCTATGAAACTACCTAACAATTCTGTAGCAGATCTGTCAAAAATTTAACTTTTTCGCTACGAAATTGTGTTTTTTTTCAGAAAAGACAAAGCAGTGTGAGGTTTCAATTTTTCAATTGCCAAAGATAGAGGTGAGGTCAAAAAATTAGTTATCATGATCACTAAGCATGCAAGATCATATTTTTTCCCATCATTGATTTTTTGTAGTCACATGTGTCATCATTCTCCCTCAATTTGTCGAATTAATATTTAAAAAAATCACCCAAGCTCCTCTACACCCTTCATATTTTGCATGTATCAGTCATTTGTCACCTTATAAGAGTATAGCTTTATGGCAAGCAACTTGTTGTCTAATTTGTTTCTTTGTAGGTATCACATTTTTAAGAAGGCAACTTGGTTATAAAGGGATATGGCCATGAAGAAGAAAGAATAAAAAGTAGGATATGTGCTTAGATAGGAGCCCATGTACCTTAATATATTCATGTAGGACCCTATCTTTTCTGAAGCATTCACCAATTCAGGTTTGCTTGAATTTCTGTTGGAGCTACAAGGGGATTTGTTGCGTTTTTTTGAAATGTGTGAGCAGTCAACTTCAAGGGAATATTATGGGTGAATAGAGATGAATTTTGAAATAATAAGAGAGGTTATTTTCAAGAGAAAAACAAGGAACAATAACCTATTTCACTCTTCTCACAGGTACTACCAATTTGGAGATTCGAGATGTCTTTGGGACCTATTTTCATAATTCATAATTTTCATGTTTTATACGTGTTTTTCTAATGCTGTTTCTGGACAGCTGGAGATGGTTTTCAAAACACCAAGAGAGTTTTTTTATTAAGAAAGAATTGATATACAAAAACCTCCTCCAGTTTTGCAACATCTATCAGGGATCTGGAGATATGAGATAATTTTTGAGCCCTAAATTTCAGAAAAAAACAACTCTGTTTTTAGTAATAAAGGAACTTGTTGAAGGTGAAAATATTGTTTATTGAGGAGAGAAGAGGCGGTTTGAACCGAATTTGCCTTAACATACTTCATCATATAATATTTCATATGTATAGGAAAAATTTTGAAGAAAAATGAAGAATTTTGAAATTTTCTTCACTTTAGGTGTTTTCGTAGCAACTCTTAGGCTTGAAGCCCAAAATCTGCTACGAAATTGCTATAGGGGATTATATGGCAAAAATCATGGATAAAATCAAAGTGAAGGCCTAGATTTTTTTTTATCTCTTTTAACCCAATAGACATGTCTACATTAGCAAAGAGAGCTAAAATTTGACTTAGATGGCTGAAATGAGATTGCTACCAAACTACGTTTTGAAACTGCCTATTGTACTCTGTTTTTTTTAGCGAGCTATTTTCAGTGGTATTTTGAGGTTTGGAAAGTGTGATTAGGGAAAACCAACCACGAGGAGTTTTTCAAAGGTGGCAGTGGGACAATCCAGCAGTGATTCACTCTTCGACAAATATGTGTCACCTATCCGCTCAACATGAGGACAATGATCAAGAAGTTATGTTTATCTCCTCCTTAGAAGTAGGGGTGTTAATTCCTAAATATAATGGGTATATTTATGTCTATATTATGTTAAGTTCCACTCAAGCACTTGGTCATAATCATATAATTATCCCATTCTACAGATAAGTGGGTGTAATAAATGAAAGGTAGAGTCATATTAGGTTTGTAAGTCTTAAGTAATTAGGTGTCTTTTTTAGTTCCAAGAATGTAGTTTATGGTTAAGATAGGTGTCGAAGTTGATGGTTCGATGGTCTAGCTAGTTGGGAAGATCCTATGTAATGGAAAAAAGTCTATTAATAGACACAACTACGAAGGAAATAAGGGTTGGGATATGATTACTTGACACTAACATTGTTGTAATTTTTTAATATCAGTAATATACAGTTGCAACATCCTATTTCAGATATGATATTCTTCTCTGTATTCTTATGTATGTTTGTTCTATTAGTCCTTTACTTTGTCTCCAGTATTCTAGTTTTATAATCACTTTAAATTTATGATTACATGCTCCAACTTCCTGTATACATCTAGTCTACTATAAATTCATGTTTTATTAGTTTTCTTATGTATAATCACTTGGAATTCATGGTGACATGCTCCAACTTCCTGTATACATATAGCTTGTTGTTTTTTACTTCATGTGTGGTTTGATAAGAATAAAATTTCCTTAGCATTCATGAAATAATTTGACTTGTGACTGAGTTTTCATATTGACTCCGTAAGCCCAATGGTAGTTATCAGTTTACATATTTCACCTACACAAAAACACATTCAATCCAATTCAAATTTAGCCATCTGATTTCACTTTATTCATTGAGTATCCTTTATCCTTTTGAGAGATCCCTCTCATACTGGAAAGGATAATTTCCAGTTGCAAGTGGTTTGAAATAGTTAATCCAAGTTGACCATTGAAGCATCCCATTAGGACTCAATTTTGTAATAACATGACTAGTGAGAACAAGCAACTAAATACCTTTTCAAGAGGAAAACATTATTACTCTGTTGAGCTTGGTGACAAGAAGAACTATCCTATAAGAGGAATTGGATCAACCTCGCTAGAGATGCAGAATGGAGGAAATATTCATCTCAACAACATCCTGTTTGTTCCACGTTGGAATAAGAATCTACTTTCCATTTCATGTCTAGAAGATAAGGGAGATATAATTTCTTTCATATATGGAAAGCTTGTAGTATGTGATTAAAACTCTAGCATTGAAAATGAAAAGATGATTGGGATTCATGAAGGAAGGATCTATAGATTGTTGACTTCCCTCTCTCAAGCTTTGGTTCACATTGAAGTTAGCCCATATGAACTTTGGCATAGAAGGTTTCTTCACCTTCACTACAAAATCTTACCAACTCTAAATTCAATGGTGAATGGCATCCCCGAAATCAAAGAGGATCATGAAGAAGTATGCAAGGGATGTGCATTGGGTAAAAATGTCAAGAGACAATTTGGAAGCAACGATTCAAGGTAAAAATAAATTATGGACCTCATTCATTCTAATGTATGTGGTCATATGTATACAAAGTCTCTTGGATTTCATCTATATTATGTGACATTAATTGATGACCATTAAAGGAAAACTTGGTTTTATTTTTTGAAATACAAGGATGAAGTATTCATCAAATTTCAAGAAATCAAAGTTGAAGTGGAGAACCTTACATAACGAATAATAAATATATTTAGGTTTGATAATGGAGGAGAATATACTTCAAGGGAAACCATAGCTCTTTGTGAGGAGTCTGGGTGTAAGAGGGAGTTGATAGTCCCATAATATCCCAAAAAAAATGGAGTTGAAGAATGAAATAATCGATCTATTGAAGAATGTGTAAGAGGCATGTTACATGATAAATATTTTCCCAAATTTCTATGGAGTGAAAAAAAAATACTATTGTATACATTCATAATTGAACTCTCTACAGGTATCTAGATAACATGACTCTTGAAAAATCATTCACTGGGAAGAAACCACGCATTAACGATCTCCAAATTTTTTGTTGTCCTCTCTATATTCATATACTGAAGGATAAGAGAAATAAATTGGATCCTACATACATGAAGAGAACATTTGTTGGATACAATAATACTTCAAAGGTATATAGGATCTACATAAAGGAAGGACACCGAATATAATTTAGTCAAGATGTGATATTTGATGAAAGTATTGCATATAGTAAATAAAAGGATCTCCTGATGGACTCTAATGATGAAGAAATTACTATATTTGAAGAGGAAAGTAATAGGGAAGAAGAAGAATCAAATCATGAAGATGAAGGCCCCAGTGAACCCGTGCAACCTAGGTCATCCCCGAAACTATAAAGAGACCTAACTGGTTGAAATGTACTCTTTTAGATGCAGAGGGACATGGAGTAGCCAAAGGCACATAAGGGAAATTAAGAAGCCCAAAACATATTCTGGGTATGCAACAAATATGATGAAACTAATAGAAGCAAAGCCATCCACCTTTGAAGAGGCTGTCAAACACCAAGAATGGAAGGATGGCATGTTTGTAGAGTATCAATCAACAATGAAAATTGGAGTTTGGGAGATCATACATAAGCCTGAACACAAATATATGGTAACTTGCAAGTGGATTTACAAGATTAAACATGCAGCAGATGGAAATATTGATAAATATAAGGAAATATTTGTGGCTATGGTCTTCTATCAACAAGAAGGCATCGATTATGAAGAGAAATTTTCACCTAAAATAAGGTATACAACTATATATTAATTAGTCTCTTTGGCAACATCAATGTGATGGAATATCCATCAAATGGATGCCAATAATACATTCCTGAATGACACGATTAATGAAGAAGTATATATAGAGAAAACCTTGAGATTTGAAGTTAAATATAGAGAGGCTTATGTTTGCAAGTTTAATAAGGCATTATATGGCCTTAAGCAAGAACCAAGGGCATTGTATGTAATGATGGATGCATACCTACAAATATTGGGCTTCACAAAGAGTTTTGTTGCTTTGAATATCTATATAAAGGTTGTGAAGGATGAGCCTATAATAATTCTTCTGTATGTGGATGATATTCTCATTACAGGTGTAGATGGTCGAATACAAGAGTGAAATAAGAAACTAGAAGTATAATTTGACATGAAGGATCTAACACTGATGCACTACTATTTGGGACAGGAAGTTTGGAAAGGACCTAAAGAGATTTATCTAGGTAAAGGAAAGTATATGATAAAAATGCTGAAGAGGTTTGATATGATGGATTGCAAACCCATGAACACCCCCATTATCAAAAAATTAAATAGGCTAAGAAGTTATGAATCGAGCCCAGTGGATTCAACCAACCAATCATATACTGAGATATCTGCAAGGAGTAATCCACTATTGCTTGAAGTCTGATAAGAGGAATGATGTCAACTTGATTGGATATACAGATTCTGATTAGGGAGGTAGTGAGAAATATGGAAGAATAAATACTGGCTGATGTTTTAGTTCAGAATCCTCCATGGTCTCGTGGATGAGTAGAAAGCAAGAATCTGTTACTTTGAGTAGTGCTGAGGTTGAATATATTTCAGCCCGTGAAGTAAGAAAAGAAGATTTATGGTTGAGGAAGTTCTTGTCTGAATTGTTTAAGGGACCAATGGAACCTACAATGATACATTGTGATAACACCATTTGTATCAGGTTTTATAAAAATCTGGTGTTTCATGGAAAGAAAAAGCATATAAATCAAAAGTATCGCTACATTCTAAATTTGGTGCCATATGGTGTGTTGCAACTACAGTATATCTTCACTAATGAACATGCATATGATATCTTGAAAAAATATCTTCCTAATAAGAAACTTGTGTACTTAAGAGACAAGCTTGGACTAGTTGACATATTCTCCCTTGTTGAGAAGGAGTGATAGACACAAATTCTTTTCTTCACTTTGGGAAGAAATAATGGAGGATTGGGTAAGCATCTGGCATTTGATACTCTTTGAGGAGGAGGTAGGGAATCCAAGATAAGAGTAGTTGTAGAGGACCAATATTATTTGGGGACTAGGAATACAAGATATGAATAGTCCTGGAAGGACATACCCTGAGAACACCCAAGTGAGGTATGTGCCTTGAGAGACAATGACGATGGTGTCTATAAGTCATTGATCTCACCAGCATTGTGCTATGATATTGTGGAGAGATAGAGTTGTTAGTTAAGGCCTTCCTATGTTAAAATGATGTTTGGTATGATGTTAAACAAATGGGTTACCAATCTGACTATTCTTATGAGATCTCTTTAGATTGAGAATGTCCATGTACCATTTATGAATACCTCCCTAGTTAAGAGGGAGTTTTGAAAAATGTGTAACTAGGTTCAGTATTCATAAGTATGAAATGTAATTTTGATTCTTATATATTGTAAAATGAAATAAAGATTATTATTGTTAATTTGGAGCATGGGTTTCATGTTCAAGGTCTTTTGTTCTAGAGGTGAAACACCCATTGAGCGCTTATAGGGTTTGTCCTAGGTCAATAAATCAAAAGAGTCATTGTAACATTTTGAAGACCCCATTGGGTACATTGTAACTTGTAAAAATAAATATTTTGTATTTAAAAGTGTCATAATGCCCTACAAGACCAATTTGGCCTATGAGATAAGAAGTTAGCCTAGTTTGAGGAACTTCGTCCACTTTGGAAGCCTATATATAGGAACTAACTCGACCTCCTAGAGAAACAATTCATTCTCTCATCAAGTAAGCGAATGAGAAGAAGAAAGAGGATAGTGAAGAAGGAGAAGGACGAAGATAAATTGTTTGGGATATTTTATCTCTCTCTCTCTCTCTCTCTCTCTCTCTCTCTTCACACGTGTGAAGGAAGGAAGCTAGGATTTTTGTTGTTGGGTTAGGGTTTTATTGCTATAGGATCAAACTTGGAGAAAGTGCAGAAAGAAGGTTGAAGGAAGGCTCATTAGGTCATCCTAAATCCCTAGGAGAAGGAGAAAGTCAAGAAAATTTCTAAAGAAGTCTTGGAAGCCCAAAATAAGCTCACACATGTGGAAGAAACTACTTTTGGGAGGGTCAAAAATTTTAGACTTGCAGTAGAGGTCAGAATTTTGTTGTTGGGGGTCGAAGTTGTGTTGATCGAAAAGATTTGGCTGGATTTGACTTGGAAAGAGGAAGCACATCATTAAGAAGGCTAAATTTGGTCTTGGTCTAGAGGTCTTGGAATTCATCAATTGAAGAATTTATAAGAATAGAATATCTTTGTGGGTTTTCCTCTCAATTGAAGATGTTTTGGACCTCACTTGCAGAGTATATCATGTGTTCTTGTGTATTGTTGATCTTCTAGTTTTGGAAGTTGTTTGATGATAAAAAAAACATAATACTAAGAGAATGATATAATATGTAATAACAATTAAAAAGACATCACAAGAAGTTATCAAGTATAAGAGAAATCATTCTAACCATTTCCTTATATATTTCTCGACATGAAGGTCAATCATGGGAAAGAAACAAGATGGAAATGGGGGTGTGAAACTCATTTGTGCATAATTATTAGGACTTTGTAGATTGTTTTTCATGGTAATTTGCATTGGAATGGGAGGGTGGAAAATTTCAAGGGGCATCACATGCAAAACGTACAATGGTCAAAGTGTGGTAGATTACTTAATGTAATATCAAAGTTTTACTTCTCTAGTGTTGAAGTAAGATTTTGGGGATGTCCTATTGAAATGAAATTAGATCATGAAACCCTATTTATTAAGCTATAATTTTCTTCTAATAGTCCACACAATAATCAAATTCTTGGCATTCAAAAGATAAATTTTTTTTCAGAGGAAATTCCTCATGAATAAAGAAAATAAGGAAATATTCGTTGATGCTCTTATTGGAAATTTTAGGTTATTACTGATAACATGGTAAATGTGACAAAAAATGAAGTGGGTGTGTTGAGATTCAACAAGATGATGAGCTTAGTGAAAAGAGTCGCCTTCACTAAGTGGGCCCGCAGGCTATTTTTGCGCAAGTATATTTTTAGACTATGTTTATTTTTAGACATGATGATCATATTTCAGAAGTTGCAGGTTGCTATTTGTGGATGGTTGATCAAGTTGGAAAAATAGATGAAATTCTATTTTTAGAATATTGGGAAAATTCTATTTATAGATTTTCAATCTAAAAATAGATGCATGTCGGTTATTATTAGTTCTTAATAATAATCAGACTCTAAACAACAACTTATTCTCTTGGAGCACTTCAGTTCAGTACACAGATGTGGAACATCAAATAACATAAGGAATTACGCTATTCCTAAGGGTTTAATGGAGCTATTGCATGGAGGACTCAGTTAGAACTCAAGTAGCAGAGTTATGACATAGTTAGAAGAAGTAGTTATGGAGTTGTATTCAGTTTAACTCAGTTAGACTCAGTTGAGCTAGTTGTATCTAGTATAACTGATTAATACACTAGTGAGAGTGGAGTGAACTAATCAGTTAATTAATTCATAAATAATAACTCATTAATCAACTGAACAATACAACAGTTAACTATAGTGCATGGCAGTTTCAATGGAGACCAGTGGAGAGATAGGTGAAAGGGAAATATAGACTATCTGTTGTGACTATAGTGATGCATTGATTGCATCACACACACAGTGGAGATGCCAATGAGGATTATGCAGTCAAGGATGGAGTAATTCGAATTCATTTAGAGCTATTCTTCAGCAGATATTGCATAGTGGAGGCAGGCTAGCAGGTGGCAAAGATCGGTGCTTGGATTTGCAAGATTGGTCCTGATTAGTGTATGACGATTGTACTGTAATGAGAGCTTGTGATAAGCTCTGTATGCTTGTATGAGATTGTCATATGATCTCCATGTTACATAATATATAGTTGGGGTTTTTAGCTTTAGGCTTTCTCAGTTAAAAACTGTGTTATGTGCGATTGAATATTTTTGTTTATGCTTCACATGTGTGTGCAATTAGTTTTTCCGCAAAAGATTAACAAGTGGAATAGATTCAATATCTTGCATAAAGTTAAATAGTGTGAGATCAAGTGGATCTTGGACATACTTAGTGCATATAATTTCTACAGGGTGGTCAAGTTCATAGTAGTATGTTGGTCCCAACAATCCACAAGGCCTTCAATGCATGCAAAAGGCCTCATCCCAAGAAGAGGGCTATAAGTACTTTTCCAAAAAACATGTGGTATGATGAAGAATGTAAGCCAACCAAGAGATCTCTAAAAGAGACAAAATTCAGCAAAGAAATAAAGAAAAAATGTGAAAAATTAGTACATTGAAAAAACAAAAATATCCAAGTGTAAGAATAAATGAGTTAATATCTCTTATAAAACCCAACCCCAAATGATTTTGGAGAGAAATACAACAAAGGATAAAGAAAAATGAGAAAATATTACATATGTTAAATTTTTAAAGTATGTAAGGCTCCTCTATGAGTGGGTACACAAGAAAGACAATCCTCCCATAATGAAAACATCAGTGGAACTCTTCAGAGTGGATGATATCAATCAAGGAATAAATACTTTTTCAAGAAGAAAAGTGGAGGACATAGATGTGTTTCAAGATGAATTTATAAACTGGGGAGTTGATCTTCTCACCCCTCACATAAAAGGAATTTTCAATGGGGTTATCTAGGACGGTTTTCCTGGAGAGTGGACTAACAAAGTGGTCATTCCTCTCTTTAAGAATGGAGATATCAATAACCCTTCTAAATACACCACTATTATGGTCAACCCCCTCATGGGAAAGATTTCTGGAAGCATGTTAGAGTGAAGAATCAATAGTTAGGCATGATATGAGGGAAAAGGGAGAAAGGGAAAGTAGGTTTTAAACCTAGGCACTCTACTAATAATCATTGTGTCACACTTAGACATTTGATAGAGAAAATTTGGGACAAAAAAAGTGAAACAACCTATTTTTGTTTTGTGGACATTCATAAATACTTTGACACAATGCCTAGAGACAAACTATGGAACATAATTGAAAATTTGGATATCCTAGATGGATATAGAGTGGAATTTCATAGAACTTTTGAGAAGGTCTGAGATAAAATCATAACAAGTGAAGGAATGTCCAAATGATTTGATAGTGATATTGGCGTTAAACAAGGATGTCCTCTATCCCACACTTTGTTTGGTTTATACATTGATAGGATGGAATATGGGTTAAGAAAAGCAGTTGGAGAGGGTGTCCATTTATCAAGTTATGTGGTGAAGATACTTTTATACGTGGATGATATTATTCTAATTTCAAAAATAAGGCATAGATTAATGGAACACTTAAATTCCTTATAACACTTTTGTCAAGAGGTTTGGATGCAAGTGAGCATTTCCAAGACCAAAATCATGATCATCTCTTTTAAATAGAAAATATAAATGAGTCACCTTTCTTTTCGAAGGCAACCCATTGCTGATAGTAAAAGAATAAACATACCTTGGGATTGAATTCCAATATAAGCTTAGTTGGGAAACTTGTAGAGTGAAAAGGACATAGGGAGGAGGGGAAGCCTCATACCTACTCCAAAAGAGGTGCAAAAAAGTTAAACTTGGGATTAGAAAAATAAATTACCCTTTTTGATTTGCTAGTTACTTTGATTGTTCTCTATGGTTGTGAAGTATGGGGAAGCAACATGTCAAATTGCAACTGGAAACTCGAAAGAATCTAGAAGTAATTAATTACTAGAAATATCAAATTTAAAGCCATAATACTATATGAAATTATTTAGTTGAAACAGGTACTTTTCCTTGGAATCAACGGCAATAATTAGGTTAATAAGCTATTTAAAAAAGGATGAAAACATTGATAACTAATGTTGATCCAAGTTTGAAATGGAGAAGTAATTAGAATGTAGGAAGCAAACATGGGTGGAGCAAAAAAAAAGTGGTTGAGTAAGTGGAATATCAAAATGTACGAATGTCCTAACACCAAGGAAGAAACAAAAAATTCCATATTTGAAAAATTTAGGACTACCATGTGAACCAATCACAATGGGTGTAAAAAATCATATTGCATCAAAGAGTTTAACCCAACTTGTGACCATGGTGAGAAAACATATTTAGGGGCTACTATTAAAGGAAAAGCAAGGTTGTTAGTCACAAAAATAAGGATGGGATCACAACACCTTGGATGTGATACCGTTAAGTGGAGGGCAGCCAAGGAAGTTGGGAATAGAGAACTTACAAATTATGCAATAAGGGTGTGGTGGAGACAAAATGAGATTTGTAATGGAATGTATAGCCTGCAAGGATATCCAAATTCAATATGAAAACAATTTAAAGGTTGAATACATGCACCATATATTTGATGAGGATAAGATCGACCAGATTGCTATTCTTCTATTCAAGATCCATAACATAAAATTGGACATTGAAAGTAGTATGAAGATGAGCTATGGATATCCTCTCTTGGTCCCTTTGGTTGTTCAACGTCACGGGTGTCATTAAAATCAATTAATCAATCAATAAATTATTGCTCTAGCTAGCACCATACCCGACTTGTGAAATTATAGAGATACTTTATAATTTTTCACTTTATGGTGGGGTTGACCTTGTAAAAACCTCACGTCTTCATTAATGATCGATATATTAGAGACCCTTTGAAACCCAAAAATGATAGAAGCTCTTTGCTAGATTTAAGCAAAGGTGTGTCAGATTAAAGAGAGCTGAAGAGGAAGTTTACACCTTCGACACTACAAAGATATTTGGAGTGATCCTTAACTATTTGAGTGAATGCAAGTATGTGCATACAATATAGGAAATTGTCAGGTTATAAGAAGTAAAGACCGCGAGCTAGGGGGTGATTCTGAGAGGAATTGCAATGCTAGATTTTTGACATTGTGTTAGTGTTTTTGTGGAAATGGAGTTCCAAATAACACCTCCTTAGCAGTTGGTTGTTCCTTGAAAAAGATCACAGATAGAGTTGGTGTTGTTAGTGAAAAAACTTAGATAAAAAAATCATTACAAATAGTGAAAACAATGCATCTACAAACATAAACTAAAAAAAGAGATAAAGACACAAAACAATGCTTAATGAAGCAAACAAGTCATAAAAATAATGAAAAAAGTCTCCCTTTATTAACTACTGGTGGTAGAAGATGAATACAATAGATGAATACTAAACAATTGAAGAGAATTATTTGAGCTATGGTGCTAAAAAATCCTCAGTAAGGAGGTCCCTTTCCTCAATCTATTTGCAAGATTCACTGCTCTCTCAAAAGAAGTGTGAATAATCTCTCAATGGTGGACTCTTCTTCTCTCACTAAGATGATGGATTTCTTAGAAGAAATATGGCCAACATGCTAGTGATCTTACCTCTTCTTCTTCAACAATGAAATGTGGTGTTGCTCTGATAGTAGTTTGGCCAACATAACATTGTCTCGTGTTTTGGTTCTCCCATGACTTATATATATATATATATATTGAATCCATCTTCCTTCTCTTGGTTCATGAATGATAGTGACTTAAGAAACATTGTAAACTATGAAACGAGAACTCTAAACTCAGAAAGAGAACTCTAGCAAAAAACCCCAAAAAACATGAAAAAACCGATCAAAAACGAAAAGCGTTGATGCTGGAATAACAATTTTATTTATTTATTTATTATTATTATTATTATTATTATTTATTTTTTAATTTTTTAATTTTAATTTAATTTAATTTATTATATATATATATATATATATATATATATATATATATATATATATATATATATATATATATATATATATATATATATATATATATATATATATATATATATATATATATATATATATATATATATATATTCAGGATATTTTTTCAACATTTTGAAATAATGGCGTAAAAGATAAATATCATAACTCCGAAACACCTTAAAATTTCAAAAGAAAAATGAAAACAAAAATTACAAAAATGAAAAAAAAAAACAAAATTTAAATCAGGAACAAGGGGGAGGAAGTGAATGTTCAACAGGGGGAGGGGCCGCTACCGATGGAAGGAATGGAAGTTCATATACATCAATAGGATATTATCACTGAGGGTGTTATAAATCAAGTGTAGGATATCCAAGTTACTTCTGATCCAACATCGGATTTGGCGGGTACTACTTCTTGTTTCTCATCTCCTATTGTAAATTCTCTTGAGCTTTTATTTAATGTTATGACACTACCTGGTCCTTCTAGGAAAAAGGAAAAGGAGTCTATGTGCATTATTCTGGTTATGGATAGTATTATAACTACCATCTAGAAAATCACTATTGGCACTATCCCTTATAACCCGAGATCCCGGGGGAAAGAATAAATAAATAAATTTTGTTGTCAATTGAGACCTATGGTGGATTGGGTCGGAATACTATCCCATATAAGTCTAAGCTGATAAGGGGTCGGAAAAATGATATATCCAAAGCAAAAATTAAGGACATGATTGATATTGCTAATGGAAAGCACCATCTGCGTAACCTGGATATCAAAGATTAAGAAAATCACAAATAAACTCTCAATGGAGTTGTGTCAGAATCTCTCTTTGGTTGAGCAAGCAAGAAATTCCTCACCATCTAAATAGTGAGTCCCTACTGGGCCTTGCCCAATGCGGAAAAGCGCTCAAAACCCGAGAACGTTTAATTCCCACTTGATTTCACCCCAGGGGCGCATTAGGGGCTTAACCCCCACCGAGATGGGCAGGTTCTCTAAGCCCACGATAATCCAGGGGCTTAAGAAAACCATGTTACTTGATACCGGTTCTCTAAGCCCACGATAATCCATGTCATATTTTCCCTTAAAGGGGCGCTTAGATGAGTGAAAACCCATGTCATTGTCTCTAAATTATTGTGTTGTATTTTAATTGTAGAAGTTTAGATATTGTCCCTAAAAAAATAGCTTTAAAATCTCTTCTCCTAACTATTTCCCTGATGTGTTATTGCTTCAAGAGACCTTGGGTGAGGGTGACCTATTCACAACTACACTTTAGAAAATTATTCTGGGATGGACTTTTTTGACTGCTGATATCAGAGGGAGGTCGGGTTGGCTAGTGGTCGGTTTAAAAGACAGTGTCATAAAGCTTAAAATTTCCTAGACATCTAAGATGGTTATTGTTGTAGAGGTATTTTCTATGGAATTGGGCATTGATATCACCATTGTGAACATATATGGGCCTTGTATAGAGAGTGTGGATTTATGGAATAACCTTTTATCAAAATCATTTATGCAAGATCCAAATATGGTGGTGGGTGGAGACCTAAATTTCTCTCTGGGGATGCCAGAAAATTGGGGGCCTCTAGCTAGTGCTGATCCAATGGCTATTTTTTTCTTAAACAAACTAAGGGACGATCGAATTACTAATTCAAACCTTATTAAAATATCTACTACATGGAGGAATAAGAGAGTGGGGGAGGCTCAGGTGGAAAAAATATTGGATTGTTTTCTGCTGAATGAATATCTTGTTAGATGGATACTGGGGTTTAGACAAAGGGTGGGCTTTGGGGGAGAATCGAATCACTCCCTTATCTTGCTAGAACTAGCTAGACCCAATAAGAATCGGGTTCCCCTTTCAAGTTTAATGTGGATGGCTAAATGAAGTGTACTACAATAGGTTGGTTATTGAAACATGGAGGCCTATGGATAGAGTTGACAATGTCTCTCATTCACAGTATTTTTTAAACAACCTGAAAAGTCTCAAAAAGGCAAAAATCAATTGGGAAAAAGAGAAGTAAAAAAGAGACACAATGTACCTCCAACTCATAGGGGAGGAGTTAGAACAATTGGAAAGTATTGGGATTGAAGGATATGTGAACGGGGAGAAGAGGGATCAAATCAAGTCTCTGGAAATGAGGAGGAGGAAAATATTATTGGACAATGAAGATAAATGGCATTTAAAGAGTCATACAATATGGCTTTCAGCTGGGGATGAAAGACCAATTTTTTTTCAAAACTATGCTAAGGGGAGGAAAAACAAAAACGATATTTGGGAACTAGAAAAACCTGGGGGTGGTGTGGTCAAATATTTTAATGAATTGGCCACCTTGGGTAAAAATCACTTCAAGTCCCTTTTTAGTGTCCAGGAGGGTGCCACGATTGGGGAAGTGATTAGAGTGGCACAATTGTTTCCCATGTATGTGGATGAGGGGGAAAATGATCATCTAATGGATCTTGTTACAATTAAGGAAGTAAAAAATGTCCTTAAATCTATGCAGAAGGACAAGATTCCTATGCTAGATGGCTAGACTGTGGAATTTTTTCAACATTTTTTGAATTGATGGGGGGTGAAATTGCTGGAATGGTGGAAGAGTTCAGAATAAATGGATCTATTCATGATCCATTCAATTCTATGTTCCTGGCACTCATCCCCAAATTTGATATTGCTTCTTCCTTTGATGATTTCATGCTTATTTCCTTCTACAATTGTATATACAAATTATCGTAAAAAATTGCAATCAGATAAAAACCTTTATTGTCTTGTAATATCTCTAAAGAACAATTTGGCTTTCTGAATGGTAGACAGATTCATGAAGGCATTGGGGTGGCCCAAGAAACTATGCATAACATAAAGCTGACAAAGAAAAAATGCTTGATATTAAAAGTTGATCTATCCAAAGCATATGACCGGATCCGTTGGTTGTATTTGAGACTTTTGCTGACTCACTTGGGATTCAGAATTGACTTTGTAAACTGAATGATGGGTTGCATTTCAAATGTGTCCTTTGCAGTTATAATTAATGGGGCAATGTCCCCTTTCTTCCATAGTCAGAGAGGACTCAAACAAGGATGCCCTCTCTCCCCTCTCTTGTTTATTTTAGCTACTGAAGGTCTAAGTAAAATTATTAATTTAGCCAAGAGAAGAGGAGAGCTAAAAGGTATATAAGTTGCAACAAATTTGTGTATTTACCATTTACTTTTTGTGTATGATATATTGCTCTCTAGTAATGGGAATCAAGAGGAGGTGCATCAGATAAAGATTATTATGGATCTATTCTTGAAGGAAATATGAATCATTATAAATGACCAGAAATCATCCTTAACATATGAGGGTATCTCAGGACCTGATCTTGCTTGGGTTTCATCCCTTTTACACAACACATGATGGGGAAAAACTAAAATACTTGGGTTTCTATTTGAAACTAGACTCTTACAAAAAACAGGAGTGGCCTTGGTTATTATCAAAAATTTAGAAGCGCATTAAACTCTGGAGATTCAAATGGTTATCTAGGTACAAGGGATTGGTATTCATAAAATCAGTGTTGTTGGCAATTCTGGTTTATTGGATTTCCATTTCGTGGGTTCCAAAAGGAATTATAAACAAAATTAGGAGAATTTGCAGTGGTTTTTTATGGGTTGGAAAGAATGAAAAGGTGGTAATCTATTGGGTGGCTTGGGATAAAATAGCAAGACCAAAGGAATGGGGTGGTTTGGGAATGAAGAACTTAGGTTCTTTTTCCACTTCCCTAGCAACAAAATTAGGATGGAGGCTGTTGACGGAAGAAAATCTCTAGATGAATGTGCTTAAAAGAAAATACATTGATATGATACCTATGGAAGAATGGATTCAATACCCTGAAAAAGGAATCGTAAAATCATCAGTAACTTGGAAGGTTGTTATGTTATCATTTGGGCTAGTGGAAGAAGGCCTAGCTTGGTAGGTAGGCAATGAGGAAAAGTGCTGGATAGGGCTGGATCCATGGGTTGGATCCAATGAGTTGTTTATTATTTCAAGAGGACTAGTTGATTCACTACATCGAAAAGGTTTTTTTTTTTTTCTTGTACCATATTGCTAATTAGGATGCTACTACTATCTGGAAACAATGATGGAAATCCAAATTGGTCAGTAATGGAGGCAGAAATGGCATGTTTACACTAAGGAATTAATTCGCACAAAGGTTCGGATAAAAAAAATACCCTGACAAAATTTGGTGGGTTCATGCAAAGTTTGGGTAATATTCGCCAAAATTGGGATGTGAACACTTAATGAAGAGAAGGTTGTGGGGTGCTCAGGAATGGTGGTGCAAGCCGGTATGGAAGTTGGATTGCCTTGTAAAAAATAGAATTTTCTTTTGGGGAATCCTAAGGAAAAAGGTGCCTACATGGGATTCTTTATAGAGGATATTTATACTTGGGTATGGATGGTGTATTCTATGTAAGGATGCAGAAGAAACCTCTGAACATCTATTTTTGGATTTTCATTTTACTAATTTTTTTGGGGAGTTTACACTATCCCTTATCAATATCAGCTCATCTTGGAATGGTTTAAACTGTGGGGAGGATTGGAAAAAATAGTGGTTGGCTAATACTAATGCAAATATCAGAAACATCCCTCTAATAATCTCATGGGGCATCTGGCTAGCTAAGAATAAAGGGATATTTAAGGGCATTTCCACTTCCCCCTCAATTGTTACTACTGAATGTGCTTCTCTTTCCTTCCTTCTTCTGATCATATCAAATTTCCTAGACACACATCTATTAAAAAAATTAACTATGAAATCCCATGGGCATATTTTGATGGGAATTAGATGACCAAATGAGATGTGGCTCAGGCATGGTTATTCATAAAAATCTGAACTGTTCTTTGGCTGCATCCGTGGGCATTAGTAGTGTCACAAACAACTATTCTAAAATATTTACTCTAAAAATTCTATTATGCTTGCTCATTCACCTCGGTATTGGTTTGATACAAGTCTTTGGTGATTCTATGAATGCCATAAATTAGTTCAACAATGCACAGAGATGACAAAATATTGTGTTACTTCCTATCCTTGAAGAGATACATCCTTTAAAATTGTCTTTTGAACTTATTATTGTATGCCATATTTATAGGGAACAAAATAGGGCAACTGAAAGTATTTCTAAGGATGACATATAATAGGATATGGAGCCATGGCACATAATGGGAAAATTCGATGGTGTTGTCCGTGTGTCAGACATTAGACCTTATTAAATAGGGTGTCTATTTACTTATCTATTTATATTTTCTCCAGCACATGAGCTGTATCCTCTTGAGTATCTATGTACATAATTTTTGGACATCTTTTTATTTATTTTTTGCATATTATAAGACAGATGTTATACACTTAATGGCAGCATTTGGGCTGTTTTCCCATGAGGGAGGCCCAACAACTCATGGATAGCTCGTTTTGATGGCTTACTTTTTGATGTTTTTGGTGACACTTCTGAGTGTTGTTTTTTGTTAAACTGTGTTTATCGGTATATTTTTGAGTACAGATAACAGTGTGGCCCTCATAGGTGATAAAACAACAAATGAAATGCTGTGATATATATGATGTAATTTTTTATGAGATAAAAAAAAAAGTTTTCTTTTTTTCTTTGAAAAATAAATAAATAAAAAATATATATTAGGAAAAAAACACAGAATTAAAAAAGGACAAAAAATAAAATATATAAAAATATATGATGACAAAAAAATAAAATAAAAAAATAAACCTATAAAGATAAAAATAAAATATAAAATAAAAATATAAAAAAATAAATAATATAAAAATATATTAAAAAAAAAACACAATTAAATAAAAAAAATTAACATGAAAGAAAAAAAAATTAAAAAACAAATAAACAATACTTTATTGAATAATAAAAAAAAACAAAAACAAAACATTAAAATAAATCAATAAATAATACATTAAAGGAAAACACATTTAAAAAAAAATCAATAAAATATTTTTTTTTTTAAATTAAAAAAGCTTGAGAATAAAAAAATTTCAAAAAATTCAAAATAATAAAAGTAAAAAAACATTAAACAACTTAAAAATAAAAAACGTTAACACAAAAACAATTATAAAAAATATTTAAATAAAAAATATATAAGAAAAAAAAATATATAAATTAAAAAAAAAAAAAATCTAAAAAAAAAAAAACATAAAGCCTATTAAAATTAAAAAGAATAATTATTATTAAAAAAAATTGTTCATTCGGGTCGCCTGGCGGGCGGAGCTTGTGCAGCTCCACCCGCCTAGGGCAGTGACCCCTTGGACCACCCGAAGTGTAGATCTTGTGCAACTCCATTTGCCCAGGGTGGCGACCCCTCGGGCCACCCGACAGGCTCAAGACTGATTGAGATCAGCCTTGAGCCCCTCGAGTGGCCCAAAGGGCCACTGCCCTCGATGAGCGGTGCTCAGAATCGACTTGAACCCGTTGGGTGGCCCAAGGGGCCACTGCCTTGGGTGGGCGGAGCTATGTAGCTTCACTCACCTAGGGCAATAGCCCCTGGGCCCTGGGGGGCTCGAAGCACTGAATTATTTATTTATTTACTTAATTATTTATATAATTGTTATTATTTTTTAAATTTTAATTAGTTGAGTGGCAATTTTTTTTTTTTTAAATTGATTTTCTTGGTTTTTTTTTAAATATTATATATGTTTTTTTTTTAATTATATATATTTAAAAAAATTTAAACGTTTATATTTATTTTCTTATTATATTGTTTTTATTGTTTTTAATTTATTTTTTTCAATGTATTTTTATTATTTCTATTATTGTTTTATTTTTAATTGTTTGTTTTTTATAGCATAGTTGTTCTTTTTATTTTTAAACTTTATGTCTGATTTTTATTGTTTTTTAAATTTTATTCTTTTTTTTCTTACTTTTATCTGAATCTTTTTTTTTTGAATTTTTATTTTTCAAATGTCATTATTTTTTATATAAAATCATAAAATTTGTTATTTTTCTAATTTTTTAAATTAAATTTTCTGTAATGGTTTTTTTATTTAACGTGTTATTTTTAGTGAAAATGTCCTAAAATTTATTTTTTTAATTATATCTATATACTAAATGTATATTTTTTTGTAGATTTTATAAAATTATTATTTTTTAGTGACAATTATTTTACGTGGATTGAAATATTAATTAATGATATATAAATATAGAAAAAATCCTAACCTCAAAATATTAATTTTATTATTATTTTTAAACTTTGGAATCTAAAAAAAAAAATCATTATAAAAAAACATTGCAAAGGAAAACGAAAAACAAAAATTTGGAAAACCTTTAAAGACCAAATATTTTAGGATGAAAAACACGAAGAGGAATAAGACAACTTTAAAAATGGCTAAATAATCAACATTAAAAAAAAATTATGTTTACTTAGGACATAAGAAAATTTAAAGTGTCAAGAATATGCCTTAAAAAATTAGTTGATGTTTTTCAAAATCTGCATGAAAATCACTAATATTAAAAGAAAATTCCACACTTCATACATTAGAAAATTTAAAGTGTCAAAAATAAGCCCTCTGAAAAAAGGGTCGATGTTGCATCAACACTTTTCAAAATTAGCATGAAAATCACTAACAGTTAAAAAAAATGTTAATACTTGATACATAAGAAAATTTAAGGTGTAAAAAATATGCTAAAAAAAAGGTGTATTCTAAATCAACATTTTTCAAAATCAGATTACTGGTTTTCTACCTCAAAAAAATGGGTACTCGTATCAGTTCCCTTTTCAAAGTTTACATTATTAAGAGTAGGACAAGATGATTGCATTGAGGGCTTCATATCTTCAAGGTGACTCAAATTCAACTATCCGTGACTGACACATGTCAAGGAATCATCCTCCAAGTGTGGGAAGTGGTCCCGAATTTTCTGAGTCATACTTTTCCTAGACTGCGCGGCTTTGGAAGGAAAATTCATGCGGTCACACTTTTGGCCTTCCTGTATAGTGCACGATCCAAATTTTACATAGGAAACTTTAGGAGAAATTAAATTTTAGGATTTCCATAATGTCTTCAGCTGAAAAATATTTATTTGCACTTTTTGTTGGACAACCCTAGGTGTCTTTTAGAGGTATGAATTTCTAGTGTTAATAATTTCCCCCTGATGTATGGGGTTAGGAGCAATCATATAGCCGAAATACATCATGTTTTTCTATTATGACTTATAGTCCGAGTAATTGATTTGAGAGAGGGAGAGAATACCGTGTTGTGAAAATGAGTAGAGGAACCCATTGGCTAAGGAGAAAGGATAACCATGCTTTGAAGAAAAAATGAGTAAAAATAAAAAGTGCTTATACGAGGCTGAAATTTCCCATGCTCCTTATGATGACTAGTGATAGATTATTACAATCAGATAGAGAATAGTTTTTTCCAGTCAAAATATAGTAGTTGACATGTTGATGGCCAATGACGATAATTGCTGACACCCTCAAGGGTGTTTCTTAACAAATAGACTGAACTTGGTGCCCCAATGCATAAAAAAGGTGAAGCACTTCTTGAGTGAGGTGCTTATGTATGCATGGGTCTTTGATTTTGGATACCTCCCTCGCATCATGATGTAAGCAATGCTTGAGTGAGGTGCTTATGCATGCATGGGTCTTCGATTTTGGGTACCTCCCTTGCATCATGATGTAATCACTACCGAATGAGGTGCTTAGTGATACGTGGGTCTTTGACTAAATGAAAGAGCTGCAATGTCATTAAGCATGGTACCACCCTGTCATGAAAATTGGTGTTGGTGTCGAATGTCAGGGGGATCGATGACATTAATGGTAAAGGGTGATTCCTATTGTGCCACCTGAGGTTTTACTTTAAATGGGGCATGTATCCAAGGTACAACCTCAATCTTTGAATATCAGTGTTGAAGTCGACAAGAAAGAAGCATCAACTACCCAAAAAGTGTTGATCCGGGGTATCAATAAATTAGATGAAAGAATATTGTAACATGGTGGGTCTATAAGGCATGATATTGAAAGCTGGCGATATCAATGTATATGGACTATTGGCTTGAGGTCGGAGCTATAATGCAAGTGGTAGCAGTCAAATCAATTTTTCTAGCATGGATGGCCCCAGAGTTAGTAAGACATACATGGTAGGTGTAATTATGTTGTGACTGGCGTGAATGGGGAAGTGGATAATGTAAAAGCTCTGAAAAAGAGTGGCTGGAAACTATTGTCGGGTATAAGACTGAAAATATGGGTGGGGAAATTTTTCCTAAAAAGTATTTGTACACTTTCCAAAGAATGTAAAGGTGGTTTGGACGTACAAACATAGAGACGCGTGCCCCAAAAAACATGTTGACCTGCATAATGATGTAGGGATGTGTTTGTTTTCTGAGGGCGGGGACCCCATTGGCTGGTCTTGGTGTGGGGGTGATGAGGTGGATGAACTGATACAAATGGGTTATGTAGATGGAGGGATGATAGGTCAAATGTGGAATTTGGTAGTACATCCTTCTTAATCCATCACAAAGTACAAGAGGTGGCTAGGGAATGGGGTTGGTAAGCAATGAGTGAAGTAGAATGAGGTTGATTTTCAAGGCATGCAAGTGAATTTGTTCCCAGGGCCTGGGTGGATGGTCATGGATCCCAATAGAATGTGGGGGTCTATAGCATGAGGTGATCCATGAGTGGGAAGGCTCTATCGATCAGAATGGAAATTTAGCATATGCAAGGCGAGGTGGTAGTAAACGAGGTCGAGATGATGGACCCTATGGCGCATTTTTTAGAGAAATGATGTTAGGATATGTAAAGATTTTTTAAGAAGCCTATCATTCTAAGTGGTGAATGACACCTTCTCTGGGCACCGAGGTGTTGATCATGATGGGTAGTACGTGGTGTACTTGAAATTTTAATGACCAATACCACAAATGAAATTTTTTTTTTTTTACCATATGAATATGATGAAATCAACTGAACAATATGACTTAAAAAACAAGAGAAGGCACACCTTATGTGATATTTTGGGCATGTGACGGGTCTAAAAATGAGTTTTGGAAACAAATGGAATGGAGGGTATGATGATGAAGATGATGTGGTACCGTTCCTTGTGTCTCTCATGATTTTGAAAACAGAGGTCCCAAGATCCTATTCTAGGCTTGAGAAGATGTCGAAAATGGAAATATATAGGGCAGAGGGGGCCGTATGCCACCTCATTTTCACTTACTATTTTGGGAGACCACAACTGAGCCAAGAGTTATGCAGGGAGAGACTGGTGAGAGATAGAAACCTAAACTTTGGGAATGTGGTAGTCTTAGGTTAGATAGGTCGTATAGGGGTAGCTTATAAGGCATTGTTAGGGAAACAATGTTTTGATCGTGTGAGCGATTATGGTTCAACCATGTGGTCGACATGGTAATTAGGGTAGTAACTACATATTCTATGCAAATGCACAACCGAAAGCCGTGGTGTGGCTAGAAGGGAGACATCGCAGCTCGGACGCCTTGCCCCACACTGTTTTCTTGCCTGTAACTAGAACAAGTGTACAATAAATGTGTATTCTCATTGATCACATGCGCGGTCATGGGATTTGGATATCTGAGGAATTATTGCTTGGTAGACACATGCACCATGCATTTGTTCGAAAAACATATGCACAGTATGTGCATCTGTAGTGGGAAAAGCCACCCATAGTTTGAAAACTTGATTTATGTATCCTAAGAGGCTGATTTTTTTTATTTTTTGGGATCCTTGCTGGCAGGATGGGCATGCTCTAGGGAGAGCAAGATTGGGAAGATTTATGGGAGGTGATCATAGGTGACCATGTGGCTATCCAAACACTTGCTAGGTGGGGTTTAATAAATTTTATTCAGAACCCCATTTTGCTGTCACAAGATTGGTTCCTACATTTTTTGATCTGTATGTGGGACGTAGATCGACAGATCTTCGTTATTAGGGGGCACATCTACCGACTACTGTGGAGGTAGAACTGTATTTTGTGATTGGGATGGTACCTTATGGAGAGGTTTTGCCACATCCCTTTCCATCTAGGCATGTGGATATTTGACAATGGGCAGAGAGGGAGAGCCACTACCGGACTAACCCTATTGAGGATGGGTACATTAGGGTGCTTGCGATATTTGATCTTACCAAGTGAGCATCGTTATCGATGATCATGCGGTTTTCAGGTTCGGAGGCCCCACTCCGAGTGTCAGAGCCCCATATTTCCATCGTGCAGAGGTTGCATATGAGGAATTTTTTCGACTGGGCCAATTTTTTGTATAGGGGGATGGTCTCCCAGTTGAAGGAGGTTTGATAGGGAGGAGATCAGAGATTTTTCTATGCTAGTATCCTATGTAGCATCTTGTACAAGAGGGTTGTGATGCTACGAACATTTATAGTAGTGTCTCCAGGTCCTGTTAGGGACCTCGTGATTAGACAGTGGATGCTCATGATGCCAGGGGCTCGTGGCGGTCCAACCAGTCGTTACTCGAATGACGAGGTGGAGGGTTGATTTAGGTCCAACCCTCGGATGATTCTTGAGTACCCATATTGTGGAGTGAAATTTATGGGTGATCCAAATATGGGGCTCCCTCATGGTGATGCTTGGGGGCCAACAAGTATGTTACTTGTTATTTATGTATTTCATTTTTTTTACATGTATGTTTTATGATTCATTTTTTATATGATGCTGATATCATGTCTTTGCACTTGCAGTTGTGGGGTTGTGTGGAAAACCGTTGGTCTACATAGTAGGAAATGATCCACAATGTATGAGAGTGGCTAGTGGTCCTATTGTACCACAATTACAACAATATGTTCAAGAGGGGGAGAGACCTGAGAGGCGTGCACAACGAAGATGGTGACACCATGCTGAGTCAATGAAGGTCCAGTTAGCAGCTTTGGCAGCCTAACTCTGAGACTACAAGATGCTTGGGGTAGAATTGATGCCTTGATGAGGGAGATGCTTGCGGATGGATGGGTAGGATTGGGAGAGGTGGTGGTGGAGACGATGATGGCACATGATTGGGCACATCGACCGGTTCTTCAGCGCATTGCGATGGCGGTGGCCACTGCTCATCACATTTTGGAACTCGATGCAGAGGTTGGACCTCATGAGAGGGGAGGAGGGACCTGACCCTAGATATAGATTGTTTGATGTATGTACTAGGGAAAACACCCATTATGAGAATGCTGCCTTGTTTTTAAGGTCTTTTTTTACCTGGCCTTGAGCCAGTGGATGTACAATTATTTTTTTTACTCATATATATTTTTTGATATGTATATAAGAGATGAGATTTTTGTAGTGGATCTCATGATTTTTTTGGTGTACATATTTATACATATGATTTATGTGATGTATGTGTTTATATATATGTGATGGATATTGTGCTTAAGGTTCATGTTTGATGGTATATATGTGATGCATTCCAGTCTACGATTTGATTAGTTATGTGATCAACTATGTGATTTTGATCCCTTGGTATATGTATAAATGTGATATGTTCAAAAATTCGAGCTAACCTTTGTGGATGCAGATATTTCACGGACATGAAAGTTTCTATTCAACTGTGATACAATGAGCTTGGAATCGAGGAATACATACAGGTGAAAAATACCTATGAGGGAGGAATCGTCCAAAAGGAATATGATGGCATTGTATTTGACTTGATTATTGGTGGCTGACCCGATACATAGTCCATTGGCGAGACAAGGTGTCCTGTCAGGAGAGTGTATGGCCAAGGCTACTGTAGCGAGGTTTTGAAACCATCGAGAGTCACCATCAACAAATCGGTAATGATAGACAAGCGGATGATCCATCTTTGACACATGATGAGGTGATCGTCATAAAAATAAGTTATGGTGCATACATGTACATCCTAGGGCTTCTTGAGAATTATTATGGGTGAAATTTTTTGAGGTAGAGTCCATTGACGAGATTTTTTAGGTAAGTCCCATCAGGCTCTGATAAGATATATGCCCCCTTGAGGAGGAAATGATTGGCAATTTATGGACCCTTCTATAACATCTTGAACTTCCCAGGTCCTAAAACTTCTTGGGAAAAATCGTAGCGTAGAACTAACTCACCTTTGTTGAATGTTAGAGGGGTGATGTTGCGATTAAAGCAGGCTTTGATCCTCTTTTTTTATTCTTCGTTATGCTAGAGAGACTCATGTCAAATTTCGTCGACTAGCTCTAGTTGTACCAACCTTTGCTCTAAAGGCTTTGTGTCGGTGAGAAGTTTGATGGTAGAGTGTAAGGTGGGGATCTCACCCTCAATGGGCAACACAACTTACACCCCATAGACCAATTTTAAGGGCGTGAACCTTGTTGATTATTTGGCTACTATGCCGCATGCCCAAAGGGATGAAGCTTTGGTTTTGTGATTTTTCACCATACACTGCAATATCGTTTTGAGAACCTTTTTGAATCTTATACTTGGCCATTGGATTGAGGGTAGTATGGGGATGCGAAATCGTGAGAGAAACCAAGGTGTTGGGATAATTCTTGAAATATTTTTTTCTTAAAATTCTTCCAATGAGAAGATACCAATTCCTTGGGAACACTGAACCATGTAATGACATGGTTGAAGAAAAAATGTGCGGTGATTTTTGCGGTGTTATTATATGTGGGCATGGATTCTTCCCATTTGGTGAATTAATTGACGAAAACCACAATGTACTTATGGGTACCGGATAATGGGGAGTTTTAGGTCATGAATTCGATGCCCCATTTGCAGAAGGGTCCAACGATGAATACTAGATGCAGGGGATATGGAGGGGCTCTAGCCTTATGAGCGTATCATTGGAATCGCTCACATATTTTGACTACTTGAATGCAGTTGTGAAAAAGGGTGGGAGAGAAGTAACCAACACGGAAATTTTTTGTGTGGTAGCCATCCCTGAGAGGTGACCGCCACAAACTTCATTGTGAAAATAATTTAACACCTGTTCGACTTGGTCACTAGTGAGGCATCTATAAAGTGTGGTGTCGATGCCTTGTCGATAAATAAAATCTCCGAGAAGGAGGCAATGAGGGACCTGATGGCGTATACATCTCTGATCGTCACGAGTTAGCTAAGGTTTGAACTTTTGAGTTCTTGAAAAGAGGTGAATATCACTATACTAGGGGTCATCTATTGATACTAAAAATAGATTCTCATCAGAGAGAGCATAATTAATGAGAGATCCTTGGGTCTCTGTTGGGAGATCAATGATGAATTTGGTGAGGATGAGCACCTTTTTTTATTTTAGGGGAATTAAATTTTAGAATGAATTATTGTAGTATAACTATCCATCGAGCATATTTTTGGTTCATCATACGGCGAGTGAGAAAATATCACATGGGTTTGATACTGGCTAAAATAGTAGTGGTCCGAAGGATGATATAATTTTTAAGCTTTTGTATTGTACAAACTAGGGCTAAGGTAGTATTTTATTTTGGCTCATACTTCAATGCAGGCCCAGATAGGTTCTTTCTCACATAATAAATTATGTGCTCCTTGTTATTTGTTCCATCTTAGACTAACACCCCAACGATGGCTACATATGATGCTGATAGGGGTAGGATATAATAATTATTGTGGTCGAGTGAGCTATTCAAAGGAGCTTGAGATAATGTATCTTTTAAAGCTTCAAATAATTTTTGAGCCTGTTCATCCCATTGGAAGAGAATTACTTGAATAAAGAGACACAAGAAGCCTTATGCACAAGTAGCATAGTCAGGGACAAAGCATCACAAGAAATTGGCCTTACCCTATAGGCTTTGTAACTGCTTTAATGTTCTTGGAGGTGGCACTTCCTTAATGGCTTGTAATTTGAGAGGGTTGACTCTAATACTTTACTGGGAGACTATAAATCCTAGTAGTATTTCAATGTTGACACAGAAAACACACTTTAGTGGGTTCAAGCCTAGGTTGTATTATCAACATATTTGAAAAACCAAGAGAAGATCCACAAAATGGTTAGCATGATTATTGGATCATACTATAAGTTCTTCCAATTAGATGAGGATGAGATGAGCCAAGTTGGGGAATATGCAATTCATGGCTCGCTGGAAGGTAGTGCCAACATTTTTGAGACCAAAGGGCATAACTTGGTATGTAAATGTACCCCAAGGGGTGGTGAATGCGGTTTTGTATTGATATGTATGGAGAATATGGATCTAGTTATACCTAGAGAACCTGTTCATGAAGGATAGGGCCTCATGATCGGAGCAAGCATCGATGACTTGGTTGATAAATGGTGGGTGGTAATTTTCTTTGGGACAAGCTTTGTATAGATCTCAGAAATCAGTACAAATGCTAATGGTGCCCTCTTTTTTCATGATGGGTACAGGGTTAGAAACCCAATACGTGTAAGAGTTCAGATAGATAAATCCAACTTTGTGGAGTTTATCTATTTTCTATTTGATTTCTTTTGCCTTAGAGGGGTGTAACTGACACTATTTCTCTCGGATAGGATAAGCACCAGGCCACATGTCAATATGGTTTTATACAATGGTGGGAATAATTCCTAGCATCTACGAGTAATCCCACACAAAGATATCCCTATATTTTTGCAACAAGGTTGTGTATGAGGTTACCTCTTCTGGAGAGCATGCTTCCCCCAGGGAGATCTCTTCGACCTTGCTAGGTTAGTTTGAAATATTTACCTTAATGTTAGGTGAAATAATTTACATCTTCCCTTCCTCAAACACATCATGTGTTGGGATGGGATTTTTGAACCAATCTACTCTTCATGATGGTAAGAAGTCTTTAGATTTTATGGTGCAAATGTTGTGGGTTGGTGGGTCAGTAGGAACAAATTATTTTTCAGGTAGGAAAAAACGAACTATCACATCCCATGGAAATTCAAGTTCTGTCATGGCCTCTATAATATATTAATTTGAGTGAAAAATATATTCTAAAGTTGAATTAGATTGCATGAGGCCGTGAGGAAGGAGTTTGGGCCTAGAAATGCTAGTTGACAAGCAAGAATATGGTTTGGTGGTTGATGCTATAGAACTAAGTGAAGTTGAAAACATGCAGATGGGATGGATTTGCACATTTGGTGGTTTTACTACTGGTGGGGTGGGTTTAGCGGTCTCAACACCAAAAAATGATGAGAAAACATCATGAATCATTGTTCCTATGGACGGGGAGATAAATCGTATGTGATTTTGTCTGTCGTCAACAATAGGTGGTGGAATAATTTCCATAATGGCTGGTTTATAGTGAGTTGGATCGAGTTCTTGTGACCTTTGGTGTACAAGGAGAAAAGTTTTCTTCTCCAATAGGAGGTTGTCAATAAATCCTAAAATGCTGAAATTTTGTAACATACGACATGTTTTTGCACTATGAGAATTACTAGTGCAAATGTTGCATGCCGGGTTGGTACTAACTAAGTAGATAGTGTGCGAGTCATTACTGCTCATAGTATAAGATGACGATGCATGCTCAAGGTTGTGAGATGGGGCATCTTCAAGTGCTTGCCACCTCCAAGTTTTATTATTAGTGTGGCGTGATTTCTTAGTGCGAGTTTGGATTAATGCTGCTCTTTCTACTCTAAAACATGGAAGGCATTGGAAGTTCCTCATGTGATGTGATTTAAAGCATATGTGACAATAAAAACATGTGATTTTATATTGGTTGGAGAGATTAATTTGAGGAATTTGGGCCACCAATCGAAAGACGTCATTAAAATTACCCAATTATCGAAATTAATTCACTAGGGTTGGGTTTATCGCATAAGGCACATGAAAGGGGTGTTTTTGACCAAGTGACTTGAGGGTGTTTGGATTTTTTCTTGATCTATATATCAGTGATAGTGAGAGGATATTGGTTGCACTAGTGATATAAGTTTTTCCAGAAACACATAATATGGACCTAGATGCTTCATCCCCTTGTGGTGTGGTGTTTTCCGAAGATTTGGTGTCCGATCTGGCTAAGTGAGAGTTTTCAATAATGAATCGACACATAAAGTCTAACATAGAGTGGAATCAAGAAATATGAGGGAAGTGTCACATATGTTGGTTTCCTACAAAAATATGACAAGTATGAAATCTACGCCTGAACATGTTTCTTTGGGAAACTTGGTTGACCGGATACCATCAGTTGAATGCCCGTAATTCGGGTCACTGCATGATCAAATAGCTTGGTTCATCGGATAAGGCGCATGTGAGGCATGAGGTGTGGAATCTGTTTGCCTTCTTGTATTATGGGGGTTTAGGTGAGAGGGGTATGAGCATGAGGCCAATTCTTCTCATACATAAATAATTGTTTTGGATCCATCATCAACTAGCTTCGTGGCTAGTAATAATGGAGCCACTGAATTTCCTTGCAAAAGTGCATGTAATTCATCTTGGTATCGAGGTATTTCAGGGAAATGATGAGTATAATGCCCATATTTCACACAGATAGTGCATGCATGGTTAGTGCGCAATGCCTTGTATTGTAGTGTTGTGATGATTTCTCTAATTGGTAGAGTTGGGGTTCATGGTCATTTTTGGGGCATGGAGAAAAGTTTTTCACTCTTCTAACTCGTGGCAGATGTTGGTAGGGTGGCCAAGTACTACACACAAAGCATAGTGTGGGAGCACCTTGGAAGGCTTTGAGGTTTTTGATTTCTACCCTTTCTTCTTATCCCTCTTGGTGGCATCGACTGGTGTCGATACATGTGCTTCCTAATTTATGATCGCCTCTTGAGAGGCTATAGGAATGATGCGTGTAGAGGTGATACCTAAGTTTTCTAACATGGTCATAGGGGCCATATACCAAATCAATATCGCAAGAGCCATATTTGGCAATGTGAGTGCTGCCATGAATTGGTGCAAGAAAAAACTAGTGGAGGTTATAAAAAGGGGGTTTGGGTGATGGCATATGGGAGGAATTTGAGTCAACAATGATGACACTCGAGGTGTCAGATACTGTTTCCTAAATTGGTTAGGTGTTTGATGAACTCATCATGCACACTAAAGCTCCTGTGGTTGCTGGAATATCTTCCAACAATAGAGGGAGTTCTCCAGGGTATGTACCGAGGAGAGTGGATGGTTTGAACTATATGGGATTGAACTCAGTGTAAGTTGTAATAAACTCCGAAGAAGATCCTACATATGGTAGGATGCCATCAAGGGAATTTATTGTCTTCTTCTTGTAATACATGAGTTGGTATACTGTAACTAATTTTCCTTCACAGGGGAACATCATTACAATGAATACAGAGGATGCGACTGCAGTCATTGCATACATATAACTGTGGACAAGAAGGATGTTGTAATACAACTATGAATCCAAGAATTCGATGTAAATAAGTATCATTTTACTGACAAGATGTACCAATATGTCTTGGTACAGACCTGTAAGGGATGAAGTACACCCATCATATTCTCTAAGCATAATGTCAGATGGCTTGAGTTTTGGAGATCCTAGTTTCAGCCAAACTGTTTTGGACATGATACATGTGGATGCTCCTTCATCAACAATACAATGATGAATGTTGATGTTCTGTATTGAGACCAATATTTGGAAGGTGAATAGTGAGGGGAGTCATGGGCCAACCTTATCCATATCAAAAACTATTAAGCGAGAATAATAAGGGCCTATTATGCCTAATGTGGAAATTATGGCTGGGAATTATTGTAGGATTTCTAATGATAACATAGTTGAAGGAGATTGAGCTAAGTCGTCAACTATGATTTATTTATGAGCCTTCGAGTTATTTTTTGTTCACTATAAAGTCCCTTTGACCATTTTAAACATACGTTCTATAGGAATTTGAGGAATGGTTAATGGTGCTACAAGAGTTTTCATGGTTGCAATGGATGGATTGGTTTCTATGGGAGCTTCATAATTTATATTTCGCGTATGTAGGAGAAAATATTCCCATGTCATGAGAGTGTCATGATTAAATTTATTATGGGGTTCCCTCTAAGAGGATTTGGCTGGGATGGTTGTTGTTGTTGAGTATTAACTAGTCCCTGATGGGGGCCCGAAAGGATCCTACATTACTACAATTTGTTGGATCTTCCCTCCCTGTCCCTGATTATCCTGAATCCTTTTCAACTCAATAAGTTGAGGACAATGGTGGGTATAATGACCATATTCTCCACATATGGCGCAAGAATGATTTGTCCTTAGAATTGTGTTCTTTTTTTTTCCTTTGTGAGTTATTGTTGGTATGTTCCTCATTTTGATTCTGGTTGGGTTTTCCCCCACCCAGTATCCGTGGGGGGTTGTTGTTGATTTCCGCCCTCCTAGCCAAGTTCTCCCTTCGGTTTTCTCTTTAGTTTTTTCTTAGAAAAATTAGGAATATTTTTTTTATTCACCTAGTCAAATGATGTCTATTGTTGAGCATGGGAGGGTTGCACTAGATTAATCCCTGCATTGTTTTGTACTGGTGGGTTACTCTCTTTTTTTTGCAAGGAAAGGAGTATATTGATTTTCTTGCCCTTGATTGGGATATGGATTGTGGGAATGGGACATTGGGAAGGGTACATTTCATTTGAATTCATAAAGGAGTATTGATTTCCATGTGGGGGAATATATGGTCCTCCATGCGGGTGATGATATTGGTTAACCCTGTTAACCATATTATGCATCAGTATGGGCTGACTAGAATAATATCCTGGTGGTGTAGTTTTCATATCATCGAATGTTGTGTTACTAAACGAGTATCTAGGATACTGGTAGGTGTTGTTGGGTTGGTTCTGGATTATGGATCCTATCAATCCATCATATCATTGGATGCACTTGGTGTCTCATGTTTAAAGGTTTGCAGACAAGGCTTGTATAAAAGGACGTGATAGAGGTATCCATACTGAGTGTAGATAAACTCTAATTACTAGGATTTACTTATGGCTTCTTCCTCATTTTGTGGGTTTGAATTAGCCACGCCTTTAGATATTTCCAAAGTAAGATATCTTAGAAAGATATCAAGGAGGAGTTTTTCCTTGAGCATGGATTTACACAAACTTCAGATTTTCTGCCATTTGTGGATATGATCTGATATGTGTATAGCAGGTGTTTTCTTGAAGTTAGTAATGAGTTCTAGGCATGAGTCTTGTCATACTAGGAGCTAGAAGAATGTGAGGAAATAAGTGACTATAGAGCCAAAGACTCCATGCATCCAGGAGGGTTGACCTATGTACCATTTCATCGCAGCCCTCGCAAGGGTGATTTGAAACAAATGTAGAGGAATAATATCTTCTATGATGCTACTAGAGGAACACCACAGGTGAAATATCATGACATGAATTCCAGGATCTTCTTCTTGTTTGCCTTCGAATTTTGGAACATCCGAAGGTAATTTCGTAGGCATGGGTGGCCAATTGGGGCAATGTGCTATAGGTTCATTAATTAACTAGCATAAATCGAGTAGATTTAAGGAAGATAAAAATGGGACCTAAAATTTGTGCATCACAAAATGATTTTGAACAACTATATGTAAAGGGGTCCTTTTTGGGGAAGTGTGAGGAGAACCACCTTGATGGGTGTCTCGTGGAATTTCCAGAGGAGTGGTAAGTGGGCTCCCTAAAGGGGTAGCATGTGGGGATCCTTATGGGGTAGTGAAAGGTGTGCTTTGATGGGAAAGGGTCCCAAGAAAAGTTACACCAATAATGGAATATCCTATAATGGTGGTTGTGTGACATCCTCTATGCGTAAATGGAGGGAGGATTGGCACACCTCTTGGTAATGAGGGGAGGTTTAAAAAATGTCTAGATCAAAGGGGAGTCGTGGGGTCCCCTATGGTGTTGAGTAGTGTGTGCATTACTTTGCGACAAACGGAAGGGGATAGATATCAATGCAATAAAATCACATACATAAAACAAAGAAAAAATATAATGGTTACTTTCCTTTTACAATTAAGCTACATGATCAATCAAGCAAAGAATGGTTTTTTTGTGGTTGCATATAATAAAAATTCTTATGCATACCTAATCGTCCTTGCCAATCTAAAATTAACTAGGCCTTGTGAAGATATATTCTGATGGGTATTGGGGCAACTTCTTGAAAGGATTGGTGATTCTTTTGAGCGGCCGAAGAATTGACCAAGATAATGGATGAGAATTTAGTGCTTCCCGCACCTCCACCTATAAGGAAAGGATGCCCTAGATTTTGGCCACTAAGGTACCTTCGTCCCATGTGAGCATTTGAGTCTTTATATTCTTGGTAGTAAATTACAAGTATTGAACACTAGATGGGTCGAGTAGCCCAAAATAGTACCACGCACATTGGGCCTAAGTTGAACCCCCTCTGAATTGGGTCTCTGATGTGCTCATATATTCTTTTCTGTGGGATGATTGAAGGATTTTAAGCACCCAAAAAGTTAAATTCTATGTTTCATAGATGTAAAATAACCATGGAATCTTATGGGATGCCTACCCTCAATGATCCTAACCTGAAATATAAATTCCCTTGTGGGGAGAGTTAGTTGGTTCAATTTATGGTTGTTTTTAGGGGTCTTAATTTTCTCAAGGTGTGAAATGGTAAGACAAAGTAGGATAAGTACACAAATTTATGTAAACCATATGCCTTCTTATACGAGGCCTAAAAACACTTAGTGTGTGGCAAAGCGAACATACAAATTGTGATAAGATGCAGATATATGATGACCCTTTACTATATCCCCCTAATTACACTGAGTTTTGGCTGTTCCGTGCAAAAGAAATGATGTGCAGATAATGGGTCGCTTACTCATTTTTCCTATTACGTTATGTGGGTCTAAAGGGATATGGGAAACTCAAGTGCTTTAAGAAAGCATTCATATGCAAGCCTGGGTTCACCTAAAAGAGGAAAGGGAAGAAAAAATTACTTGCTTTCTGTACTGACACTTGGCCCTAGTCCCAAAACTAATGAAATGGGAAAATATACTTTGTTTTAGTAACAAGATTTGTGGATGATGGGCCACTTACTCCTTTACTAATTAATTTATGTGATTTGTAGAAAAATTAGCAAAATAGTTTGAAAAATATATGTGGAATTTAACCACTGACTTTTCTCCCTATTTAAGCTATGCATTCATTGCAAATACAAATGAAAAATATTCCAATTGCTCCACTAATAGTGGTTAGTAAAGAAAACAGGAAAGCTAAACAAATTGTAAAACAAATGCAGAGGTGAAGGAAATTCACTAAAGGCTGTCATTCACCTGAGAAAAGAGAAAATACAAGTTACTTTTAGCTTTCTCGCATTCATGCGAGTTTAGATATACACATACATTCTCACGCTTCTGTTTGAGAAAAAACCACACGGTTAAGCATAAACAATGAATTTCCAAGATTTTGGGCTTAGAACAGGTCCAAGAGGTCTTGGAAAAGTTCCAGATAGGTGTTGGGCACCTTGTAAGGTGGTTATGTAGAGAGGAGGTCCTAAAAATACAACCATTAGAATAAAGAGAATAAATCAATGGAGTCACCAATTCCGTGTTAGTGTTTTTGTGGCAATGTAGTACAAAATAATACCTCCTTAGTAGTTGGTTGTTCCCTGAAAAATATCACAGATAGATTTGGTGTTGTTAATGGATAGACTTATATAAAAAAATCATTTCAAAGGTGAAATAATTGCATCTACAAGCATAAACTAAACAAATATATAAATACACAAACTAATGCTTAATAAAGCAATCAAGTCAACAAAATAATGGAAAAAGGATCCCTTTATTGACTCCTGGTTATAGATGATGAATACAATAAATGAATACTAAACACTTGAAGATAATTCTTTGATATATGGTTCCCAAAAATACTCAGCAAGGAGATCCCTTTCGTCAATCTCTTTGCAAGCTTCTCCTCTATCTCAAAACAAGTATGAAGACTCTCTCAATGGTGGAATCTTCTCCTCTCACTAAGATGATGGATTCCTTATAAGCAATATGTCCAACATGCTAATGATCTTAATTAGTCTACTTCAAAAATGAAATGTGGTGTTTCTCTGATAGAAATTTGGCCGACGTAACATTGTCTCATGTTTTGGTTCTCCCATGGCTTGTTTATATAGAATTTTTTGAATCCATATTCCATCTCTTGGTTCATGAATGATAGTGACTCAAGATTAGGATAATATTATTCCTTTGAGGGATGCATATCTTCAAGATGAATCAAATTCGGTTTTCCTTGACTAGAACATGCTAGGCAATCATCCTTCAAGTGTGGGAAGTGGTCTCGAATTTGCTGTCACACATTTCCTCGACCGTGTGGATTTCAAAGGAAAATCTCCATGATCACGCTTTTTACATTCTTGTATGGTGTGCGATCCAAATTTTACTTAGTAAGCCTTAGGAGAAATTAAGTTTGTAGGATTTCCATAATATATGAAACTGGAAAATATTTATCTCCATGTTTTGTTGGACAACCTTAGGTTTATTTTAGAGTGTATGATTTTCTAGTGTTAACAAAAATAGCCTTGAGAGGTCGCACATAGAATCTTCTCATACTCTACTTGAGAGGATAGTAGGGTTTCCACATGCATGGAAAAGGACACAGAGGTGAATCCCATAGATATAATACTACCAGTAGAACACTGAATAGAGGAGATAACACACTGTTAAGAACTTGAATAGTGATGGAAGATGTCTTAATGTTAACACAAAGATAATCCCTAGCTTCATGATTTTGTGGACGGGCATAGAGCTAGGACATGGTGAGAATGTTAAAGAGACTAGAGATAATTCATAAAAATGAAGCATGCATAGTATCCATAAATATCACCCAAGCTAGATAAGGATCTTGCTATGATACCATTGTTGGCACATTACACTGAAAATAATCCAAAGTGCTCAGAGAGCACATAGAAACATATAAATGTTATGTCAGTGTTCGAAATATAAGTATAATGGTAGGTGTTTCTACTCGTAAAACAAAGTCTGTGATACCATATTGATGGTGTTATAAAGTGTAGAGACCTCGAAAATCGGTGCAACAACATCAGGGAAAACCACTCGGTCCGGGACTTGAAAATCGTCCCTTATCCATTTGATATAGTGGCTCTAACTAGATTTATGGGACCGATTTCCCAATGAAATATAATTTGGTGTATGGATGGTATTTTAATTGACTATAACTTGATAGATGGGAGTGTTAACAAGCTTCAAGAAAATAAATATACCTATCTATATCTATCCTAGGATGAATTATCTTTCTATGCGATTTAAAGAGATGATCTTTCAGCGAATGCAAATAAATATTATACAAACACTTAGAGAGATGATGACAATTTAAAATAATTTATTTAATTAAATCAATTTAATAAGCACATATCACATCTGTTTATTGCATGTATTGAATATGTATAAAAAATGGCAATCAAACATGTTCAAAAGTGAATTAATTCTAGATTGTGTTAAAAAGATACATATAACAAAACACCATAAGAAAAATTGACTATTTCTCATTTGAAAAAGAAAATTAACATAAAGATAAAAGTACCATGTATATGCTAACTCTACTCACTTGAAAAGATAGTATCTGGTCTAGCCTTTTCTATTAAGAAACATTTAAGAGTACAAAAGTGTGAGTTCTGTAAAGTCTTCCTTTCAAAATTTCAATACCCCTTATTAAAAGACATGAAGGGGTTTATATAATAAAATAAATATTTAAAAATAGTAATTACATAAATATATGAGGAGGTTTAAACAAATCTCCTTAAACAAAGTGAAATTAAAAACATAAACATAATTTAGTTGGGTGACTCACTTCAAGATTGCACTGCTGTCTCATTGGCCATTTGTTCCTTCAGTTAAAGGATGTTGAGCACAGGCTGAACCTCATAAGGTTGGCATGGGTTGATGCACAAATATCATGTATAAACCACATCTGAAAGTGGAGGCATCATGTAGGAAGAAGTATCTGTTAGACAAGGCAACATTAAACATTGGCTATGTGGCTTAACCAAATATTTCCAATACTTTTACGAGTCCAACTTCTCTAATTTTTTGATGCTTTGCTCTTTTATCTTGGAAATTTCCTACCATCGCCTTATCAAATATTTAAAAATAGCTAGAGAACCAGGATGTAATCTATCAATAAGATCAACAACAATGAGATTATGGATAATTGTTTCAACAATGTTATTAGCAACATCTCTGGCTCTGCAAATTTCCCTTTCAACTTGTTTCAATTGTATGTCCCAATTAGTAAATAAAATTTCCTTTTTTGAATCTTCAATTATGGGAAGATTAGTCTTTCGGCATTCAGTAGTATCTTTCCAGGTGACATACTGTGACACTTTGTCATTGATATCATCAAAAATATTTCTTTGGTCCGCTACTAGATTTATCAGTGAATCACTTTTTTCACATAATTAGATAATACTAGACAACTTTTGGCAAAAAACAACTTGTTGTTGAGCCAACAGGGTATTCAATTCCAATTCTTCCTTCCTGAATTCATCTACTTTTGGATTGTATTTCAATTTCTCAAAATTGAATTGCAATTGATGTATCTGAGTATTCTTAGCACCAATTTCAAATTGGTGATGCATCTTTGATTGATATAGGCTCTCTTGGAGCTGTGATACTTGTACCTATAATTTTTGATTGACAATCTGCTTCTCTGCTTTTAATTTATATTCTAATTGAAATATTATTTCATCCTTTTCCTTGAATAACCATTGAACTTCAATGGCCTTATCTATAGTGGCAGATGCATATGCTCCTAAGAACCGAATCAAATGAGTTAGATCCTAAGTAGGATCTAGTTTCGAATCTTTCCAAACTACCTCCATAGGAACATATTTGGGAAAAAGGATTTGAGACTTTTCTGTTCTCATCCTTTTTTTTGAGATTCAACAAGATGATGAGATTAGTGAAAATGAGTCACCTTCACTAAGTGGGCCCGCAGGCTATTTTTAGGTGCAAGTCTATTTTTAGACTATGTCTATTTTTAGACATGGTGATCATATTTCATAAGTTGTAGGATGCTATTTGTGGATGGTTGGTAAAGTTGGAAAAATAGATGAAATTCTATTTTTAGAATATTGGGTGAAGTCTATTTATAGATCGTCGATCTAAAAATAGAAGTGTCGATTATTATTAGCTCTTAATAATACTCTGATAATAAACAACAACTTATTCTCTTGGAGCACTTAATTTCAGTGTACAGATTTGGAAAATCAATGGGTTGAAGGAATTACACAATTCCTAGGGTTTACTGGTGGTTCATGCATGGAGGACTCAGTTAGAACTGAAGTGGCAAAGTTATGACAGAGTTGGAAGAGTAGTTCATGGATTTGTTATTCAGTCTAACTTAGTCAATGGAGTTAAACTCTGTTGAGCTAGTTGTATCTAGTCTAACTGAATGATACACTAGTGACAGTGGAGTGAATTAATTAGTTGATTAATTCAAAAATAATAACTCATTAATCAATTGAAAAATACAACATTTAACTATAGTGCATGTTAGTTCTAGTGGAGACCCAGTGGAGAGATAGGTGAAAGGGCAAGATGGACTATCTGTTGTGACTATAATGATGCATTGATTGCATTACACACACATTGGAGTTGCCAATGAGGATTGTGCAGTCAAGGCAAGGGTAATTCAAATTCATTCAGAGCTATTCTTCAGTAGGGATTGCGCAGTGGAGGCAGGCTATCAGGTGGAAAGAAATCGGTGCGTGGATTTGCAAATTTCTTCTGATTAGTGTGTGACGATTGATTGTATTGAGAGCTTGATGTACTAAGATTTGTATGAGATTGTTTCATGATCTCCATGATACATAATATATGATAGTTGGGGTTTTCAGCTTCAGGCTTTCCCGTTGAACAACTATGTTATGTGCGATTGTTTTTGCTTCTTGTGTTTGCAATTGATTTTAATTTATGAAAAATATTAACAGTGAAAGGATTCTGTATTTAGCAAGAAGATAAATATTGTTAGATAAGGAGAATTTGGATATATACATGCATCTTGTATATAATTTCTACATGGTATCAGAGCAGTGTTAATTCTTGAAGATTGCAATTGTGAAGAATTGTTGTTTTTGTGCTGGTGGACAATTTGAATTTGCTTCATAAAATTCTTGGTGCGATAGTTGAGTATACATTGATATGTATTTCAATGGGTTGCGATTGGAGTATGCCATTGATGGGAGCTTGAATAACATATCCTGGAAGGATAGGATGGAGGCGATGCTGGAGGATAATGGACTGAACGATTTCATCGAGAGCGATGTTCCTAAGTCGGGATCTAGCGATGTTGCATTACTTGATGCTTGGCGAAATAAGATAGAAAAGACAAGAATAATTCTGTTGGAAGGTGCAAAGGACCATATTGTGTCCAGCCTTCACAGGAAAGCCACTCCATTTGCAATGTGGAAGGTTTTGATAGATTTTTTCCAAAGCAGTAGCGACCAGAGGAAGTTGGCGCTTAAAAATAAGCTCAGAAAAATAAAAATGGAGAAGGGCGACAGTATTCCAAAATATGTCACGAAGTTTGTCCCCTGTAGGGATGAACTGGGAAGTGTGGGGATTATTGTTGATGATGATGACTTGGTGAGATTGGTTCTCCTTGGGCTTCCAAAGAGTTGGCATAGCTACAAAGACTCTATCAATGGATAGGAGAAACTGCCGGGTTGGGAGAAACTTTGGTCAGATCTTGTGCAGGAGGAGATAAGGCGAAGTACCAGGGATGGCTCTTCATCGAAGAATGAAGATGAAGAAAATTGTGCTTTGGATGCCAAATAAGGGAAAGGAAGGGGGAAGAAATTTCCTTCAAAATCCGAAGCTAAAGGCAAGAAGCAAGATTTGTTCAAGGTGAAGTGTTTTCACTGTCACGAACATGGGCATTTCACCACTAACTACCCACAGAAGAAGAAGAAGAAGAAGGCTGCTAGAGCTGTAGCTGGAGAGGCCTTAGCCTCGCAATTTGAACTTGATTTCTCTTTGATCGCATGCTTGGTTTCAAGCTATATGGGATCGGTGTGGTATCTTGATAGTGGTGCGTATTTCCATATGACGGGAGACAAGGAGTTGTTTAGTGACTTGGAGGAGAAGGACCTTCAAATGAATATAGAGATGGGTGATGATGGTCGATACAGTGAGACTGGAATTGGGACCATTAATTTTGAGAGGGATTCAGGAAATCCATTTCTATTGAAATATGTTATGCATGTTCCAGGTCTGAAGAAGAACTTGGTCTTGGTCGCAATGTTGGAATACAAAGGTTATGATGTTGTTTTTAGCGATGGAAAATATTTCCTACGACATAAAAAAATGGGTCAAAACAAGAGGATAGGGATTCGAGTTAATAATATCTACAAGCTGGAGGTATATGGCTGCGCTGAAATGATGGACAAAGCAGAAGAAGTGGTGAGCCGGGATGAGGGCGAATTATGGCACAGGAGATTGGGCCATCTTCACCATGGTGCTTTGAATATTTTGCAGCAGATTTCTACTGGACTTCCCAAGGGTACTCTTGCACAGTCAGATCATTGCAAGGGATGTAATATGGGTAAGTTTGTGAAGACCACCTTTTATGAGAAGGATAACCCTGCTTCAGTGATCCTGGAGAGAATTCACACAAACATGTATGGACCTTTCTTGATTTCTTCAACAACAAAACACAGGTATTATGTTATATTTGTTGATGAATATTCTCGTAGATGTTGGATCTTCTTCATGCAGAAGAAGAGTGAAACATTCTCAAATTTCTGTGAGTTTAAAGCATTGGTGAAGAAGGAGTCGGGGAAGCAAGTGAAAGCTCTACAGAGCGATAATGGTGGTGAATACATCTCAGGTGAATTCAAATACTTTTGTAGAAAAGAAGGAATTCAAAGAGAACTCATAGCGCCTCATAACCCACAGTAGAATGGGGTTGCTGAGAGGAAGAACATAATGATTGTGGGTGTTGCACGAGCGATGCTGCATGACTAGGGCCTACCGATGCACTTGTGGGCAAAAGAATGCAACGCTGTGGTTTATGTGAAAAACCGTTGTCCTCATAGAGTACTTGGCATGAGTACACTTGAAGAAGCTTTTACTGGTAAGAAGCCTGATATTTCTCATTTGAAGATTTTTGGCTCAATTGTTTACATTCATGTGACAAAGGATGCCAGGGAGAAGCTGGAGCCGATTGCAGAAGTTGGGATATTTGTGGGGTACAAAGAAACACCCCATAATTATCGTGTGTATTTTCTAGACAATCGGATGACTATGGTGTGACGAGATATAAAATTCAATGATTTGAAAGCCATAAAGTTGTCATTTGAGAGGGAGCTACAATTGCATGCAGAGGAGGAACTTCTTGTTCCCAAATATGAGCCTCTAGATGTGGATCAGCCACAGGAGGAGATTCATGGAGTGTAGGAGTCCACTCATGCAGAAACAAACATCAGACAAGGTAGAAAGTGTACCATAGAAGCTGAGAGACTGAAGCTTGACGCGACACAGAATGTAGGAGTCCCTACATCATAGCACAGAAAGAGACAATCACTTGACCGTTTTATTGGATACATGGCTCTTATGAGAAAGTGTGTCGTTACAAAGCCATCTTCTTTTGAAGAAGGAGTGCAGGAGCCCAAATGGGTAGATGCCATGGTGGAGGAGTATGACTCTGTTGTCAGAAACAATGCTTGGGAGATTTTTCCAAGGCTGGTGGGTAAATCAGTTGTAGGATAAAGATGGATCTACAACGTAAAGCAAGCTACTGATAGGAGCGTCGAGAAGTATAAGGCAAGATTTGTTTCCGGTGGATTCTCACAGATCGAGGGGATTGACTATGAAGAAACCTTTTCACCTGTCGCATGGTATTCTTCCATAAGGACATGTTGTGCTGTACAAACAACTCTCCCCATTTCAAATTTTTATATTACTTTTTAATAAGAAATGGGTCCCCTTTTCTTTAGGTAGTTATAGAATCAATAAATGTTTTGAGGAAATTCGATCTATCATGAAATAGGATCAAACCCCAATGAAAAATGATTTATTTAACGAAAAATAAAGAAAACACATAAAGGCCTTTATCGCATTTCGCATATTCAAATTATATAATCAAATATGTTATCATTCAACCTCGATGCGATTAAGCAATTGCAAAAGTGCATATTTCATGAGCATGAGTTCAAGCCTTCCACTTTGAAAAGTTCTGATGCAATGAACCCAATCACAATTGCAAATCGGGGAAATCACATTCTTATACACCCTTTTTGAAAATTTTTGATGCGATAATTCTGATCACAATCACGAATCGGTAAAGTCATATCACATCTTCATGCAGCCTTTTTCTCCGATGCAATAAGCTAAATTGAAAATCGCTCATCGTAAAAAATGCATAAATCATATCCAAAGATACTCCGTTAAAATCTACGATGCGATATCATAAAAGTGCTCCTCAATGAAAACATGAAATAGACCATTTGTACAAGAAATGCCAATAATTTGATATGATTTAAAAGGAATTGCGCCATCCATGCCAACTCAACAATAATCACAAATCGCAAGTGTAAAATGGGAATACTTAAACCTGATATTTGAAACTTTCGATCTCTGAAATACGATTATCATTGATTAGAAAATCTTAAGAATTTATGGTATGAACGTTTTAAAAGGACCATTATGAATGTGCAACGAGACAACCTACAATGGAATTAAAATCTCACATTATACGAGGAAATCATTAATAGATAACCATGGTTGAAGTCTGTCATGGATTTCATCTTCAATGCAATAATATTTCTTTAATCCATCATCTTTATTGTGATTAAATTCCATTAGCTCCTCTCTTTTTGGTATTCAGTCTTAAAATAAATTTTTCTATCATTCTGCTAATTTGTTCCATTGTGAAGAGCTGAGAAAAACTTGTGAGTCATGAAAATGTCTAAGAAATCCAAGAGAGAAAAGGTTCCCGTTGTTCCAAAAGATCAACCAGCTAAATTGGTATTAGTAACTGATACTACCTATCTAGGTCTTGGAAAAACTTCATGGGAAGGAGTTTACAATCTACTAGAAGCAGAAGATTCAACTATAATATCAGAAGAAGATCCGGAGGCAGATTGAGATAAAAAATCTGAGAGCACTCTTAAAGAATTGACAAGTTCCTATCTTCACAAAATAGCAGCTTGCACAAATGTTCTCCCATATAATGACTTAGTGAGATGGGTTATAGAAAGCATCAATATAAAAAACAGAGCATTCTTTACGTAATATGGAAGGATGTTTAGGTCTTTCAAAACATAAGACATCAAGAAGATGTATCACTTACTAGACCCTTAGAAAATCTACAATAAAGAATTTTTGGAAGACTTCGCCGAAGAAAATGAAGTGGAGTCAGATCCCATTAGAGATTAGAGGCATTTTCCTGAAAAACATAAGCCCGAATCTTCGGGTATGTACTCCGTAGAATCCTTGGCGTCCCCTTATTGTTATGTTGCAGCTATGATGTGTAGATTATTTGGAACTGTCAACTCTGAAATTTTTTCTATTGAGATGGTACCTTTAATTGAATTCGCTGTTAACTCCTACATCATGGATTGGGAAACCATTTTATTTGATAAAATGGCAAGAAAAGTCCTCGATTATAGGAAAAATAGGTTTGTAACTACCCGGATAATACCCCCATTTTATATGAGTGCTTATATCATTAACACCATATGTTTCAACTCTGAATTCCCTATTTTAGGCTGGAAGTGGACTCCTCAAAGTCCGATTCCTATCCACATTTATCACAAATATCTGTGGAAGGCCTATTACAAAGGCCACATATACAAAATTTTTCATGGATTCATCTTACTATTTCATCGATTCATATTCAATAAACCCGCTCCAAGGTTATCTGATGAGGCCAGCATTGGCCTAACCTCAATCGGAAGCTGGTTTGGAGAAGAAAAATTCACCTATATCCGGATATTCGGAAGTATTACTGATCCTCATGTTCTACCCTTGTACATTCCTGATAAATTATTAGCTCAAGAAATAGCTTATCAAATAACGAAGAAATGGATGTCTAGAAACCTAAAAAATTCTAAGAAGCTGATGTGGCCTACATTTCCCCTCCGATGTGTATCTTTTTCTCTACATGATTTTAAACATGCAGAGAAATAAGCCCAAAAAATAAAAGACCTCATATTGGCAACCATCCCCAAAAGACAGTATGATCCAAAGAAAGTTACCTTTAACTTTAAATCTATGGTACAGGTTTCTAAATTTGAACATGAAGATGCCGATTTTGATGATCTATTTTCCTCGACTGAAGGATTTTCACAGGTTAAACATTTAGCAAATTTAAAATTTGGAGCAAGTGGCATGGAAAAGTTCTTACAGTTCAGAAACAACAGACTACTAACAATACCTCTTGATCAATTGAGAACTACTATACTGCAACAGGAAGAAAATAGTGAAGAGAAGAATACATGGAGTAAGGCTGACATTCAAACTAAACAGGAAAAAATAGGAAAAAAAGATGGCGATTCCTCTAAAATGGATATACATGATCATTCAAATTTATTAAAGGAATGGGAATAGTTTGATTGGAAAATCAAGAGTCAAAATGATTCCCAGAATGTGTCTACAATGAAATCGCGCACAACACAACAACCTTTGGCCACTAGTGTTACAGTTGAAGAAACACTCGGCAATACTAATACTTGAGATGTAGAGATGATCCCAGAAAATCCTTTTGAAGAAATTGTATTAAATATTGAAGATATACCGCCCCTGGATGTCTTATACAGTCCAAAGCATAGGGCTATGGTTAGAAAACAAAGGAAGAAAAGGAAAATCAATCAAGAAATATTTTCATCTCCCCAAGTTGAATCAATGAATGTTGTCTGGAAGGACTCTAAAGTTAATCCTTCAGAGGATTTAACCAAATTGTCTCAATATGCAGGGGCTTATACAATAGTGACGATGGAAAAAGCCTCCGAAGTAGTCAATTGATAAAGGAAAAAGATAAAAATATAACGCTAATGGAAGAAAGGGCAACAATGGATCATCGAAAAATATCACAGCTAGAACAACAGCTGATTGAAGAAAAACAAAAGATTGAGCAGCTTAAAGAGCAATTGAATATTAAAAATAAAAAACTTTACCAGCAAGCTATACATAAAGAACAACAATTGTCTCAAGAGTTAAATAAATTAAAGGTGATGCTTCTGTTATTGCCCAAATCCACCTTAGGCTGAAGGAAGGCAGAGTTCAGGGTAACATCAAACCACGCTCAGTCTGGTAGCTAGCCCTACCAGAACAGGAGAGGGCTCTCTCCAGGTCAATCTCAGTGATAAGTAATCAATAGGGCTTGAGATGACTGAAATAAAAGCTAATTTTAGGCTAGGTATATAAGTAGGAGGGTTTGATTGAAAATTGTGGGTTGAAAAGAGCAAGAGAAGGGACTATTGGGCTATGAATTTGGGGTTAGTTTCTGTTGGAAAAATTGGGGCAAAGTAAGTGAAATGTACAGCCAAATTAAAGATGTAATGAGAGAAGAAAATCGGGAAAAGACCGCTGCCCTGTAGGCATCAATCAGGGGATGGATCTACAGTGACAACTTTAAAAGAAAGAGAAGCACTGGGTTACTCAACAGAGCATCTAACAGAGGATGGATTCTGAAAAGATAACCACTACATCAAACAACATAATCATTGTGAGAGGAGAATCATGCGTGGATGGATTCCTAACACTTCCCTTAGAGAATGATGTAAACAAATTAGCAGAAAAAACAAAGCATGGAAATGAATTTACAAGAAAAACATGCTACACATTAAACACCGTGATGAATCCCAAATTTAAAGAGCAGAAAAAAGCTTTATTAAAATAATATTCGAGGAAAACTTTACACAATCCAATAGCAGCCTCCATCTGCTACAAAAATCCAACCCCTACACTATGAAATTCATAAAATATATACATTTTCTCATCATTGTACTAAGGGAATTGAGCTCAACCATTTTCTTAAAAATAGAATCAGTTACATTAAACTTGGGCCGAATTTCTGAAAATAGGTGTTGAAGATGAACTCGTATCTCCTAAACCATAGCACCTGTTACAACACTGAAAGAGGTTTTTGTAGATAAGGTCATGTTGGAGAACAACCCTTCTCAAATTTGGGAAATTCATTTCCAGTTGCTCGAAATCTGTTCCACAAAATCATCTCTAAAACAGAAAATCATTAAAAAATTAAATCTGTAAAAATGAGCTGTAAAGATCTGGTCACATATACCAATTCGTGACACCTTTGAATAAAATGAAAGAGGTTTTTATTATATGGCTCGTGGTTAAAAAAAACCTCCTTGGGCTTTGAAGAATTACTTTCCAGCTGTTGTAAAATGGCCGCGCATGAAAATGACTAAAACAGTAAAAAATATGAAAATTTTGCTTTGTTTTAATGTAGGCTCCAAATATCACCATATATCTCCCACATAGTAGCACCTGTGCATAAACTGAAGGAGGTTTTTGTTATATGCTATGTGATGAAAAAAAACCTCTTTCATGTTTGAAAAATTCCTTACCATTATTTCACAAACTGATTTTGTACTAAACTTGTCATTGTGTGCAGCAACTGACCTCAAAACATGCATAACCAAGAATCACTCATTCATTTCGATCATATCTTCTAATCTGAGAGCCGGTTATAGGAGTGTGATATACCGTTGGAAATATTTTTCCGAGATTCTTCTGATGGACACACTTGTGACATGTTTTGTGCTGAAAATCATGTGCAAAACATCTGACAAAACCAGACATAGTAAGAGCTCATGTTGATCCTTGGTGACAGGCTGCGAATATTGGAACTAACATCGACTCCAATGGGGATGGTAGCTCCTTGGAGGTGCCAAGAACTATAGATCTCTGGGAAGGAAGGCAGTGCCTTCATCCATTGGGCTATGGATGGTCAAACAACTGCAAACCCAAAACAACTCATACCAATCCCAAAACATATACATACTGCAACCTATACATAAACCAATACCGGAAACTGAAATGTTGCCCTTGACAGCTTATTTATTTACAAATCTACCCTACTTTGCTGCGAAACCAATAGATCAAGTAACACTGTAATGCCAGATCAACCAATCAAGTAACTGTGACAAGGATGCTGCTTGAAAGTGCTTCAACCAGGACACAAATGTAAATGCTGACAACCATACATGCACATAACGAGTCTGGTTATGTAAAAGACAATTTGATCTATCATTAAAACTGAAAAAAATTTCCATGTACGTTGCAATAGATCGCAAAAACCAGACTCTGTTTGCTGCCCCAACTCCAAAATACATGCTTCCAGCTGCAAACTGTCAATGCAAACATCCACGGGCAGCTCTATTGTTTCTGGTTTTGAAGGAGGGAGAGTTTCCAAGAACTTTTTGGGATCTTGGAATTCATATGATTGGATCTGATCATTTAAATACTGAATCTCCTTCTCAAATTTTTCAACAACTAACTCAAAGAAACCAGTTTTAGCTTTCGGAGGAAACTTCGGAGATCTCAAAAATTGAAGCACGAAAATGAAAAATACTTCATCAATTTCAATATCCACTAACTGATCTCTAACTTCTTTTAAAACTTCACAAAGCGCAGGGTTTGCCACATACCCTACCATTTTATTTTAGTGCATGAATGGATCAGTGAGCACTGGAATATCTGGATTGAGTTGGAGTTGCCAGGTGAGTGTTTCAGCCTTCATATGTGTCTGACTGTTGTCCACCATCAACAATCAGATCTGAACTTGATACATGTACCGGGGCAATTCACAAGTCAAGTGTCATGTTCACAAGCTAGACCGGAGATTGACTGAAGCAACGTTTATCTACTTTCGCTAATGTAAAGCAAGAGCATTTCGAAGGCTACCTGGCATAACTTCAGGCTCTTTCTGTAGCTTATGAAACAAATAACACCAACAAGCAAACCATTTTCTCCCCAGTATGGTCGCCACTATGTTATTTCCCAAATCCACCTTAGGCTGAAGAAAGGCAGAGTTCAGGGTAACATCATACCACGCTCAGTCTGGTAGCTAGCCCTACCAGAACAGGAAAGGGCTCTCTCCGGGTCAATCTCAGCGATAAGTAATCAATAGGGCTTGAGATGACTGAAATAAAGCTAATTTTAGGCTAGGTATATAAGTAGGAGGGTTTGATTGAAAATTGTGGGTTGAAAAGAGCAAGAGAAGGGACTATTGGGCTATGAATTTTGGGGCTAGTTTCTGTCGGCAAACTTGGGGCAAAGTAAGTGCAATATACAACCAAATTAAAGATGTAATGAGAGAAGAAAATAGGGAAAATACCGCTGCCCTGTAGGCATCAATCAGGGGATGGATCTACAGTGACAACTTTAGAAGAAAGAGAAGCACCGGGTTACTCAACAGAGCATCTAACAGAGGATGGATTCTGAAAAGATAACCACAACATCAAACAACATAATCATTGTGAGAGGAGCATCGTGCGTGGATGGATTCCTAACACTTCCATTAGAGAATTATGTAAACAAATTAGCAGAAAAAACAAAGCATGGAAATGAATTTACAAGAAAAACATGCTACACATTAAATACCGTGATGAATCCCAAATTTAAAGAGCAGAAAAAGCTTTATTAAAATAATATTCGAGGAAAACTTTACACAATCCAATAGCAGCCTCCCTATGCTACAAAAATCCAACCTCTACACTATGAAATTCATAAAATATATACATTTTCTCATCCTTGTACTAAGGGAATTGAGCTCAACCATTTTCTTAAAAATAGAATCAGTTACATTAAACTTGGGCCGAATTTCTGAAAATAGGTGTTGAATATGAACTCGTATCTCCTAAACCATAGAAACTGTTACAAAAATGAAAGAGGTTTTTGTATATAAGATCATTTTGGAGAAAAAAATCTCTCAAATTTGGGAAATTCGTTTCCAGTTACTCGTAATCTGTTCCAAAAAATCATCTCTAAAACAGAAAATCATTAAAAATTTAAATCTGTAAAAATGAGCTGTAAATATCTGGTCACATATCCCAATTCGTGACACCTTTGAATAAAATGAAAGATTTTTTTTTTATATGGCTCGTGGTTAACAAAAAACTCCTTGGGTTTTTCAGAATTACTTTCCAGCTGTTGTAAAATGGCTGCACACGAAAATGACTAAAACAATAAAAAAATATGAAAATTTTGCTTTGTTTTAATGTAGGCTCCAAATATCACCGTATATCTCCCACATAGTAGCACCTGTGCATAAAATGAAGGAGGTTTTTGTTATATGCTATGTGATGAACAAAAACCTCTTTCACTTTTGAAAAATTCCTTACCATTATTTCACAAACTGATTTTGTACTAAACTTGTCATTGTGTGCAGCAACTGACCTCAAAACATGCATAACCAAGAATCACTCATTCATTTCGATCATATCTTCTAATCTGGGAGCCAGTTATAGGAGTGTGATATACCGTTGGAAATATTTTTCTGAGCTTCTTCTGATGGACACACTTGTGACATGTTTTGTGCTAAAAATAATGTGCAAAAAATCTGACAAAACCAGACATAGTAAGAGCTCATGTTGATCCCTGGTGACAGGCTGCGAAGACTGGAACTAACAGCTTCAACAAGAGAAGATGGCCAAATAAGAATAGATTGTCTTGTTACAAGCACAAATACAAATATTTAAGGATTATCCTGAGCTTAATAAATTCAAAATGGAGGCTCTTGAATTAAGTAAAGCATTGTCACAACAACTTGATATTTTATGTCATAAAATATCACTGGCTGATCCTTTATGCATGATAGTAACATCTCTGATAGAAAAAATAGTAAACAGAAGACTTGAATTTGAAGATTCCGATGAGAAAATTTCAATATTCCTCATATGGCAAGATGAAGATGAACGCATAGCTGCAAATATTCCCAAGATTCAGGAATCACACAAGGAAATTTTATTTGCAGAATGGGAAACCCTGTTGATCAAGGAAGAACGGGTCACCTGTAGAGCAAGAACTGTAATGAATAGTTTAGTGCAATTAATCAATGATAGTTTGTATGCAGCCAACCTGATTTTCAATTGTATCTCAGGGAAGCTACCAAAAGTCAAAGAAACAGAGAAACAATGGAAGCAGGACTTAGCCAATAAGGACCAACAGATCAACACAATACAAGGAATCACATGGGATGTATTATGGTCCTATTTGGTTAAGCTACATAGCCAGCAGATGACTACAAAATGCCTCTCTAATGCCATCAGTTATATCATTCCAGAGCTTTCAGATGCCACATATACCAACTAGCTACATTTCTGATTGAGTCACCCTCCTAAAGTGAAAGATATGCTATCAATTTTCTAGCTGCGCACACCAGACATGAAAGAAATATAATGAACATGTTTTCATGGAGATTGTAATTCTATTTTTATGAAATCGGATCTCTGATTTTACATTTTTAGCGATATTTTAGATATTTTGTTTTAAGCTTATTATTATTTAAACCCTTTCATGTATTTAGAAAGGGGTCCTCAATTTTTATTAATTTTTGACTTGAGAAGTTACATTTATGTACTTCCAAATACATTATTTTTATTAATGGTGGATCACGATTCTGTAATTTTACGAGGAAATTGTTTTCAAGAATTTACATTTTTGTTTTTCCTGAAAGCTGTTCTAAGTAAGAAAGCGGGATCAGAGTGTTATTTGCATCAAGAGGTTACAAATATATCTGGTATTTCTATCATAATCATGTTGTTCAATTTTCTTTATGCAATGAAACATTCCTTTTGAAAATTGCTATTGTTTACATATGTATGCCTGTGAAACAATTATTTTTTATATCATTTTTGAAAATTTAGAATTGTCATATCTCAAAATATATGTGAGCAATATAAGTATATGAATGTGATATGTTATCATAATTACTTTGTTTAATTTCTTAAACAAAGTAATTATTATATGTGTATACATCTTTCTATTGGACGAATAAGTCATCTATATGCTTATTCATCTAATCAGAATAAATCTATAGTCGCATTTATTATATGATACCCATGTTAAGTAGAGTTATTTGTATTTATTTAAGTTATAGATTAGATTAATTATTATTTCCATTACCCATTATATGAACAACCAATCATTAACCCATATATCATTGGGAAACTGGTCCCATATTATCCAGTCAGAGCCACCATCCCAAAAATAAAAGGAGTTGTACTAAGGTTCGAGCCGGGTGGTTTTCCCCAAATGTTTGAAGCCAGGATTTTTGGGGCTTCAACATTTTTGGTGCTAGAAGGAGGGCATAAGCTATGAATAGAAAATAAATCCAAATCCATAGGCCATTCCAAGAGCAATTCACCCTCATCACCTTCTTCAACTTCTCCTTCATCTCAAATTTCTAGGGAAGAAGTTGAAAAGAAAATTACTACACCCACTGCCAAAACCCTAGATATATTAGAAGAGTCATCTTTTGAATATAATGAGGTATAATCTCTAATTGATAAACTCGAAGGGTTTTCGTTATTGCAAGAGGACTATGAGCTATCCCAAGGTAGTGTAACTTCACAATACATTCCTTTCCAGCCTCTTACTAGACTGCAGAGTGAAAAGCTTGGTATTTTACCAACTGAGCTTCCTCTGCCAAGTTGAAAAAGAGCTAGAAAAACACCTTTAGAGTCAAATAGTGAGACCCTTTCATCATTTTCATCCACATCTTTCACATCATTTCCATCTTCTTCCCAAATTCAAGTCACAATCCAGAAGGGTACGCATGTTTCAACATCACCTACTCAATCTCTTTCAACTGTTCCTTCAACTTCCTCTACTGTTAGTACAACAATGGCAGAGCCTCAACAAAGACCATGGACCAATCGAGGAGTTGGTACAATGCCTGCACCTCTGAGTGCATTACCAGCTCATCTTGAGAAATGGTTACCAAATTTTAGTCCTGATATTGGCATATTAGCTGAAGAACACATTAAAAAATTCATGTTGTCTGTAAATTTAAATGGGGTAACACAAGAAGATGCTATAGTTAGAGTGTTTCCATATACTTTGCAAGGAGCAGCGGGATCTTGGTATTTTTCATTACCAGTGGGATCTATTACTAGCTGGGATATTTTTCAAGAACAATTCCTAACCAAGTTCGGAGATGATAGGTCGATAGCAACTTTGATTAATGATCTCTCTAATTTGAAATCAGAATCCAACGAACCCATCAAATACTTCAACTCTCGATTTAACAAGTTGTTTAATAAAATTCCTGCAACATCAAAACCTAGTGAAGAAGTCCGAAGTGAATGGTATATATCCACTTTGCCTTCAAATATATCCATCTTTGTAGATAGAGCTGCTAAACCTACACTGGCCGAAAATATTAAGGAAGCAATCGCATTAGAAAAACGTATCATTGCTTTATACAAAAAGAATGCTAGTGAAGAGATAAAATATAAAAAAGTTAGTTTCAAGGATGATTCAAAGAAGAAAGCACCTAAAGATCCATATGATATGGAAGGATTACAAAAAGTTCTAAAAACTATGTCCAATGAAATGGTAGAAATTAAAAAATAGGTAACTGAGACTTTCATAAAAAGGTCGTTTAGGAATTTCAAAAGAAATCAACCAACTGAATCTAAACCGCCTAATGCAATATCTAATGCAGAGTCAGATTTAGAGGAAGAAGAAGAGGAAGATACACTTATATCATCAGAAGAAAATGAAGAAGAAGAATTAGTTGAATGCCATGGGATGTGGGATTTTATTTTTCCTAACTCAGATAATGAGAATGAACAGGAAGCTCTTTCAGTCAATACAAGAAGTAAGAGTGCAACAGAACTTGTACAAACATCAACCAAGAAGAAAAAATCAACTCCTGCTACTAAAGATAAAGCTCTTGTAAAGAAAGCTTCTCCTCTGCCTACCCAAAATCAACCATCTTCTAATCCTCCATCAACATCTAAAACGCTAGTAGTGTCTGATTCTATGGATTATAACATTATAGAAGACATGAAGAAGACTAGAGAAAATATTTCTTTACATGAACTCAGAAAACTCAAGCATCAACAGAAGCTGTTGTTAAGAGAATTGAATGCAGTGCTTGCTTCTCCTCTTCCAAATGGGGTAATATCCAAAGCAGCCAAAGGATCAGGTAAGCCACCACCCGATAAAGTAGATGCTATCGATACTGTTTTGATTGGAGATAGATCTAATTCACAAACACCTCCTTTTCTCTTAACTTACGAGATATGTAATAGGAATTTTCATAATTTCTTGATAGATTCAGGGGCATCATCAAACATAATGCTAGCTTCAGTGTACTCTAAATTAAACATTGAACCCCATAAATCTGCAATTCATATTGTCCAATTAGATCAAACTAAAGTGAAAATTTTAGGAGAGATTAATTTAGTCACTATTAGGCTATCAGCTGATCCTAGAATAGTTCAGAGAATTGATATATTGATTGCTGACATCCCTGAGTTTTATGGTTTAATTTTAAGCAGGGATTGGTTTGAAAAACTCCACGGTTACATTTCTACTAATTGGTATCACATGTGGCTTCCCTATAAAGGGAAACCAAATCAAATTAAGATTGATCGGGAGAAACACATGACTCATACAATAACATATTTTGAACAAGAAAACTAACCTGTAGCCTTAAATAATAACATTCTTGGAAATTACTCAGTTGAATCATTCTTTGGAAATTTTAATGCCCAACAATCACCTTTCCCTATAAATAGTTTCACTTCACAAATTGAAAACTTCTCACATACCGATACTTCAAGATGTGTTAATATTGCTGATCAATTTGTAAATAAATCTGTAGATAAATCTTTATTTTGGTCTTTGTACTTTGATGGATCAATGTCCAATGATGGTGCAAGATCAGGATGTATTTTAGTTAGTCCAGAAGGGGGAAAAACTATGTTGTCATGCAGACTAGAATTTGAGTGTACAAATAACACTGTAGAATATGAAGCTTTGATTCAAGGACTTTACAAAGCAATAAGCTTGAATGTTAAATATCTGAAGGTATATGGTGATTCTGAAATTGTCATCAGGCAAGTTAGGAATACTATTCATTGTCTTTCAAGTCATCTTAAACATTTCCAAGCCCTTTTTAAAAGTCTTACAACTCACTTTCTAGCATTCAATATTTCCCCTATTCCTAGATCTCAGAATTCAGCAGTTGATTTATTAGCTAATGTTGCTTCTAAACTCCTTCTGGCTAAGGATTATAGTCCAGATAGGTTTTCAGTTGAATTGATATTTCTACCATCTATCCATGATAATGTCACCAATTAGTGAGTGTTTAATCATGATGAAGACATCCTAAATTTATTAACTTCGGAGTAATCTTATGATGATCAGCTAATTGATGAAATTGATCATGATCTTCAAATAAAATAAAAAAACAACGAAAATTCCATCCCGAAATCTGTGGTTAAGCTTGAAGATATCTATGATATCAAAGATAGATTCAAAAAGGTTACTAATGGCAAACTTCAAAGTTATACTTTAAAGTTTGAGTTAATAAATCTTAGTACTGAATCTAAACAAAAAAAAATAAATCTAGGTCTCGAGCTAACATCAGAAGAAAGGTGTGCTTTCATGAGACTTCTAAACAAATACAAAAATATTTTTGCTTGGAATTATGAAGATTTAAGAACTTATGATACTTCTATCATTCAACATACAATTCCGATGATCTCCGATGAGAAACCAGTGCAACAAAAGTTAAGGAAAATTCATCCTAACTTGGAAAATCAAATTAAAGCAGAGTTGAATAAACTTTTAAAAGCTAAAATTATTTTCCCTGTTAGAAATTCAAATTGGGTTTCAAATTTGGTACCTGTTAGGAAGAAGAATGGAGACATTAGGATTTGTATAGATTTTAGAAATCTCAATAAGGCATGTCAAAAGGGTAATTTCCCACTACCTACAATGGAACAGATACTTCAAGTAGTAGCTGGTTCTGAATTAATGTCTTTTCTCGATGGTTTTTCAGGATATAATCAGATATTGGTGTATCCAGATGATAGACTGAAAACTACATTCAGAACCAAATGGGGAACATATACCTACCAAAAAATGCCTTTTGGTTTGATAAATGCTGTAGCTACCTTCCAAAGAGCCATGGATATAGCTTTCAAAGGTTTGATTAATAGGTCAGTTTTTGTCTATCTAGATGACATAACTGTCTTTTCAAAGAAAAGAGCTAACCATCTACATGATTTAAAATAGATTTTTGAATGATGTAGAAGGTATGGTATTTCTTTAAATCCAAAAAAATCATTATTTTCTCTTAATGAAGGGAAACCTTTAGGATTTATTGTATCTAAAGATGACATATATATTGACCCTGAAATAATAAAAGAGATTTATGATATCCCTTTGCCACATAATAAAAAATCCATGCAGTCATTTTTAGGGCAGATAAATTTTGTAAAAAGATTTGTTCCCGATTTTTCTCATATAGTCTTACCTTTACAAACTATGATTAAGAAGAATTCGGTTTTTAAATGGGGACATAAAGAAAAGGAAGCCTTTGATTCAATAAAATAGGCAATTATTGATGCTCCAGCGTTGAATACTCCTAATTTTTTGAATCATTTTATTTTGTACACTCTAGCCACTGAAACATCTTATTCTGTTGTTTTGACACAACTCAATGATCAGCAGATTGAAGCACCTATCTCCTTCTTTAGTTAGCGTCTCCAAGGGGCTGAACTTAATTATTTGGAAGTAGAAAAACAAGCTTTTGCTGTGTTTAAATCTATCAAACACTTTAAACCATTTCTCCTAAAAACGCATACAAAAATCATTGTCCCATTTTCTGCAGTTAGACAATGACTAGTAAAAAGGGAAGTAGGAGGAAAAAGGGCCAATTGGATAACAAATTTACAAGAATAGGATATTGAAATTAAACTATATAAAATTGTTAGAGGAAAAGGTTTTTGCAGGTTATTAGCAGGAGCTTCCAATATTCCAGAAAATCAAGATCAAGATAATACTTTTCAAGTAAATGAGATAAGTATCATAAATTCTAAATCCCAATATGCTGATCTGATATTTTACTTAAAAAATGGGTATGCTCCTAATCTCAGTTATAAAAGAAAGTGTGCTTTAAGACTAAACGCAAAAAAATTTGAAATCATTGATGATGTGTTATTCAGAAGAAATTATGATTCCATTTTTCTAAGATGTCTCGAAAAAACTGAAGCACACAAGGTTTTGTAGGAATTACATGATGGACCAGCAGGTGGACATTTTGGAGGAAATACTACAGCTCACAAGATAATTCATGCTGGATATTATTGGCCTACTTTGTTTAAAGATGCCCATGACTATGCGAGGAAATGTAAGACTTGCTAAACTGCTGGTGGAAGACAACGAAAACCAGCTTTTCCTTTACAACCAGTAAACATTGAGCAACCATTCGAACAATGGGGACTTGATATTATAGGAGAAATTGTTCCACATTCTTTCAAACAACACAAATACATCCTTACAACCACATATTATTTCACAAAATGGGTAGAAGTTATTCCTTTGAAGGTAGCCAATTCTGATGCAATCATTGAATTCATTGATCAATTCATCATTACCAGGTTCGGTGTACCTAATGCCCTTGTTTTTGATAATGCATCTTATTTTTCTGGAAATAGTATAATGGAATTTGTGCTCAAAAGAGGTTTTAATTTAAAATATTTTGCAAATTATTATCCCCAAGGTAACGGTTTGGCTAAATCAACTAATAAAATCTCATTAAAATCATCAAAATAAATTTTGATCAAAATCAAAAGAATTGGCATAGGTCTTTGATTTTTGCACTATGGGTCGATCGTATAACTCAGAAGTCTTCAATAGGTACTTCACCTTTTAATCTAGTATATGGGAAAGAAGTTGCAATACCTTCAAACCTAGCATTCCCATCTCTAGCCCTAGTACAATTTATTGGAGAAAATCCTTCATCTTCTGTCCAATTAAGATTTGATCAAATCCTCAAATTAGATGAAGAAAGAGAAGAAGCCAAAATCACTTATGCTAAATATCAACAACTTATAAAATCTTCTTTTGATACAATTTCTACTAGATATAAAACATTACAAATTGGTGATCTTGTTTTGAAATGGGACAAAGCACATGAAGATAAAGGTAAACATACTAAATTTCAAAAGATGTGGCTTGGACCATTTCAAATCATTGAAAAGATAGGCTCATCTACATTCATATTGCAAGATCTAACAAGAAAGAAATAGTCTCTTCCTATGAATGGGCTTATTTTGAAAAAAATCTTTTCCTAAGGAGGTAACCCCTTCTTACCTGTATATATTCATTCATTATGCAAGTTTGTTTCCCTTAGAAATAATGTTGTAAATAGTCTTCCATTGGCCTTTTATTATTGAAAATATCTTTGAGAAAATATTATGAATACTTGCTTATGTAAATAATTTTTTTTAAGGAAGTAACTACAGTTTTGGAAAGTTAAATAAAATATGAAACTCTGAGAACTTATTTAAACATTTGTAAAATATTCCGAATTCTTGAAAATATTGTAAATCATTCTAAGTTTATAAAGTAGAGAAAGGTTATTTATAAAGAGTAAAGACTTTTTCCAAATTTTGACATATAAAAATCTAAAAAAAAAGGTCATCCATTAACTCTTAAGGAGAAAAGCATTCATCCCATCCACTAAGTTTATGATTTTTTAGAGAGTAATTCTAAAAATTATTTGATATAAAAGATAAGAGGTCTCATCACGAGCCTGCTTACCATGATCATAGGGAAGTAACCAAACTGACATTACCAATACTACATATAAAAATAGGGTAATGGCTTATAATTATAAGACAAGGGGTCTCATCACGAGCTAGCTTGTTCAGTTTAGTTACAACTGGTGAATGGCATTGTTATCAGCTGGCTCTCAAACTAGGACAATGGCTTTTAAGTTAAAAGAGTAAAATACAAAAGATAGAAAAACATATCTTTATGGATTTATATTTTAAAAAATTATACTCTTAGATGGATGGGATAATGGATGATTAATGGTTAAAAGGTAACCCTGTCGAGACTATAGACGTCTTCTGGCAGCAGAGGCACTACCTGTGACAAAAGTGTAAATTGCAAATCTAAGTTGGAGAAGCCCCCTACTTTATTTTTATCAACCAATCAAAGCTTGATGAAACCAAAAATGTTTTTATTTTTAAAGGGATTAAAAAGACATTGCAAGTGATTCTTATTTTATTCAGAGCTAGATTTTATCTATTTTTTCTAAGATAGTTTTCTTTGTCCTCAAATATTTCTACTTACAAAAGATATAGTTATCACTTGATTTTTTCAGAGACAACTGTTTCTCCCAGTGAATCGCCAATTGTTGTGCTGTACAAACAACTCTCCCCATTTCAAATTTTTATATTAATTTTTAATAAGAAATGAGTCCCATTTTCTTTAGGTAGTTATAGAATCGATAATTTTTTTGAGGAAATTCGATCTATCATGAAATAGGATCAAACCCCAACGAAAAAGGATCTATTTAATGAAAAATATAGAAAACACATAAAGGCATTTATCGCATTTCACATATTCAAATTATAGAATAAAATATGTTATCATTCAACTCCAATGTGATTAAGAAATCACAAAAGTGCATATCGCATGAACATGAGTTCAAGCCTTCCACTTTGAAAAGTTCCGATGCGATGAACCCAATCGCAATTGCAAATCGGGGAAATCACATTCTTATACACCCTTTTTGAAAAGTTTCGATGCGATAAGCCCGATCGCAATCGTGAATCGGTAAAGTCATATCACATCTTCATGCACCCTTTTTTTCCAATGCGATAAGTTAAATCGCAAATCGCTCATCGCCAAAAATGCATAACTCATATCCAAAGATACTCCACTAAAATCTGCGATGTGATATCATAAAAGCGCTCGTCAATGAAAACATAAAATAGACCATTTGAACAAGAAATGCAAATAATTTGATATGGTTTAAAAGGCATCGCACCATCCATGCCAGCTCAACAATAATCGCAAATCGCAAGTGTAAAATGGGAATACTTAAACCTGATATTTGAAACTTTCGATCTCTGAAATACGATTATCATTGATTAGAAAATCTTAAGAATTTATGGTATGAACGTTTTAAAAGGACCGTTATGAATGTGCAACGAGACAACCTACAATGGAATTAAAATCTCACATTATACGAGGAAATCATTAATAGATAACCATGGTTGAAGTCTGTCATGGATTTCATCTTCAATGCAATAATATTTCTTTAATCCATCATCTTTATTGTGATTAAATTCCATTAGCTCCTCTCTTTTTGGTATTCATTCTTAAAATAATTTTTTCTATCATTCTGCTAATTTGTTCCATTGTGAAGAGCTGAGAAAAACTTGTGAGTCATGAAAATGTCTAAGAAATCCAAGAGAGAAAAGGTTCCCGTTGTTCCAAAAGATCAACCAGCTAAATTGGTATTAGTAACTGATACTACCTATCTAGGTCTTGGAAAAACTTCATGGGAAGGAGTTTACAATCTACTAGAAGCAGAAGATTCAACTATAATATCAGAAGAAGAGCCGGAGGCAGATTGAGATAAAAAATCTGAGAGCACTCTTAAAGAATTGACAAGTTCCTATCTTCACAAAATAGCAGCTTGCACAAATGTTCTCCCATATAATGACTTAGTGAGATGGGTTATAGAAAGCATCAATATAAAAAACAGAGCATTCTTTACGTAAGATGGAAGGATGTTTAGGTCTTTCAAAACATAAGACATCAAGAAGATGTATCACTTACTAGACCCTTAGAAAATCTACAATAAAGAATTTTTGGAAGACTTCGCCGAAGAAAATGAAGTGGAGTCAAATCCCATTAGAGATTAGAGGCATTTTCCTGAAAAACATAAGCACGAATCTTCGGGTATGTACTCCGTAGAATCCTTGGCGTCCCCTTATTGTTATGTTGCAGCTATGATGTGTAGATTATTTGGAACTGTCAACTCTGAAAATTTTTCTATTGAGATGGTACCTTTAATTGAAGTCGTTGTTAACTGCTACATCATGGATTGGGCAACCATTTTATCTGATAAAATGGCAAGCAAAATCCTCAATTGTAGGAAAAATAGGTTTGTAACTACCCAGATAATACCCCCATTTTATATGAGTGCTTATATCATTGACACCATATGTTTCAACTCTGAATTCCCTATTTTAGGCTGGAAGTGGACTCCTCAAAGTCCGATTCCTATCCACATTTATCACAAATATCTGTGAAAGGCCTATTACAAAGACCACATATACAAAAATTTTCATGGATTCATCTTGCCAGTTCATCAATTTATATTCAATAAACCCACTCCAAGGTTATTCGATGAGGCCAACATTGACCTAACCTCAATCGGAAGCTGGTTTGGAGAAGAAAAAATCACCTATATCAGGATATTCGGAAGTATTACTGATCCTCATGTTCTGCCCTTCTACATTCCTGATAAATTATTAGCTCGAGAAATAGCTTATCAAATAACAGAGAAAGGGATGTCTAGAAACCTAAAAAATTCTAAGAAGCTGATGTGGCCTACATTTCCCCTCCGATGTGGATCTTTTTCTCTACATGATTTTAAACATGCAGAGAAATAAGCCCAAAAAGTAAAAGACCTCAGATTGGCAACCATCCCCAAAAGATAGTATGATCTAAAGAAAGTTGCCTTTAACTTTACATCTATGGTATAGGTTGCTAAATTTGAACATGAAGATGCTGATTTTGATGATCTATTTGCCTCGACCGAAGGATTTTCACAGGTTAAACATTTATCAAATTTAAAATTTGGAGCAAGTGGCATGGAAGAGTTCTTACTGTTGAGAAACAACAAATTACTAAAAATACCTCTTGGTCAGTTGAGAACTACTGTACTGCAACAGGAAGAAAATAGTGAAGAGAAGAATACAGGGAGTAAGGCTGACATTCAAACTGAACAGGAAAAAATAGGAAAAAAAGATGGCGATTCCTCTAAAATGGATATACATGATCATTCAAATTTATTAAAGGAATGGGAATAGTTTGATCAGCAAATCAAGAGTCAAAATTATTCCCAGAATGTGTCTACAATGCAATCGCCCACAACACAACAACCTTTGGTCACTATTTTTACAGTTGAAGAAACTATCGGCAATACTAATACTCAAGATGTAGAAATTATCCCAAAAAATCCTTCTAAAAAAATTGTATTAAAGTTTGAAGATATATCGCCCTTGGATGTCTTCTACAGTCCAAAGCATAGGGCTATAGTTAGAAAAAAAAGGAAGAAAAGGAAAATCGATCAAGGACTATTTTCATCTCCCCAAGTTGAATCAATGAATGTTGTCTGGAAGGACTCTGAAGTTAATCCCTTAGAGGATTTAACCAAATTGTCTCAATATGTAGGGGCTTATACAGCAGTGATGATGGAAAAAGCCTTTGAAGTTAGTTAATTGATAAAGGAAAAAGATCAAAAGATAGTGCTATTGGAAGAAAGAGCAATAGTGGATTATCGGAAAATATCACAGCTAGAACAACAGGTGATTGAAGAAAAAAAAAAGATTGAGCAGCTTAAAGATAAATTGAATATTGAAAAGAAAAATCTTGACCAACAAGCTATACATAAATAACAACAACTGTATTAAGAGTTAAATAAATTAAAGGTGATGCTTCAACAAGAGAAGATGGCCAAAGAAGAACAGAATGTCTTGTTACAAGCACAAATACAAAGATTTAAGGATTATCCTGAACTTGATCAATTCAAAATGGAGGCTCTTGAATTAAGTAAAGCATTGTCACAACAACTTGATATTTTATGTCATAAAATATCAATGGTTGATCCTTTATGCATGATAGTAACATCGCTCATAGAAAAAGCAGTAAACAGAAGACTTGAATTTGAAGATGCCGATGAGAAAATTTCGAGATTCCTCACATGGAAAGACACAGACCAAGGCATAGCTGCAAATATTCCCAAGATTCTGGAATCAAAAAAGGAAATTTTATTTACAGAATGGGAAACACAGTTGATCAAGGAAGAACAGGCCACCTTTAGAGAAAGAACTGTAATGAACAGTTTAGTGCAATTAATCAATGACAGTTTGTATGCAGCCAACCTGATTTCCGATTGTATCTTAGGGAAGCTACCAAAAGTCAAAGAAATAGAGAAACAAAGGAAGCAGGACTTAGCCAATGAGGACCAACAGATCAGCGCAATACAAGGAATCACATGGGACGTATTATGGTCCTATTTGGTTAAGCCACATAGCCAAAAAATTACTACAAAATGCCTCTCTACTGCCATCAGTTATATCATTCCAGAGATTTCAGATGCCACATATACCAGCCAACTACATTCTCGATTGAGTCACCCTCCTGAAGTGAAAGATATGCTATCAATCTACTAGCTGTGCACACCAAACATGAAAGAAATACAATGAACCTATTTTCTTGGAGATTGTAATTCTATTTTTATGAAATTGAATCTCCAATTTTACATTTTTAGCGATATTTTAGATAGTTTGTTTTAAGCTTATTATTATTTAAACCCCTTTCATGTATTTATAAAGGGGTCCTCAATTTGTATTAATTTTTTACTTGAGAAGTGTTGAAGAGGTAAATCCCCTCTATAGACAAAGGCGATCCCACTAGCCCTGATCGGGTCTAGCAACAATCAAGTCACGCAATGACGTTGGTTCCTAGTTACAAAAAGACAAAGATTGCGATGAGTAGCCTACCTCAAATCCCACGCAGTTGTCGTCAGAGAAAAGATGATGTTTCCCATCCCTTGCTTGACAGATCACAATCCTTCCATTCGACACGTCCGAACACCTGTACACATGAAGGGAAACAACAACATACAACTTAAAATCTAAAGCATGTGACTATATATCAGTCAGAGAGGATATAATTCATTGCATTGCATAAAGAAATCAACACATGAATGGAACCAAAATCAGAGTCGTTTATATTATAAATGACAAAAGGGAGATTACAACCAAATGATCTAATGCTATGATCTTCCTTCGGCGGGGCTTGCAGCAGAGCGTGTCTCAACAAAGCCTGTTGGGAATCTAGACGAAGCTCTCTCTCTTATGGGATTCTCTTCGGCTTAGCTCTTAATAGTTGCCCAACTATAGTTTCCTTCCTACAAGTTCAGCTCCTAAGCGTTCAACTAGCTTGGAAATGGAGACGGCAAGCTTTTATAGATAGAGGAAGGGGAGTTGGGATCCCTATAATCATGGGATAGGCCCTATCTCTTAGGAAGGTTCCATGATAGGTGTAAAACCATTTCCTATTCATGGAGATCTGGAGCCAAACCACTCAACTCCTTTTGATGATTCATTCTGGAGTTTGTTAGAATCAAACTTTTGCCATTTATTTTTAAAAAACATCCCTTAATAAGCTTGGAACGAGTGAAACACAGGTACAAAGCACCATTTGGCACACCCTCTAGTGTGGATTTCTCCCATTGGTGCGAGGGATGAACTGGCTAGTTGCACCAAGGCTAAAACATCTGTTTTTAGGGTTTTTCAGAGGAAATGTTCTTCAGGAGAATGTTTGCCCTTATGCAAGAGGATGCCATCAAGGAGATTTTAGGACATTTTACTATTCACAGGTCATGGGAATAGTCCTCCAATATATGAGAAGAGGGATTGCAGGGACGGTGACAAAACACTGTGTAACAGATGCCCCCTAAAGCATGAGACCTGTAAATACAAGTACAATTGATATCTTTGATACATGATATGTGGTATGGGCGCAGCCATCCATAATAGAGTGTACAATAACCAAGATCCAAGGTATGGACACAGCCATCCAGTAAAGAAGGATCAACAAGTAGACTCAGGTATGGTCGCAACCATCCAATCAAATGAGTCATGTAACTAATCATGATAATCCACAAAGAATCCGCAGCCTGGATTTTATCAAACAAAATCTAGAGTCTTGCGCTCCATCTTGACCCGAACAGGGTACAAGTCCGAGCATGTGAATAAGTGAGCTAAAGTTGAACATGTAAGAACATTGTCTGATTACTAGCCAATAATGAATGCCGTTAACAGATGCAAGAGGAACCACCAATAATGAGGATGACCCTCAAGGTACTATAGGTAAAATCCATGTAATGTGAATAGTGAGATGGCATCAAACACCTGCAGAATCATCTGATCGAAGGCCAATAATGAAAACCATTCGTCGAATGCGAAGAACTTGCCATTGAGGCATGAAGGATCCAAGGTACCTGAAGGGATTCTCTAGATCAGCTTCCTATATAATAAGCTGAAGTCGATAGGAAGTGACCTTGATCGAAGGTGGGCCATAGTGTTTCCCACATCATTGACGTGAGACAGAGGAACATGATGTTTGAAAATCAAGATCAGTAGAGAATCAGAGGGAGGTTGAAAAATGCAGAGGCCAACTTCTCTTGAACATATTGGCGGCACGACACTGGATTTGGCAGTATTTGACATCAAATGATTTGAGGTCATGATGACATGGCAAAGAGCAGATGAGCAGTCAAAAGAGATTACCCAAACCCACGGAGCAAGCAGAGAACGAGATGAGATGTCCCCAACCCGACACGAATGTAGACAAGTGCCATGTTCAATAGTGATAGACTATCGACACGACGGTGATACTGGTTCCATTTTTCCCACCATTTCTGGCGAGTACCTCTTTATTTTTACACAAGTTTGAAGAGGATAACATATGCTTGTCATATAAGTTTGTCCTTCGAACAAATCCAACCTAGTACATTTTACAAGCCCTAGGAAGGAGGAACTTGAGTAACGTCATTACGACAGAGTCCGATGTCATAAATTTTTAATGAGTCTGACAAAGGAAGAACTTGACATCTTTTCATTTTTAGAGAGTTTGAAAAGACGACAGAAAAGAAAAATCCAGCAGTTCCTTTTAGTAGATAGTCTCACAGATCCGAAAATGTAGAAAACTAGGTCTGAGAGAACCTCTTAGTCGCGATAGACTAGGGTGTTAATTTTTAGTAAATAATCCATCCCAGCCTGAAAAAGGGTTAAACGTATACTGGGTAGATATCGCTTCACATCCATTTAATGAGTTCAAAATGAGAAGCGTCTCGGCAATCTTTTCAATTTTAGAGAGTCAGAAAAGAGCTAAAAGGTGACTCCTCCTGGAGGAACGAGTGGTATAAAGGGCAGAAACTAGTTCTGGTGATGGTGGAACAACTCAAAACAAGATAAAGGTCAAGAGGCTAGCTAACAAGACCACTCATCACTGTGGTTCCTCAGGAATGGGTAAAACAACCAAGTGAAGGCATATGATCGGCCAAGCAGATAGTGACGATGGAGTGAGAAAACCAAGGCTCATCTAGAAAAAAGAGGCTGATAAAATGGCAATCATAAGAGGTAAAATTGGAATGGTTTCATTTTTACACAAGCTTGAAATCAGGAAACTCTGCTTGAAGTTGGTTTCATTTTTACACAAGCTTGAAACAAAGATAAATTATGCTTGAAACCGGTGTCATTTTTACACAAGCTTGAAACGGAAACAAAACATGCTTGAAAATTTAAGCATGCCCCCAACATGGTGACTCAATTCAAGGTACATGCCCCCCAAGCTTCAATCCATATGAAAGGCAGATGGAGTGAAGGTTCAATTTACGAGATCAAGAGAAAGACTCGACTGGGATTTTACGAGATCTTATCAAAGACTTGAATTGAACAGGAAAGTGTTTCCTTGTTTTAACAAGGTTGGCACATTAAAAGAACTATCCTCAGATGACCTTGTTTCATTTTTTAACGAGGTTGATACAGAATACAAACTATCCTCGGAACACCTTGTTTCATTGTTTAAGGAGCTTGACACAAGACAATGAACTATGCTCTAGACACCTTGTTTCATTTTTTAAGGAGCTTGACACAAGAAAACGAACTTTGCTCGAGACACCCTGTTTCATTTTTTAATGAGCTTGACACAAGAAAACAAAATCTGCTCCGAAAGACCTCATCATGATGAATAAGAAGTCATGGCTTCCAAGAGGTTCTCATCCGATGGAAGGAAAAAATCTTGGAAGTCTAGACCCAATGCCCCCAGCACACGATGTACAACGACACTATCACTGAATACGGGCATAGAACAGGTAGCCACATAATTGACATGTAATGGGGATGACACAACTGGTGGATAAAGATCTAGCAGGGATGATGGTGGACTAGCTGCCATATTAGGAACAAAGAACACAAGTTGATCGATGGTCACGATCCGACCTTGGTGCAGAAAACACATCACATGAAAGAGGGAGGAGACAAGTGCTCCCATGGCATAAGTATAATTGCAGCCCAAGAGTAAATTAAAGTCCAAGGGTCCAGGAATAACCATCACGTCCATATGGACAATTTTCCCTCCCAAAGTAACAGGCAACTTCGGAAGGATTCCTAATGATTGACTAGTTCCTCTGTTAAACGCCAACAGATTCTGGGTAACAGGCACAAGCGGAGGCGAACCAAAATCTTGCCAAGTAGTTGAGGATAAAATACTAACAAATGTGCCTTCTATAATGGTGCCGGGTACAACCAGATGGGAGGCCTGTACTGTGATCTCAAAGGGCACATAAGAAAGAAGGTGATAACCTGCGAATCGACCCCAATCGAAGGAAGTAACCAAACTACTTGGAGGGGCTACCATTTAACTGAGATGGTCTTCCCCTAGTGTCATGGGAGAAGAAGGAGCATCCTCCACGACCTCCATCACGGATTCGGGAGGGGTATCCTCCGGGACCTCCATCACGGGAGGTGGAGGAGCAACTTCTTGAGGTATAGGGACAGTTGAATCTCTCTCAAAGTCCGAGGAATATGAAGAAACAAGAAGAACCTGAGGGGTGTGAGATCCACTCTCAACAGAAAAGACCTGGTGCACCGCAGACGGGGCCAGCTCAACCAATCCCATGACCAACGGCTGGTCAGGGATGGATTCATGATGGTGAATTTCCAGGGGAGCGGGATCAAGAAAGGATGACTCTTGACTGATCGATGGATCAACTGGTGAAGGACTCAAAGAAAGTTGTTTGTAACCAGCCGGAAGGCACGGTGCAGAAACATTCGAGTTATCCAAAAATCTCTTGGCTTCATCCATATATGGACAAAGGTGAATGGCATGGCGCCCTTCACACAACTTACAGGAATCGGCAAGCTTAACCTGCTTCTTAGGAGCTTTACCAGCACTAGCTGAAGACGTGCCCCCAACCTGACTCTCGAAAGCCAAAGGCAACGGCAGACGACCATTGGACCATACTTCAAGCACCTTGGGAATGCCAGGGAAATGTTGAAGAAGATGGTTTCCCTGGACCAACATGTAAGGGAACTTAAATTTCTATGGAGGGTTGGAAGGTTCGTCGAGAGCACATGTTTCAGAAGCAACAACTGTAGAATTAGCCTCTCGCTTATCTTACTTCTTCTTCTTCTTCTTAGCCACTTGGGTACTAGAATCCAGACTTTCACCAGGCGAAGTAGAAGATGAGGATGAAGAAACAAGCGAAGAAGGGGAGTGGTCCACCTTTGAACCAACATGGCGTTTCTCAGGCGGAGGAGTGGATGGTACAGTAGCCGAAACACTTGAGACCACAAAGGTTGAAAACAACCAAACAGGCAACCCAACAGTTAACCCAGGGAGGGATAACGTGGCCATATAAGGAGCACCAATATTTCCTAAAGAAAGAAAAGGACTAGGAATCCCTTCAGAGGGGACTCCTTGATTGGAAAACTCCGAAAAAGTTGACATCAAAAGTAACATTAAAACAAAACACTAAGGAAGATAACTTTAACGAGGAATATTTCGTGGGAAGTTAATTTTTTAAAGCATTGAAACAAAACTCTGCCATTTCATATTTCAAGAGTCGAGAAACAGGAAAAAGGTGACTTTATCACTTTCAAATTTAAACAAGCGTGAAAGGACAAGCGCTCGATAATATTTTCACTTTTAGTGAGTCAGTAAAGATCAAAATGACTACTCTGGTAATCTAGGAAAATGGGTGTACCAGATATCTGTGAACTGCCATATACACCTTGGTAAAAATGAAAGAGAAATCAACCAAGGACTTGACGTACATGCAGGTAATCTCCTCGAATGCTATGTCATGTGTATCACAGGTAAAAGGTGGAAGAATCGGCTTCCTACAGATAAAGGATTGCAACCTAATGGGGTATCCCTTTAAATACTCGACGGTACGGGGAGCACAAGTCCGTACTAGAGCTGTCTAAAGCCAGATGGTGAATGACACCTACTAGGTTTAAAGACGCCGAAACACGTCTCTACCTTAGACTATTAGATGTTTCGTTAATGTTTCAATGTTTCCTTAGGTTGATTGAATAAATTTTATGGTTGATCTTCAATTATGTATTGGTTTCAAGGCCCTACCACATGTCATCTGACAATCTCCTATATGCAGCTATATGAGAAAATAAATATTTCAATTCAATGAATGCTATCTAGTTAAGGGAAGAGCTTCAAACAATGATGCAACAAACAGCAATACTGATTTTTTTTTTTTCTAATCTAGATGACTTTCACTATACAAAAGTAATCTCAAACATTCAACGATGCGAATAATGCAATGTAATCTTTGCAAAATCCTCTTTTTTGAAAACTATACAATTGTAATCTATGCACAATTTCCTTTTTCTTTTCAAATGATAAGAATACATTCAATGCATTTTTAGATGAAATGAGAATCTACTTAATGCATGGTTTTAATGAAAGAGAATGCACTCGATGTGATTTTTAGCTTTTAATCATTAAACAATTTGATCTAAGTTCAATGATAAATCTCAAAAATACTTTTCAATGCAATGTGATCTAATGCATTTTAACAAAAAGAAAACTTTGAGACGAAAACTAAATGAATGCAAATATTCTTAATGAAGGACGAAGGCAAAAGGGATGAAAAAAAACACTAAGAATGCAATCGTTGTTTCAAACACTTTGTAACAAAATTCCTCAAAAGGCTACAAGACACATGAGGTAAAGCACAAAAGGGACTTCCAAAGCATGAGTTCAAAACAAGGCATTCATTCCCTTTTACATCAAGCAATCATAAAAATGAACCAGGACCAAAAGTCAAGCTCAGAAATCCCAAGAATAGGAAAACCCTAAAACCAAGCAGGGTAGGCACGCCTGTTTGGCTGTAATCTGCACCAAACAGGGCTTGGCATGGGTGCTTAACCATCAACAAGCGCCAGTTGGTGCGACTGTCAGGAGAAAAACCGTGCCAAGTCGGTTTACCCTATTAAAATGATAAAAAAGGACAAACTAAGACTATATTTGGTCTTATGGGGGCTAAACAGGGGTTTGAAACCAAGGGAGGTGAACCAAAAGAGAAAATAAATCAATCAAAAGCCAAAAATAACAAAAAGAGGAAAGACTAACTCCAACTGACTCCCACTCTGGTCGCCAATTTATTGAAGAGGTAAATCCCCTCTGTGGACAGAGGCGATCCCACTAGCCCAGATCGGGTCTAGCAACAATCAGGTCACGCAATGACGTTGGTTCCTAGTTACAAAACGACAAAGATCGCGATGAGTAGCCTACCTTAAATCCCACACAGTTGTCATTGGAGAAAAGATGATGTTTCCTGTCCCTCACTTGATAGATCACAATCCTTTCGTTCGACATGTCTGAACACCTATACACATGCAGGGAAACAATGACATACAATGTAAAATCTAAAACATGTAACTATATATCAGTCAGAGAGGATATAATTCATTGCATTACATAAAGAAATAAACACATGAATGGAACCAAAATCAGAGTCGCTTATATTGTAAATGACAAAAGGGAGATTACAACCAAATGCTCTGATGCTATGATCTTCCTTCAGTGGGGCTTGTAGTGGAGTGTGTCTCAACAAAGAATTTTTGGAATTTGGATGAAGCTCTCTCTCTTACAAGATTCTCTTCGGCTTAGCTCTCAATAGTTGCCCAGCTATAGTTTCCTTCCTACAAGTTCAGCTCCCAAGCGTTCAACTAGCTTGGAAATGGAGAGGGCAAGCTTTTATAGATAGAGGAAGGGGAGTTGGGATCTCTATAATCATGGGATAGGCCCTATCTCTTAGGAAGGTTCCATGATAGGTGGAAAACCACTTCCTATTCATGGAGATCCGGAGCCAAACCACTCAACTCCTTTTGATGATTCATTATGGAGTTTGTTAGAATCAAACTTCCGCCATTTATTTTTAAAAAACATCCCTTAATAAGCTTGGCATGAGTGAAACATAGGGACAGAGCACCAGTTGGCACACCCTCTAGTGTGGATTTCCCCCTTTGGAGTGGAGGATGAACTAGCTAGTCACGCCAAGGCTAAAACATCTATTTTTAGGGTTTTTCAGAGGAAATGTTCTTCAGGAGAATGTTTGCCCTTATGCAAGAGGATGCCATGAAGGTGATTTCAGGACATTTTACTGTTCACAGGTCACAGGAATAGTCCTCCAATGTATGGGTGAGGGATTGCAGGGACAGTGACAAAATGTTGTGTAACAAGAAGTTACATTTCTGTACTTCCAAAGACATTATTTTTATTAATGGTGGATCACGATTCTACAATTTTATGAGGAAATTGTTTTCAAGAATTTGCATTTTTGTTTTTCCTGAAAGCTGTTCTAAGTAAGAAAGTGGGAGTAGAGTGTTATTTGCATCAGGAGGTTACAAATGTATCTAGTATTTCTATCATAATCATGTTGTTCAATTTTCTTTATGTAATGAAACATTCCTTTTGAAAATTACTATTGTTTACATATGTAGGCCTATGAAACAATTATTTGTTATATCATTTCTGAAAATTTAGAATTGTCATATCTCAAAATATATGTGAGCAATATAAGTATATGAATGCAATATGTTATCATCATTACTTTTCTTAATTTCTTAAACAAAGTAATTATTATATGTGTATACATCTTTCTATTGGACGAATAAGTCATCTATATGATTATTCATCTAATCGGAATAAATCTATAGTCACATTTATTATATGATACCCGGGTTAAGTAGAGTTATTTGTATTTATTTAAGTTATAGAGTAGATTAATTATTATTTCCATTACCCATTATATGAACAACCAATCATTAACCCATATATCATTGGGAAACTGGTCCCATATTATCCAGTCAAAGCTACCATCCCAAACGGAAAAGGAGCTGTACTAGGGTCCGGACCGGGTGGTTTTCCCCAATGTTTGAAGCTAGGTTTTTTGGGGCTTCAACAGGACCATCCTTTCTCTCTCAGCGCAGATGGGTTGGCACATTCATCAGATGGATGTGAAGACTGCGTTCCTTAATGGGATCATTGAGGAAGATGTGTCCATTAAGCAGCCTGAAGGATTTGAGATCTTCAGCAGGGACTCGCATGTGTGCAGGCTCAAAAGAGCGTTGTATGGGATAAATCAAGCACCACGTACTTGGTACACATGAGTTGACACCTATTTCACTGGACTTGGCTTCACCAAGAGTGAGACGAATGCAAACCTATACCAAATTGTGGTGGAGGGTAAGCTTTTAATCATTGTTCTTTATGTTGATGATTTAATACTAACGAGTGATGAGCAATTGATACACTCATGCAAGGAAGATCTTGAAAAGGAGTTTGAGATGAAGGATTTGGGCCTCCTTCATTATTTCCTTGGATTGGAAATATGGCAGTGGGAAGGTGAACTGTTTGTGTCTCAAGGCAAGTATGCTCGGGAGATACTTGAGAAGTTTCAGATGCAAGGATGCAAGCATATTGATACTCCTCTTCCAGGAAATTGGAGGAAAGAGGATGCTACATCGACAGAGGTAGTGGATGCCACTATTTATCGACAGTTGGTGGGTTCACTCATGTATTTAGTTAATACAAGACTATACATATGCTATGCGGTGAACCAACTTTCACAAGCGATGGTTAATCCTACCAAGCTCTTTTGGAAGGCAAGCAAGCATGTCCTGAGGTATCTCAGGGTCACATCTGAGTATGGCTTATGGTACAGACAGACAGATGAAGTGAAGTTGCATGGCTTCACGGATGCAGATTGGGTAGGCAGCCCAACAGACAGAAAGAGCACATCAGGAGGGATTTTCAGTATCAGATCTACGATAGTTTCTTCATACAGCAGGAAACAAATATCCGTGGCACTCAGTTCAGCGGAAGCAGAATACATGGCAACAAGTCAAGCTACATGTGAGGCTATCTGGATGAAGAAGATACTGGTTGGTTTGTTCGGTTCACATTTAGATCCTATAGTGACACATTGTGATAATCAGAGTTGCATTAAACTCTCGATTTATCCTGTGTTTCATTATAGATCTAAACATATGGATATCCGGTATCATCATATTAGAGATTATGTGCAGCGAAAGATCGTGTTGCTTCAGTACATTCCTACGGAAGATCAAGATGTAGATATTTTGATGAAGGTGCTCACCAGGAGAAAATTAAAATACCATAGGGGCAAGATCGGGGTGAAGGATAATCCCTATCTTGTTGAGAGGGAGTGTTGAGATTCAACAAGATGATGAGCTTAGTGAAAATGAGTTGCCTTCACTAAGTGGGCCCGCGAGCTATTTTTAGGTGCAAGTCTATTTTTAGACATGGTGATCATATTTCAGATGTTGCAGGATGCTATTTATGGATGGTTGGTCAAGTTGGAAAGACAAATGAAATTCTATTTTTAGAATATTGGGCGAAGTCGATATATAGATCGTCAATCTAAAAATATAAGTGTTGATTATTATTAGCTCTTAATAATAATCCGACAATAAACAACAACTTATTCTCTTAGAGCACTTAATTTCAGTGTACAGATTTGGAAAATCAGTGGGCTAAAGGAATTACGCAATTTCTAGAGTTTACTGGTGGGTCATGCATGGAGGACTCAGTTAGAATTGAAGTGGCAAAGTGATGACAGAGTTGGAAGAGTAGTTCATGGAGTTGTTATTCAGTTTAACTCAGTTAACGGAGTTAAGCTCAGTTCATCTAGTTGTATCTAGTCTAACTGAATGATACACTAGTGAGAGTGGAGTGAATTAATTAGTTAATTAATTCACAAATAATAACTCATTAATCAATTGAACAATACAACAGTTAACTACAGTACATGTTAGTTCCAGTGGAGACCCAGTGGAGAGATAGGTGAAAGGGAAAGATGGAATATCTGTTGTGACTATAGTGATGCATTGATTGCACCACACACACATTGGAGTTTCCAATGAGGATTGCGTAGTCAAGGCAGGGGTAATTTGAATTCATTTAGATCTATTCCTCAGCAAGGATTGCACAGTGGAGGCAGGCTATCAGGTGGCAAGAAATCGGTGCATGGATTTGCAGGTTTCTTCTGATTAGTGTGTGAGGATTGATTGTACTGAGAGCTTGATGTACTAAGCTTTGTATGAGATTGTTACATGATATCCATGATACATAATATATGATAGTTGAGGTTTTCAGCTTCAAGCTTTCCCGTTAAACAACCGTGTTATGTGCGATTGTTTTATTGCTTCATGTGTTTGCAAATGATTTTAATTTCTGCAAAATATTAATAGTGAAGGATTATGTATTTAGCAAGAAGATAAATATTGTTAGATCAGGATAATTTGGATATATACATGCATCTTGTATATAATTTCTAAACTTTTCCTTTTCTTGCTCATGAAAAATTTATTCCTGGGACTATAAAATATATCTAGAGGAGTAATTTCTTCAATTTTCAATACAATCTCTAAAGTAAGGTAGGCCAGATGAATTCCATTTGTTTTGTGCTAACTGATTTGTCACTTGACCCAACAGTAAACGAGTTCTAAATTTTTCTTTGAGGTGTTTCCTATCTTTGATGATGATTAATGATCACCATTTCCTGGTCTCATTGGAGTTGTTGATTAAACTACTTCCAGAAATCATTTAAGTTACTTAGAAACTGTGAATCCTTGGTCTGAACTTCAACGGACTTATCTTCTTCTGTTTTGCAAAGGATTTAAATATCCTTAGGTGGTTTCTCTTTTTCTTTCTCTTTCTATGTGATGGGTTGGGATACCTCTAGTATATTTAAGGGAATACCTTCCAATATTTAATTTATGTAATTCTTAAATTTTGAAAGCTGCCATGGATTGAGGCGTGATGTTGCTAATTTTTTAAATAAGTGTCGAATTACTCAAACAAGTCATCAAAATCATCGTCTTCATGCACAAATGGTCCTATTTTCACTTGAGTTGTGAAATCATTGGCATTTGGTTTGGGTCATATTGTTTGTTTGAAATTGTAAATAATTTCAAGCATAGAATTTGATTTATTTCTAACCCTCCATGTTTGTAATTTTCTAATGAATAGACACCACAATGAATAGGAATAGAGGGCCATGAAGCTTTCTTTGCTTCCTTGAAAAACTTAGTCAATCCATTACTGATAGTTTGATAAGTGATTTATCTTGCGAGAAGCTTATATGGAACATACAATGGTAACATGTGGTCGATCCAAACTTCCAAAGACTCTGACATAGGTAAATAATTCTTCACCGAACCATTTTACCATTGAGGACAAGTCTGCTTGAGCATCCTTGGATAATTTGGGGGCTTTTTCATTGAACATAGCTTGAAATAATGGGAGCATAACTCGATGGTACATTTTATAGAAATAATTTTCATATTTTTATTCCCATAGAATACTATGATAGACATGAATGGGAAGAGGGTCTTGGGTAGTCCATTTCCATCCCATGGTTGGAAAATCTGAGGTAAAACATACAACATCCATAATATAAGAGCTCATGTAAAATGGGGGAAAGATTTTGTATGAAATGGAACAATTCCTTCTATATTAAAGAATCTAGGTGGCAATATTATTGGACAAAATGGTTCCCCAGTCCATGATATAAGAATATGTAACTCTTCCATAAGGGGAACCCATTCAACTAAGAATTTAGTGGTATCGGGATCGTTGAAGAGTCTATACATCATTATAGAAATATAACAATAGGGACTAGCAAGGGAATCAGTGGGATACATACCCTTATCATCATTTTTACTAATTTTTTGGGTTTCTCCTCCATTTATTTATGGTATTTGACTTTAGCTCATTCTCCTTGGAAAATTGTGCTAGAAATTCTTTATCGTAGACCTTCTTCGAGTCTGTAATGTGGTACATTGTCTTCAAACCTTCAGCTTTAAAAGATCATATCATTGTTCCTCTACTTGTTAGGAAAGTTCTGTATCCAATATTGAGATTATAGATTATTTATTTTAGCATATCAATAAATGGTAAAATTTTGGGGTGCACAACAATCCAGTGTAGAAAAGAGTTGGCGACCCCTTCTATAGTATATTATGAAGAGTCATAAGCATCTACAGTAGCTTCTCATACAAACCTATGGGGTTTCTCATCCCTAAATAACCTATACATTGCTTCCCAAGAGGAATAATCACTCTCTGATGCGCATGTTGTGTCTATGAATAAAGGGAGCATATTTGTTACTTCACTAGCAATAGCTGTAGGATTTGTGGGTGCCATGGGTTTTTTGGATTTATTTGCATCTTTTGACATTTCTGAAGATATTTTCTTATTCGGATTTGCCTCTGAACAATGAAGAATGATACGTAGAAAATGGAAAATATTGTTTAAAATGGGAAAGTACTGTAATAATGGAAATAATGATTGAATGGAACTTGGCACGCAGATAATCCAGAAATTCAATACTCTTGCGGTCAAATAATTTTTGGAGGCATGAGATGTTAAAACCATTTAAGTTATGAAATTAATGGAAAGCATGGGTTGATGTGCCCATGCAATCATTCAAGCATGTAAACTATATATTTTTGCATCGTAGATGTTATTTGTGTGTGAACCTTTTTAGACTGTCGACTAGCTACCTTTCGCTGATTGCGATATCACAATCACAATTTCGGCGGAAATGAACAATGGGTAGAAGTGGTCATGAAATGAAAGTGTGATGCGATGGATTATATCACATCGGGGAAGTGTGAGGGATTGTTTGAATATTTTTCATGATAAAAACGCAAAACGTGATTTGCGATTGATTACATGGCGACAATGGGTCCCACGGTTTGTTTCCCATAAAATATAATTCGAAGAAAAGAATTTTTCCTTTATTAAATTTCTTTGTGGTATTTCACATCACAAATCGCTTTGAGTGACTTTTAGAAGTCATATGTCTTACATGCGATATTGTGATATTACGATTGTGATTTACTTACATGTTTGCTTAACATTCTCCGCTTAAGTTTCCTTTAAACTAAAACTCAATGTTTTTAACTCATTTCATTCATATTTCTATGTGAATTAATGACTTAAGAGTTATATTCATTCTAGTATAATTTTTTTAAAAGGGTCCCCATTATTTTATAAGGTAACTATTCTAAAATAATGGGGGTTGTTGAATAGCACAACAATTGGTGATTCACTAGAAGAACCAACTATCTCTGAAAAATGAATTTTTTGGTATCTTTAAAAAAGTAAAAATAGCTAAGGAAAAAAAAATTGTTTTCAAAATATGTGAATGAATAAAATTACTATGAATAAAAAAAAACTCATCTTATTGCTAATATTTCAACAACCTTTCATAAATAAAAATCTTCATTCCTCTATATCAATCATCAAATAGTTTAAAAGACAAAGTAGGTATCCTTTTGTAACTTTGCCTTTTGATTTACTCCTTTTGTAATAGGTAGAGACACTACTGCTAGCAGGAATTTATAGCCTTGAAAAGGTTACCTTTTAACCATAAATGATTTAGTATCCCATCCATATATTATTACAATATTTTTGAGATAAATGCTTAATCATATAATTTGTTTTTTCTTTTTCTTAGAAGGTCATTGCCCTGGCTTGGAGACTAGAAAGTGATAATTCCATTCACTGGTTATAATTGGAATGAATATGCTGGCTCATGATGAGACCCCTTGTCTTATGATTATTTAATAATCATGAGCCATTACCTTGGTTTGATATGCAATAGTGGTAATGTCACTTTATTATTTACCTATGATCATGGTAAGCAGCCTCGTGATGAGACCCCTTATCCTTTCAAGTTTTTTATATTTTTGAATTACACTCTAGAAAAAACATAATTAATGAATGGGGAGGATAATTGACTCCTTAAAAGTTTTTTGGATGAAAACTTTAGAGTTAAATATGCTTAGTGAAAATTAGTCTTTACTTTGTAAAGATGAACCTTTTCTGACTCATAATAAAGTATTGATGCTTCTTTTTCTATAGGATTGGGTTAAATGATTGAAGTGAGTTAGTTTGTAGGTTATTCAAAGAGTCACAAGAATGATTCATCCTTAGGAAATATTTGAAAATTCATCTTCATCATTGATATACTTGGGTTGTTGTATTAATTCACAAATCTAGAATTTCTGGAAATGCCTTGTAGCAAAATAGTAGTAATTTTTTGTTATTTTCTAGCACATGCTAATAGCGGTATTTTGGAGTGATACCACTTGAAATTGAGTCCTAATACATCCTACTTAATAAAAAAAGATCTCATCCCATTTTCATTTGATTTACTTGGTCATTCGGTGATTTATCTCCTCCTGTAGCAAAACAAGACCTCTTGTTGCAATTTTGTTTTTCTTGTAGCAACCGCATGTATCACTCCTGTAACACATGTAAAATTAACCAAATTTTCTCCAAAAGCTTGGTTTTTGTCTCTTAGGCTTGAATCAGGACCCCTAGTCTCTAAATCCATGATTTAGAAATAATAAACACCACTTAGGAAATGCATTTTTACAAAGTATATTAGGCGTATTTACTTGAATTCATGCTCTTAGGATTTCAATTACAGATTATTGTTCTTGCCTAGGATCAATTTATTTTCAAAGTAAAAATTCTATTTATGAAATTATTTTAGGCTTTGATTTCATAGAATTCACTCCATTACATAATTTTAGTGAAAGAAGGGAAAAATTTATGTTGCAGATATAGTGCCAACACCTCTTAATTTTGTACGAACCCCGTGTTGATAATTTAAGTTGGTAGCATTGGGAGTTGCAAAATTCTTGTTGCAATATTGGGGATCATCACTTTTTGTTGCCGTTGTCGGGGAGGTGTCAAAACATGCATTGTTTTCTTCCCTAGTTGATGCATTTATTTTACTTTCTGCAAAAAAATAAGAAGGTATATTTCATTCCATTAGAATTCTTATTTTACATTTGCATTAGGAATATTTTATTTAAAAAATCAAAAATTTCATTAGATTAGCATTTTCATTCAAAGAATTATGTAATATCCCAAAATTGGGATTTTCTACAAAAAATGGAATATCTTAAGATATTCCAAATTTGGAGATCCAGAAAATAGACTCATATGATGTGTTTATAAACACATAGCCTTCAATTGAGTGAAATATCAACAAAGGAAGAATGCCTACACATTCCCAAGTGGGGAAAATGCAGGAATTAAACCTTGGAAACGTTATTTCTAAACATATGAATTTTTAATGGGTGAAATAACACTGGGTTCCCTTAGCATATGATGTTATTCCCTTACATATTAGAAATAAATACCTTTTGATATGTTAAACAGACCTCCCGGCTTCCTATTAGCTCAAAAATAGCCAAATCCCATGACTTGAGTTATGCAGAAAAATAATGAAGCATTTACAATGTTATTTTATGAGGGTTTCTATAGTACAATGATAAAATAACATGGATCTGGAACTTTATGGAACAATATGCCAAGAAAATAGAGATCTGACCTCCTTATTGCATTATAAAGCTAACCCGACAAGGGTTTCATGAAACACATGTACAAGAAAGAGTAGATTTGAATATTCAGCTCAAAAAATGCAGTCTTACTGCAAAATTACATAAATATAGCTGAATAATACGAAAGAGGGATGAGAATCCCTTCCTCTAGCTCTCTGGGAGAAGGGTTGGCCCTTTCCTTAGGTAACTAGCTCAGAAACAAGGGCCTTAACCCTGCTGCAGTAACTCTGTGAAAAATGACGTAGTTCCTACAAGGGACTACACTGTAGGAGATGAGAACTACTTTGGCCTGTTGCCAAGATATAAAATATGCTCAGAAATCTTCCTAGCTGATTTCTAAAGAGAAGGAAGGCACCCTCTACTAAGAAATAGACCCGGAAGTGGTGTAAGAACCCTCCACTGCAACACCCTACAACTCATCAATATCCTTCTACATAAATAATGCTAGGGCTGAAGAATGATGCTTTTCCTTAAGCCTAGATGTGGAGAAATACAGGAAAATCTCTCCCAAGAGGCCTCTCAAGGGAAGAGGTGGGATTCCCGTTTAGGAACACCTAGTGTTACCCTACTAAACAACAAGAGGAAGCCAAGTCTAAAAAGACAAGATCAAGAGATTGAAATACAAATCATGCCTAAAAAATGCCTCCATCCTCTCCTTATGTAGCAAGTGAACCTCTCCTCATTGGGTCCCATCCACATGTGCCATCAAGCTCATGCAAGTTGTCCTCCACTAAAACTGTGTTGTCCATCAAGGTGGTTCAATGTATCTAGACAACTTGTTGACTTGGTCGAAGTTGACTGAATCAACATGTCCCCATCTCTGTTCACACCAAAGGGTGCTCAAATAAGCTACTTAGTCTTACTCCTTTCACATTAGGAGTGTTATTGATCCTTCTAAAGAAGTCAATGGGCCTCCCTACCCATTTATTCACCTACATAGTGATGAAATAACTCTAATATTCCATTTAGCTTGAAGGCTAAAAATTTGGAATATTATAGTCCTCCCCTCCTCTTCTTGTGGCCTCCTCATCAAGAAGTCTCCACCACTGGTCAACATGATCTGCTACAGACCTGTCCTCCAATGCCTCCTCCCAAGCATGCAAAACCATATGGCTCACATCATAGAAAGGTGGAAGATGTAAGTAGAAACCTCCTTGCTGTCTCATGGCCTCCTCAAGGTAGGAGTGATGAAAAACATGGGAAGTCTCATTCCCAATGAGTGACTCCCTCACCCATGCAATCATCCAAATGAAATGAGCCATTCTAGGTAGCCCATCAAAGAAATTTTCAACCCCCGATTTATGCAATGTAGTGGGGCTACATGGAGAGATTAGATTCTCCCATTCAAATTTTTTCTTTCTCCATTTATGATAAGTATGGGGCTGCTGCTGATCTTGGGCTGAAATTTCATGACCTCCAAGAGTGGCCCAAGCTACCCCATCAAACAAATGAACCATGAAGTGCCTCCTCCAGAAACTCAAGTTCTCCAAATGGCTTCTCCCACATGAAGAAGAGAGATGTAATTTGGCAATCATGGGCTGCCCATTGCTTAAATAGGCATCATGCAAAGTAGGGAGAATAATTCTCCCAATGGGCATTCTCAACTCATATCCCACTCTCCCAACAAAGCTCCTCATGAACATAGAGTTATCAGCAAGACATGGAAGCAAAAGCCAATAGAAACAAGTTGTCACATGACAACTGGAAAGTGGATCAAGGTCCCACACAAGGAACCAACGCAGTGCATTCCTTGCCTACATCAAATCAAACAAAAACAAGTGCTTTTCCAGCCACTTGTTTGCTGCCATAATAATTTTACAAGATATAAACATTAAAGTACAAAAGGGTGTCAATGGTGCACACCAAAAATCATGTGGCTTCCCCCACAAACCACCAATGAGATAGCCAATCTCAATGATACAAATGGCTTCAAGTACATCATTATACAATATGAAATAAGGGATAATCCTCCTTGGTACAATATGCTGCTCATAAAAAGACAAGAAGTACAAAACATAAGGTGAAATTGTACATTCTCCATCATGCACTTGAGGTCTTGAGCTGAAATGGCTCAACTGAAAATGCTCCCTCACTCCCAATAAGTAGGAAGGTGGCTGTGACATCCTTTCTATCACCATCTGGGCTCTGCATCTCTCCATATGCTGAAATATTTCATGCTGAATGCCCTCCCAAATGAAATCCTCTACCAAGGAAATATATGCACCAAAATGCATGGAGAAGAAGTCCTCATGTGCTGCATGTAGCAACTTCTCCTTGAGCTTAGAAGATCTAGTAAAGAAGACTCTGCCATAAGAATAGATGACCATATCATCCACTGTATATCTGTCACCTCCATTAGGGTCATCAAGAAACATGCATGCACCAAGATACTTGGTGTACTCTACCAAAAGTTGAGACCTCTAGTATGGATCAATCCCCCCAAGAGACAGTGCTGGTGATATGGCATGTGAAACTCTCTTCATGTTGCTTCCTGCTACTTTGACATCCCCCATGCCAAAGTCTCCTCTAAAACTCTTCACCTCTCCAAAGTCCAAGAGTGGTGAACCAAATGGAAAGATTTCTCTTATCGACTCCAAGTCTGGTGGCGTGCCCGGTGGAATGCCTTCATGTAGTGAGACATCCATGGCAAGAGAAGATTGTTCATATGGTTGGGCAACCTTGCCCTTGCCCTCACAGCGCAAACCAATCTCCCTCCTCCTTGCACCAACTCTCTGAAATAGATAGGGGTGTGTGCTTCTCATCAAGTGATGATGTCCTTCCTCCCTACCTTCTCCTTTTATCAATACCATCTCACAATCATGCTATTTATTGATTTAAATTTTCCTCCAATATGTGAGATCCTGGGGAAATTCTTGCAATGAAATAAGAAACCCTCTTATTGGAGCATGTGCTCCTCCTTCCTCTGCATGAGGCACTAGATATGCTCTAGATGTGACAGCGCTGTAACCCCCATCCTTCTCTTCATGTTCAATATGAAGAGGAGGTAACTGCTCAATAAGAGGATCCTCCTTTGCAAAAGGACCCTTTATGCCTTCTTTTCCAAGGTTATGAAACAAGGATCTTGCCTCCAGCAAGGTATCATGCAAGATGTGATCTCCTCTAATAGGTTTCTGAAGTGGTTTTGAGTTTGCAAGTCCTCCCAACTTATGCAAAAGTTTCATTGGTTTGATTGTCTCATGTTTTGTATCAAATATTTCAACCAATATTCTAGTGAACTTTGCAAAAAAAGAATTATTAACATTTTTCAATGAAAATGACTCAAACATCCACCAAGCATAGGCCTTACCTTCAAAGTGTAGCGCTACAAATATGATGGCTTCTTCTTCAGAAAATGGGTGCTACTACAAATAAGTACACAACTCCTCCACCCAAGCTTTGGCTGAGCAAGTTAGGGATCCATCAAAGGTAGATAGATAAAATCTATCCATGTCATGCAGCTGGCCCCTCTCCACCTTAATATTTCAAAACTCTTTGAAATTAATATGACCTCTAAACTTCTCAGTTTGAGACCCATACTCTTGCAGAAAGTTACTAAGAGTTCCCTTCTCCGGCATTTCCTCTTCTTTCATCTCTCTCACAAAAAACCTATGAATTTGACTGCGTTGTGCATAATAGGGTGTAGTTGCATGCTCACACCTATCATGTACCAATCTAGATCTGGGTCTAGATCCAAAATCCTTAGGAGATTCCATCTCTCCTCTCATATTCTTAAGATTTTCATTGATGCACTGCACAGATTTTGGAAGAAGATTTGTAAGCATATCTTCCCTTTTTCCTCCACATAATGGAGTATTATTTCTGTTCATATCTCCTTCTTTGGATATCTGCATGGCTGAGTTCCACAAGCTGTGCCAAGATTGAAGCTCTGATACCACTGTAATATCCCAAAATTGGGATTTTCTACAACAAATGGAATATCTTAAGATATTCCAAAATTGGAGATCCAGAAAATAGACTTATATGATGTGTTTATAAACACATATCCTTCAATTGAGTGAAAAAAAAGCAAATGAATAATGCCTACACATTCCAAAGTGGGGAAAATGTAGGAATTAGACCCTAGAAACGTTATTTCTGAAGATATGCATTTTTACTGGGTAAAATAATGCTAGGTTTCCTTAGAATATGATGTTATGCCCTAAAATACAAAAGGGGATAAAAAATAAATCCCTTTTGATATGTTAAACAGACCTCCCGGCTTCCTATCAACTAAAAAATAGCTAAATCCCATGACTTGAGTTATGAAAAAAAATATTGAAGCATGTACACCATTATTTTATGAGGTTTTCTATAGTACAATGATAAAATAACATAGATCTAGAACTTTATGGAACAATATTCCAAGAAAACAGAGATCTGACCTCCTTATTGCATTATAAATCTAACCCGATAAGGGTTTCATGAAACACATGTACAAGAAAGAGAAGATCTGAATCTTCAGCTCAGAAAATGAAATCTTACTGTAGAATTATATAAATATATCTGAATAATACAAAAGAGGGATGAGGATCCCTTCCTCTAGCTCTCTGGGAGAAGGGTTGGCCCTTTCCCTAGGAAACTAGCTCAGAAACAAAGGCCCTAACCCTGCTGTAGCAACTCTATGCAAAATGACGCAGTTCCTGCAAGGGACTACGTTGTAGGAGATGAGAACTAATTTTTCCTACTGCCAGGATATGAAATATGCTTATAAATATTCCTAGCTGATTTCTGAAGAGAAGGAAGGCACCCGCTACTAAGAAACAGACTCGGAAGTGGTGTAAGAACCCTCCACTGCAACACCCTGCAACTCAGCAATATCCTGCTATAGAAATAATAGTGGGGCTGAAGAATGATGCTTGGCCTTAAGCCTGGATGTGGAACAATACAGGACAAGCTCTCCCAAGAGGCCTCTCAAGGGAAGAGGTGGGATTCCTGCTTGGGAACACCCAGTGCTACCCTACTAAACAGCAAGAGGAAGCCAAGTCTAAATAGACAAGATCAAGATATCGAAATACAAAGCATGCCTAACAAAGGCCTCCATCCTCTCCTTATGTAGCAAGCGAACCTCTCCTCATTGGGTCCCATCCACATGTGCAATAAATCTCATGCAAGTTGTCCTCCACCAAAACTACCCTGTCCATCAAGGTGGTTAAATGTATCTAGACAGCTTGTTGACTTGGTCAAAGTTGACTGAATCAACATGTTCCCATCTATGTTCACACCCAAGGGTGCTCAAATAAGATGCTTATTCTTACTCCTTTCACATTAGGAGTGTTATTGATCCTTCTAAAGAGGTCAATGGGCCTCCCTACCCATTTATTCACCTACTTAGTGACGAAACAACTCTAATATTCCATTTATCTTGAAGGCTAAAAATTTGTAATATTAAAAATTATATATATTTATAAACTTATCCAATGCCAAACCCCCCCATTTTATCACGTGGTGCAGTAAGAACACATCACCATCCACTTTTTCAGGTAGAAGAAGAAGAGGTGGAAGAGAAGGTAGAAGAAATGGATGGAGATGATGACAATGAAGAAGATCCTCTTGGACTTCCCATTCAAGATACTAATGTAAGTGTGCATATGAAGAACATCCCTCCATATTTCCTTCCCAAATTCAACGATATGAGGTCAGAGGATCCATAAACCTTGCTCTTTGAATTTCAAATCCTTTTTAGATATTATGGTTACTTACTAAACACTAAAAAGCTAAGATTGTTTCCAACAACATTGAAGGATAGCGCACTGAAATGGTTCATGATTTTAGGGACTAATTCAATAATTTCATCAAATGATATGAAAAATATATTTATAGAAAAATATAAAGATCATGATCTTAAAGAAGAAATATTTATAATGACTCAAACATAAGATGACAGGCTTGATGATATAATAGATAGGCTAATGTATAATGTCAAGAGGGAAAAATTACATCATTTAGGATCTGACATACTAAAAACACTGTTAGAATAATTAGGGATAAGTGGATTGTTCGACTTGATATCATGAGTAGGGGAGATGTATACCAATTATCATTTGATGAAATTTGTGAAACATGCAAGCATATATAAAGAGGAAGGGAAAGAGTAAGTAAATAAACATCAAGATCGGTAAGTTAAGTTGAACTTGGAAATTTTATTATTAACTTTAAAACATAAATTATTATCAAAACTAAGAGAACAAGTAGAAATGTTAAGAATGAAAAATGAGAAAAATGAAGATGTTTTTATTTATGTTATCCATGCATAATCATGTGCTACTAAATATTTCCCATCATTACCAAGGTTGAAGGAAGTTTACCAAGAGGACAATGGAGCAAGTCAATCACCAAAGAATCTATGTTATGTAGCTCCAAGAAAACCATGGTAGCCTATTGAACCTGGTATGATGTAAGGACCTAATTCACAATTTCAAGGTCATGCACATCCATCTCAAAGTAATTGGAACACACCCTTTCCTTGGCAACCTTGGCCATCACAACCCCAAAACCAATCTTGGAAACAAAGTTGGAAAGGACCTTATGGGAGAAATCCACAATATCCTCAATATTTTCCTCAATATCCTCCATACCCATCTCCATGTTATCCGTACCATCCACCTCCAACACAAACACAACCCCAACCACATCCATCTCAAATATCCACACCCACTCAACTACCTGTACAACCATTTCTGCACCCAAACAATCTAGTAACACAACCCACTTACAATGTTGAGGTACAAAACTTCAAAACAAATCCTCTTGATCTAAATGGTATCCATATTATATCAGGAATATTATTGCAAATAATATATTTTCCTAATGTCATTGAAGAACAACATCTATAAGAAGAAGATCCAGGAAAATCATGGAGCACATTCAAAGAAGAGTAGCCATAGGAGCTTGAGAATGAAGAATTTATGTTATGCTTATCATTATGCTATTTATGTGTTCAAAAAGATAATAAAAAAGAAGAAGAATATTTTTATTTCATGGTATATGAGGACACAGAAAGAAATCCAAATGTGCAAGTGGAATAAAGGAATCACAACTATATTGAGATATGGTTCCAGACAATCATTAAGTTGCGGCAACACACTCTTCTTCAACAATTCTTGATCTCATATCAATCAAAGAAGTTGGTCTCCCACATTCATGTACATATCAAAGCATATATTTCGAGCCTACACATTAGTTTATATATCATTTTCATGTGCACATGGCTCCATTGGAAGTATTCTTATACTTGAAAAAGATTTTGTTTTTTTCAAGTAGAGCAGGATAGAAAAAAGAAATAAAAAATGGAAAAAGAGAAAAAATAAGAGGAAAATAATAATGTCTCATGTGAAAACCTCTTTTGAGGTGCTTGAGATTGGATCATTGATTGAAAACCTCCATGAGGTGGTTAATGGGTTGTGTTATCATAAAATTGAGGATGATGGGCCGCTTCAACAATCAACCTAGGGTAACTATTTCAAACATACTTCTAGCTGAAAATTAGCCTTTTTAGCTTGAGAGGGCTCTCTCAAGGATATAGAATGATATTATCTAAATGAACTTCAACAGATGGATAACTCTGAAATTGTGTTTTAAGTTTGCTTTTATGCATGTGAAAGATGTGGACAAATCACTACCATTAGGCATACGGAGTCAGTGTAAAGAACTCAATGACATGTGAAACTCCTCTCATGGAAGCTGAGGCATATAGATATTCTGATGAAAATATAAGATTCAGAGTAGAATAAATGTTTGAATGAAGTTAGAGCATGTAAGATATGAATTATAAGTAGTCAAACACTAGAATAATGAAGATAAAATTTCAGAATAAAAAAGACAAATACTCATGAGAACATCAATGAATATCAGGTGAAGAGAAGCAAGCTGCCACTGTATATTACTGATGAATTTTTTTACAATAGTATTCTATCATAAACATCAATCAACTCTCTCTCCTTCAATAATCATCCTATTTATAATCTTAGGCATATTTACATTGAGTCTTCCAACAAGGCTAAACCTTTGAATACTTCTGTTGACACCTAATCTAACCAAAATCATATTACAAGGAGATAAAACTGACAACTGCTATTTTTAGGACTTAGAAACCTAATAGGACTATAAAACATATTTATTACATTAACAGACTTTTAAAGCTTCATATTTACATCAAAGAGGTCATGTGCTTGAGGTGGTACTGACCATGACCAAAAACATAAATACTCCCACCAAGTTAGGAGACCTGTCTTCCGAAATTTTAGGAGGTGGTGTCATAATTGTTGATGAAGCTTCCCTAATGAGTTGGAAATTTGCAAGGATTTTTAAAATAGTATATATTCATTAAAACATTCAGTTGATGACCTTTAACCTTTACACGTCTCTAACTTATCTCAAAAAGACAATCAAAAGTTGAAAAATCTTCAAAATCCTCTTCGCCGCAGAAACAGGGGACTTTTAGGCAAGTCCATACCAAGAATTCATAACACCTTTGAGTTTGAAAAATTCTGCAAACTATTTGATCCTTTTTATGATCTGAGGTTGTTTAATAAGTCAAAATAACTAAATACAAGCTTTTACCTACCTCCTCCATGAAAAAACCTGTGATATATAGCAAAAATGAATCTACATCAAATTCATAGCAATTTCTGGGCTTCAAGCCTGAGACATGATACAAACTTGACTAATGACAGCAGAATTAAAAATTATACATTTATTATTCGAAATTTTCTCATGGATCTACAACTAATGAACTGAAATTATGCAAAAAATATTAAAAAGGTATTTGATCCCTTTCAAACCTTAGAGGCTTCACACTTAGCAGAAAAGGCTTCAGTTTCCACACGTTCATCTATGATTGTTATTTTTAAACCCTTTTTCTTAAGCTCTGACTGTATCAATTCCATTTGCAGTTGTAGCTCTTTCACTTGACCTTTAAGTTTCTTTCTTTCTTCCTGCAACCAAATATTTGTCTTCCTTGTATGTTTCATTACCTTGTGTAGAGGAAGGGTTCTTTTCAGCAATTTATTTGCATTGGTCAAAGCCTCATCATAATTATTAATTTTCTTATTGAATTTTTCTTTGAACTCCTCCACCATTTTTATTTCTAGATTAGCTTCCTCCAATTCCAATTTTGTTTCAATAACTTCCTCCCTGGCTTCTCTCAACTTCTCCTTTAAAAGCAACACTTCAAATTTTTCAATGAATTTCTCTTTTCCTTTCCTCTATTTAATGATTTCTTTGTTAGTTAGAGATAATTTAATAATGTCTTCTACGATAGGTTGTTTGCCTTTTTCTTTTACTTTAGTGATTTTTTCAGTCTTGACACCTTTGGCTAGTTTTAATCTGGTGAGTGGTTTTCTTGGTTTGAATACAAAACCTGCATATTCACTTGAGAAGTCAAGTTTTTGGCAGTGAGGCCCTTATTTTTCTTCTTGCTTCCTTTGAAATCCAAAACTTTGACCACTGGATTTTCTTCTATATCTATGGCTTGTAGAATTTCCTCAAGGTTACTTTTCCCCAGTGTTTTTCTCCTTTTTATTCTTCCATGACCCTTTTTTCTGGGCTTTGGCTTTCTAGTTGTAGGTATGGGTTGAGGCATACATGTTTCTTGTGCATGATCTATTTAAATCTCCATGGGATATATAACGGGCTCCATTTCCTCTTCATGCACACCCTCTTCTTTAGCTATAGGTTTATCATTATTTCTTGAAGGATTGGCTTTCGATTTAGGTGTCTTCTTGGGAGTTAATGCATCTACTTCATAACCACTAAGAAACAAGAATGTGCCCCAATCTCTATTTAACTTTTTCAATTCCTCCAAAACCAATAGCTTGATTAATACATGATGAAAAAATGAAGTTTCACTACCTTTAGCCCTAGCTTGAACTTTATCTACCATCTTGCCTAGGCTTCTAAATAAGAAGAAGGAAGGTCTAAAGGTTTCTTACCAGTGAAATGTAGCAAGAGTCTGAAGTGATACTGATAAATCATATGGAACCTCCCTTCACATGTGAAGTATTTTTGAAATACCACCAGGAGTTTGGAGTAATTTTCCTTAAGGCAGCTCCTTGGGATCCCTGATGTCATATCCATTCCAATGTGTTTAGGTTTCATGAACTCATCATAGTTCTGTAATTTTAATTTAGTGGCTTTAAACCACTCTTCTCCCATCCTTGGAATCTTTGTAGCTTGAGAAATTGTTTCAGAAGATAGCACAAAACTCAACACACCCACATTTGATGCAGTGCCCACAAAATTCACTACAAAGTCCTTTGAAACTTGGGCATGAAAACCTTGTAGTTTCTGGTAGAACCTCATGCAACTAGAACTATTGAAGGTTTCTGCAAAGCTAGGATCCTCATTGAGAAATATTAAATCCATAGGCTCATACCTGACAATTGAGCCCCCTTTATTAGTATTTTTATGCATGGCCATCTATCTTAACGCTACACTAACCTCATTGATAGTAAGACACCTTCAAAGAAGAATTTTGAGCAACAAGGTGCTTGTAAATAAAGCTGGACCCTTCTAAAGATGATACAATAGATACACTGAGAGGTAAGAGGCAAAGATGACATACACCAACTCTCAAGGATGAATTTAAAAAGGTAAGTTTCAAATATGAGAGGGATGAAGACAAATAAGGGAGGTTAAATGAAATTATGTATGACAAATGATGATCACGCATGTTGCATGAATCCAAATAACTAATCATGTGACCTTAGTCTGACCCCTAACCTCTCAAAACTTGACACCTCACCCTTTCACTTACTGATGCAGAAAAAACATGAGTTCATAGCACTCTTCGTTATAAGTTTTGTAGATTCTCTACAAACTGGTCAAGTGAGACTGTAGTGAAAAAAACCTATTTTTCATTGATTTCGATGCAGACTTAGGAAAAAAAAGACAGGTGGCTAAAACTGAATTTTGAACTAATGCATGGAGATTTTTTATGGATTTTTATGGATTTGACCATGATGAAATGACATATGAGACTCTTTAAACTTATGATTATGACCAATTCACAAAATTTTATCAATTTCATGAACTAATTTTCCAAGACAATAAAACCTATGCTAAATGACCTTCCTAATAAAAAATGAAATTTTATTGGTGATAAGAGTGGCTCCACTAGGGATGGTGTGCCCCTGTGGTACAACAAAGAACCTGTAGTTCCAATGCCTTTCTTGAAAAACTGAAATTTTATGAAATTGATGAATAATTCACCAAGCTCTTATGGCCTTCTCCTTGGGCTCAATCTTGATGATGAACTCAATTTTATTTGCAAAAAGTCATAACAGAAAATGAAATATGTACAATGGAATGTAATTCACCAAAAGAAACTAGGAGGAGTAGTGTTTTAGAAACCTGCCATTGACAGGTCATCCTCCACACAACTTTCCATCCATCTCTTAAAGAAGAAATGTGTTGTTTCCATGGTATGCACCTATCAAAAATGGCCCCTTCCATATGTTCTCAAACTTTCCATGCTTCCCATTTTCCTCAATTTTGGCTTCCCATTTCAGAACTACATCTTGGATCCTGAAGTTTGCTTCCTTAGTTGTTTTGTCAAAATTATTCTTTACTCTATTTTGTGATTTCTAATTATTGTCATACACTTCAACTCTTTTCTCCTGTAGATATATGAGCTGGTTTATCCTCCTTTGAATGGCATTAGGTTCTTATTCAAGTTATTGTAGCAATTTCATTACCGGAACACCCAATGAAGTTGGGAAAATTGCTTCAGCTCTATATACTAGTTCATAAGGAGATGTACCTATGGATATCTTATTACAAACTCTATCAGCCCACAAATAAAACATTAGTTTCAAATGCGAGGATCTTTTATTTTCTTGCAACACTTTTTTGATGATCCTGACTATGCTTTTATTAGATGATTCAGCTAAGCCATTACCTTGAGGGTAATAAGCTATGAAATGACCAAGTGTGATATGATATTGATGACAAAAAATAATCAAATTTTTGGATTTGAAAGCTTGTGCAGTATCAGTAATAATCTTCATAGGACAGCCAAACCTGGACAAAATTTTGTTCTCCAGAAATTGAATGATGTCCGAGTCAGTAGCCTGCCTTGTATTGACTGCTTCAATCCTCTTGGTGAAATAATCACTGGCTACCAAAATCCAGCAATGATGTCCTGAGGATGTGGGGTGTATTTCGCCAATTAAATCTAGTCCCCATTACTAGAAAGGAGCTTCAACATATGTTGGTTTTAGTGGTAAAGGATCAGCTTCTTCTTTCCATAAAAAATTTGGCATTCATGGCATGCAACAATCTTCTTGTAGATGTATCTAAACATTAAGGCCAATAATATCTTTCTTTGAGTATCTTATTTGTTTTTTCCTTCCAATAATGGTGCCCCCCACAATCTCCTTTATGAAATTATTCAAAGACCCTTTCAGCCTCTTCTTCCAACAAGCAATTCAAAATAATACCACTGTTGTCCCACCCATACAAGTTTTTGTTCAAAATACAGTATCTCAAAGATTTCAGCTTCACAAACCTTGAATTGGACTTAGTCAATTGAGGAGGAACTTTATGTTGATGTAGAACAAAAATAACATCTCTGTACCATTCAGAGAAAGTGAATTTCTCTTCAATAGGAACTAATTCTTCTTCTTTTACCACTTTTGAAATTTCTGCAATGAAAATCATGTTTAGACACTCAAAATTTTACTGTGCCATCAATTTTTCTAGCCCTAGAGCCTTTACCAACTTGGTAGGCTTAATTTCGATATCATATTCTAGTAAGGTGGTGATCCACTTACCTCTTTTTCCATCAGGATCAATTTGGGTTAGAATTTCTTTCACCACAGCATTAGGCACAAATGCTATAATATGAGAATGCATAATGTAAATTCTAAAATATTTAAGAGATTTTACTAAAGCATATGATTGTTTCTCCATGATATTATAATTCAATTCAAAGTTTTCAAGAGTCCTACTGAAAAAAAAATAGGCTGCTCATGACCTTGCTGCCTTTTCTGCAATAACACTCCAACAATTGTGTGTTCGGAGGCAAAGGTAAAAATCATAAAATCACTTGAAAAGTCAATACTTATGAGAACTGGGGCTTGAGTGAGGGTTTTATTTATGTCTTCAAATGATTTATTTTCATTTTCTATCCATTTAACATCAGACTCCTTCCTTAACATCTTAGTAATGTGATTGACAGTCTCAACAAAATTAGGAATAAACCTTCTAACAAAATTTACCTTTCCAAGAAAGGACTGAATCTCTTTCCTATTCCATGGAAGGTCTATTTTATGAATGGAAATGACCTTGTTTGGATCAATCCTTATCCCTTCCTCTGATATAATGTGTCCTAACAATTTCCAAATAGTTAGAACAAAGACACTTTTAGTAGGATTGAGAGGTACCAAATTTTCAGCATTTCTGCATAATTTTCTCCAAGTGTTTAAGGTGTTATTCCTCCTTCTTTGAAAATGTAGTGATGTCATCCAAATATACCACCACTAATTTATCCTTCTCCTCAACAAAAGAAATATCCATCACTCTTTGGAAAGTTTCCCCTGCATTCATGAGACCAAAAATCATTTTTGCATACATGAATGTTCCCCATGGCGTAGTAAAGGCAATTTTCTCTTGATCCTCTGGATGTGCTAATATTTGGTTATAACCTGAGAAACCATAAAGCATAGACATTCTTTGAGAGCCAACAATATTTTGTAGAATTTGATCCATCTTGGGAAGAGGGTAATTGTCTTTGAGAGATGCTTTATTTAAATTTATGAAATCAATACAAATTCTAATCTAAACATTCTTCTTCCTCAGAGGTACCAAATTATCAAGCCATCTTGAAAACCTCAAAGGGACAATGATTTTTGCATAAAATAATTTCTTAATCTCTTTCTCAATCAATGGCATGAGAAAAGGATTAACTCTTCTCAACTTCTGCTTGAAAGGTTTTTCATTCTATCTGATGGGGATAGTATGTTGGATACTACTAGGGTCATACCTTTTCAAGTCAGCATAGCTCCATGCAAAGAGATCAATATATTTCTTCATCATATCCACATACTTCTATCTCATTTCTAAGGAGAGAAATATAGACAACTTAACCATTTTAGAAATTTCCACAGTACCAAGATTGCAAGTTTCCACCTCTTCATCATCAGGCTTCATCTTGGGAGACTTTAAAACATCATTTTGATCAAATAATTTCTCAAGGGGAATAAGGCCTTTGGGAATACAATTAATTTTTAGCTGTAGGACTTCAGGATTGAGTTTATTTTCAGCAAACATATTCTACTGATCTACTTGAATATTCTCAAGCTCTTCTTTCAATTCAAGGAAATTCAGACCTATTGATCATTATCAAACACTTGCCAATGAATGATGTTATCAGGGATTTATGGTATATTTCTAATCTCAACCTCATATCTCTCACTATAATGAGTAGTAATGACAAAAAAACTAGCAGAGATAGCCAGAGAATCAACCACTAAATTCTGATCTCTAGTCTTAATAGTGAAACTATATTCTTTAAAATTCTTAAGCATTTCAAGGATTAAAATTCTATAAGCCCTCATCCTGAAATCTTTGGTCTGATAAGATCCTTTTACCTACTTTATTACTAATTCAAATTCACCATAAACTGATATCTTCTTGGCGCCTCAACTTTTCAAAGTTTCTAGACCCAAATAAATGACTCATATTCTGCCATGTTGTTTGTACAATCAAAGTTTAATTTGTAAGAGAAAAACTTACTTTCATCATTAGGAGTGGTAATCCATATCCCTTATCCAACTCCCTCTCTTCCAACAATCCCATAAAAATTTAAATGCCACCAACCTTCTTCATTTTCCTCCATACTTCTTTGATTTTCCGCTTGCTGATTTTCTATCTTTTTCTCATTTTCTGCCTCATCAGTGAGTCTATTAAACAAAATTGAAGATCCAAGTTCAGTCTCTAGTGCATAAATAGGAAATTTTTGTTTTTTTTCTTTGCTAATTACCATGTAATCCATCCTACTTTCTCTATACAACCTCCTATGCTCACCAAAAACTAGAATAGTGGCATAAGTCATATCCATATGCATAGTTCCTCTAATTTTGGCTACCCAAGATCTGGATAAAAGAATACCAAAATTTAGAGGAATGTCAGCTACCACTATGTCCATCACCATTGTATTAGCATGCACTTGAGTTAGGCCAACAGCCACATTTTTAATGAGACCAATGCACTGAACTATATTGGAGTCAAAAGAAAACAAATCTTTATAAGGTCTAGTAATGTCTAAACCAATTCTTTCCATTATCACCTTAGGCATTAAATTGTGAGAAGCTCCTAAGTGTAACATGGAATTATGAAAATTCATATAATGAATATTTAGAATTACATAAAAGGGATGGAATTATTCATTTTTTTCATCTTCTACCCTTCGTCCCAGGAAAATGGTAGGATGGTCTTCTTGCAAATTTAGGATCTCTGAAGGTCCGAGTTGAGTGTTTAACATCTTGAAAATTTGGCTTCTATACTCAATTACCTTAATGATTTCACCAAAGGGAGCTGGAATTTTGATTTTGGAACTCTCATTCTCTAAATTGAAAGTGGATGATGTTTTTTCAATTTCTTTGTCATGAGGTAGTTGTGGTGTATCTTTATTTGGTTCAGCGGGTTTAGGAGCATCTTTATTTGGTTGAACTTTATTAGTTGTAATGGGAACATTTATATTCCTCAAATTATATTTTTTATTTATTTAAAAGATAGCATGTTGGTAACTCGTTAAGTAATCAGATTGTCCTTCATTTCCCCCCATATCATGACTAGACTCATCATGTTCCTCTTTAGTTAGAAACATTCCAGACACATCCTCATATAAGCAATGAATAATATCTTCTTGGAATTCAAGTTGTCTTTCCTCTTCATCTAATAAATTTTGCTGAAAAGGAGGTCTTACTTATGGATTAGGCTGGTTTCTATTGTCTCCTGGTCTTTGCTGATTTTGAGGCCTCCTAAATTGAGGATTTCTAATATGTGTCTCTTGCTGTGAAGGAGGAAAAGGAGTGGCACCAAGAGAAATTCTATTCATAAGCTTCTCCCTGGTCTTCATCACCGTGTCAAAATTCACATCTAAGGATGAATAAGGCTTATCCTCTTCCTTTAATTTATTTTTACCAATCTAGACCTCTTGGTTGCAACCATGTTCAACTCAACTTTTACCGCATCATTCTGCATGTTAGCCAAAGAAGCAAATTCTCTTTCCCTTAGTAAGATGGAAAAATCATAACCAAAAGCTTCAGCATAGTGTAATTAAGCAGCTCCATGGGGAGGTTTGATATTATCAGGTATGGAGTTGTAAGCCTTGTCAAATCTCTTAGAAAAGTCTTGGACTGACTCATCTAAGGATCTTTTCAAATTGTTATACTCGGTTAAATCTTGAACATGATTCACTTTACTCCCCCATTTTGTCAAAAAACTACCTTCCAACTGGTCCCAATTTTGTAAACTAGCTAGGGATAAAGCTTTAAACCATTTTATTACTTCACCTGTGAAACTTTGAGAAAGCAACCTCATTTTCACATCCTCATCATCCACCTCCTCTCGGTCAATGAAGTCATTAAATTGATCTACATGTTGTTAAATTGTTGTTTATTCTTCACTCCCAAAGGTTTTAATCCTAGTATAATACCCATCTGGAAGGTCATAAATAACAACATGAAGTACAAAAGGAGCATATCTTGCAGGTCCTACAGGAGGAGGAACTCTAGTCATAATGACAGGGACTGTGGTACTTGGAAAAGTAGTGGATGAACTCAAATTCCAAATTTGGGAGAAAACAATGAATGAAGGTGAAATGTTAGGAGGTGTTGTAAAGAGGATTTGGAGTCTAGAGATGCAAGAACTCCATTAAGGCAAGGGTATACTAGAGTTTCTCTTTAACAAAAAATCAAAAGGGTATAACTCTTTTAATCTTTCAAAAGTCTCTTTTTCCAATAACAACTCTGATGTGACAATATTCCATAAATATTATTGTTCTTATTTTGACACTAGGGAATATGTATCAATTCATAGTCTTTGTAGGTCTAGTATTATATGAGTTAGTTCATTTTCAGTCCTAGACCTACATAACACCTCTTCTATCTTTTCATCAAACTGTTTATCTTCAAGATTTGAATAACCTCAGAGGAAAAAAACTCTTGAATGTGATGGAATCCATGATTTTGAAGAGCTACCTCTAATGCCTCTGAGAGTCCTTTCTAGATTATCCACAATTGCAGGTGGGTTAGGATCAGGATATCTCCATGTATGTATATTTTTCGAAGCCACCTTTAAACATGAAAATTTTTAGTGGAGTTAGCAAGGTAGAATGCAGTCTCGAAAGCTTCTGAGCTCCTGCTACCTCCAAGAGTTCATCATTTCTATTTGGGCACAAAATTCGGGAAATATGTCTTCAGGCTCCCATCAAATGCATAAAAAATTTATCATTGAATTGAGGCTATTGGGATGCTTCAACATTCAACCTAGGGTAACTATTTCAAACCTACTTCTAGCTGAAAATTATTATTTTCAGCCCGTGAGGGCTCTCTCAAGGATATATAATGATATTATCTAAATGAAATTCAACAGATGGCTAACTCTGAAATTGTGTTTTAAGTGTGTTTTTTATGCAGGTGAAATATGTGGACAAATCACTACCATTGGGAATATGGAGTCAGTGTAAATAACTCAATAGCATGTGGAACTCCTCTCATGGAAGCTGAGGCATATAGATATTTTGATGAAAAGATAAAATTCACAGTATACTAAATGTTTGAAGGATGTTAAAGCATGTAAGCCATGAATTATAAGTAATAAAAAAATAGAACACTGAAGATAAAATTGTAGAATACAAAAGATAAATACTCATGAGAACATCAATGAATCTCAGGTGAAGAGAAGCAAGCTACAATTATATATTATTGATGAAAAGTTTTACAATAGTAGTCTATCATAAACATCAATCAACCCTCTCTCCTTCAACAATATGCCTATTTATAATCTTAGGCATCTTTAAATTGAGTTTTCCAACAAAACTAAACCTTTGAATACTTCTATTGATACCTAATCTAACCAAAATCATATTACAAGGAGACAAATCTGACAACTGCTATTTTTAGGACTTAGAAACCTAATAAGACTCTAAAAAATATTTATTATATTAGAATACTTTTAAAGCTGCATATTTACATCGAAAAGTTCATGTGCCTGAGGTGGCACTAACTATGACTAAAAACATAAATACTCCCACCAAGTCAGGAGACCTGTCTTCCGAAATTTTAGGAGGTGGTGTCATAATTGTTGATGAAGCTTCCCTGATGAGCTGGAAATTTCCAAGGCTTTGTAGAAGATTATATATTGATTAAAAAATTCAACTGATGACCTTTAACCTTTCCACATGGCTGACTTGTCTAAAAAAGGCAACCAAAACTTGAAAAATCTTCAAAATCCTCTTCGCTACAGAAACAAGGTACTTTTAGGCAAGTCCGTAGCGAGAGTTTGTAGCACCTTTGAATTTGAACATTTATGCAAACTATATAATCATTTTTGTGACTTGAGGTTTTTTAATAAGTCAAAATAACTAAATAAAATCCTTTACCTGCCTCCTTCATGATAAATAGCAAAAAAAAATCTACAACTGGTTCGTAGCGTTTTCTAGGCTTCAAGCCTGAGACACGCTACAAACTTGCCTAATTGACAACAAACTTGAAAATTATACATTTATTCTTCAAAAATTTCTCATGGCTCTACAAGTGATGAGCTGAAATTATGAAAAAAATATTAAAAATGTATTTTATCCCTTTTCAAACCTTACAGGATTCACCCTTGGCAACAGAGGCTTCAGTTTCCACAGGTTCATCTATGACTGTTATTTTTAAACCCTTTTTCTTAAGCTCTGACTGTATCATTTCCATTTTCATCTCTAACTCTTTCACTTGACCTTTAAGTTTCTTTCTCTCTACCTACCACCAAATATTCCTCTTCATTGTATGTTTCATTACCCTGCGTAGAGGAAGGGTTCTTTTCAACAATTTATTTGCATTGGTAAAAGCCTCATCATAATGATTAATTTCTCATTTAATTTTTCTTTGAACTCTTCTACCATTTTTCTTTCTATCTTAGCTTCCTCCAATTCCAATTTTTTTTCAATAACTTCCTCCTTGGCTTCTCTCAACTACTCCTTTAAAAGATGCACTTCAGATTTTTCAATGAATTTCTCTTTGCCTTTCCTCTCCTTAATGATTTCTTCCTTAGTTGGAGATAAGTCAATGATGTCTTCTTCCATAGGTTGTTTTCATTTTTCTTTTACTTCAGTGCTTTTTTCAGCCTTCACACCTTTGGCCAGCTGTAATATGGTGAGTGGTTTTCTTGGTTTGAATACAAAACTTGCATCTTCACTTGAGAAGTCAAGGTTTTTGGTAGTGAGGCCCTTATTTTTCTTCTTGCTTCCTTTTACATCCACAAATTTTACCACTAGAGTTTCTTCTATATCTATAGCTTGTATAATGTCCTCAAGGTTACCTTTCAAGAGTGTTTGGCTCCTTGTTATTCTTCCCTGACTCTTTTTTCTAGGCTTTGGCTTGCTACTTCTAGGTATGGACTGAGGCATATTCGTTTCCTATGCATGCTCTATTTATATCTCCATGGGCTCTACAATGGGCTCCATTTCCTCTTCATGTACACCCTCTTCTTCAACTATAGGTTTATCATTCTTTATTGAAGGACTGGATTTTGATTTAGGTGTCTTCTTGGGAGTTAATGCATCTACTTCATAACTGCTAAGAAACAATAATGTGTCCCAATCTCTATTAAAATTTTCCAATTCCTCCAAAACCAGTAGCTTGATTAATCCATGATGAAATATTGAAGTTTCACTACCTTCAGGCCTAGCTTGAACTTTATCTACCATCTTGCCTAGGCTTGTAAATAAGAAGAAGATAAGGTCTAAGGGCTTCTTACCAGTGAAATTTAGCAATATTCTAGCAAGGGTAGCAGGATTCTCAAGAACAACCTCACTCATTTCCAAATCTACCATGCAACCATCAAACGATCAACATGTTATCACCAAAATCGTAGCTGATTGGCTATTGATCAGACAACTTTAGTGTAACTATTTCAAACCAATCTTGTGACTGAGGCTTAGCCTCCTCAATTTGAGATGGCTCTCTCAAGGGTTAAGGATATGGAATAAATATATATATGGCTAACTCTATTTAGGAAATAAACTGGTTATGATCAATGTAGGTTGAAAAGATCAGAGCTTAATACCATTAGGCTATGGAGTCAGTGAAAGGGATCTCAATAACAAGGCTTTCCTTGTGGAAGCTAAGGCTTGTAAATATTTCAATGAAAGATCAAGACATACAGGAGGTTTTCAATAGCTTGAGGTTCAAAGAAATTCAAAGCGTATGATACATGAATTCTGAGTAATGAGACATCAAGATATTGGAAGAAAACTATTAAGAGAGATAAATGATGGCTTAATACTTAAAGGAAGTTATAGCATGGACAATCATGAGTTCTAAGTAATAAGAATTAAGAAAATGAAGAAAACCTTTCAAAATAAGGGACAAAAAATCATTGAAATATAATAAGAATCTCAGGTGAAGAAAAGTTGTGTTGTTACTGTATATAGCAGAAAATCCAATAGCTTTACAATCAAATATTCTTCTGAGATAACATCTCCAACCTGATGAGTGTAGATTGAAAATAGTATCAGTATGTAGGCATTGGATTATGGAGTAAAAAATTTTAGTGATTCAGTGAGTTACTTGACATGGAAGTTGAGGCTGTTTAGAGTTTCTAGAAGTAGGACACAGATAAAACATGAATATACACAGTCAATTCACATATAAAGGAAGTCAGAGCATCTCATAGATGAATTATGAGTAATATAAGTGAAAACCAATGCAAGTGAGATACATAAGAGGTACAAATAGAATAGGAAAGCACTAAAAATTCCTTCAGAATCTCAAGTTGTTCAAGTAATAGATCTCTGTATTAGCTGAAACAGTGCATTACAATAAGCTGCTATTTTGCAAAAAATCTTCCAACCCTTGAAAAATTCCACCGCATGGCCTTTAATATACATATTACATCATCATATGATCTACCTCTAGGCTAGATACATTGAATTTTTGCCTAGTGGCACCTTGGATAACCATAAAACATCAACTTTAATGATAAACAAAAACCTATCCTACTTGACAGTCCTATTTCGACTAGGACTCAAGCTCTTCATTATTATCTTTAACAACCTTATCTACTTAAAGAAATTACATCTTTGAATTTTATGCTATCACATGGTCAAATTTAGATGATGAGATTCACTTATCTACTAAAATAAATTACATCTTTGACTTGTATGCTGTCACATGGTCGAATTTAGATGATGAGATTCACCACTTTGTGACCACTTAATTGACCTCCTCAAAACTAGGAAACAAAACCCTATTTTTTAGGCATAGGATATTTTTCCTTCTTTGAACATTATGACTATCATTTAATCTTAATTTCGTGGTCTTTAGTTGTTGAAAGTTGGCTTAACAAGTCTCATAACTCTTTCCTAGCCTCTAGCTGTCTAAAACCATTTAAAAAACTACTACTTCTTGTACTGCTCAAAGTTGACTGAGCATATTTTCAGTAGGTACATATTTGCTTATAATTAGGAAGGTAAAGGTTATCTGTGAAATTTTTTCTTTATCCTTGTCTTATTATCTAAAATAATTTGAATGCAAGTCAAAAGATAAGATTCAATTTCTGGATGAAGTTGCTAAAAAAATTGGGAAAGACACTAAAGTTTTACAAGGTCAAATCCAATCATATAGTCTTCATGATCATGATCATTATTTTCTAAATCTTTCCATGCCAGAACACAAAGAGAGGGTGTTGTTGGGTGTGGAGCCCGATTATCTTGTTTGATTTGTATCACAGCATTGGACCCTTGTACCTTAATGGGGCGGCAACACCAAACGTAATTAAACGCTGCCTGGGGGGTCCAGGGGGGGTGACTGCGACTTTATGGAATTTAATTGTAAGGGGTTTTGGGGGCAACGCCCCCAAAATTGAAAATAGATTTAAAATTTCCTTGTAAAAGTATAATAATTTCTAGTTAATCTAGGCCATTCATTAGGCAGATGATCTGACGGTAGAAGTTATGTTTAGTTTAGGGTTTTTTCCCTAGAAGGAAACCCCTCGCTTGTATGAGGACATTGTATTGCAGCTGTGTAATGTATGTGTATTCTCAAAGCGAGAAACTGATAAGGATACTGTGAGAGAGAACATAGGATATTATAGCAGATCTGCTGTAGGTTGTGTCTCTTCATTTTGCTGGATAATAGAAAGGAAGGACTGGATTTTCGCGGTGGAGGTAGCCCAAAATGGGTGAACCACGTATATCTGTGTCTCTATGGTTTGATGTGTTTTCTGTGCTTATATTTTACGGATATTTTATGTGTTGCATTGCTCTATAATATGTAATTTTCTAACAACTGGTATCAAAGCCGAAGGTCTATTTGGCTGATAAACTCGTAGGAAAGAAGGGTTCCTGGTTCAATTGGGAGCAATGGCGGAAGATGGTAAGTTTAGGGTTGAGAAATTTAACAGCTAAAACTTCCCGTTGTGGAAGATGCAGATGGAAGATTATTTGTATTAGAAAGATTTGTACCTACCATTGAGTGGAAAAACAAAGAAGCCGACGACTATGATAGACATAGAATGGGAGATTCTTGATAAAAAGGCACTCATAATAGTACGGTTGTGCCTCGCGCCATCGGTAGCCTTCAATATTTCGAAGGAAACAACAATAGAGGGTTTGATTAAGGCATTGGAGAAACTATATGAAAAATCCTTGGCCTCAAACAAGGTATTTCTCATGAAACGTGTAGTTAATATGAAGATGTTAGAAGGTGGATCTATTGCAGACCATTTAAATGATTTTAATACAGTTACCAGTCAGTTAATTTTGTAGGGGTAAAATTTGATGATGAATTTAGGGCTCTTTTATTTCTGTGCTCATTGCCAAAAATCTGGAATGGTTTAGTTATGTCCATTAGTAACTCTGTCTCTAGATCTAGTACTTTAAAGTGAGACATTGGCTAATGATTTGAGTGCAGAGTCTAGGAGAAGAAAAATGGAAAGAGGAAAGATCTCGGGATATTGTAGTAAATCAAGGAAAGGAAAATCCAAGTCTAGATCGGGGATAGTGTGCTGGAAATGTGGAAAGAAAGGACACTTAAAGAAAGACTGTAGATCTTGGAAGAGAAAAGAAGGAGACTCATAGAAAGAAAACACTCATGAAGCAAATGTGACAGGTGATGTGTTACAATATGCTTTGATTCTTTATTTTGAAAATTTTATTGATTCCTGGGTAGTAGATTCAGGGGCCTTATTCCATGCCACACCTGATAAGAAATATTTTCATGACTATGTTCAAGGAGATTTTGGACAAGTCCATTTGGGTGATGATAAACCCTATAAAATTGTTGGAATGGGTAAGGTTCTTGTAAAACAATAGAATGGAAACCAATGGCTATTAAAGGAGGTAAGGCATGTTCCAGATCTGAAGAAAAATCTGATTTCAACAGGGCAGTTAGGCAGTGAAGGTTGTGTGACAACTTTCACAGATAAAACTTGGAAGGTCACCAAAGGAGCGCTAGTAATAGAAAAAGGTGAAAAGGTTGGTACATTGTATTTATGCAATGGTATTTCTAACTTTGTTAATGCTTTAACTTCCAAAGGAGCAGATGCAGCATTATGGCATCATAGGCTCGGACACATGAGTGAGAAGGGGATGAAGATTCTTCACTCAAGAAATTTATTTTAGGGTTTGAAGAATATTGATTTGGATTTCTGTGAGGATTTCATTTATGGAAAACAAAGAGAGTCAGATTTCTCAAAGTTGGGAAAGAAAAGAAGAGTGAAAAAATTAGAGCTTGTGCATACAGATGTATGGGGACCTGCTCAGGTATCATCTCTTGGTGGCTCTCATTATTATGTTACTTTTATTGATGTTTCAACTTGAAAAAATTGGATTTATTGTATTCCGAATAAATCTAATGTATTTGATACTTTCAAGAAATGGAAAGCTTTGGTTGAGATTGAGACAGGAAAGACGTTGAAGTGTCTCAGATTAGACAATGGAGGTGAATATTGTAGCAAAGAGTTTGATAGGTATTTTTCAGAGCATGGAATTCGTAGAGAGAAGACAGTTCCAAGAACACCACAAGAAAATGGTGTGTCAAAAAGGATGAACAGAACAATCATAGAGCATGCAAGGTGTATGAGATTGCATGCACAACTGCCTTTACAATTTTGGGAAGATGTTGTAGATACTGTTGTTTATCTAATAAATAGAAGGCCTTCAAGTTCCTTGGATGGTGGTATTCTAGAGGAAGCATGGACAAGTAAAAAGGTAAACTATTCTTTTTTTAAAGCCTTTTGGCTGTGAGGCCTTTGTCCATATTAATAAAGAAAATAGAACAAAGCTTGAGGAAAAATCAAAGAAATGTACCTTTATTAGATATGGTGTTAATGATTTTGGTTATTGCTTATATGATTATGAAAATCACAAAATCATTAGGAGCAGAGATGTAATATTCAATGAAAAGGTCTTGTATAAGAATCAATTGCAGGAAAAGAAACAGGAAAAAGAAAGCAAGGAATACACAGTTCTTGATGAGATAACTGAAAAAGTAAAGGTGCCTGAAAATAATAATAATCAACAACCACAACAACAACAACCACCACAACAGCAACAGGCACCTCAAACACCTGAAAGTGGTGTTAGAAGATCTACCAAGATAAGTAGACCCCCTAAACGATACTCTCCTTCATTATATTATTTATTGCTGACTAATTCCGGTGAACCTGAATTTTATGAAGAAGCAATGCAGGTTGAAAGTAGGAAGAAGTGGGAGCTAGCCATGGAAGAAGAGATGGACTCCTTAATGCATAACCAGACTTGGGACTTAGTCAAGTTGCCTGCAGGTAAAACTACATTGCAGAATAAATGGGTTTACAGGCCGAAGGAAGAAGATGGAGGAAAACAGAGGTACAAAGCTAGACTTGTGGTGAAGGGGTTTGCACAGAAGAAAGGTATTGATTTTGATGAAATATTTTCTCCTGTTGTTAAGATGAATTCAATCAGAACTATTTTAAGTCTTGTAGCAGCGGAAGATTTACATCTTGAACAATTAGATGTAAAGACAACATTTCTCCATGGATATTTGGAGGAAGAGATCTATATGGAGCAACCAGAAGGATATGAGGTCAAAGGGAAAGAAAAATTAGCGTGTAGGTTAAAGAAGAGCTTGTATGACTTAAAACAGGCTCCAAGGCAGTGGTATCTAAAATTTGACAAGTTTATGTCTGAACAAGGTTATACTAGATGTCACTCTGATCATTGTGTTTATATGAAAAATCAAAATGATGGCAACTTTATTAGATTGCTATTGTATGTAGATGACATGCTTGTTGTAGGGTCTAACATGTAGGAAATAAATTTTCTCAAAATAAAATTGGAAAATTCCTTTGCAATGAAGGATTTGGGAGCTGCAAAATAAATCCTTGGTATGAGAATAACTAGAGATAGGAAAAATTGTAAATTAACATTGTCTCAGAATGAATACATACAAAAGGTGTTGAAAATATTTAACATACAGAATGCAAAACCAGTCAGTACACCTTTTGCTAGCCATTTCAAACTTATTAAGGAGATGTGCCCCAAGACCAGAGAAGAAATGGACTATATGTCTAAAGTTCCATATGCATCAGCAGTTGGAAGCTTAATGTATGAAATGGTCTGCACAAGGCCTGATATTGCACATGCAGTGGGAGTTGTAAGTAGGTACATGAAAAATCCAGGAAAATAACATTGGATGGTAGTAAAATGGATTCTCAGAGATTTGAGAGGTACCACAAATCAAGAATTATGCTTTGGTGGTTCAAACATTTCTCTACAGGGATATGCTGATGCAGAAATGGCAGATGACAGAGATAACAGTAGGAGCACTACAGGGTATGTATTTACTGTAGGTGGAATAGCCATTAGTTGGGTTTCAAAAATCCAAAGTGTTGTTGCAATTTCAATAATAGAAGTAGAGTATGTTGCTACTAAAGAGGCTATTAAAGAAATGATTTGGTTACAAAGGTTTATGAATGAATTGGGTAAGAAGCATGATATGGGCATGTTATACAGTGATAGCCAAAGTGATATTCATATTGCAAAGAACTCAACATTTCATTCCAGGACTAAACACATACAACTCAAGTACCATTTCATACGGTCAATATTAGAAGATGGACAGTTGAAGCTGGAAAAGATACACACTATCCAGAATCCTGTAGATATGATAACAAATTTTGTAACCAGGGAGAAAATGAGATTATGCTCAGTTTCAATTGGTCTTCAAGGATTACAATGAAGATGAGAAATAGCTAGGTCCAAAGAGGAGTCATTTTCCAACAAATGAAGCAGCGTTGGAGTTGCTACAATCAGTCTCCAAGTGGGAGATTGTTAGGTGTGGAGCCTGATTATCTTGTTTGAATTGTATCACATCGATGGACCCCTATACCTTAATGGGGCGGCAACACCGCTCGTAATTAAAAACTGCCTCGGGGGTCCCGGGGGGGGGGGGGGGGGGGGGGGGTGTTGCAAATTTATGGAGCCCCCCCTGGCGGGGGGTTTCAAGGGTAGCATCCCTGAAGTTGAAAATAGATGTAAAATTGCCTTGTAAAAGTATAGTAATTTCTAGTCAATCTAGGTCGTTCATTAGGCGGATGATCTGATGGTAGAAGTTATGTTTAGTTTAGGGTTTTTTTCCCTGGAAAGAAACCTCTCACTTGTATGAGGGAATTGTATTGTGGCTCTATAATATATGTGTATTCTTAGAGCGAGAAACTGATAGGGAGACTGTGAGAGAGAACAGAGGATATTACAGCGGATCTGTTGTAGGTTGTGTCTCTTCATTTTGTTGGATAATAGAAAGGAAGGACTGGATGTTCGGGATGGATGTAGCCCAAACTGGGTGAACGACGTATATCTGTGTCTCTCTAGTTTTATGTGTTTTCTATGCTTGTATTTTCCTCATATTTTATGGGTTGCATTGCTCTGTAATATATAATTTTATAACAGGTGTTTCTTCCTTTCTCTTTTGTGATTGAAGAAGAAGACACTGTTTTTGAAAATTAGTTTGAACAACAGTTTCATAGCACAAAACTGAAATCTTCTGTGGCTGTGAAAAGCATACCTGAGTTTTCCAAAGCTGCATAATTTCATGAGAAGCATCAAGCAAATCATGTCTTCTTTGATCCTATAGCTGACTACATGGAAGAGTTCTATAGTCCAGATTGTCAATTATATTTTCATTATGAGGATCAGATCTATTTTATGTTGCCTTGGTCATTTAAGTATCATGCTTATTTTTGGTTAAAGTGCAGTCAATAGGTTCAAGTGTCAGATCAGATCAATGACTAGCTTCATTGGAAGTTTCATGTTGCTTGAGTTAAAAATGGAGATTGCAGCTGTTAGGGTAGGTAGGAGTGTGTGAATAAGCTCAAAGTTAACTGAGCATCTTTTCAATAGATACATATTTGGTTCTTTTGCAGTGATCATCAAGCTTGAGCCCAAGGTGAAGGCCATAAGAGCTTGGTGAAGTTTTCATAAATTTCAAAGTTTTTATTTCCAAGAAGATGGATAGCAACACTGGAACTACTGGTTCTTTGGTGTACCATAGGGGCACACCATCCCAAGTGGAGCCACTTTTATCACTCATAAAAATTAAGCATCAGTTGAAAAAGTCCTATAGGTTCATGTGTCAATGGTAGGGTCATATAATTCTTTTCTCATTACTTAGTCAAGGGAAATTTTGAATTTTTCTTGTTTAAACCTTACCCTAAGGTCTAAACCCACTCACTTTCAAACTCCCTCATGTCACATCACTCATCATTTTCTGACTAATTTCAATTTTCAATATTTTTGTATGGAAAATTCCATTTTAGCCAAGAATCCATACTTTTGTAGCGCATTTAGTGTAAAATAGTCAGAAAATGCTATGAAACTAGCTAATAGTTTCATAGCGAATGTGAAGCATTTCTCTGTTTTCTGGTTTGGAAAAGTCAATTTCAAAGGCAGTTTCTGAGCAACTTAAAACGAATTTTGGAAATATGAAAGAGGTTTTTCTTCATAACAAAACTAAATACAAAAAACTCTCTCATGTTATTCAAATTCATTAGGAGGTGGCAGAAATTGATAAATTAAAATGCGTTATGAAACTGTTGTCACTAAACTTTCCTGTACATGATTGTTTAGTAGTCAAATTCAAGTTCCGTTTCTGGAAAAATGAAAAAGTATTTTGGAATTTTGAAAGAGGTTTGTCTTAATAATATCCCTAGATACAAAAACCTCTCTCAATTGTCTCAAATGTATTATAATTTTATCTCTGGGAGATACAAGGATTTCACTGAAGCCCTATTTTCAGAAACAAAGTTTTCCTGTTTTACACATGTTTTGAAAATGTAGTTTTTGGACAGCAAGAGATGTGTTTCAAAAAAAAAAGAGGGTTTTTATTCAAGAAATAATTGCAAACAAAAAACTCCTTCCGTTTCACAAAATACATCATGGATTAGGAGATATAGACTCTGTTCCAAGACCTATGTTTCAGGAAAAAATAGGAAAAGTCCGCAAGGATGTCTTAAATAATGAAGAAGAAATGCCTCAAGGAAACTGAAATGAAGTTGGTTTATGGTTTGTATGGTTTGTAGATGATGAATATAGGTTATATTCTAATTTTTTCAGCAACTATAGTTTTCATTTGACAAATTTATGAAAAAATATGCATACTCAGCAATTTTGTAGTGCCCCCAAGCTTGAAAAGCAGAAAAGCGCTACAAAACTGCTGTAGCTTCCTTTTTTCTTCTTTTGATCAGTATATAAGGTGTTAAAGTCTGATTTAAGAGCTAAAATTTCTATGAAAGATGTTTTTAAGGGTGATTAAAATGATGCAAGAGGAAAGAGTCAAGTTTTTGGAGGACAAAGGCTTGTAATGGCAACACTACAGAAAGTGCTACGAAACTACTGTATTTTCGTAGCGCGATACATTACATCCTTTGGAGTAGTTTTTGAAATGGTTTTAGACATTTGGAGACTAGGAAAGAGTTATGGGACATGTTAAGCCAACTTTCAACAGCCAAGGACCATGAAATGAAGATTAAATGATAGTCAGAATGTTCAAAGAAGGAAAAAGATCCCATGCCTAAAAAACAAGGTTTTGTTTCCTAGTTTTAGGAGGTCAATTAAGTGGTCACAAAGTGGTGAATATCATCATCTAAATTTGACCATGTGACAACATACAAGTCAAATATGTAATTTATTAAAGCAGATAATGTTGTTAAAGATAATAATGAAGAGTTTGAGTCCTAGTTGAAATAAGACTGTCAAGTAGGATAGGTGTATGTTTATCATTAAAGTTGATGTTTTATGGTTATGCAAGGTGTCATTAGGAAAAAATTTGATGCATATAGCCTAGAATCAGATCATATGAAGATGTAAGATGTCTATTAAAGGCCATGGGCTCGAATTTTTCAAAGGTTGGAATATTTTTGGCAAAATAGCAGCTTATTGTAATGGACTGTTTCAGCTAATACAAAGATCTGTTACTTGAACAAATTGATATTCTGAAGGAGTTTTTAGTGCTTTCCTATTCTATTTTTACCTCTTATGTATCTCACTTGCAGTGGTTTTCACTTATATTACTCAGAATTCATCTATGAGATGCTCTAACTTCCTTTATATGTGAATTTACTGTGTATACTTATGTTTTATTTGTGTGTGTCCTACTTCTAGAAAATCTGAATAGCCTCAACTTCCATGTAAGGTAACTCACTGAATCACTGAAATTTTTGACTCCATAATCCAATTCCTACATATTGATATTATTTTCAATCTACACTCATTAGGTTGGAGATGTTATCTCAGAAGACTATTTGATTGTAAAGCTATTGGAGTTTTTGCTATATACAGTAACAACACAAATTTTCTTCACCTGATATTCTTATTATATTTCAATGAGTTTTTGTCCTATATTTTGAAATTTTTTCTTCAATGTATTAATTCTTATTACTCAGAACTCATGATTGTTCATGCTTTGACTTCCTTTAAGTATTAAGCCATGATTTATCTCTCTTAATAGTTTTCTTTCAATATCTTGATGTCTCATTACTGAGAATTTGTGTATCATACACTTTGAATTCATTTGAACCTCAAGCTATTGAAAACCTCCTGTATGTCTTACTCTTTCATTTAAATATTTACAAGCCTCAGCTTCCACAAGGAAAGCCTTGTTATTGAGATCCATTTCATTGACTCCATAGCCCAATGGTATTAAGCTTTGATCTTTTCAACCTACATTTATCATAACCATTTTATTTCCTAAATAGAGTTAGCCATCTATATCTTTATTCCATATCATTAACCATTGAGAGAGCCCTCTCAGATTGAGGAGGCTAAGCCTCAGTCACAAGATTGGTTTGAAATAGTTACACTGAAGTTGTCTAATCAACAGCCAATTAGCTACGATTTTGGTGATAACGCAACACATCAACAAGAAACCTTTAAAAACATGAGTCAATGATGAATTAGGCCACCATGCAATGTCTAAAACATAGGGTTTGGCTCCGACAAAACATGCAGAACAAGTCTTCAATCCAAAACACCAACACCATCAAGAAAATCCACAGGTAGGCAAGGTATGTAATCGAATCATTTGGGCTTCATGAGTGTTATCTAATTTCTATTTTGTGTGTATAAGTGTTGGGGGTTAATAAAGGTAGCCATCCATAAGCCAAATACTTCACCAAAATCAATCTATACCTAGCCTCATTTTCATCTCCCACTAGCCTCTTCTTCATCTCCCATTAGCCTCGTCTTCATATAAATTTTTTTTCATCAACACCAACCTTGTTTTCATCACCATTAGTCTCGTTTTCATCACCCTCAACCTCCTTCAATGGTCCCCATCAAAATTGAAAATTCAGCTAGCAAAAAAGAAAATAATTGGGGGAAGAGGAAGAAAATTGAGGAGGACACCTCCCCCAAAGCCAAGGGTAAAAAACCTGTGACATCCATGACAAGGCCCACCACTAGATTAGCCACAACTAAGAAAATAAAAGCACAAAAATCCTTTCTACATGAGAAAGAAGAGGTGCTACAAGAGAAATAATGGGTGCTATAGGAGAAATACAACATTGCTACAAGAGGAACAAATTTAGAAAAAGTGTTGCAGGAGGAGGAAGCAATACCAAAAGAGGTATAAATAGGCCCCCAAGAACTCCAAGAGCCTAAATCACAACCTAACATGGAGTCTTATTATAAATTTTTGAAAGCAGGAAGGATTATTCCCTAGAAATTTTCAATACCCATCATATTCAAATTGGAAAAAGAGAGGGGAAAAACTCACAAATGGATGTAGATTGTGAAATAAAAAAAGGTAGAGGATGTGGGACAACAAAACCAATTTTTCCCATCAGACTTGTATCATGATCAGAGGGGCCACCTAGAGCAAGTCCATCCATGAAAAAGGAAGTAAAGAGGAAGAAGGCCAAGTTGCTCAATGGTGAGCAACAATTTCAGCAGGGGGGAGATGAAGGGCCCCAAAATTGTCTATTTTATTTGGCCCATTTGATTTTTGCAGCCCCACTTTCATTTCTAGCAGGAATGTACTTGGATGGATTCAAATAATGAAGTTTGGTTCCATTTTAAGCTGATAAAGCTTGCTCTCTTTCATAGGACTCTGAGTATCCTTGGTCTTGGCCATCCCATGAGGCTTAGAGCCCTTTTTTACAATTTGTACCTATTATTTTCACTTCTTATTCACATGCATCTCTTATCCTTGTTTTTCCTATTTTTTCATTTAGTATTGATGCTTATTTTGTTGTAGGATTGGGTTAAATGATTGAAGTGATTTATTTTGAAGGTTATTTCTAGATTCACAAGCACGATGTTGGAAATAATGAGGGGGGGGGTGAATCAATATTCCTTTCAATTAGTAATATTATTAATTTTTCAGAATGTTAGTTAATATTCAATTACTATTAGTGTTTGTACAGTGATAACAGTAAACAAAAGGAACACAAATGCACACAGTTTTTAAGGTGGAAACCCCCTCTGGGACAAAAAACACCTGAATACTTTTCTAATAATTCTTTAATATTCAACTCCAATTGAAAAGAAATCTCCAACTTCCTAGAATATAGAAAAGAATTCTTCTCTAGCTCCCACTATATAAATGCTCCAACGCCCGAGATTCTTCAGTAGTCAGTTGAACGGATGCCCCAACACCCAATGAGCTACAACTCACCCTACCACCCTGAAGTTTTCACAGGCTTGAACCTGTTGGTGACTTCATGAACTATCCTAACACCACCCTACCACCCTATAGAAGAATAAAAGAAGACTGGACTCTCATACTAGGGAAAATGGTCCACTTTACAATGATATATAATGATGTAGAAGAAGAAGACATACTAGACCATAACCCCAACTATGAAACAACCACCTAATGATGATTCTAGACCTCCTAACACTGCCTCTTCAATTCTTGGTAGATAGAAACTTGGTACAAATTTTACAATGATGCTTTTACAATGACTCAATACAACAATACCTTTACAATGGCTGTATGCAATGCTTCCCATTTGAATAATTCATGTGGTGAACTTATTACTGTTGTTCTGCACCTTGATTTCTTCTCTTGTCATGCTACCCTTTCTCACTCTTTAGAACATTAGATCATTCATTGAGTCTTATATTGATGAATATATAATACCTACAAAAATTCTTCAAGGAAATACCCATGAAATGATAATAGCAAAACTTACCTCATCCTGCAGAGTACATGTCTGTGCTAAAAAAAAAAAAAAAAAAAAAATTAGAATACAAAGAAACTAATGCAATTAAGAGATGAAAATGCATATAAAAAATATACTTACCTGGAGCTTACCTCTGTTGCATCATTTTTGTGTACCTTGCTTCACTTTACTGCCCTAGAAAGTCTGATCCTTTGCAGCCCTTGATAGCACATGATCTAGATTTTCCTTGCCTTCTAGGAGCTCGATATTGAATATGATGTATCTCTGTTATTTGAGATCCCCAATATGTGATTTTCGATCCTGTAGTAGCCCTCTGAGTCTTATTTCTAATTCCATAAGTCTGACCCAATTTGGATTCTTCAAGGCAAAGTTATGCCCAATCTCTCACAATGACCTAATTATGGACTAGTTCAGTAGATCTAACTTGTACGATGTGCCACGTGTCACTGTTTTCTCCTTCAGCTCTAAAATTTATACACAAAAAAATACAGTCTGTGCAATATCCATCAATTTTTATAGAATTCCAACTTGATTCTCAGAGAGAGAGAGATATGAAAATTTTTCCAAGGTCACCTCTTTTAGATGAATTTAAGGAGCTTGCAAAAATCCTAACTTCCACAGATCATATCTCCGAAAATATTGTGAACCATAATCTAAATTTTTTAAGCGATCTTCCTCAGGATTTCGGATTCACATGATAAAAATTTCAGCTTCTGAACCTTCGTAGAAAAAATTTATAGCGAAAATTTTATGATGACCTATTTCAAGTAGCGAAATCCCTACATGAGGAGGATATGAGGATCACAATTTATATAATGCTTAGGTTGAGAGGGTATTCAACAAGTGAACGTGGGAGGGATTTTAGGAGATTAAAAATTATTAATTATTGATTGTTCAATAACCACAACCAATGATTAGTGTCATGCCACAACCCCATGGGATTTTAGCACACTAATTGGGGTTACTTACTTCAAACATGAAAATCTATCAAACCGTGAAGAATTATGTGGCGAGCCATATATCAACGGAAACATCTCAACAATTAGAAACTATAAAAAATATCCTTGACTTGGAATATAGTAATTTGGTAGGCCAAAATTACCATGCAATATTGGGGTAGCCCCTGTTGCTTCTTGGGTTGAAATCAATGACAACCACTGATCAACAATCTCCCCCTTTGGAATTGATGGCAACAAAAATACTCCCCCTACGATCATGACACCTCTTCCTACAAAATTATCTCCCCCTTTGACATCAATGGCAAAGGATAACTCCCCCTGACACACAACCATCCTGTAGACCTATACACACTTCCACTCCCCTGTTATTTTCTAAATAAGGAAAATCTAATGAGAACTTGGGAGGGTCCCAAGATTTTGGCGAAGATATTCAAATGATTCACTAGGTAAAGATTTACTGAAGATATCATCAATTTGTTCCTTTGCACCAACATATTCAAGTTTGATATTCTTTTCAGTGACTTGTTCTCTAACAAAATGATATTTGATCGAAATGTGTATTGTTTTTGAATGCATGACATGATTCTGGGAGATCTTGATGGCACTAGTGTTATCACAGAAGATGCGAATAGGCTCACTGAATTGTACTTGAAGATCTTGCAAAGTTTGTTTCATCCAAAAGACTTAAGTACAACAAGCTGCCGCTATAATGTATTCTGCTTCCTCTGTATATAATGAGATTGAGGTTTTATTTTTGCTCAACCATGATATGAGACAACCACCTAGATAGAATGTTGCTCCACTAGTAATCTTACGATCATCAACGCTTCCTGCCCAATCTGCGTCTGTAAAGGCTTGAATAATGAGATTGTTACCCTTGGGATACCAGAAGCCATATTCTATTGTGCCCTTTAGATATCAAAGAATTCTTTTGACGACGATAATATGTGATTCTTTTGGTGCTTCTTGGAATCTTGCTACTTGTCTAACAACTTGCATAACATCTAGTCAAAAGGTTGTTACATATAAAAGGCTACCAATCATAAATCTGTACAACGTGTGATCCGCATCCTTAGATGAGTTGTCTATGCTCAATTTACAACCTGTTACCATTGAATTAAGGACAAGTTTGAAATCTTCAATTTTGAATTTCTTGAGCATTTCCTTGATGTATTTGGCTTGACATATAAATATTCCTTTCTCTTGCTAAGATATTTGAAGCCCTAAGAAGTATGTCAGCTCACCAAGTAAAGACATCCCGAACACACTTTGCATATTTGTAGCAAAGTTCTTACTTATTCGATCATCATTGCTACCAAATATTATATCATCCACATACACCTCAACGATTGTTAAATTATCCTTTTCTAATTGTACATAAAGATTTCTATCAACAATACCTTTCTTGAACCCTTGTTGATGTAGATATCCATCAACATGAGCATACCTTGCTCCAGGTACCTGCTTGAGACCATATAGAGCCTTATTTAACCTGTAAATATAGTCTTCTTTTTCTGATAGTAGAAAAAATTCAGGTTGTTTGATGTAAACTTCTTATTATAATTCACCATTTAGGAATGTTGATTTAAAATAAATATGGTAGACTTTTATTTTTCTTGAACATGCATAGGCGAGAAACATCTAGATGGATTCCATTATGGAAAATGGTGCAAATTTTTCATTGAAATCAATTCCTTCCACTTGTGCTTAGCCTTTGCAAACCAATCTTTCTTTGTTTCTGGTAACCTGTCCATATTCATTCAATTAGTTCCTGAACACCCATTTAATTCCAATGACATTTTATCTTTTGGTCGTGGAACTAATTCCTAGGTGTTCTTCTTCTTGATTTGATCCAATTCTTTATTCATAGTTGTTACCCAATGTTCATTCAGTTTGGCTTCCTCAAAACTACTAGGCTCAAAGTTTGCTAGAAAAGAAATGTGAGCTTGTTCTGATGAACGAAGCTATCAACTTTCATTTATATCACCAATGATTTGATTTGATGGATGGTTCTTTTGAATTCATTCTTTTTTATCTTTGGAGGAGCTTCTTGTTGTTGTTCCTGTATATCTTGATGATCATTATTTACTTCTTTTTGGTTGACAATTTCTTCTTGTTCTAGAATTTTCTCTGTGTCTTTTTCAGCCTCTGTCTCAAGTTTCAAAGATTCTAGGTCCTCATCATTATTCGTTAGAACACCATGTTCATCAAATGTAACATTTATGCTCTCCACTATTTGTTTTCGTCTTAGATTATAGCATTTATAGGCCTTTATTTTGTGTGGGTAACCAACAAAGATACCTTCGTCAACATGTGATTCAAACTTACCCAAATTTTGATCTTCTCTTTTGATATAACATTTACTTCCGAGTATTCTAAAATATTTTACATTAGCCTATTTTCCTCTCCATAATTCAAATGGGGTCTTGTTGCAATTATTTCTGATAAGACTTCGGTTGATAATGAAGACTGTCATATCAATTGATTGAACACATAATTTTTCATCCAATTTTGAGTCCTTCAAGATTGTTCTACACATTTCCTGTACAGTTCTGTTCTTTCTTTTGGCAACTCCATTTTGCTGAGGTGTTCGTGTTGTTGAAAATTGCCTTTTTATTCCATTTTCGTCACAGTATTTATGTAATAATTTGGAATTGAATTCTTTGCCATTATTTGATCTAAGACACTGTATTTTCAAATCAGTTTCATTTTCAACCAAATCCTTGTAGATCTTAAAGCACCCAAATGCTTTAGATTTTTTCTTTAGGAAATTGACGGATGTCATCCTGTTATAGTCATCTATCAGTAACATGAAATATAATTCTCCATCTAAGCCTTTTGTTCTCACAGGACCACATAGATCAGTATGTCTCAATTCCAATGGATGTGATGCAAAGTGTTCTTTTGTTTTAAATTCAACTTTTGTCTGCTTTCCATGCCGACAGGCCTCACATAGTGTGCTGGAAGGTTTTAAGATTTTCAGCATTTCTCATACTGAATCCTTTCTTCTTATCCTGACAATATTGTCAAAGTTTATGTGACCCATTTGTTTGTACCATAACCAACTTTCATCTTCTTTATCTAGTATACAAGCTTTAGTTGCTTCATCCAGAACATATATGTCGTTTGGAGCTCGACTTTCTATAGCCACAATTTTACTATAGCTTCCTTTCTTGATTTCACATTTTATGGAGTTGAATAGCATTGTGTGTCCTTGATCACACATTTTTCCAACACTCAGCAAATTTTGATTCATGTTTTCAACCAATAGAACATTCTTGGCTAGAAAATATTTTCTTCTACGAGAGACGGTACCTGATCCAATAACATTTGAACATCCATCATTTCCAAAGGATATGCTTCCATCCTTCTTCTCTTTCAGAGATACAAACTTCTTTCTATCTCCATTCATATGCATTGAGCAACCGCTATCAACATACCACACATATTTTTTGTTTTGAGCCTTGAGAGCGAGAGCAAAATTATCAATCTTCTTCTTCTTCCATGTTTGTTTGTTTTGTGGCTTTGAAGATTCTTCTAGAGGATTTTCAAGTCTGCAATCTCTGGCTATGTGTCCAAAGTTCTGATATTTATAACATTCCATATTATTTATTAAATGTTCAAATCTATTTATGTTTTTTTGAGCCCTGGGAGGTTCATATTTGACAGATCTCCTAGAGTTGTATTGGTTCCTAGGGTACGTGCGACATTCTATAGCTTTATGACCAAATTTTCCATATGAATAAAAATAGCCATGAAAAATATGTTGGTACCTGGATGGAAATCTTCGTCGGGGAATTGTCTTCCAAGGCTATTCTTGTGAATCTTGTCCGATGAAGTCTATATGCATGTCAGATCCCATAGGTTCATTGTATTTTGTTGTAGAAGGTCCTGCTTCTTCTTCTTTGTAACCGAGGCCAGTTCTGCCGTTGTAAGATCGTTGATTGTTGATGAGTTCTTCCAATGCCCATGAGCTAATGGAATAGTTTTGGATAGTTTTTCCCTTCTTCACTTCCTTACGCAGCGATAATACTTTGGCTTTTAATGCTTCCCTTTCTTTGTTGTTTTCTTCCAACTTCATTTGAAGTGACTCTTCAATACATTTGTGTTCTTCAACTTCAATTTTGAGACCTTGAATTTGTTCTTCAAGGGTACTGGAATGGATATTCTCAGCCTTGATCTCTTTTATTAGCCTGATTTCCTCCTTATAAAATTATTCTATGGTCAAACCTTATTATTCGTTGTTTTATACCTCTTGTTTATTGTGTTTGGCCATAAAAAATACTCTCTCATTGGCTTCTTCTTCGTTGTCACTGTCTTCATCGGATGATGAACTATATTCTTTAGAGAGAAAGTTCCTTTTAAATCCTTTCTTTTTTCCTTGATTGTTGAATTTATTAAAGCCTTTATTTCCTTTTGAGTTGCCATCACTTCTGTTCGAAAATTTTGCTGCAAAATGCCCAACCTCATCATATTCGAAACATATCAATGGAATTTTACCTTTGAATTTTCCCTTACCAATTTTTAGTTTTCTCATAAAGTAAGCATTTTCTCCATCTGAAATACCTTCTTCATCATCTTCCTTTTCTTCACACTTGTAGGTGCAGGTCTTTTCCTTTCAAGGTTGTTTGTCCTTATTGGTTTTCTTAGATGCAGAAAACATAGTTTCTAGATGCAAAGTACCTTCTTCTTCATCAAGTCTCAATTCATATGCTATGAGAACTCTGTGTAATTCCTCTTTGCTAAGTTTGTCCAGATTTTCCCTATATTCTTAGACTAATAACTTTGGGTTGAATCTCCGTGGTAATGTTCTAATAATATTTCATATAATAGTCTTCTCATCAACAGGCTCTCCCAATCCTTCCACAGTGTTGGTTATTGTTGGAATAGGGTCCCCCAAAGGCTGCAAATTGGGACAGTTTTGAGTATTTTTGTATATTTTTCGCATATTTTAGTCTAGCACAGGGGTTTTGGGGTGGGTCAAAGCCTCGAAAGCATTGTAATGGGTCAAAGGGTAGACTTAGAGTAAACCAAGGTTTTCGGACCATAGGAAAGATTAGGCTAGATCATTATAAATAGAAGGACATTTTGAGTCAATAGCGGCAAGGAATTAAGATTGGTGTGAATTACGAATTAGTAGGTTTGTTTGGGTTATTGGGGAAAGGACTCCTGTTGGCTATGTGCATAGAGATCCTCAGTCCTGCTATGCGCGGACCCTGCTGCTATGTGCGCAGGTTGGGTTTTGGGTATTGTAAAAGGATCTGAAGGATTAATGAAAGCAGAAGGTTGTTGGATTATCTGAATCTGTTAATGCGAATCTATGATATCTGTTATGTTATGGATGGTTCTATGTTAAGCTCCGAAAGTAACTGTGTCATTTTCTTATGCTGTGTTGACATATGATCTGAATTTATCTGTATACTTTATGCAATAATATCTACAATAGTTGTGTTAGTGTTCTGTATCTATTGTTTACTGTGATTATAATTGGTATTGTGCATGTGGATGCGAAGGGATCTATAGATCTGGGTTCTGTGATATAAAATCTAGTAATTGCGAAGACAAATGCAGCTCTTCTTGACTTACCCACCCTCTCCTAGGGTGTGGAAAGCTGGTTCCAGCACCCTCCCATACTACTTCGGGTGATACTTTGTCCTGCGCAAGCAGGTCACTACCAAAAGGGCCAGTAGTATAGGGGTTTGTTGGAAAACCTTAACCTCCGAACCTGGGTCAAGACCTCTCGAGCCAACAAATGGTTCTGTTGTTGGGACCAGGAGCATTTTGAGAGAGGGATCAGGTAATGCCAAGGTCGTATTGGAAACCTGAAAGAAAAGAGGTTGATGAATGATTTGAACAACAAGTTTGGGAATTCACAGAAAAAGAAAACCGCAGTAAGAGGTTGACCACTGAAGAGTGGATGAATATGTATATTTTCATGGAGAGCTACGAGATCTTCTTTGTAACAATTGCGATTGAGATCCAAGAGTGGCTCGCAAGGTTGGTCAAATTTCAGAAGTGTTGGAAGGACGATGGGTCATACAGTGGACCCCAGAATTAATCCAGCAGTTAGAAAACACTGATAACACCATCACTGGCACGGTGTACCACTGGGTGGACAGTGTGATAGGAGGGTTCATGACAGAATTTTCCATCGACCAGATTGTCTCCTACTCTGAAGAAGAGTGAAGATTCTTCAGGGGATTCCGGGGTAAGTTTTTGAAGACCTTACCATTGCTGATTAAGATATTACTGTGTGAAAAGAGTATTTTGTGTAGCCACGCTGAATGAATGACCTCTGATTTGGATGGGAGTATGAAACGAAGTGGAAAATACTATTAGACCAACCAAGAAGGAGATATATCTATCTAAAATTCGGTAAGAGAAGCAGCTGCGCAGAGTCCTCCAACCACACCACTTTCAAACCAACATAGGGGTAAGAATTCACCTACACCTCCGCCACCACCAGAAGACGACATGGCTGTGCATATGAAGTTTCCTATGTTTAAGGGTGTGGGAGATGAAGACATGGATCAGTTCTGGTTTTTCATAGAATCAGTATGAACTATGTAGAATGTAGCTAGTGATGTGGTGAAGAGGGCACAACTGTCCCTTGCCTTCGAAGGAAGAGCTTTAGACTGGTACATGGGATACATCGGCCAACATGCGAACACAACCATTGAAGAGATTAATAATTCCTTGAAGAAACAGTTCAAGAAGCCTAAGTCCTACTCTCAAATAGTGGTTGATCTAAAGGATTTCAAGAAAGGGCCTTCTAAGTCTGTGTGGGAGGCCAATAAGCGACTGAAGTAGGTAATCATAGAAGGAGGATTTTAGTATGATGACAGACATCACATGTAATGGTTCATTGCTATGATGTTGCCTCACCTGCGCGTATCTATGGGTCACCAAATATTCAAATCACAGGAAAAAGCCCTGGAGGTCGCTATGAAGTTAAAAGTTGCACCCAAAGATGATACCCAGTTGGGTGTCCAAAAGATACAAGGAAAACTGGAGGCGATTCACATAGAGATCCAAAATCTGTGAAAGGAGAGAGGAGCAAAGGCTAGCCCTGAAAGATGGTGCATACGATGCAGGATAAATGGTCACACCAAGGATAACTGCCCTTTGTTAGCAAACTACATGCTGGATGGGGGACATAGTCTGTTGTGCCCTAGGGAAGTTGCAGGATCAAGTGGGCCGGCGCTATGGTGCGATGATTGTCATGTTGTGGGGATATATGACACAAACCATTATCCCCGCCTTGCTGTGTATGTTCTGGAAGTAAAGCAATAATGGTGCAGGTTCTGCAGGTCGGTAGGACACGATGAACAAAACTGCCAGACATATGATTTGATGATCGATCGAGGGAACCTCTATAGGGTACAGTCAGATCCATCCTCTCCATGATCCTTCTCGAGCATAGGTGGCTCCCAAGCCAAGGGTAGGGGAGGTGGAAGAGGTGGAAGCCCAGGTCAAGGATGAGGGCAACTAATATGTTATAATTGTGGAGAAGTAGGACACTTTTCCAGAGACTGTCCAAACCCTACAAGGAAGTCCTGTCGGTATTGCAGACAGCTAGACCATGCATTGAAGACTGTCCAATCTTGATAGAAAAAATGCAGGATAAGCAGCTGACATCTACGTAGAATGTGCAAAGGGTTAAAGCTGAACTGTGAGACAAAGATGCAAGCGTAAATTCCATAAAACATAGTGGGATGGCCACTGGGGGGCCTGGGGAGAATATTGCGACTGAACCTTTGATCCGACAAGAAGTTATCAAGAAGGAAGGTTTGGATCTAAAAAAGGAGAAAGAAACATTTGTCGCAGCTTGCAAAGACTTTGCTGAGGCAGAGGCATCTACTTCGCAGCTGCTGAGAGACCTCAAGGCAGACGAGGAGGTCAAACCCTTTTTACAAGCATGTATGAAGCTGTTGCGCAACCCGAAAGTTGTGGAAAATCTTCAGGCACTAATATATAGTTGTGCATCATGACCTAGCCTCCCCCTAGGAATCAAGGACGTACACAAACTATATAGATATAAGAAACATACTAGTAGGGAGATGCAGGTGACTGCGCAGATCAGTGATTACGAGATGGATTAGGTTATTTTGGACCTAGGGTCAGATGAAAATGTATTACCTAAATAGACTTGGCAATGAATGGGGGAACCTAAGTTGGAATGGTTCACTATCTAGCTGCGTATGACCAATTAATAGAAGATCATACCCTTGGGGAGATTATTGAAGATCATGGTGGATATTGCAGGGGTCTAGGTCCGGGCTGATTTTGAAGTCATTCAGATTGTAGAAGATGTAGACCCCTACCCTGTGCTTCTAGGGTTAGACTGGGCCATAGATATGGGAGGTATCATTAACTTGAAGAAGAGAAGCATGGTGTTTGAGAATAACGATACAAGGGTGATAGTACCATTATATCCTGCGGAAGGCGAACGATACACAAAGCTGGTGAACGACGAAGAGGATGTGGATCACATCTATAAGTTGACTACGCGGGATGAAGATTGGATCAACCCCATGACGGATGGAGTACTCTGTTGGGAAAAGGACAGTGAATGCTTATCTGACTCCGATGGGGAGATAGAGAATTGGCAAAATCGGTTACATGATGTCTCTGCGCTGCGATGTCTTTGGGTCACAAAGAGCTTCCGTTGCATTTACTTGGAGGTAAGAGATGTACCTTAATTTGATGGTTCTGGTAATGTTAGGGAATTTTTGCGAGCGTTTGAAGCCGAGGTTCCCAGAGAACAAAGGTTATGGGCCCTTAACCTAGATATGTGGGCAACCCTTACATAATGGTGGGATACGCATAAGGGAGCATTCCAGTAGTGGGAGGATTGTCGGGATATGATGATCCTGCAATTTGAGACTCCATCGGAGGTATGGGTCCAGATGTTCCTTGGCCCAGGGGATCCATGTGAACACGTTGTTGTGTGGATGAAGACGTGGGGTGAAAAAACTATAAAATATTGGATTCACTTATTCACTCATGCGTTGGGTCCAATCCGTACTGCATGGTACCTGGATGCGGAGCTACATCAATGCACCCGCCATTGGGAAACTCTGAAGAGTGACTTCATAGGAACATTCAGACTGATAGGGGTTTTTGAGGTGCTTGATGAAGCTCTACAGGACATAGATACATTCATGTTTGGCAAGTATGGATCCTCTGCAGTATTCAGGGCACCGACATGGGAAACATAGATGTAGGATATTTTCAACTACCGTAGCTTGGCAAGGGAGGAAGGTGAAAATGATCCGCGGTCTATCTATAACCCAGAGTCAAAAGGGGAGCGCGCCGTTGAGGGACCTACGTTGAAATAAATGGATGTCACTAAGCCTCTCAAGCTGCGTGAAGTAAACATTGGGATGAAAGAGCACCCTAAGTTGGCTAAGATTGGGGACTAATGAGATGAGGATACAGTAGGAAAAGTGGCCGAATTACTTACAAAATACGAGGAATTATTCTTGAAAATGTTTTCAAAGCTAAAGGGGATCACGGGGGACTTAGGGGTCATGCATATCACTCTCAAACTTGATGCACGACCCATAAAGCAGCGACCTTATAGGTTGAACCCCAAGTATAAGAAGAAGGTCAAGGATTAACTCGATAAAATGCTTGCTACAAGTATCATCGAACCTGTTGAACAGTCAGACTGGGTCAGTCTAATGGTGGTTCAAGAGAAAAAAACTAAGTGGGAGATTCGGATTTGTGTGAACCTGCGCAAGTTGAATGATGTCTGCATTCATGATCCATTCTCGACACCATTCTCAAACGAAATATTAGACAACGTGGGAGGACAGGAAGCATACTCCTTCACGGATGGGTTCTAAGGATACCATCATATCAGAATTTCACTAGAGGACCACAACAAAACCACGTTCGCCATTGAGTGGGGATCGTTTCAGTATACTCTCATGTTGTTTGGACTCAAAAATTCCCCTGCTATCTTCTCGCGGGTCGTCGTCGCAGTGTTCAAAGAATTCATCCACAAGTTCCTCAAGGTGTATTTTGATGATTGGGCTATCTTCGGCCTAGTAAAGGTGCATGTATCAAACCTATGCATGATGTTGGATGCCTGCCAACAACACTAGATTTCCCTAAATATCAAAAAGTGTATCTTCTGCATACCCTTCAGAATCTTGCTCAGACACATAGTTTTTCGGCAAGGACTGATGGTAGATCTTGCCAAAATCATAGTTATCATAAACTTGCCAGTACCAACCATGAAGAAACAACTACGCTCAATCCTTGGACACACGGGTTACTACAGGAAATTCATTCAAGGCTATGCGCTGATTACTGCCCCTATGGAAAAATTGCTCAAGAAGGATGTTTCATTCTTTTGGAATGACGAATGTCAAATAAGCTTCGAGTTACTTAAATAAAATATGGTCTCGGCACCTATTCTCATCTTTCCTGATTGGGAGAAGGTATTTCATGTTCACATTGATGCATCAGGCATTGGTCTTGGGGCTGTTGTTACATAGCTGAGAGAAGGAGATATTGACCATCTGGTTGCCTTTGCAAGTAGGAAACTCTCTGGTGCGGAATGCAAATACTCCACCACAGAATGGGAGGGATTGGCCATGGTCTACGCTTTGCAGAAATATCAACATTACTTATTAGGAGGACAATTCAAAATGTTCACAGATCATTCAGCTTTAAAGTACCTAGTAAATAAACCTGTGTTGGTGGGGAAAATATGTCGATGGCTACTACTATTTTAGGAGTATGACTTTGAAATCATTGTCAAGCCGGAAAATCTGAATGCTGGGCTGGATCACTTGTCCCAAATAGAGAGTGGCGAGGAGCTAACCGACCTAGAAGCCAAATTTCATGATGCACAACTATTTTCTATTAAGGTAGTAGATGCACACTTCGCGGATATCATTTAGTTCTTGACTACTGGGACAAAACGTCCAGAGTACTCTGTACAATAGAAGAAAGAGTTAGTAACCCAGGCAACAGATTTTACCATCATCACAGGTCATTTATATAAGATGGGAGTAGATGAAGTATTATGATGATATGTTTTGGAGCATGAAAGGCATGCTATCTTGGCAGAGGCTCATGACGGAGTATTAGGAGGTCACTATGCAGGGAAAGCAACGACGCAAAAGATCTTGAGAGCTAGGTTATGGTGGCCAACCTTGCATAGTGACGCCCATGACTATTGTAAAGCATGCTATACGTTCCAATAAATGGGGAGGTTGTCTCGCAAAGATGAAATTCCCCTTCAACCACAAATGGCTCTACAAGCATTTGATAAGTGGGCCATCGATTTCATTGGGCCTATCAACCCACCAGGGAATAATACGGGTGCACGCTACATTATTACTACCACTGATTATGTAACTAGGTGGGAAGAAGCACAAGAAGTAAAGGATTTTACTGTGGATACCATTGTGCATTTGATCTTTGAACAAATCCTGACCAGATTTGGATGTCTGAAGATCCTCATGAGCGACAGAGGTATGCAATTTGTTAATGAAACAATCCAAGCACTGACCGAGGAGTTCCAGATCCATCATGCGAAGAGAACACCATATCACCCATAGGCCAACAGTGTGGTTGAAGCTTTTAATAAAATCTTGGAGCAAGCACTGACAAAGGTATGCAATGCTGATCGTAGCGATTGGGACGTGCACATCCCATCGATCCTCTGGGCCTATTGAAAAACCTGCAAGAAGCTAACAGGCAAAACCCCATTCAGGATGGTTTATAGTAAAGAATCCATTATGCCCATGGAGTATATTGTCCCTAGTCTACGTATCACCGCATTTACAAACATGGCAAAACTTGACCTCATGGAGGAGTGCTTAGAGCAGCTTATGGCTTTGGAGGAAGATCGGTTTCTTGCGAATTTCCATTAGCAAGTCCAGAAGGCCCATGATAAAGCCTGTCATGATCAAAATATTCACCAGAAGACATTTGTGGAGGATGAATTGGTCCTCTTATACGATATCCAACTTGCAAAGAATCCTAGGAAGTTTCGGCAGCATTGGCTTGGTCCCTACACTGTTAGGGAGATCACGATGGCTAAGTAGTTAGGCTTGCTACCCTGCGCGGTGATATGCTCCCAGGCTACTTCAATGGTAGCCAACTCAAACCATATCAGATCAAATGACTCTATGGTTGGAGTAGCCATACAGGCGTGGGTGGAGACCCCACCACCATAGTGTCTCGGGACGAGTCAGAAGATTATGTTGGGGGACTGTTGGAACAGGGTCCCCCAAAGGTTGTGAATTGGGACAATTTTGAGTATTTTTGTATATTTTTGGCATATTTTAGTCTAGCATAGGGGTTTTGGGGTGGGTCAAAGCCCCAAAAGAATTGTAATGAGTCAAAGGGTAGACCTAGAGTCCAAAAACCACGGTTTACGGACCATAGGAAAGATTAGGCTAGATCGTTATAAATAGAAGGAAATTTTGAGTCAATAGCGGCAAGGAATTAAGATTGGTGTGAATTAAGAATTAGTAGATTTTCTTGGGTTATTGGGGAAAGGAATCCTGCTAGCTGTGTGCGCAGAGTTCCTCAGTCTTGCTGTGTGCAGACCCTACTGCTGTGTGTGCAGGTTGGGTTTTGGGTATTGTAAAAGGATCTGAAGGATTAATGAAAGCAGAAGGTTGTTGGAATATCTGAATCTGTTAATGTGAATCTATGATATCTATTATGTTATGCATGTTTTTGTGTTAAGCTTTGAAAGTAACTATGTCATTTTCTTATGCTACGTTGACATCTGATCTGAATCTCTCTATATACTTTATGCAAGAATATCTGCGATATTAGTTGCGTTATTGTTCTGTATTCGTCGTTTACTGTGATTATAATTGGTATTGTGCACATGGATGCGAAGGGATATATAGATCTGGGTTCTGTGATATACGATCTGGTAATTGTGAATACAAATGCAGCTCTGCTTGACTTACCCACCCTCTCCCAGGGTGTGGAAACCTGGTTCCAAGACCCTCCCATAATGCTTCGGGTGAGACTTTGGCCTGCGCAAGCAGGGCACTGCTGAAAGGGCCAATAGTATAGGGGTTTTTTGGCAAATCTTAACCTCCGAACCTGGGTCAAGACCCCTCAAGCCAATAGTTATTTCATCAATGTGTCGGAAGTATGTAGCAATGTTATTATCTTCTTTCATTCTGAGTTGCTCAAATTTTTCTTTGTAGATTTGAAGCTTTGCTTCTTTGACATTTGAGTCACCTGCATTTATATTCTCAAGCTTGTCCCATACATTTTTGGCTGTTTTATAACCCAACACCTTATGATAAGCATATTCAATAAGTCCACTGAAAATAATATTCTTTTCTTTTTCATAATTTACGAAATTCTTCTGACCTTGTTCATCTGTGGTTGGTGTAAATCCATTTTGAACAGTGCCCCATACTTCATAACCTTGCGCCAAGAGATAGATCTCCATTCTTCCTTTCCAAAGTGCATAATTATTTTCATTGAATATAGGTACGCCATTCTTGGTATGCTCCATGACCTCCTTCCAGTTGTTAAACTGCTATTGAAGGAACCAAGATCTGATACCAATTGTTGGAAATAATAAGAGGGGGGGGGGGGTGAATCAATATTCCTTTCAATTAGTATTATTATTAATCTTTTAGAGCATTAGTTAATCTTCAATTATTATCAATATTTTTACAATGATAACAGTAAACAAAAGGAACTCAAATGCACACAAGTTTTAAGGTGTAAACCCCCTCTGGGACAAAAACCACCTAAATGATTTTCTAATAATTCTTTAATATTCAACTCCAATTGAAAATAAAGCTTCAAATTCCTAGAATATAGAAAATCATTCTTCTCCAACTCTCACTAGATGGACACTCCAATGCCCGATATTCTTCAATAGTCAACTGAACGGATGCCCCAACACCCAATGAGCTACAACTCACCCTAGCAACACCCTACCACCCTGAAGTTTTCACAGGCTTGAACTTTTTGGTGACTTCATGCATCAACCTAGCAACACCCTACCACCATATAGAAGAATAAAAGAATAATGGACTCCTATACCAGGGAAAATGGTCCACTTTACAATGATATAAAATGATATAGAAGAAGAAGACATACTAGACCATAACCTCAACTATGACACAACCACCAAATGATGATCCTAGACCTCTCGAAACTACCTCTTCAAGTCTTGGCAGAAAGAAAATTGTAAAATTTTTACAATGATGCTTTTACAATGACTCGGTACAATGATACCTTTACAATGACTGTATGCAGTGCTTCCCACTTGAAGACTTCATGTAGTGAAATTCTTGCTATTGTTATGCACCTTGATTGCTGCTCTTGTCATGCTACCCTTTATCACTCTTCAGAACATTATATCATGCATTGAGTCTTATCTTGATCAATATATAATACTTGCAAAAAGTCTTCAAGGAAATACCCATGACATGATAATAGAAAAAATTACCTAATCCTGCAGAGGACATGTCAGTGCTAAACAAAAAAAAAAACAAATTAGAATACAAAGAAACTAATGTAATTAAAAGATGAACATGCATATACAAAATATAATTACCTGGAGCTTACCTCTGTTGCATCATTTTTTTGCAGCTTGCTTTGCTTTGCTGCCCTAGAAATTCTAGTCCTTTGTAGCCCTTGAAAACACATGATATAGTTTTTTCTTGCCTTCTAGGAGCTCGATATTAAATTTGATGCATCTCTGTTATTTCAGATACCCAATATGTTATTTTCAGTCTTGTAGTAGCCCTATGAGTCTTCTTTCCAATGCCATTGTTACACAACATTTTTTCACTGTCCCTGCAATCACTACCCCGCACATTGGAGGACCATTTCTGTGACTTCTATGTAGTGTCATGCCTTGCAAAAAAGTGCCATTTCATTCCTTGCCATGAGAAGAAAATTTCCTCTGTTGACTATTCCTGGAACAGACCATCAAAAACATATGATTTTGGGTAGGCACTGGCAGGAAGTAATGGCCTCGCGCCCATAGAGAAATTAGCACTGGGCCCTATGCCCATTGGCACTCTGTCTCAGTGGATTTCCCGCGCAGAGCTATTTTTGGAAATTTTGTTAAAATATAAGCGAATTTTCCATTGCCAACCACTTCGTGAGTGGAGTCAGCATGGGTTGTTCAACTGAATAATATTGAACATATTTCTTTGGCTTCTTGTTTCCTACATTTTAGAAACCTCCCAAAGGATAAGGCCTTCCTTCCACCATTTGAGGGATCCCAACCTCCTCCTCGTCTCCTATAAATACATCTCTCTCACATAGATGCAGCTAACTAAAATTTTTGTACAATAGCTGAAATGGTTGAATAGTTGAACAGTCTGATAAAGCTGGTGTGAGATAGAGAAGAGAGAGACCTATTGTTGAGAGAGAGTCTAGGCTTATCGCCTTGCTAAACCTAATTCACCGACGAATGCTCGAGACTCGTTTTGAGTGGACCCATTGAAGGAGGATGCAATGTCAAGGCTCTTTTGGTTGTAAACTCTTTCTCTCTTCTTATTAATACATGACTGATGTTTTGGTTCCCATTTTGCATATGATATGACTAATATTGTGCAATATGTTTAATTCTCCTTGACCAATTAGATAGTTATGAATGAAAGTATTTTTTTTTATGCTGTTATTGTTCTCTGATCCTTGTGCAGGCACCTGAGTACCACCGCTGAAGCACCGCGACGTGTTGGGATGAATATCAGGAGACTACTGCTACAGCTATGACAACTACATTGGAACAAAAGTAGGAGATATATCCCGACTCAGTTTCATTCATTAACTAAGAATCAACGCATTATCATGTCCTCTTGCTATTAGACCCACCCTAGGGCTAGAGGGACCACCTCTCTCCCCAGAGGGTATTTACCTACACAACAAGTTGGAGACTCCACTGGGGATAAGTGAGTATTTGTCGTCTCGTTGTTCGTCGAGCGTTTTCTTGTGGAGTCAACTTTGGTCATTTCATCATTTTTGTGGTTTGCTTGACTTTTCTGACTATCTTCAACCATCCTATACAGTTCCAAAGTATCAAGTCTGACCTATGCTTAGTGTTTTTTATTTTTTTTCCCGTGGTTTTCTAGCTTGATGCTAATTTTATTTGAACATTTGCACTGATTGGTGCATGTTTCTTTTGGCATAGGCAGACTAACCCCTGTTTAGCGTGATTATAGCTAAAATGTCACGCCGAATCCTATAAGATTGAATTTGGCCTCTTTTCTGCATTTTTGTCAGTGTTTCTTGGCTCTGGATTGGTTTTTTACCTTGAAATTGGTGTACTGAGATTTTTTTGACTCTGTAGTCTCGGTCTTCTCAGTTGTTTGTCCATTATCTCATCAATGAAGTTTGTAGCCCTAGGGTTTCTAGGTGCCTTGTGCTGTTTTTCCGGTCCTCTCCTCACTGAGCCTTCTAAGTTAAGTTCAAGTCACTTTGATCTTTGTCATTTCAATTCAATGACTGATTTTTTTAGTCTTCCTTTCGGTTCTTCATGTCTTTGGTTTGTTGAATGATCGCCTTTGTTTTCGTTTAGCTCTCCATTCATCAGTTTGAGCATATATTACATTGCTCGTTGAATCGGTCCTGAAATCCCTTTGTTTTCTTGTAAGAGTGCATTCATGTTTTGAGTGTGTTTTATGTTTGTATTGCATTGGTCTCTTTGCCTTAGATAGTTACATTCGTAGTGCTCAAAACTAGTGCTTATTTTTCTTTTTAGTGTAACAGTGCATTGTTTGCCTCATTCATCTAAAAAGACAAAATTTGTATTCTTCCACTTAAATTGAAAATGAAAATGTTCTTTTGCATTACTAGCTCTTAGGGAACTAGGAAAGAGCTTTGGTTTTCTGATTTGGTTGTATTAGATGCATTAGTGAAATTCTTCTTGTGATTCAATCGATTGATGCTTTTTCATAGATTCCTATCCTTCTCTTAGCTAGCGTTCATTGAATGGAATTTATTTTCTTCTGCATATAGTTTGCATTAAGAATTCGAGATCACATTCGTTAAGGCCTTGAAATCGCAACATTAATTCAATATCAACCTTAAAATGAATTCAATCAACCTAAGGAAGTATTGAAACCTAACGCACATATTTTAGAGGTCTAGGCTAGTGACGTGTTCCAGCATTGTAAAACCTAGTAGCTGTCATTTTCCATATGGAATTAGACATCACTAGCATGGACTTGTGCTCCCTGTACCGTTGCATATATAAAGGGATAACCTCATAGGTTACAATCCTTTATCCATAGGAAGTCAAGTCTGCCACCCTCTGACCGTGATACACTGAACATAACATTCGGGGATATTTCCTGCATGTACATCAAGTCCTTGGTCATTTATCTTTCATTGGATCACCAAGGTGTATATTTCATTTCATGGAAACTTGGTACACCCTCTTGCTTAGATTACCTAAGTAGTCATTTTGGTCTTTATGTGACTCTATAAAAGTGAAAAGATCATTGAGAACTTTTCCTTTCATGCTTGTTCAATTTGAAAGTGACTAGAGTCATCTTTTTCTTGTTTCTAGAATCTTAAAAGATGAAACAACAAAGTTTCATTTCAATGTCATAAAATTAACTACCTACGATCACATGCCCGTTAAAGATATTTTCTTTGCTTGTTTTTTGTAGTTCCTTAGTGTTTGGTCTTGAAGCCTCAAATAGGCTATCTCGTTTCCTTTCTGTTTGAAACATGGTCATAGTGGCAGAACCACCAGTTTTTTCGTCCTCTTCATTATCCCCTAGTAGTTATCCTTCTCCTGAAGTTTCTTCGGAAGCATCTCAACCCACTAGGTCTATCGATTTTTGGCAGTCACTCCTTTCAAAAATCTTACCTCTTGCTACTCGATACCCTCTTGACGAGCCATTTGATATCAACTAGCAACCTTGGGACACTTGGTCTAGTTTTGGGAGCGAGGAATAATTCCCTCCTCTTACTTAGGGATCACCCTCACTAGCTACTGCCTTACTGGGCACTGTTCATCGTCTTTTTTGCGATCAAATTTCTTTCTCTAACATGGATTCTTCGAGTCCCATTAGTAGTGAAGAGCTTTATGTTTCTACAAGAGAATATCAGCTCCATCTAGGGAACTTTCCTTATGTCTCAGATCAACCTTACTCAAAACCAGTGTCTCTCCCATGTGGTTATCAAAATTTGGGTCAGATTATTAGTGGCATTCAATCATTGTATCCAAATCCAATATGGGCAGACACATCAACTCATTTCATGAGTTCAGATGTCTCAGTATCGGAGGCATCACCCTCGACTCCTGTGACATCGACGATTGTAACCTCTGTTCCTTTCTGACCCACTGTCTGTGTGGCTTCATTTTCACCGGTTGTTAGTATGAATCCATCATTATCGGGGCATTCTTTTGTCCATAGGTCTATTTTTATCAATCCCACGCTACCTGTTAGGCCCACCATGAGTGGATCACAACATCGTGTTGTGGAAATCCCACCTATTTGCACTGCACCTATGGTTCTACTTCCATTCATAGCAGTTATACATTTGATGAGTATATTTTTTCCATTAAACAACAATATTATACCTCTCAGGGTCTTCAACAATATAATTCTATCCCTCAGGGTTCTCAGCAGTTAGCAATTTATAGAAATCCTCCACATCATTATGTCATATATGGTAATCCCGTTTATTTGACTCTGATTGATCCTAGTCAGTTCACCTACCAACAGGGACAACCATCTGGTTCACAAGGACAACCCTTCTAGGGAAAACCTTTGATCCAGCAGGGACAACCCTCCAGTTCACAGGGAAAACCTTATGGTCCGCAAGGGAAACCCTTTTAGGGATGGCCTTCAGTCCAACAAGGAAAACCCTTCGGTCCTACTGGTCCATCTCATGTTCAACAACGTGCATCTTATCTCCCTGGGGGGGGGGAATCTATCTACAATAGGGACAAAATTTTGTGCAACAACATCAAACTTACGTTTAGCAAGGCCAAACTTTTGTACAACAAGGAAAATCCTATGGTCCTGTGCTAGGTAAACTTGGTCTTCAGAGACAACCTGTCTTGTCCCAACCATCAGGCCAACCTTTTCCTCAAGGGAAACTTGGTGGACCTCAGTATTTATCCAACCTGCTCTATAGGGATAGCTTGCCCAACCTCAGTGTCCAGGCCAACTTGCTCCGCAGGGACAGCCTGCCCAACCTTAGTATCCGAGTCAACTTGCACCCCAGGGACAAACTGTTCAACTGCAAGGCACCACATATCTTCCTCTAGGTCAATCTCAGGTCGTATATAGTGCGCCCCAAGGTGTTGCTTGCATCCCTCAAGGTCAATCTCATATGGTATACAACGCTCCTCAGAGTATTGAATATCTTTTGCCAGGTCAAACTTAGGTGTTGTATAATGCACCTCAAGGCACTGCTTTCATTCCATAGCAAAATCCAAATGTTTCTCAACAAGCACCTTATTGGTATGCTCAGAATCAATATCCTGGTCCTTAACCCACGTATGGGTAGAAATTTCAGGCTTATAACCCCTATGGACAGAATCCTCCAGGACAAAACATATGGGTGAAGAATTTCTCTCAACCTGGGTGGAATCTGAATGCTAGTGTTTATCAATGACTTGTAATGCCTTTCAATACTTAATTACCTTTTCTTTCTACGTTGAAACTGCTCGATGTGTCAAAGTTGACGAACGATCCAATCCTTCATAATCCATATTGGCCTCCAGTTCCAACCAAAATTCCTGGCGATTGTCCCACGTTTGAGGGAAAGTTCGGAGAAGACCCCCAAGTGAATGTTATGACATACCAACTTTGGTGTTCCTCTAAATATTGGGTTGACAATTCTATCCAACTCTGTCTTTTCCAACGGACTCTTACTGGTGCCGTTGCCAAGTGGTACATCGAATTATCTCATAGTGTCTTCCAAGATTTCAACTCTTTAGCCATGGTGTTTCTCACACACTTTCAGTTACTGGTTCGGTAAGAAATCAAGACACACCTCCTCACATCCTTGAAGCAAGATCGAGCTACCCATATCTCTGATCATATTCATGAATGGAGGTGTCGTCGTCACCTGATCAAGTTTGAGATTCCTCATCAACTTCTAACTGATTTGTTCACTACCTCCTTCATTGCTCTGATTGTTAAGCACATCGCTATAGGGACATGCGTTACTGAGGAACAAGTCATTGCTCGTGCCCAGTACCTTGATCTTGTGTACTCTCAGTTTGACACATTTTACGAACTCTTGCCTGATGCTCCTATACATGGAACTTCCAAAGCACCAACGACGCCCTCTGTTGACGGTATCATCAGTTCCGTGTCTTGGAATTCTCAGAAGTCTCCTCCTATAAATCCTGGGAAACAAAAATCTACTCCTTCTAATGATACTGCATCTCAGCCGGCCCCGAATTCTATTAAAACCACGAAAGTGAATGCTGTTCAGGCCAATCCAGTAGATAAATCTTCCAAGGGTAAAAAGAAGAGTAAAGGTAAGGCCAAAGCCGATACCCCAAAATAGGATTGTCAGAAATCTCATGTTGATGATGGTCTGCAATGTAAACTGAAGTATCCTTTCTTGATTTTTGACGAAGAGCACTACACCAAGGACTGTCCCCGACGGGCCGCAGTGAGCTGATTGCTCAAAGGCACCCAAGGAACTTTGGTTGTTCTCAAAGAACCGTTTTAGTCATAGCAGACTCAGTTGGTAGAGAAACCTCAGTCCTCTGCCCCATTTGGCTCTCAGGTTTTCATGATGAACGGTCCTACATTTTTTTCTATTGCTACCCGGTTGAAAGATTATATCGAACCTCGTCAGGAAGTAGGGAAAGAGATTGTTAATAGTCCTCCTCCGTCACTTGCTTCTGGCCCTCTTCAGATTGAAAGGCCCAGTATTGAGTCCGTTGTATGGCCACCTTCCAAAGGTGTGCTCCGTCAGTTTTCTTACAATCCTAATGCTTGTGCTGCTCAGCATTATAGTATTGTTGAGGATTTGGCTCAGGCACCATCTGCTATGTCTGCATTAGAAGTACTTCAGAGTTTTTTGTCTCAACGAAAGGCTTTTCTATCTGCCATTGGTGGGGTTGAATCCACTGATTCGAGCCTTATCACTTTCGACTTGGAGAATTTCGTTCCACGTCTCCCTCACCAGCTTGCACTGATAATCCAAGTTGGGATTAATGGACTGAATATCCATAGAGTAGTCATGGATGAGGGTGCGTCTATGTGCGTCATGTAATATTCCTATTAGAAAGCCATTGGTTCTCTAGCTCTAAATTCATCTCCAAATTCTCTAGAAGCGTTTGATGGAAGGGAATCTAAAACTCTTGGTCTTCTTTCTAGTTTACCGATTACTCTAGAACGAAAAACAGTTAATGTCGAGGTTGAAGTAGTTGATGCCAAGCTCAATTACAATCTTCTCCTCCTTCGTAGTTACACTCATGACATGTTATTCATTCCATCCACCCTATTTCTTTTTTTGCAATTTCCACATGAAGGAAAGGTCATTACTGTCAATCAGTTGTCTTTTTTCACTTCTTCATCTTCTGAGAGCAACGTTCCATACGTCGATAAAATTCCTACACCTTATGAGAGCGTAGGGATGGGTATTTTCAAAGATCCTTCCCTCATGGGTATTTTTCCTCTTCCTCCACCCAACATTGTTAAGGTTAACATGATCCCCAAGTCTTCCGATCCGTGGATCATCCCTTGACTCGAGCAGATTGATTCATTTTGAGATTCGATGCCATTAAGTCCGATCGAGATTTATTATTATGAACTCATTTCGCCTTTGGATCCTCCGCCTCCTAATCATGCTCCTTTAGGTATGTCTCTTGACGCTTATTCTCAATCCCCTTGGCTTGACGATTCAGATTCGCCCAATCCCTTGAGTGAAATATTTCCCTCCGAGCTAGTTGTTGAATTGCTACCCAATAATTCCCCAAAAGAAGAGCATCTTCTATATTTAAAGAGGCTTGATGAAACTTGTTGCTTTGCTTCTCTGATCACAGAAGCATAGAAAAATCACGTCAAAGCTCATTTTGACCAGCCAGTTTCCCCTTGTTCCTTTATAGAAGGAGACTTCATCCTCCTGCACAAACAAGCTCACGATAAGCTGGGGGCAGGAAAATTTCAACCCATGTGGCATGGGCCCTAAATTGTTAAGTGCGTTTTGCAGAATGGGGCTTATGAGCTTATTGATTATGAAGGTCATACTCTAGATTAGCCCAGAAATGGGTTGTATCTTAAAAAGTAATATGCATGATTCATTCGTGCATGTTTCTTTGTACATAGGTGTTTTTTTAATTTTTGTACATTTTTTGCTTGGTATGCTTTGTGAGCATTTTTCCTATTTATTGGATCGTTGCTTATTGTGTAGATGTCTATTACTCCTTATGTTGGTTTTGCGGATGGTGCTTTCCGCATTACTCGGAATCTGTCTTCGGCAACCTAGGTGATTTATGATCATCCTGGTGGGTTGATAGATCTTCAAGGTATCTGTCTAGGACAGACTACAAACAATGTCGCTGAATATAGTGTTTTTATTGAACTATTGACTGAGGCCATTGCTCTCAACATTCGTGCATTGATTGTTAACCTAGAATCACAACTTGTTGTTCTTCAACTTAATGGGAATTATTATGTTAGAAATCCTCACACCTTAAGGTTTTATTTGTGTGTTCATTTACTGGAAAGACATTTTGATTAAATTACATATCAACATATTCCTAGAGGAATGAATGAGTTAACTGATACAACAACCAATATTGTATTAGATAGACATTTGTGTAATTTGTAAAACATCATTATTACATGGCAAGATCCATACAGGAAAATATATATGTATATATATATATATATATATATATATATATATATATATATATATATATATCGAGTGTTTGCATCCACATGCATCATAAGTTCAAAAAATATGTATGTTTCAGTTACATCCTTAGACATCATGTCCCTCAAAAAATATGCGGAATTAAAAACCTTGGTGTCTAGTCAATGTGACGCTCATGATAGCACGTCACTACCCATACAAGCAGCCTCAACAAGTGGTGATGATGGTTCAACACCCCTATAGTGTGTCTCTGGTACACGCGAGGAACATCATCAAATTGTGCATAGTCTGGGATCCCACGAGATATTCCCTCCAAGTTTCATATTATTTCCTCCTCTTCACCTCCCTCACCATGAGGGGCCACATCAAAGTCACTGGGATTCCTCCGTGCTATCAGGGACATGCTTGCAGGTCTTTCTGGGCCAACATCTGCAATACATGGATTACTGTCAGAACATGCATAAAAAAAAAAATCCATAGTACTCAACAAAATAAAAAATGAGTCTTACCCAATGCTCCATCCCAATCCTCTCCTTCTGGGAGTGGGAGATCTGCATCACTAGTGAAGTCCATGCTGGAATAGGGCTAGCCCTCCATGAAAATCAGTTGTCGGCGGAGCTACTCAAATAACTTTGGTCTCCAAGACATTTGTTGACCACCCCTTGATCTTGGAATCAAATCTGCCCAACAGACCATCCGTAGCTCCTAGGCTGGTGGTGTCGTAACTATTACCTCCTGACATTGGAAAATTGGTAACCATTCCAAGATGAAAGGTACCAAGATGGACCCGTAGCCAAACTTCTTCAGCTTATCATTCTTGCATTTTGTCAGCTGGAATTTTATGTTGATTTTTAATGCCTCTACCTAGTTGTAGAGTGTTGGTTCCATGCAATCCACTGCAATAAGTAACTGTGTATTTTTGGCCTCATGTGGAGCCTGAACTCCAGCAGCTCGCATGATGGTGTGTAGCACTACTCTGAGTGTCAGATCTGGAATGGTTTAGATATCCACCTTCCCACTTTTGGATTCTTTCCATGCTCCTCAACACACTCAGTCGATAACCATGCTCATTTTCCCTATTGTGGTCCGAGTACCTATCAGGATTGGTACTTCCCTCCTCCGCGACAATCCGGTTATGAAGTAAATATCCAAGACCTTAATCTCAAGTTCGAGATCGCGAATAATGAATCTTTCCTAATCAATGTCCCAAAAACTAATCAAGTACTACAATAGCTCTGGTTGAGCTCTGAGACATGGTGCCATAAAGAATTTCTTAAGCCCATAGTCCCTGAGAAATTCCATGCATCTCTCATTGCCCATGGCTTCCTCATATTCTTCACTATGGTCTCGTTCTTTCCATTCGATCACCATTTTGTTCTTTCACACCTAAAAAAACATCCATATGGTTGTCATTATCCAAATAAAATGATTTTGAAATGGTTAAATTGGGCTCATTGTTTGAATCTACAAGCTTAAAATGGTTTCTGCCATTTGCGCAACTGTTTTAAAAATAGTCGCGCCAATTGGCGCACTCCTGTTTGATTTTTAGGTCGGTTAGCGCAAGTCTGTGCCCAATACTCGACGCACTGACTGTAGCACCCTAGTTTTTACAAAACTCCCCCCATAGATCTCCGAAGATGGTTGCAGGTAATGAAAATGATATCAAAATGCAGGGAAGGATATGAGTTCTCACATGGAACAGACAGATTCGCGATTGGTCTTCTAGATGGCCCGCTATCAGCTTTGCAAAATCACAGTGAAAAAAGATAACAATTTGCTCACAAGAGATAAAAGTGAAAAGTAATTTATTTTTTACCATTTTTGGCATTTTATAAACTTTTCAGAACCCTAATTAGGTTTTAAAGCATATTTTTCGATTATTGTGCTATTTTATTTCAAAAAATGGGTTTTAGGTGCATCTCTTGTGCAACGACAGGTCCTCGACGTGACGAAAATGAAGTGATGAGTTTTATTTTATACTTTTTTAGACTCGATAAAAACATGAAAAAGTCATCCCTGGAGTCATCTTTCAGCTCTTTTGAATCTCGAAAATTGAGAATATTGTCGAGACCCTTGTCATTTTGAACTCGTTAAATGGCTGCGAAACGATATCTACCCAGTATATGTTTACCCCTTTTATGGGCTAGGATGGATTATTTACGAAAAACGGATATGTTAGCCTATCGTGACTAAAAGGTTCTCTCAGAAATAGTTTTCAACCTTTTGAGATCTGTGAGACTACCTACGAAAAGGGACCTGCTAGAGTTTTCTTTTCTGTTTCTTTTCAAACTCTCTAAACATGAAAATATGTCGAGTTCTTCCTTTGTCAGACTTGTTAAAACTTAAATGACATCGGGAACTGTCACCATGACGTAATCGAGTTCCTCCTTCCTAGGGCTCATAAAACATACTAGGATGGATTTTTCCGAAGGAAAAACTTACACGACAAGCATATGTTATCCCCTTCAAGCTTGTTTTCAAAAAATAATTGGGGTACTTGCCAACAATGGTGGGGGAAAATGGAACCAGTTCTTAGTTGTGTCGGTAGTATGTCGCTCTTGAACATGACACTCATCTGCATTCTTGTCGGGTTGGGGACATCTCATTTCGTAATTTTTTGCCTTCATGGGTTTGGGTAATATTTTTTGACCTCTCATTTTCTCTTTGCCACATTCTCATGACCTCAGATCCCTTGATTTAAAATACTTCCAAATCTGGAGTCGTGTCACTGATATGTTCAAGAGAAGTTTCCTTTTACAGTTTTCAACCTCCCTCTGATCCTCTGTTTGGTCCTAATTCATTATCATCATATTCCTCTGTCTCATGTCGATGATGTGGGAGACATTATGGCCCACCTTTGACCAGGTCACTTCCTATCGACTCCAGCTCATTATCCAAGAAATTTATCTAGAGACTCCCTTCCGGTACCTTGGAGCTTGCACGCCTCAATGGCAAGTTCTTCGCATTTGACGACAGGTCCGTATTATTGGCCTTCAATCAAGTAATTCTATGGGTGTTCGATTCTAGATCAATTTTCACATTCTATGGACTATACTTGTTGTACCTTGAGAGCCATTATCATTATTGGTGGTTTCTCTCATGCCTGTTAACAACTTTCATCATTGGCTGGTAATCAGGTAACTTTCTTGCATGTTTGACTTCAGCTCACATATTCGCATGCTTGAATTTGTACTTGTTCGGGTCGAGATGGAGCACAAGACCCTGGGTTTTGTCTAATAAAATCCAGGCTGTGGGATATTTTGGTTTATCATGAATTTATGCATGAATCTTTTGATTCGATGACTGCGACCATACCTGAGTCTATTTATTGATTCTTATTACTGGATGGCTACGTCCATACCTCAGATCTCATTTTTATATGTACTCTATTATTGATGGCTACACCCATGCCACATGTTCATGTATCATATATATCATTTGTATTTGTAGTTGAAGGTCTTTTGACGGCAGTTTTTTGTTTGAACGCATTCTCGTAAAGCATTTCACTCCTCCCTCTCTCTTGCACCTCATGCTTTAGGGGGCATCTGTTACACAAAATTTGTCACTGTCCCTGCGATCCCCATCCCACACATTGGAGAACCATTTCTGTGACTTCTATGTAGTTTCATGCCTTGCAAAAAGTGTCATTACATCCCTTTCCATGAGAATAACATTTCCTCCATTGACTATTCCTGGAACAGACCATCAAAAACATATGATTTTGGGTCGGTTCTAGCAAGCAGTTATGGCCTTGTGCCCATAGAGAAATTATAACTGGGCCAAGTGGCCATTGGTGCTCTATCTGAGTGGATTGCTTGCCGTTACACAACATTTTGTCACCGTCCCTGCAATCCCTCGCCCCACATATTGGAGAGTCATTCCCGTGACTTGTGAGCAGTGTCATACTTTTCAAACACCTTCTTTGCATCCTTCTGCATAAGGACATAATTTCTCCTGTTGGACATTTCCTAAAAAAAACACACAAAACCTATGTTTTGGCCTTGGCGCAGATAGCCAGTTCACCCCTCACACCAATGTGGAATATTTTCACTAGAGCCCGTGCCACTTAGTGCTTTGTCTCTGTGCAGCACCCGCGCCGAGCTGTTTTAGGAATGTTTTAAAAAAAATTAGAGGCAGAAGTTTCCTTCTAACCACCTCAAGGATGAGTCACTAGAAGTGGTTAAGCTGATTAGCCACAGATCTCCCTCTTTAGGTAGTTTTTTCCACCTCCCATGGAACACTCCTTGAAGATAGGCCTCCCTTCCATAATTATAGGGATCCTAACCTCTCCCTCTCCCTCTATAAAAACATGCCTTCTCCCTTTATGAAAGCTAGCTGAACTTGGAGAAGAATACTATAGTTGAGTAATTGCTATTGAGAAGGTAGAACCAAGGAGAACTCCGTAGAGAGAGGCCTGTCCAAATTCCCAACGCGCCTTTGTGAGACGCACTCCGCTTGAACCTTATTGGAGGAGACTGCAATGTCGAAGCTTGGTTGTACTCTTCCTTTCATTTATTAATATACTCGACTATGGTGTTGGTTCCATCATTGTGTTATGTTGTTTATTTAATGAAATTGATTTAGTCCTCTTCGACTGACTAATAGTTACGAATGTGAATTAGTATGTTTTGTATTTCCGTTGTTTCTTGTGTGTGTGCAGGTGTCCAAGTGTGAAAGTGAGCGGATCATGATCTGTCAAATCAGGAGCGAGAGGCAGCCACTCTTTTCGACGACAACAACAGCATAGGAACTACGGTAAGTCATCTATCGAATCTCTGTCCATTTGTTAACTAGGAATCAATATTATAGCTTGTTTTGTTTATTGTTAGACCCACCCTAGGGCTAGTGGGATCGCCTCTGTCCGTAGAGGGAATTTACCTCACCAACAAATTGGCAACTCCACTAGGGATTAGTACGAGTTTGTCTTTCATCCATTAGGTCTTATTTTTGGTTTTTTCTTAATTATTTTTCCTTTTTTGATTATTCTGTTAAGTCTAAGACCCTTGTTCAGCCCTAGAGGATCATATCTGACCTCTGTCCTTCAAAATTTTTCCCTTTTGCCTGAGTGAACTGGCTTGGCGCGCTTTCTGTTTAGACAGTCGCGCTGACTGGCACTAGTTTCTAGTGTTGCGCCTGCACCATCCCCTGTTTGGCGCTGATTACAACAAAATAGCCAAGTTGACCCCTGTAGGTTTTAGGGTTTAGTCTGTTTTGAAGATTTTTGGTCAGTACTTTTGCTTCTGGGTTATTTGTAGGTATGACTTGAGTGCTTTGGGATTTTTTTTTATTGTGATCAGCTTTCTTCTTTCAGTTGTTTGTCCATTTCCTATCAGCATCGCAGCCTTATGGTTTTTAAGTGCTTTCCTATGTTGAGCCTCCTATAGGAGTTTGAGTCTTTTGTTTCATAGTCAGCTTCATTCCTTGTTTGGTTGCATTCAGCTCCCTTGATCCGTTTGAGTGATTGCATTGGTTGAATGATTCTTGCCTCTTTCGTTCAATTTTTCTTCTTGTCACTCCAAGCATGGATCACACTGCTTGCATGGGTCTGTTTTGAAATCTTTCTTCAATTTGAGAGATTGCAACGTTGGTTTGAGTTTTGTTATGTTTGTTTTGGGTTGATTGAAATTATTTCGCTTCTCTCGCATTAACGTTCTCGAACTAGTGTTTTGGTTTGTTTTTCATGTCATTTAGTGCACTGTTTTCTCTATTACATTGAAAAAAAAATAAAAATTGTTTGCATTCTTGTTTGCATTGTGAAATTGAAAGTTTTTTGCATATCTAGCATTAGACAATTCTAGGAAAGATTTCTCATTTTCATTAGCTTGCATCGCATACTGTAGTGGATGCTTTCACATGTTCTCATTATTTTTTATTGCTTGAAAACTCCTAACTTTCTCGTAGATAGATTTTCATCCAATGAAATGGTATCTTTTGGCATGTAGCTTGCACTTAGGGATTTTTGAGATCCAACATTCGGTAGGACCTTGGAATTGAAGCGTAAATACAAGATCAACTTAAAATTTACTCAATTAACCTAAGGTAACATTGAAACCTAATAAAACGTCTAGTGGTCTAAGTTAGAGATGTGTTCTAGCGTCTTTAAACCTAGCAGCTGTCACTCGCCATCTCACTTCAGACAGCACTAGTATGGACTTGCGCTCCTCGTACCGTTGAGTATATAAAGGGAGACCCCTCTAGGTTGCAATCCTTTTAACTGTAGGAAGAAGAGTCTACCGCCTTGTAACCGTGATACACTAAACACAACATTCGAGGAGACTACCTGCACGTACGACAAGTCCTTGGTCATTCTTCTTTCATTTGATCACCAAGGTGTATATGGAAGTTCACGGAAACTTGGTACACCATTTTACCTAGACTACCTAAGAAGTTATTTTCGATCTTTACTGACTCCATAAATTTGAAAAGATCATCAAGCACTTGTCCTTTCATGCTCGCTTAAAACTGAAAGTGACTAGATTCATCTTTTTCCTCTTCGTGACTGTTAAAACATGAATCAACGAATATTTGGTAAAATAAACTACCTACGATTACACGCCCATTAAAGTTTGATCACTTGGCCTGTCTTTGTTTGGATTGGTTTTTGTCCAAGAGTCTTTGTTTTCGATCTTTTTTTCCTTTTCTGGTGTGCTACATTCATAGTGGTGGAACCATCAGTTTCGTCTAGTGGTAGTCCTTTCTCAGATGATTCATGTGAAACTTCTGAATCCTCTAGGTCTACTGAGCTTCAACAGCCTATTCTCCCGTCAAAGTACCCCTTTGGATAATCAATTGAGCTCACTTGGCCTCTTTCAAATGCTTGGTTTGGTTTTGGGGTCGGGGAGCATTTTCCCCACTTACATCGGGATTGTCGTTTTTGGTTACTATCATACCTCCAAGTCCCCGTAGTATTTTACAAGATCTCATGGAAGATTCAGACATGGAATCGTCTAATCCTATTGGTAGTGAGGGGATTCCTATTTTTGATGAAGAATACCAACTTTTTCCGGAAAAAATCCCTCAAGGGTTTGCTCAATCTTCACCTCGGTGTCACTTCTAGCTGGATATAGGTCTTTGGGTTAGATTATGGCCAGTATTGCCTCCATGGCAGCATCAACTTTGTCGAAGGGGCTGGTCCTTCCATCATTAGGGATGTCGCCAATGACACCTGTCTCATCAACGCCTTTTGTTACATCTGTCCCAACTAGACCTACTGTCTGCGTGGTTGCATCGGCATCGGTTGTCACCACTCAGTCGTCAGGGGCTTTATCTTTGGTAGAGACTTCAATTTCCATGGCGATCCATGAAGGCCTTTCTTTTGAGGAGTATCAGCTGGTTGTTCAGCAGCAGAGCTCCCATACTTAGCAGTCCCCTTAGGATTATGGTGATCCTTATCTTTCTCATTATGATGCGATCAGTAACCCAATTTATTCACTTCCGTTTCATTATGATGAGTATGGAAACCCTATATGTTTGCCTGCTCCTGAAGCTTATCAGTTCCTTTCTAGTTTTAGACCTACCTTGCCTGTGCAACCTTCTAACCAACAAGGACAACCCTTTCAGGGACAACCTTCGGTCTAGCAAGGATTATTTTATGGCCCACAAGGGTAGCCTTACGATCCACAAGGACAACCTTTACAAGGTCAGCCTATGATCCAACCTGGGCAACCCTAAGGACCTACTAGGCAACTGATATATCAACCAGGACCTTCATATGGTCCTTGGGGGGGGGGGGGAATTTATCCATCTCAAGGGCAACCTTTCGTGCAACCACAACAACCATACCTTCCCATTGGTCCAAATTTTTCACAACCAGGGCCATCTTATGGTCCTACTCCAGGTCAACCTAGTCATCAGGCACAACCTGGCCCATTGCAACCATCAGGCCAACCTACTCCATAGGGACAACATAGTGACCCTCATCAATCAGTCAACCTGCTCAGCAGAGAAAACCTGCACAGACATTTCACCCTGCTCAGCAACCACTCTACTCTACACCACAGTCGGGTTAACCTGCACGCCCGATTTATCCAGCTCAGCAGGGCCCTACTTATTAGCAGCCCGCTCGACCCCTAGGTGCTTAATACCCTTGAGGTCAATATTGACCAATATACAATGCGCCTCAAGGTTTTTCATATTACCCTCAACCACAAGGCCATACTTACATTCCACTGCAAAATCTTTATGCTGCTCAATCAGGACCCTCATATACTCAGAATCAGTATCCTAGTCCTCAACCTCTATATCCTGGTCCTCAACCACCATATTAGTCGAACTATCTGGCTTATACCCCTTATGGTCTGAATCCTTTGGGACAGAACCAATGGGGGCATAGTTACACTCAACCAGGATGGAATGTGGGTATGGGTCCTTATCGAGGACCTGTTATGCCTTTCAACCCTCAATTACCCTTTATCTCCACGTTGGAATTACCAAATGTGTCCAAATTAACAAATGATCTAATCCTTCATAATCCGTATTGGCCTCCGGTTCTAATGAAGGTTCCTGGTGATTGCCCCAATTTTGAGGGAAATTCCAGAGAAGACCCCCAAGCACACATTATGACATACCATTTATGGTGTTCTTCCAATTCTTGGGTGGATGACTCTATTCGACTTTATATTTTCCAACGAACTCTCACTGGAGCTGCTGCTAAGTGGTACATCGAGTTATCTCGCAGTATCTTTCAAGATTTCAACTCTCTCGCTATGGCATTCCTTACTCATTTCCAGTTACCGGTTCATTATGAAGCCGAGACACATCTCCTAATATCCTTGAAACAGGACCGAGCTACCTATATCTCGGACCACATTCATGAATGGAGACATCATCGTCACCTGATCAAATTCAAAATTCCTGATCAGCTTCTTAATCATTGGTTCAATACCTCTTTTTTCAATCAGATTGCAAAAGACATAGACATGGGGGCATGTGTCACCGAGGAACAGACCATTTCTCGTGCCCAGTACCTTGATTTAGTGTACTCTCAATCGGGCATATTTTATGATATATTGACTGATGCCCCAAGACCTGGGACTTCTAAAGCACCAGCCACCCCGTCCGTCGATAGTGTTATTGGTTCCATGTCTCAGACTTCATGTAAGTTTCCCTCTTCCAACACTGGAAAGCAAAAATAAAATTCTTCCAATGATTTTGCTCCTCAGCTTACCTTGGATTCTGGTAAAACCTCGGAGGTCAAAGCCATTTAGGCCAATCTTGCGGACAAGACGTCCAAGGGGAAAAATAAGGGCAAAGGCAAGGCCAAAGCTGATGCCCCAAAACTAGATTTGTCTAAACCTCGTGCTGATGATGGTTCACAGTTCAATCCGAAGTATCCCTGTCTGATTTTTGATGAGGAACACTAGACTAAGGACTGTCCTAGATGAGCTGAAGTTAGTAAATTTCTCAAAGGCACTAAGGGAACTTCGACTGTCCTCAAAGAACCTTTTTCGTCTGAGCAAACACAGATGGTTGAGAAACTTGCATCATTTGGCTCTCAAGTGTTCATGATGAATGGTTCTGCACCTATTTCCATCGCTACTCGATCAAAAGATTATACTGGATCATGCCAGGCAGCTGGGAAAGAGATCGTTGATGGTCCTCCTCCCCCACCTACATCTGGTCCTATTGAGATTGAAAGGCCCAATGCTAAACCCGTTTTACGACCACCTTCCAAAGGTTTTATCTGGAAATATTCTTATAATCCTAATGCCCATGCTGCTCAGCATTACAGTATTTTTGAGGATTTATCACAGGCCCCATCTACGATTTCTGTGGTAGAAGTGCTTCAAATTTTTCCGTCTCAGCGGAAAGCGTTATTATTTGTGATCAGCGGGATTGATCCTGCTGATTCTAGCCTTCTCACTTTTGATTTAGAGAATTTCGTCCCTCAACTTCTGCACCAGATTGAACTTGTCATACATGTCGGCGTTAACGATCTCAACATCCATAGAGCCGTTGTGGATGAAGGTGCATCCACCTGTGTCATGTCATCTGCTTGCTGGAAGGTTATTGGCTCTGCAGTCTAAACTTCATCACCCAATGCCCTTGAGGCATTTGATGGAAGGGAATCGAAACCCTTGGTTGTTCTCACCAGCTTGCTAATCACGTTGCAAGGAAAGGCGTTCAAGGTCGAAGTAGAATTAGTTGATGCTAAACTCAATTACAACCTTCTACTCAATCATAGTTGGACTCACGCTATGTTGTGCGTTCTGTCCACCCTCTTTAGTCTTCTAAAGTTTCCACACGAGGGCAAAATCATTACTGTCGACCAGTTTTCATTCTTTACCTCGTCTTCTAAGAAAAACGTTCCATACGTGGATTAGATTCCTTCTCCCCCCGACAACGTAGGGTCGGGTTTTTTCAAAGACCCTGCCCTCATGGGTATCTTTCCCCTTCCGCCACAAAATACCGTTCAAGTTAATATGATCTCTCGGTCGAATGACCCATGGATTGTCCCTTTACTTGAACAGGTTGATTCATTTGGGGATTCGATGCCACTTAGTCCAATTGAAAAAAATTATTGTGAGCTTATAGCTACATTCGATTCTCCCCCTTCTGAAGATTCTCCTTTGAGCATGTCTCTCGATGTTTATTCTCAATCACCCTAGCTCGGCGATACAGATTCGCCTGATCCTTTGAAAGAATTGTTTCCATCCGATGAAGCTATCATGGAAACCATTTCTCTCGAAGACCTACCGTGGAGTGATGGGCATCATCGTTCCTCGTCTATGCCTGGCCTCAGGGCAATGTCTAACTTTCTTGAGCGTTTTGCATCTCAAATTCCTTCTCCGCCACCTCAAATGCCTATCTTGACTCACGAAGTCTTCACTGAAGGTAACTTGAGTAACATCACCTAGACGATGCCTATCGACATTTCTATGAAACTGGGAATTGTCGAGAACATCTATGTTGGAGTCACTTGCTCTTACGATGAAGTGCAAGTGTATACTAGCCTCTTTCGCGAATTCCGTGATGTTTTTTCCTGGTCTTACGGAGATATGCCTGGAATTGATCCAATTATTATGGTGCACGAGATTCCCACCTACCCTGGTGCGAAGCCTGTTCGCCAGCGTCTTCGTCTAGTGCATCCTCGGAAAGCTGCCTCCATAAAAGATGAAGTTGAAAAACTTCTCAAAGTGGGTTTCATTTATTTGATTCCTCTGACAGAGTGGGTTTCTAACATTGTTCCTATGGATAAGAAATAGGGAACAATTCACATCTGTGTTGACTATCACGATATTAATCGGGCCTGACCTAAGGATAACTATCCCACCCCTTTCATCGATCAAATCATTGACGATTGTGTGGGGAGTGAGATTTTTTCCCTCATGGATGGATTTTCTATCTATAATCATATCAACATTCTCTCGTCCGATCAACACAAGACCGCTTTTATCTATCCTTGGGGAACGTTCGCATATAAGAAACTCCCTTTCGGCTTGAAGAACATTGGGGCTACATTCCAGCACACAATGTCTTATGCCTTTCACGATATTATTCATGTTGTTCAACCATACCTGGATGGCCTTCCGACTCATTCAGCTGCGCGAAAAGACCATTCGGCCCATCTTTGCCAGATCTTTCTTCACTATAGACACTACAACATTCGGCTCAATCCGCATAAATGCATCTTCTGCATTGATTCCGGTAGACTTTTAGGGTTTATTGTATCTAAATACGGAATTCACCTTGATCCGCTTAAGGTTGAGGCTATTGTTAATCTCCCCTCTCTATCCTCATTACACCAGCTCCAGAGTCTACAAGAGAAAGAAAATTTCTTACGTTGTTTTACCCTGAATTATGTCGAAGTAGCCAAACGGTTCACATGACTTTTAAAACAGGACGTCCCTTTCTATTGGGATGAGATTTCTTAGCAATATTTTTATACACTTAAGATGTTTCTTTTCAACACTCCTCTATTACGTCCTCCGAATTATCATCGTAATTTCACCCTCTATCTAGCTGTCGCCTTCAGTATGATTGCCATGGTTTTGGTTCAAGATGATGATGACGGTAACGAGCATGTTATTTACTACTTGTCTCAAAACCTTCTCAATCCTGAAATGCATTATGCACATGTTGAGAATTTAGCGCTGGCCGCGGTCCAGGTCGTCCGGCGTTTTCGTCATTATATCCTTTTATGGATGGTAACTGTGATTTCTGATTGTAACCCCATGACCTATATTTTGTCTCGACAGTTGCGGGGGGCAAGTACTCGAAGTGGATCATTATCCTACAAGAGTTTTATTTGGAATTTACTGCTACCAAATCAAAGAAATCACTCGCTTTTGCTGATCTGATTTGTTCTATCCCCGCTGACTCTGCTCCTTCTTATTCCGAGGATCATATTTTGGACAAAAATATTTTCTTGATTAGCACCCTTGATCCATGGTATGGTGATATCATCGTGTATCTCTAGACTTCTACTTTTAGGTCTGAGTTGATGAAAGATGCCCGATGCCGCATTCGACATCAGTCACAACCTTATCGTATTATTAGAGATACCCTCTATTGTGTTGGAGTCAATTCTGTACTTCGCCAATGTCTAACTCTCGAGGAACCTCAGAAAGTTTTAAATGACTGCCACAGTGGCGCCTGTGGTGGTCACATGTCTGGTTATGCCACCACACAGAAGATCCTTTGTGCTGGCTATTTCTAGCCGTCAATTTTTAAAGACTGCATTGTCGCAGTACGAAAATGTCATGCGTGCCAAATATATCAACGTAAGATGCATACGCCACCTATTCCTTTACACCCTGTCATTACCATTGGTCCTTTTGCCAAATGGGACATCAATTTTATGATGTGTAACCCTCGCTCGGCTGAGGGGCATGCCTATATTATCGTCGTCGTCGATTATTTAAAAAAATGGGCCAAAAGCAACGCCTACACTGGCTGCGGATGGTAAGACAATAATTCAATTCATATTCAATCATGTTATTACTTGGTTTGGTGTCCCTCAAGCCATATTTACCAATCATGGTTCACATTTTTGGGACTATAGGATGGCGGAGCTGACGTCTAAGTTGGGTTTGCGTCACGACAACTCAACGCCATATTACCCTCAAGCTAATGGCCAAGTTGAAACCATAAACAAAGTTCTTGTTACGATGCTTCAACAAAAAATTGGGATCCATAAATAAAATTGGTATCTCATGTTGTTTCCATCTCTATGGGCTTACTGAACGTCGATTAAGAGTGCAACCAGATTCACCCTGTTTCATTTGGTGTACGGTCTGGAAGCTACTCTTCTGATTGAGTGTGAAATTCCTTCACTCAAATTAGCTGTGGAATTACTGCCTAATACTTCACCTGAGGAAGAGCATCTCCCCTATTTAGAGAGATTGGATGAAACTTGTCACTTACCTGCTTTGGTCATCGAAGCACAAAAGAAGCGAGTCAAAGCTCACTTTGACCAAACAATTTCCCCTCGTTCTTTTATCGAAGGCAACCTCATCCTCCTATACGACCAAGCTCATGAAAAGCTGGGGGTAGGTAAATTCCAACCTATGTGGCATGGTCCCTACATCATCAAAAATGTGTTACAGAATGGGGCTTATGAGCTTATTGATTATGATGGTTATCCCTTAGCACAGCCCAGAAATGGGTTGTATCTGAAAAAGTATTATGCTTGAGTCATTCATGCATGATATGTGTACATAGGTGATTTTTCCATTTTTGTACATGTTTAGGTTTGATGTGCTTTGTAAGCTTTTTCTTCTTATTGGGTCTTTCTTGTTATGCAGATGTCTATTGCCCCTTATGTCGGTTTCATGGATGGTGCTTCATGTAGTACCAGGAACTTGTCTTCAGCAACTGCTGGTGAGTCACTTAACCTACAAGGTATTTGTCTAGGAAAAACTACAAACAACATCGTTGAATATAGTGTTGTTTTGGAACTATTAACCGAGGTAGTTAACCTCGGCATACATGCATTGCTTGTAAATCTAGATTCACAGCTTGTTGTTCTTCAACTTAATGATCATTACTTGGTTCGAAACCCATGCATTTTGAGATTGTATTTACGTATTTGTTTTCTTGAAAGACATTTTGATCTCATCACATATCAACATATACCAAGACGAATGAATACATTAACTAATGCAGTGGATAACATTGTGTTAGATAGACATTTGCGCAATTTATAAAACATCATCATATGTAAATAGACCCATGTAGAAAATAGATGTATATATATCGATTGTTTGCAGCGTGTGCATCATAAAAACCCAAAAAAAATATATATGTATGTTTCAGTTACATCCCGAGACAACATGTCTCTCAAAATATGCGGAAATAAAATCCTATCTGCCTAATCAGCATGGTGCTCATGATAGCACGTCATCGCCCGTACCAACTGCCTCAGCAAGTGGTGGATACGACTTGGCACCCCTACGGTATGCCTCTGGTAGGCCTAAGGAACATCATCAAGGCAAGCATAGTCCAGAATCCCACGGGCAATCCCCTCCAGATTTTGTACTATATCCTCCCCCTCGCTGCCCTCACCCTGATGATCGAAATCACAAGGAGTTCGCCTTGCTATCAGCGACATACCTGCAGGTCTCTCTGGGCCAACATCTGCATACATATAAGATTATCTGTCAGAACATGCATATATATCGAAAAATAATAAACTCATGAAAATAAAAAATGAGTCTTACCTAGTTCTTCGTCCCAATCCTCTCCCTCTGGGAGCAGGAGTTCTGGATCACCGGTGAAGTCTGTACCAGAGTAAGGCCAGTCCTCCATGACAATCAGTTTTCAGCAAAGACAATCAAAGAATTACGACCTCTAGGACATTTGTTGGCCTCCCCTTGCTCTGGGCATCAGCGCAGCCCATCGGGCTATCCATGGTTCTCTGGGTGGTGGAATCGAGGAAATAACCTCCTGGCACTGGAATATTGGTAGTCATTCTAAGAAGAATGATACCAAAATTGATCCATACCCAAACTGCTTCAGTTTGGTATTCTTGCACTTGGTTATTTTCCGCTTAATGTTAATAGTCACGGCCTCTACCCAGTTGAAGAGAGTTGGGTTCAAGTAGTCTACGGCAAGAAGCAGTTGTGTTTTTGTAGCTTCATGTGGTGCTTGCGATCCTACAACCTGCGTGATAGTGTGCAGCAATACTTTTAGTGCTAGATTTGGGATGGTTTGGATGTCAACCTTTCCACTCCTTATTCCTTTTCGTGCCCCTCGACACACCCTGTCGATCACCATCCCCATGCTTTCCATGGAGGGATGGGTACCAGTCATGATAGGGACTGCACCCCTCCGTGACAATCCTATGATAAAATAGACATCCGAAACTTCGATTTCAAGTTCCTGATCTTGAAGCATGAACTTTTCTTGATCTTCATCCCAGATGCTTATTAAATACTGAAGCAATTCCGGCTGAGCCCAGAGGCACGGTGTTAGGAAGAATTTCTTTAGCCCACAATCTCTGAGGGCATCCCTGCATCGATCATTATCCATGGAAAGCTCACCTTCCTCACTATGTTCCCTCTCTTTCCAGTCAATCACCATTATTTTTTCTTGGTACCTGCACACATTGTTCATATGAGCGTTGCTAGTCTACTTGGGCATTGAAATTTGCAAGAAAGTGACTGCATTTTCCTTAAGATTATGTGGATTTTTAGGTTTCACAGTTGGCGCGACTGTTTTGCAAACATTCATGCCAATGGGCATGCCCTTTGTGTAAAAAATGAGCAATTGGCATGAGTCTGTGCCCGAAACCCGCGCCAACTGCGATGCCCTAATTTTGATAAACATTCTCTTAGGAAATCAAAATGACATGTGCAGGTAATGAAATTTATCTTAAAATATGGGAAATGGTGTCGACTCTTACCTGAGACTGATGGAATCAATATCGGTTCACTAGATCACTTGTAATCGTCGCCACAAGATCGCAAAGCACAATGGGTCATTGTTGCTCCATAAAGAGGTAAAAGTGAAAATTAAATAATTTTTACCACTTATGGCATTTTATAACTTTTCAGAGTTTTAAATTAGGTTTTAAAACATATTTTTCGATTGTTTTATCATATTATTTTTGAGAAATGGATTTTACACATGTCTCCTGTGCAGCAGAAATTTTTTCACATGGTTATGTTGAAGTAACGAGTTATATTTTATACTTTTTCGGACTCGGTAAAAACACGAAAAAGTCACTATTGGAGTCATATTTTAGCTCTTTTTTTACTCTCTAAAACTAAAAATATTTCCAAGACGTTTGTCGTTTTGAACTCATTAAATGGCTGCAAAACGATATCTACCTAGTATACATTTACCCCTTTTTCGGGCTGGAATAGATTATTTACGAAAAAGGAATACCTTAGCCTATTGCGACTAAGAGGTTCTCTCGAATGTTGTTTTCTACCTTTTCGGATCTGAGAGACTATTTATGAAAAGGGCCTTGCTGGAGTTTTATTTTCCGCTTTCTTTTGAAACTCTCTAAACATGAAAATATGACGAGTTCTCCCTTTGTCAGACTCATTAAAAACTGATGACATCGGACTCTTTCGTTATGATGTTACTCGATTTCCTCCTTCCTAGGGCTCGTAAATTGTACTAGGTTGGATTTTTCCAAAGGAAAAAAAATACATCGCAAGCATATGCTATCCCCTTCAAGCTTGTTTACAAAAATAATTGGGGTAATTGCGAAATGGTTGGGTAAAATGGAACTAGACTTTAGTCAGCAGTATGTAACTCTTGAACATGGCACTTGTCTGCATTCATGTCGGGTTGTGGAAATCTCACTTCGTCATTTTTTTGCCTCCATGGGTTTGGGTAATCTCTTTTGACTGCTCATCTACTCTTTGCCACGTCACCATGACCTCAAATCCCTTGATGTCAAATACTGCCAAATCCAGTGTCGTGCCACCGATATGTTCAAGAGAAATTTTTCCTCTTCAATTTTCAACCTCCATATGATTCTCTGTTGGTATTGATTCGCAAATCATCATATTCCTCTGTCTCATGTTGATGATGTGGGAAACATCATGGCCTTCCTTTGACCTGGTCACTTCCTATCGACTTCAACTCATTTTCCAGGAAGCTGATCTAGAGACTCCCTTCAGGTACCTTGGAGCCTTCATGCCTTAATGGCAGGTTCTTTGCATCTGATGCAAGGTTCACATCATCGGCCTTTGATTGGATGATTTTGCGGGTGTTCGATGCCAGATCACTATTTACATTCCGTGGATTTTACCTTTTGTACCTTGAGAGATATTGTCATTATTGGTGGTTTCTCTCACGTCTGTTAACAACTCTCATTATTGGCAGATAATTAGACGATTTTCCTGCATGTTCGACTTCAACTCATCTATTCACATGCTTGAATTTGTACTTTTTTCAGGTCAAGATGGAGCGAAAGACCCTGGGTTTTGTCTAATGAAATCTAGGCTATGGGTTATTTGTGGATTACTATGACTTATTGCATGACTCTTCTGATTGGATGGCTGCGACCATACCTGAGTCTATTTGTTGATCCTTATTGCTGGATGGCTACGTCCATACCTCAGATCTCACTTTTTATGTACTCTATTATGGAAGGTTGTGCCCATGCGACATATCATGTATCAGAGATATCCGTTGTATTTGTACTCACAGGTTTTTTAATACTAGTGTTTGGGTCGAATGTGTTCTCATAAATAATTTCACCCCTCCCTCTCTCTCGGACCTCATGCTTTAGGGGGCATCTGTTACACAGCATTTTGTCACCGTCCCTGCAATCCCTCGCCCTGCATATTGGAGGGTCATTCCCGTGACTTGTGAGCAGTGTCATACTTTTCAAACACCTTCTTTGCATCCTTCTGAATAAGGACATCATTTCTCTTGTTGGAAATTTCCTCAAAAAAGCACACAAAACCTATGTTTTGGCCTTGGCGCGGATAGCCAGTTCACCACTCATGCTAATGTGGAAGATTTTCACTAGAGCTCGTGCCACCTGGCGCTCTGTCTCAGTGCAGTGCCCGTGCTGAGCTATTTTAGGAATGTTTTTAAAAAAATTAGAGGCAGAAGTTTCCTTCTAACCACCTCAGGGATGAGTCACTGGAAGTGGTTAAGTTGATTAGCCACAGATCTCCCTCTTTAGGCAGTGGTTTCCACCTCCCTTGGAACACTCCTTGAAGACAGGCCTCCCTTCCATAATTATAGGGATCCTAACCTCTCCCTCTCCCTTTATAAAAACAGGCCTTCTCCCTTTATGAAAGCTAGCTGAACTTGGAGAAGAATACTATAGCTGATTAATTGCTATTGAGAAGGTAGAACCAAGGAGAACTTTGTAGAGAGAGTCCCGTCCGAATTCCCAACAAGCCTTTGTGAGACGCACTCTGCTTGAACCCTGTCGGAGGAGACCACAATGTCGAAGCTTGGTTGTACTCTTCCTTTCATTTATTAATATACTCAACTATGGTGTTGGTTCCATCGTTGTGTTATGTTGTTTATTTAATGAAATTGATTTAGTCCTCTTCAAATAACTAATAGTTACGAATGCGAATTAGTATGTTGTATGTTGCCGTTGTTTCTTGTGTGTGTGTAGGTGTCCGAGCATGAAAGCGAGTGGAATGTGATCTGTAAAACCGGGAGCAAGAGGCAGCCACTCTTTTCGATGACAACAACAGCATAGGACCTCCAGTAAGTCATCTATCGAATCTCCATCCATTCGTTAACTAGGAATCAATATTATAGCTTTTTTTTTTTGTTGCTAGACCCACCCCAGGGCTAGTGGGATTGCCTCTATCCACAGAGGGCATTTACCTCACCAACACCCACACCAAGCTGTTTTTGGAATTTTTTTTAACATAGAAGTGAAGTTTCCATTGCCAACCACTTCGTGAGTGGAGTCGACATGGGTTGTTTGACTGAATAACATTGAACATATTCCTTTGGTTTCTTGTTTCCTACATTTGATCAACCTCCCAAAGAATAAGGCCTCCCTTCCACCATTTTAGGGATACCAACCTCTTCCTCCTCTCCTCTAAATACATATCTCTTACATAGATGCAACTAGCTAAACTTTTTGTACAATAGCTGAAATGTTTGAATAGCTAAATAGTCTGATATAGCTGGTGTGAGATAGAGCAGAGAGAGACCTATTGTTGAGAGAGAGTCTAGGCTTATTGCCCCGCCAAGCCCAATTCCCTAACAAATGCTCAAGATGCATTTTGACTGGACCTATTTAAGGAGGCTGCAACGTCAAGGCTCTTTTGGTTTTAAACTCTTTCTATCTTCTTAGTAATACATGACTGATGTTTTGGTTCCCATTTTGCATATGATATGATTAATATTGTGAAATATGTTTAATTCTCCTTAACTAATTAGATATTTATGAATGCAAGTATTGTTTTGTATGCTTCTATCATTCTATGATCCTTGTGCAGGCACCTGAGTACCACCACTGAAGGATCGCGACGTGTCGGGATGAATATCAAGATATTGCTGCCACAACTAAGACAACTGCATTGAAACAAAGGTAGGACATCTATCCCGACTCAGTTTCATTCTGTTATCACAAAATTGGACCTAATAGGTTGCTTTACAAGACAATATCATGTAACTATTTCAAACCTAATCTTGTGACTGAGGCTTAGCCTCCTCAGCCTAAGAGGGCTCTCTCAGGGGTTAATGATATGGATAAAAATATAGATGGCTAACTCTATTTAGAAAATAAACTAATAATGATAGATGTAGGTTTAAAATAACATTAGCATGTATACATTGGGCTTATGGAGTCAAAGAAATTTAGTAATTCAGTGATTCTAATTAACATGGAAGTTGAGGCATATCAGAGTTTTTAGTGATAAGGCACACACACATGAAACATGTAAAAACACAGTCAATTCACTTATAAAGGATGTCAGAGCATCTAATAGATGAATTACGAGTAATATAGATGAAAACCATTGCAAATGAGATATATCAGAAAGTAAAAATAGAATAGGACAACACTAAAAATCCTTCAGAATCTCAAGTTGGTCAAGTATAAGATCGATGTATTAGCTGAAAAGAGTCAATTCACAACAAGCTCAGTTTTGCCAAAAATGTCCAACCTCTGAAAAATTCGACCCAGTGGCCTTTAATAGACCTCTTACATCATTAGATGATTTGCCTCTAGGCTATATACATCTAATTTCTATCCATTGACACCTTGCATAACCATAAAAAATGAAATTTATTACAAAAAGACACCTATCCTACTTGACAATCCTATTTCAAAAAGGACTCAAACTCCTTATTAATATATATATCAACCTTATCCATTTGAAATTAAAACATTGACAAGTGTAACATCACATAGTTGAATTTGGATAATGATATTCAGTTCTTCATGACCACTTTGCTGACCTCCACAAAAATAGGAAATAATACCCTGTTTTTTAGGCATAGCATCTTTTTCCTTATTTGAACATTCTGACCATCATTTAATATTCATTTCTTGGTCCTTGGATGTTGGAAGTTAGCTTAACATATCCCATCAATCTTTCCTAGCCTCCAACTATCCAAAACCAGTTCAAAAAATGTTCAAAAGGTTGTAATATGTTGCGCTACGAAAATACAGCAGTTTCGTAGCACTTTCTGTAGTGCTGCCATTTGAAGCCTTTATTCTCCAAAAACTTGACTCTTTCCTCTTGCATTATTTTAATCACCTTTCAACGCCCTTCATAGGAATTTTAGCTCTTAACCCATCTTTTAACACCTTAAATACTGACCAAAAGAAGCGAAAAAGGCAGCTACAACAGTTTCATAGCACTTTTCTGTTTTTTGAGCTTGGATGCGCTACGAAACTGCTGAGTATGCAGATTTCTTCACCAATTTGTAAAATGAAAATTGTGTTTTCCCAAAAACTAAAAATAAAACCTGTACTCATCATCTTCAAAACATAAAAACCATAAATCAACTTCATTTTAGCTTCCTCGAGGCATTCATTCTTCATTTGCAATTGGTTGACCTATTGGTTCTTCTATGACTATCATTTTAATGCCCTTGCTCTGTAGCTCATCATGAATTAACTCTAGTTGCTCTTGTAAATTCTTCACCTAGTCTTTAAGTCTTTTGTTAGTAGCTCTCAGATGGGTGTTTATTATTATGACAAACTTGGCTTCTTTTATTGCTGGACTTGTCTACTTGACAAGTTTCTCTGCATTGTCTAAAGTTTCAGAAACATAATCAACTTTTCCTTCCCACATTGCCTTCATCCTTTTAAAATGTACTTTCTTGGCATTGTGTTTTCTAGCTCTCTTTTTCATGAAAGAAATTTCCTAGTTTTCCAGCTTTAACTTTTCCTCAAGGAGCTAAAAATTTGTCTTCTCTGTCACTTTCTCTTTTCCCCTTTTTAATTTGTTGATTGAATGCTTCACTGTGGGTGATGAGAGATCAATAATCTCTTTAGGTGATTTAGTTGTCTCAGTGGGATTTTGAACTTCTTTTTTTCCTTCCATTAATTTCCTAGCATGCCTTGTCATAGGCTTTCTTGCTTGAAAAATGAAACCTGCATCTTCCCCCTCAAAATATAATCTCTTTGCAGACTTGACCTTTTTCAACTTCTGCTCATCTTCCCTTATGAATTCATCTTGTACAATAGGTGTTTCCTCTATATCAATGGCATGAAGAATATAGATTCCCCTTTTTTATTGGGTTGTCTTCTGTAGTAACTTTCTTTCCTTTCAAAACCACTGCTTTGCTTCTAGTTATTCTTTTGGTTCCTTGTTTGTTGATAGCTTGTTCCTGTTTTGCATCTTTGACAACCTTTGATTTATGTTTTGCAAGTGGAAGAGTTGGTGTATCGAGCATCATCATTTACTCTGGCCCTTTCTTAGTTTGCTTTCTTGGCTTACTCTTGCAAGTTCCTTTGGTTTTGCAACCATAGGCTGGCTTGGTTCTGCTGGTGGTGGTGATGGAACCCCTTTAGCTTTAGGGTTTCTTGCAGGAGTTAGGGTTTCCAACTCAAAACCATTTACAAACAAGAATGATTTCCCGTCTCTGCCTATATTTTTAAGTTCATCTAAAATTAATAATTTCATTAAGCCATGATGAAATAATGATGTCTCACTCCCCTCAGACTTTAATTGCACCTTATTAGCCATCTTTGCAATACTTATATGCAGATAAAAAGTTAAGTCAAGTGAAATCTTACAGTGAAGTGTAGAGGAAATTTGAAATGGTATGAATTAACCTTGTGATATCTTCCTTCACAGGTAAAATATTTCTGAATGTTGAGCAGCAGTTTTGAATAATTATCTTTGATGCAGCTTCTTGGGATAGCATTTTTGAGATCCATCTCAATGTGCTCAGGCTTCATGAACTATTTACACTACTCCATATTAAATTTGAATCCTTTGAACCGGGTTTCTTGACCTCTTGGAATCTCTATAATAGCAGCAATGACCTCTGTTGTGATAGACAAACTTAGCATCCCTAATTTAGTAGCTATTCCATTGAAATTCATAGAAAATTCCTTGGATACCTATGTGTGATAACCCTGCAATTTCTCACAAAACCATAGGCAACCTTCTCTTTTGAATGCTTCCATCATTGCTGGGTCTTCATTTATTGCGTTCATGTCTTCAGGTTTATGCCTTAAGCACTGTCCTCCTCTGTGTGTTTTTATTTCCTCTGCCATATTATTTAGAGAAAAACTCTCAGCCTCGCTTGATAGAAATATTTCAGCCTCGCTCGATATGGATGTATCAGCCTCACTTGAATAAATGTATGAGCAGCCTCGCTTGAAATGGATATAATAAACCTTTGTAAGAACCATCCACAAGTTTGGCTCGATACTCAGAGCTCATATATTACAAATGAAAGCCAAAAGGAATGAGAATGACTAATTAGGAAAGAATTTGAATTTCAAATTTCCTTTCATAACTGAAAATGATGACTCACTCATAACCTAAATTGACCATGATAACTGCAAACGTGGGTGTGTACTTTGATTTCATCATTACATGACTCAACAAGCCTCTATCCTACCCTTTCCCAACGGTTTCTAACATTTGACAACTCAATTAACAAGACAATTACAAAACTGTGCTTTCATAGCACCTGTAGTGTAATTTTTGATGTTTGCGCTATGAAAATATCAGCGCTTTCGCAATGCAAAGTGAATTTTTTCAACGTGAAGCACTACGAAGCTGTGGTTTCTTGGCTAATTGGGTAGTTTTTATACAAAAAATTTGGGAAATGAAATGAATCCTAAAATGATGAAAGACTTGACATGAAAGACCTTAAAAATGAGTTTATTTAAACACTAGGGTAGGCTCAAACTTAAAAAATTTAATGCTTCCCTTGGTCAAACTCAAGAAATGACTCCTAAGACCCTATTTTGACCCATGATCATAAGTAATCTTGTCATAATGATGTTTTGAATTTTTTAAGTGATAACACATTCATTAACTAGGAATCGACGCATTAGCATGTCCTCTTGATGCTAGACCCACCCTAGGGCTAGAGGGATCGCCTCTATCCGTAGAGGGAATTTACCTACACAACAAGTTGGCGACTCCAATGGGGATCAGTAAGTGTTTGTCGTCTTGTTGTTCGTTGAGCATTTTCTTGTCAAGTCAACTTTGGTCGTTTCATCGTTTTTCTACTTTGCTTAACTTGTTTGACTATTTTCAACCATCCTGTAAAGTTCCAGATTGTCAAGTCTGACCTCTTCTTAGTGGTTTTTATTTTTTCCCATGGTTTTCTAGCTAGGCGCTAATTTTCTTTGAACAATCATTCCGATTGGCGCATGTTGATTTTGGCACAGGCGCGCCAACCCCTGTTTAGGGCGGATTACAGCTAAACAGTCGCGTTGAATCTTGTAGGACTGAATTTGGCCTCTTTTCTGAGTTTTTGTCAGTGTTTCTTGGCTCTGGAATGGTTTTTTACCTTGCAATTGGTGTACTGAGCAGCTATTTGTCCATTATATTATCAGTGAAGTTTGTAGCCGTAGGGTTTCTAGGTGTCTTGTGTTGTTTCTTTAGCCCTCTCCTCATTGAGCTTTCTGAGTTAAGTTTGAGTCACTTTGATCTTTGTTGTTTAAATTCATTGAATGATTGTTTTATTCTTTCTTTCAGTTCTTTGTGTCTTTGGTTTTTTGAATGATCACCTTTTTTTTTTCTTAGCTCTCTATTTGTCACTTTGAGCATAGATTACATTTCTCATTGAATCAATATGAAAACCATTTTTTTTCTTAGAAAAGTGCATTCATGTTTTGAGTGTGTTTTATGTTTGTATTGCATTGGTCTCTTTGCCTTAGATCATTACATTCGTAGTGCTAAAAAATAGTGCTTATTTTTCTTTTTAGTGTAACAATGCATTGTTTGCCTCATTCATCTAAAAAGACAAAAGTTTCATTATTTCGCTTAAATTGAAAATGAAAATTTTCTTTTGCATTACTAGCTCTTAACGAACTAGGAAAGAGTTTTCATTTTCTAATTTGTTTGTATTAGATGCATTAGTGAAATTCTTATTGTGATTCAATTGATTGTTGATTTGTCATAGATTCCTATCCTTCTCTTAACTAGCGTTCATTGAATGGAATTTATTTTCTTCTGCATATATTTTGCATTAAGAATTTGAGATCACATTCGGTAAGGCCTTGAAATCGCAACATTAATTCAAGATCAACCTTAAAATGAATTAAATCAACCAAAGGAAGCATTGAAACCTAACACACATATTTTAGAGGTAGGCTAGTGACATGTTCTGGTGTCATTAAACCTAGTAGCTTTCGTTCGCCATCTGGCATTAGACAACACTAGCACAGACTTGTGCTCCTTGTACCATCATGTATATAAAGGGAGACCATCATAGGTTGAAATCCTTTATCCATAGGAAGCCGAGTCTGCCGCCCTGTGACCATGAAACACCGAACACAACATTCGGGGAGATTTCATGCACGTACATCAAGTCCTTGGTCATTTCTCTTTCATTTGATCACCAAGTTGTATATTGCAGTTCACAGAAACTTGGTACACCCTCTTGCTTAGATTACTTGAGTAGTCATTTTGGTATTTTCGTGACTCTCTAAAGTGAAAATATCATCGAGCACTTGTCCTTCTACGCTCATTCAATTTGAAAGTGACTAGATTCATATTTTTCCTGTTTCTTGACTCTTAAAACATTAAACAACAAAGTTTCATTTCAATGTCATAAAATTAACTACCTACGATCACATGCCCATTACAGATATTTTCTTGGCTTTTTTTTTGTAGTTCCTTAGTGTTTGGTCTTGAAGCCTCGAATATGCTATCTCGTTTCCTTTATGTTTTGAAACACGATCACAGTGGTGGAACCACCAATTTTGTCGTCCTCTTCATTACCCCCTAGTGGTGATCCTTCTCCTAAAGTTTCTTCGGAAGCATCTTAACCCACTAGGTTTGTCGATTTCTAGTAGTCCCTCATTTCGAGGACATTACCTCACACTACCCAATCTCCTCTTGATGATCCATTTGATACCAATTGGCAACCTCGGGATGCTTGGTCTGGTTTTTGGAATGAGGAATAATTCCCTCCTCTTACTTCAGGATCACCCCCACTAGCTACTGCCTTACTTGGCACTGTTCATCGTCTTTTTCATGATCAAATGTCTTCCTCTAACATGGATTCTTCGAGTCCCATTAGTAGTGAATAGATTTATGTTTCTACCGGAGAATATCAGCTCCCTCTGGAGAACTTTCCTTATGTGTCAGATCAAACTTCCTCACAACCAGTGTCTCTCCCACATGGTTATCAAACTTTGGGTCAGATTATTTCTAGTGTTCAATTATTGTATCAGAATCCAATATGGACAGATACATCAACTCCTTACATGAGTTTAGTTGTCTCGGTATCGGAGGCATCACCCTCAAATCTTGTGACATCGATGATTGTAACCTCTATTCATGTCTGACCCACTGTCTATGTGGCTTCATCTGCACCCGTCGTTAGTATGAATCTGTCATCATCAGGGCCTTCTGCTATCCGTAGGTCTATTTTTATAAATCCCACACTACCTGTTAGGCCCTCTGTGAGTGGATCATAGTCTCGCGTTGTGGAAATCCCACCTACTTGCACTACACCTATGGTTTATACTTCCATTCCTAGCGGTTATACATTTGATGAGTATATGTTGGCCATTCAACAACATTATTCTACCTCTCAGGGTCCTCAACAACAAAATTCTACAAATCAGGGTTCTCAGCAGTTAGCAACTTCTGGAAATCCTCCACATCATTATGACGTATACGGTAATCCCCTTTATTTTCCTTCGATTGATCCCAGTCAGTTCACCTACCAACAGGGACAACCCTCTGGTTCAGAAGGATAACCCTTCTAGGGACAACCTTTGATCCAGCAGTGACAAACCTCTGGTTCACATGGACAACCTTATGGTTCGCAAGGGCAACCCTTTCAGGGACTACCTTTGGTCCAACAGGGACAACCCTTCAGTCCTGCTGGTCCATCTCATGTTCAACAAGGTGCATCTTATCTCCTTGGGGGGGAAATCTATCCACAACAGGGAAAGCCTTTTGTGCAACAACATCAACCTTATGTTCAGCAAGGCCAAAATTTTGTACAACAAGGAAAATCCTATGGTCCTGCGCCAACCTAGTCCATCCCAACTGTCAAGCCAACCTTTCCCTCAAGGTAAACCTAGTGGACCTCAGTATTTAGGCCAACCTACTCCGCAGGGACAACCTGCCTGACCTCAATATCTAGGCCAACCTGCTCTGCAAGGATAGCCTGCCCAACCTTCGTATCTGGGTCAACCTTCACCCCAAGGGCATCCCATTCAGCTGCAAGGTGCCACTTATCTTCCTCCAGTTCAATCTCATGTTGTATATAGTGTGCCCTAAGGCATTGCTTACATCCCTCAAGGTCAATCCCAGATGGTATACAATGCTCCTCAGAGTACTACGTATCTTCTGCCACGTCAAACTTAGGTGTTGTATAATGCACCTCAAGGCACTGATTTTTTTCCGTAGCAGGATCCATATGTTTCTCAGTAAACACCTCAGTGGTATGCTCATAATCAATATCTTGGTCCTCAACCCACGTATGGGTAGAATTTTCAAGCTTATAACCCCTATGGACAGAATCTTCTAGGAAAAAACATATGGGGAAAGAATGTCTCTCAACCTGGGTGGAATCTGAATGCTGGTCTTTATCAATGACCTGTAATGCCTTTCAATACTGAATTACCTTTTCTTGCTATGTTGGAACTTCTTGATGTGTCGAAGTTGAAGAATGATCCAATACTTCATAATCCATATTGGCCTCCAATTCCAACTAAAATTCCTGGCGATTGTCCTGAGTTTGAGGGTAAGTTCGGAGAATACCCCTAAGTGCATGTTATGACATACCACCATTGGTGTTCCTCTAACACTTGGGTTTATGATTCTATCTGACTCTGTATTTTCCAATGGATTCTTATTGGTGTCGCTGCCAAGTGGTACATCGAATTATCTCATGGTGTCTTCCAATATTTCAACTCTTTAGCCATGGTGTCTCTCATGCACTTTCAGTTACCAATTCGGTATGAACCCAAGAAACACCTAATAACATCCTTGAAGCAAGATTGAGCTACCCATATCTCTAATCAGATTCATGAATGGAGGCGTCACCGTCACCTAATCAAATTTGAGATTCCTGATTAGCTTCTAATTGATTGGTTCACTACCTCCTTCGTTGCTCTAATTACTAAGGACATCGCTATGGGGGCATGCATTACTAAGAAAAAATCTATTGCTCGTGCCCAATACCATGATCTTGTGTACTCTCAGTCTGGCACATTGTATGAACTCTTGTCTGATGCTCCTAGAACTAAAACTTCCAAAGCACTGGCGATGCCCTCCGTTGACGGTATCATCGGTTCTATGTCTCAGACTTCTCGAAATTCTCCTCCTCTGAACCTTGGGAAGAAAGAATCTACTCCTTCCACTGATATTACTTCTCAATGAACCCCGAATTTTGGTAAAAACGCAAAAGTGAATGCCGTTTAGGCCAATCCGACAGATAAAACTTCCAAGGGTCAAAAGAAGGGTAAAGGTAAGTCCAAATTCGATACCCTGAAACAAGATTCTCAGAAATATCGTGCTGATGATGGTTCGCAACGTAAATCAAAGTATCCTTGATTGATTTGTGATGAAGAGCACTACACCAAGGACTGTCCCTGACGGGCTGAAGTGAGTCGATTTCTCAAAGGCGCCCAAGGAACTCTAAATATTCTCAAAGAACCATTTTCATCACAGTAGATTTGGTAGAGCAACCTCAGTCCTCTTCCCCATTTGGTTATCAGGTTTTCATGATGAACGGTCCTGCATCCATTTCTATTGCTATCCAATCGAAATATTATACTGAACCACGTTAGGCAGCGAGGAAAGAGATCGTTGATCGTCCTCATCCTTCGCCTGTTTCTGGCCCTCTTCAGATTGAAAGGCCCAATACTGAGCCTGTTGTATGGCCACCTTCCAAAGGTGTACTCCATAAGTCTTCTTGCAATCCTAATGCTCGTGCTGCTCAGCATTACAATATTGTTGAGTACTTGGCTAAGGCGCCATCTACATGTATGCATTAGAAGTACTTTAGAGTTGTCCGTTTCAACGAAAGGCTTTTATATCTGCCATCGGTGGGGTTGATCCCGCTAATTCGAGCCTTATCACTTTTGACTTAGAGACTTTTGTTCCATGTCTCCCTCACCAGCTTGCACTGATCATCCAAGTTGGGATTAATGGACTGAATATCCATAGAGCAGTCGTGGACGAGGGTGTGTCTACGTGTATCATGTCATCTAGCTACTGGAAAACCATTGGTTCTCTAGCTCTCAATTCATCTCCAAATGCTCTAGAAGCATTTGATGGAAGGGAATCTAAACCTCTCGGTGTTATTGCTAGTTTACCAATTACTCTAGAAGGAAAGAAAGTTAATGTCGAGGTGGAAGTAGTTGATGCCAAGCACAATTACAATATTCTCCTTGGTCGCAGTTGGACTCATGCCATGCTATGATTTCCCTCCACCCTCTTTCATGTTTTGCAATTTCCATGCAAAGGAAAGACAGTTACTGTCGATCAGTTGTATTTTTTCACTTCTTCATCTTCCGAGAGAAATGTTCCACGTGTCAATAAAATACCTCTGCCTTATGAGATCATAGGGCCAGGTATTTTCAAAGATCCTTCCCTCCTAGTTATTTTCCTCTTCCTCCACCTAAACACTGTTAAGGTTAACATGATATCTAGGTCTTCCGATCCATGGATTATCCATTCGCCTGAGTAGATTGATTCATTTGGAGATTCGATGCTGTTAATTATGATCGAGATTGATTATTATGAACTCATTTTGGCTTCAGATTCTCCACCTCCTGATCATGCTCCTTTGGGTATGTCTCTTGACACTTATTCTCAATCCCCTTGGCTCAGTGATTCAGATTCACTCAATCCTTTGAGTGATATATTTCCCTCCGAGCTAGCTGTTGAATTTCTACCTAATAATTTTCTAGAAGAAGAGTGTCTTGTGTATTTAGAGAGGCTTGATGAAACTCACCGCTTTGCTACTCTGATCATATAATCATAGAAAAAGTGGGTCAAAGCTCATTTTGACCAGTCAGTTTACCCTCATTCCTTTATAGAAGGATACCTCTCCCTCCTTTACGACCAAGCTCATGATAAGCTGGGGTCAGGAAAATTTCAACCCATGTGGCATGGGCCCTACATTTTTAACCATGTTTTTCAGAATGGGGTTTACAAGCTTATTGATTATGAAGGTCATCCTCTAGATCAGCCTAGAAATGGGTTGTATCTTATAAAGTACTATGCATGAGTCATTCGTGCATGTTTCTTTTTACATAGGTGTTTTTTTCATTTTTGTACATTTTTGGCTTGGTGTACTTTGCGAGCATTTTTCCTTCTTATTGGATCATTTCTTATTGTGCAGATGCATATACCCCTTATGTCGGTTTCGTAGATGGTTCTTCTTGCAGTACCCAGAATCTGTCTTCGGCAGCTTAGGTGATTTATGATCCTGATGGTGAGTTGATAGACCTTCAAGGTATCTTTCTGGGATGGAATACAAAAAATGTCGCTGAATATAGTGTTTTTATTGAACTATTTACCTAGGCCATTGCTCTCGACATTCGTGCATGGATTGTTAACCTAGAATGTAATGTTCCAAATCTGAAACTCAGCAATGAATAAGCTGTATAACAGTCCTGTTATGATGAATAAGATTAAAATATATATAAGAAACACATATACATCATTTTTAGCTACAAAAACAACTTGTACTTCGTTTCATGATCCGAAAAGTGGGGAAAAAGGGTATTTTATGCCCTAAAAAGGTTGTTTTCAGAAATGAGAGTAAAAATAAGAATGGAAATGGCTGAATATGATATCTTAGGTCATGAGGGACCTACTCTCTGAATTTCAGCTCAAAATAATTCTTCTAGCTATGTTAAACAACTCCTCCTTTCCCGACTAGGCTAGAAAACCTTGATTTCCCATGACTTTGCTAAACATAAATTTATGAATACTGTGAGAGCATAAATCCCAAGAGGGTTTCTACAAAAAATGATGGAATAAGTCTGATATGAAGCTTATATTATTCAAATAATATAGAAATTGAGGTTTAAACTCTTTTACATCAAGAAAAAGACACTGGCAAGGGTTTCCGGCAATATACATGTACAAAAGGTAAGACTGCAGAAAATAACGCAATATATAGAAAATATGCATTAAAAATGACTGAATATGACATATCAATGCTGAATAATACATTAAATTTCCAAAGGCCTCTCTAATGGGACTCCCGGAGGGAAATAAGCACCTCCTCCTCAAAGACTAGCACAAAATCAAAGGATGCAACTCTCTTGTTGTTGCTCCTGCATAAAAGACATAGTTCACTAAAGAATAATACGTTGTAGCTGAATGTAGATGAATTTTCTCAAGCCACATACATAAATGAAGCTCAAATCACTCCCCTTTGATCCCTTAAGCAAGCTGATCTAAAGAGAGGATGGAATTCCCGCATAGGAATTCCTTGCACTAAGCAGTGCAGCAACTCCGGCTAAACAGCTGAAGCATGCAAGTGGTATCAAGACAAAAATAGCTGAATACATGAATGATCTCCCTTTGATTCTATGCCTTACTTTTATATTTTGTGAGCCTCCTCACCCCGGACCCCACACAATTTTGAGGTGACTTCTTCATGAAGTTTCCTCTTTCAAAAATGCGCTGCCCTAGATTGCTTCCATCCTCTTGTGGCTGCGCTGTTGAATTGGTCAACTAATCCACCTCCAATGCCTCTTTTCACACTAGAGATCTTCAATATATTTTAAATATGTGTCTTAGGCTGATCCTTGTTCACATTGAGCTAGTTTACTTGAGTATTTATTCCTCCTCAAGAATGGTTGTTGACTTAGTCAAACTTGACTATGTCTCCATCTAAAATGTCCTTGTTCACACTTGTAAGTGTAAAACCAACTCCTAATGTGATCTCTTCCCTTAATAAGGTGGAATTTATTCATATTTTATTATTAATGGGCCTCCTTACCCATTTATTCCTCTCCTAGGTGAAAGAAGCAAAATCTAATATTCCAATTTTCTTATGTGCAAATTTTGGAATATTACAATCCTCCCCTCCGAAATGTTGCTTGTCCTCAAGAAACTGCAAGGATAGGATTGAAGATCACCCTCTTATCCCCTAAAAAAACCTCATAAGATGAAATCCTCCAAGGATCAAGGTGTTGTATCATCAATATATCTCCAAGTTTCCCCTCCCAAGTGTGCAAGCCATCTATTGGGGAACATCCCAAATAGCTAACGTTGTGTGACAATGAAACATCCATGGAAGAAAAAATGGGCTTTTTGTAGGTCCTCTCGAAGCATGAGGGCTGATATAGATTGGGATTCATCATCCCCATTTTAATCTCTCCTCCCCAAGCTATCAACCAAACAAAATGATTCACCCTCCAGGATGGCAACTCATGAAGAATCTCTTCCACCTTGAGGTCATGTAAAGAAGGTGGGATGCATGGTTGACTGTGTGGAGTCAAAATGTACATCTCCTGTTGTTTTTCTCTCCACTTATGATATATATGGGGCTGCTTCTGATATATGGCTTAAATATAATAGTCTTCAAGGAGGACCCAAGCCACCCCATCAAATCCAACACCCAAGACGTGTCTCCTCAAAGAACTCAAACCTCCCAAATGAGTCCCCTCATTTGAAGGCAAGATGTATAGTATGGAAACCAAGGTCTGCCCACTATTATTTCTAAAATATGTAGCATGTGTAATGTGAATAATCATATTTTCATTGGGCCTCTTCAACTCTTGTGCAACTCCTCCAATGGTGCTTCCTACAATCAATGTTTTAGCAGCATAAAATGGAAGCATAAACACATGAAAATAAGGAGGTAGAAAATAGTCTGAAACATGGAACCAACACAGGGCATTATTTTCCTGCCTCAATATATAGTGAAAAAAGTGTCTTTTCAGCCAATTTTTTGTTGCCACATTCATTTTACAAAATGGAAACATGAAAGCATAATTTGGTGCTAATGATGCACACCGAAAACCATGTGGCATTCCCCCACAATCCACAAATAGAATGGTCATCATAAATGCTGAAAGTGGCCTCAAGTACATAACAATATAATATGCAATAAGGAAATACCCTTCTTGGTATGATATGCTACTCATATAGGTAAGGAAGTGTAAAATAAAAAACAAAACTTTACCTCCTCCATCATGTACTTCGGTCATTGAGCTGAAATGGCTCAAGTGCAAATTTTCCCTTGCTACAAGTGAGTAGGGAAGTGGTTGTGCCAACTTTTTCTTCATCTCCCAGGCTATGCATCTCTCCATATGCTGATATAAATTCAATTGAATACCCTCCCAAGTGAAACCCCCATTAAGGGATGGTATGCATAAAATTTCATGGAAGGAAAGTCCACAAATGCTGCATGTAGATCTTTCTCCTTGTGCTTGTGAACCCAAGACAGGAAGGTCAAAGCATGGTAAGGGATGCTTCCATCCATTACTTCCTCATGCTCATCTTCCACATGCCTCCAAGGTGTATTACTTTTGAAGTGGTCTTGAGAACACTCCAGCAACCAATCCAAGCTCCCAAGTGACAGCGCTGCTAGCCTTTGGAGTAGGGCCACTGTCAACTCAAAGCTCAATTCTTTGACATAGATTGTGTCAAAGACTCTTCCCAAAATGCTGTTGTGTATGTAGAGATCCTCCAAAGATGGAAGTGCTGCTCTTTGCACTATGTTAGTGCCATCCCTTACTCCTACAGTAGCACGCCAAGTGTGAGAGAAACTCTGCCCTTGCTCTCTCTCAATCCTCCAAAGCAACAAATGACTTTGCTGCCTCACCATACCTCCATCATAAAACCTATGTGGTGAAAACATAATGATCACATCACCATAATGCACCCACACTCCTTGCTTCCCCATGATGAAAGTATCCTGCCAATCTTCCTTCCTCTTCTCATCCCATGGGAAAGGACATGTCATAGGGTGACCAAACTCCCTCAAGAGTAGCCAACGCAGTATTGCCTCTTGCTACCTGGTGTCATAGAATTGCAAGAGGTTTACCATTATCTTGCCTCCCATCCACATCCACTCGACTCCATGTGGATGCCTCCTAGCTTTTCCCATCTTGGCATTCCTCCGATGAGGTCTACCATCCTCCACAAACCGTTTCTTTTCTTTGCCTCCAATGAAGTGCTGAAAGGCATCTCCTTGGATATCTATTAGAGAATATCTCATGTCTACAATAATCTTGAATCCATAAGGATCCAACTATGAAGAAGGAAAAACCCTCTTATTTCTATCTCTTGACAGCGTTGTATAACTCCTTCATGGTGTACAAGCTGTCTCATATCCTGATTCAAGAATGATCATGACTCCTCCCAAAAGATCACACTTCAACCTCAAGGGTTGAGTGCAACTCAACAAGGGTCCAAGAGGATGATGGTTCATTTGTTTCTTGAACCATTCAAGTCTGCACAGCACAGTGCAATATTGCTGCTCTCCCCCAACAACAATGTTTGATCCTGGGCCATATGAAAACATATTTCCACAACTTTTAGAAAGATTTTCTGCAATAATTAAAAGTGTAAATCTTTCCATACCTTGGTGAGATGTGGGAACCTCTTGTAGAGCTGCAAAGGCTCATCCCTCTAATGTAATGGTTGCCCCAACTACTGATGTAGAAATATGCTCTTCCAAGGCTATGAAAGCACTGGTACTTGTCTCTTCCCATGGTGGTGTGGACCCTATCTCCTCTGATCTCTCTTCATCAAAAGTTATTATCATCTCTTGAGTGAGCTCAGAAAAGGAAGTCACTCTTGTGTGGCTTAAGTGATTGCACCACCAAGTATTGGCTTCACCCTCTAGGTGCAATGCTACAATTTTTACTACCTCCCTCTCTTCCACTGGATGAAGTAGGAATAATTCCTCAAGATTTCTTGCCCAAGCTCTTTCTGTAGTTGACCCATAAAATTTAGATAATAGGAATCTATTTCCCTTGATTTCTACTTTGCTACAAGATCTTCCTTCTTCTCTCAGTTGAACAAACTGAGGAAAATCTAGGGTAGGTTGGCACTTGTATTCTGCCAAATACCCACTCAAGATTTCATGCTCTAATTTTTCTCCTTGCGCTTCACTTCCTCTATGAGAATATGAAGTGCATTCATCTTCTTCTGCATCTTGAAACCTTCTAGAGGTCTCACTACAACTCTTTCCTCCTTGAAACCCTCTTGGAGTTTCAATGAATTTCTCTTCTTATTTATTCTTGGATCTAAAAATGGATGAGAGTAATCTAATCCTCTCTATAATTTTGATCTCTGATTTTCCTCTTTTCTTCTCTGATATCTTGATCTCATAGGCTGTGCCAGAGATCATGCTTTGATACCACTGTAATGTTCCAAATCTGGAACTCAGCAATGAATAAGATGTATAATGGTATTTATATGATGAATAAGCTTAAAATATATATAAGAAACACATATAAATCATTTTTAGCTACAACAGCAACTTGTACTTCGTTTCATGATCCAAGAAGTGGGGAAAAAGGGTATTTTATGCCCTAAAAAGGTTGTTTTCAGAAATGAGCATAAAAATAAGCATGGAAAATTGCTGGATATGATAGCTTAGGTCATGAGGGAACTACGATCCAAATTTCAGCTCAAAATAATGTTTCTATATATGTTAAACAACTCCTCCTTTCCCAACTAGGCGAGAAAACCTTGATTTCCCATGACTTTGCTAAACATAAATTTTTGAATACTGTGACAGCATAATTCCCAGGAGGGTTTCTACAAAAAATGATGGAATAAGTATTATATGAAGCTTATATTGTTCAAATAATAGATAAATGGAGGTTTAACCTCTTTTACATCAAGAAAAAGATACCCGGCAAGGGTTTCCGGCAATATACATGTACAAAAGGTAGGACTGCAAAAAATAACACAGTCTATAGCAAATCTGCATTAAAAATGACTGAATATGACATATCAGAGTTGAATAATATAGTAAATGGCCAAAGGCCTTTCTAATGGGACTCCTGGAGGGAAATAAGCACCTCCTCCTCAAAGACTAGCACAAAATCAAAGGATGCAGCTCTCTTGCTACTGCTCCTGCATAAAATATGCAGTTCACTGAATAATACTATGTTGTAGCTGAATTTAGATGAATGGACTTAAGCCACATACATAAATTAAGATCAAATAACTCCCCTTTTATCCCTTAAGCAAGATGATCTAAAGAGAGGATGGAATTCCCTCATAGGAATTCCTTGCACTAAGCAGTGCAGCAACTCCGGCTAAACAGCTGAAGCATGCAAGTGGTCTCAAGAAAAAAATAGCTAAATACATGAATGATCTCCCTTTTATTATATGCCTTCATTTTATCTTTGGTGAGCCTCCTCACCCCGGACCCCACACAATGTTGAGGTGACTTCTTCATGAAGCTTCCTCTTTCAAAAATGCGCTGCCCTAGCTTGCTTCCTTCCTCTTGTGGCTACGCTGTTGACTTGGTCAACTAATCCACCTCCAATGCCTCTTTTCACACTATAGATATTCAATCTAGTTTACATATGTGTCTTAGGCTGATCCTTGTTCACATTGAGCTATTTTACTTGAGTATTTCTTCCTCCTCAAGAATGGTTGTTGACTTAGTCAAACTTGACTATGTCTCCATATAAAATGTCCTTGTTCACACTTGGGAGTGTAAAACCAACTCCTAAGGTGATCTCTTCCCTTTCTAAGGTGGAATTTATTCATATTTTATTGTTCATGGGCCTCCTTACCCGTTTATTCCTCTCCTAGGTGAAAGTAGCAAAATCTAATATTCCAATTTGCTTATGTGTAAATTTTGGAATATTACATAGAATCACAGCTTGTTGTTCTTAAAATTAATGGGTATTATTTTGTTAGAAATCCTCACATCTTAAGGTTGTATTTACATGTTTGTTTACTAGAAAGGAATTTTTATTACATTACATATCAACATATTCCTAGACTAATGAATGTGTTAACTGATGCAATAGCCAATATTGTATTAGGTAGACATTTGTGTAATTTGTAAAACATCATCATCAGATGACAAGATCCATACAGGAATATGTATATATATATCGAGTGTTTGCATCCACATGCATCATAAGTTCAAAAAATATGTATGTTTCGGTTACATCCTTAGACATCATGTCTCTCAAAAAATATGTGGAAAGAAAAACCTAGGTGTCTAGTCGGTGTGACGCTCATGATAGCACATCACTGCCTGTATAGGCCGCATCAACAAGAGGTGAACACGGTTCGACACCCCTGTAGTGTGTCTCTGGTACATGCTAGGAACATCATCAAATCATGCATAATTTGGGATCCCACGGGTTATTCCCTCCAAGTTGCATATGATTTCCTCCTCCTTGCCTCCCTCACCATGAGTGGCCACATCAAAGTCACGGGGAATCCTCTGTGCTATCGGGGACATGCCTGCAAGTATTTCTAGGCCAACAACTGCAATACATGGATTACTGTTAGAACATGCATAAAAAAAAACATAATACTCATCAAAATAAAAAATGAGTCTTACCCAATGCTTCATCCCAATCCTCTCCTTATGGGAGTGGGAGATATGCATCACCAGTGAAGTATGTGCTGGAATAGGGCTAGTCCTCCACGACAATCAGCTGTCGGCAGAGCCACTAAAATAAATTCGGTCTCCAGGACATCTTTTGGCCGCCCCCTAATCTTAGCATCAAAGCCACCCAATGGACCATCCGTGGCTCCTGAGCTGGTGGTGTCGGAACTATTACCTCTTGACGTTGGAAAATTGGTAATCGTTCCAAGATGAAAGGTACCAAGATGGACCCGTAGCTGAACTACTTCAGCTTACCATTTTTTCATTTTGTCAACTGGCGTTTTATGTTGATCGTTACCGTATTTTCCTAGTTTTAGAGTTTTGGTGCCATGCAATCCATTGCAAGAAATAACTGTGGTTTTGTGGCCTCATGTGGAGCCTGAACTCCAGTAGCTCGTGTGATGGTGTGTAGCCTACTCTGAGTGCTAGACCGGGAATGGTTTGGATATCCACCTTCCTGCTTTTGGATCCTTTCCATGCTCCTTGGCACACTCTGTCGATAACCATGCTTATGTTCTCCATTGTGGGCCGAGTACCTTTCAGGATTGGTACTAACCCCCTCTGCGACAATCCAGTTATGAAGTAAATATCCGAGTCCTCAATCTCAAATTCCTACTAGCGAATAATACTTTTTCATGATCAATGTCCCAGACACTGATCAAGTACTACAATAGCTCCGGTTGAGCTCTGAGACATGGTGCCATAAAAAATTTCTTGAGCCTGTAGTCCCCGACAACTTCCATGAATCTCTCATTTCCCATGGCTTCCTCATCTTCTTCACTATGCTCTCATTATTTCCATTCGATCACCATTTTGTTCGTTCACACTTACAAAAACATCCATCTGGTTGTCATTAGCCAAATAAAATTATTTTGAAATGGTTAAATTGGGCTCATTGTTTAATCTATAAGCTTAAAATGGTTTCCGTGGTTGGCGCGACTGTTTTAAAAACAGTCATGCCAATTGGTGCACTCCCATTTTATTTTTTGACCGTTTTGCACGAGTCTGTGCCCAATACCTGCACCAACCACCGCGCCCTAATTTTTACAAAACTCCCCCCATAGATCTGCAAATAGGGTTGCAAGTAATGAAAATGATCTCAAAATCTAGGGAAGGATATGAGTTCTCACCTCAAACAGACAGATTTGCTATTGGCCTTTTAAATTGCCCATTGTCAGCTCCGCAAAATCATAGTGAAAAAAGGTAACAAATTTCTCACAAGAGGTAAAAGTGAAAAGTAATTTATTTTTTACCGTTTTTGGCATTTTATAAACTATTCAAAAATATAATTAGGTTTTAAGGAATATTTTTCGATTATTGTGCTATTTTATTTTGAAAAATGGGTTTTATGTGCATCCCTTGTGCAATGACAGGTCCTTGATGTGACGACGATGAAGTGACGAGTTTTATTTTATAATTTTTTAGACTCGGTAAAAGCATGAAAAATTCACACTTGGAGTCATCTTTCAGCTCTTTTCTGACTCTCGAAAATTGAAAATATTTCCAAGTCTCTTGTCATTTTGAACTCGTTAAATGGCTATGAAACGATATCTACCCATTATATGTTTACCTCTTTTTTAGGCTGGGATAGATTATTTACAAAAAAGAAATACCTTAGCCTATCATGACTAAGAGGTTCTCTCAGACATAGTTTTCTACCTTTTTGAATCTATGAGAATACCTACGAAAAGGGACCTGTTGGATTTTTCCTTTCCGCTTCTTTCAAACACTCTAAACATGAAAAGATGCCGAGTTCTTCCCTTTTCAGACTCGTTAAAACTTAAATTGCATCGAAAATCATCACCATGACGTAATCGAGTTCCTCCTTCCTATGGCTCGTAGAATGTAAGAGTATGTATTTTTTTGAAGGAAAAACTTACATGACAAGCATATGTTATCCCCTTCAAGTTTTTTTTCCAAAAATAATTGGGGTACTCGCCAGCAATGGTGGCAGAAAATGGAACCTGTTCTTAGTTGTGTCGGCAATATGTCACTCTTGAACATGACACTCATCTGCATTCGTGTTGGGTTGGGGACATCTCATTTCACAATTTTTTTCCTCCATGGTTTTGGGTAATATGTTTTGAACTTTCATCTACTCTTTGCCACGTCATCATGACCTTAGATCCCTTGATGTCAAATACTACCAAATGCAGAGTCGTCTCGTTGATATGTTTAGGAGAAGTTTCCTTTTGCAATTTTCAACCTCCCTTTGATCATTTGTTCGTTCCTGATTCACTATCATCATATTCCTATGTCTCATGTCGATGATGTGGGAGAAATTATGACCCACCTTCGACCAGGTCACTTCCTATCGAATCCAGCTCATTATCCAGGAAATTGATCTAGAGACTCCCTTCCAGCACCTTGAGCTTGCATGCCTCAATGGAAAGTTCTTCGCATTCGACAACAGGTCATCATCATTGGCCTTTGATCGAGTGATTCTGCAGGTGTTCGATGCCAGATCAATGTTCCCATTCTGTGGATTGTACTTGTTGTACCTTGAGATCCATTTTAATTATTGGTGGTTTCTCTCATGCCTGCTAATAGCTTTCATCATTGGTTGGTAATCAGGTAACTTTCTTGCATGTTCAACTTCAGCTCACATATTCACATGCTTGAATTTGTACCTGTTCGGGTCGAGATGGAGTGCAAGACCTTGGGTTTTGTTTGATAAAATCTAGGCTATGGGATATTTGGTTTATCATGGCTATATGCATGAATATTTTGACTGGATGGTTGCAACCATAACTGTGTCTATTTATTGATCCTTATTACTGGATGGTTGCGTCCATACCTCGGATCTCAGTTTTATATGTACTCTATTAAGAATGGAAATTCCCATGCCACATGTTCATGTATAATAGATATCAGTTGTATTTGTACTTGCAGGTCTTCTAATGGTGGTGTTTGGTTTGAACGCGTTCTCGTAAAGCATTTCACTCCTTCTCTCTCGGACCTCATGCTTTAGGGGGCATATGTTACACAACATTTTGTCACCATCCCTACAATCCCCATCCCACACATTGGAGGACCATTTATTTGACTTATATGTAGTTTCAAGCCTTGCCAAAAGTGGCATTTCATCCCTTGCCATGAGAAGAACATTTCCTCTGTTGACTATTCCTGGAATAGACCATCAAAAACATATGATTTTGGGTCGGCGTTAGTAGACAGTTATGGCCTCGCATCCATAGACAAATTAGCACTGGGCCCCACACCCATTGGCGCTCTGTCTTAGTGGACTGCCCGTGCCAAGCTATTTTTGGAAAGTTCTTTAAAATAGAAGCGAAGTTTCCATTGCCAACCACTTCGTGTGCAGAGAGAGCATGGGTTGTTCGACTAAATAACATTGAAAATTTTCCTTTGGCTTCTTGTTTCCTACATTTGAGTAACCTCCCAAAAGATAAGGCCTCCCTTCCACCATTTCAAGGATCCCAACCTCCTCCTCCTCTCCTATAAATACATCTTTCTCACATAGATGAAGCTAGCTAAATTTTTTTTACAATAGCTAAAATGGTTGAATAGCTGAAAAGTTTGATATAGTTGGTGTGAGATAGAGTAGAGAGAGACCTATTGTCGAGAGAGAGTCTAGGATTATCGCCTCGCCAAGCCCAATTCCCTAACGAATGCTCGAGATGCATTTTGACTGGACCCATTGAAGGATGCTGCAACGTCAAGGCTCTTTTGGTTGTAAAATATTTCTCTCTTCTTATTAATACATGACTGATGTTTTGGTTCCTATTATGCGTATGATATGATCAATCTTGTGCAATATGTTTAATTCTCTTTGACCAATTAGATAGTTATGAATGCAAGAATTTTTTCGTATGCTACTATCATTCTCTGATCCTTGTGCAGGAACCTGAGTAAAACCACTAAAGGATTGTGACGTGTCGGGACAAATATCAGGAGACTACTACCACAGCTACGACAACTACGTTGGAACAAAGGTAGGACATCTATCCCAACTCAGTTTTATTCATTAACTAGGAACCGATGCATTAGCATGTCCTCTTGCTACTAGACCCACCCTATGGCTAGAGGGATAGCCTCTATTCACAAAGGGGATTTACCTACAAAACAAAATAGATCTGACCCAATTTGGATTCTTCAAGGCAAAGTTATGCCCAATCTCTCACAATGACTTAATTATGGACTAGTTCAGTAGATCTAACTTGTACCGCATGCCACATGTCATTGTTTCCTCCTTTGGCTTTGAAATTGATACATAAAAAACCACAGTTCGTGCAATATCTACCACTTTTTACAGAATTCCAATATGATGCTCAGAGAGATATTTATGAAGATTTTCCAAAGGTCTTCTCTTTGAGATGAAGTTCAGGAGCCTGCAAAAACCCTAACTTCCACATATCATATCTCCAAAAATATTGTGAACCATGATATGAAATTTTTACACACGCTTCCTCAAGCTTTTGGCTCCACGTGATAAAAATTTCAGCTTTTGAACTTTCGTAGAAAAATTTCTATAGCAAAAATTCCACGATGAGCTGTTTCAAGTAGCGAAATCCCTGAATTAGGAGGATATGAGGATAAAAATATATATAAATGCTTAGGTTGAGAGGGTATTCAACAAGTGAATGTGGGAGGGATTTTAGGAGCTTAAAAATTATTAAATAGTTACTATTCAATGACTGCAACCAATGATTAGTGTCATGCCACAACCCAATGGGGTTTTAGCCCACTAACTGGGGTTACTAACTTCAAACATGAATATCTCTCAAATCGTGAAGAATTACATGGCGAGCCATATATCAACGGAAACATCTCAATAAGTAGAAACCATCAAAAATATCATTGACTCAGAATATAGTAATTTGGTAGGTCAAAATTCCCATGCAAGATCAGGGTATCCCTTGGTGCTGCTTGGGTTGACATCAATGACAACCACTGATCAACAAATGATTCATCCTTAGAAAAGATTTGAAAATTAATTGTTAGCGTAAATTCTTAAAGAAAATGTATGAAAAGAGCTCACTTTAACTGCATATGAAAAAAAAACCTAACAATGAAGATGACTGCTTAACTTCTTTATATCTGCAATTGATAGTTAAAAAAATGTTGCAAAAATACTGATCTATGCAGTAAAAACAATTAAATGGTGAAAAGAAATAGGGAATGCTCCACACATCCAATAGAAAAGACAAGATATAAATCATTTGAATATATTATAACATGCAGGAAGGGAAAAAATAATAGTGTTACGGGTCCCCCTCAATGGGATGGGTTCTTGGTTATCCTCAGTACTTCAGAACCAAGCATTTCTTTCTCTCAATTATGTAGAAAACCCAAAATGCGTTGAAATCTATGGGAGCTCATAAAAGCAAAGAAAGTAGTAGAAGCAATGAGAATGAACAAAGCACGACGATGAAAGTGATCAAAGTGAATAATGAACGGAACACCCTCATATTTATAACAAAATATTTCCTTGATAATAGAAAATAATAGAATATTATTAACCAAGATCTAGATCTAACCGCTTGGAATATTTTATTATATTTTGTTGGAGGGAAAATGTATTTAAATTAGTTTAAATATATTTATTTAGAAATAATAAATAAATAGATGATTTATTTATCATTTCAAGAATGTGGTTATGGAATAATTAACAAATAATGATTTGTTTAATTGTTTCTAGGTGATTTAGTCAAATTTAACAAGAAAAAATAACTAAACAATGATTTAATTAATTGTTCCTAGAGAAAAATAAGATAAATAATGGTTTATCTAATTATTTCTCATAATTGGGTTAAATATGATGAGGAATATTTTTTAAACAATGTTTTGATTAATTACTCCTAAGGGAAAATCAAATAAATAAGAATTTATTTAATTATTCCTCATGGAGTTTCTTGTTTTAACTGAAAATAACTTAATAAAATATGGTTTATTAAATTATTTCTTATAGTTAAAGTAATTTTACTATGGTAAATTTTTTTTTACATGGTGTACTTCAATCCATATAATTGTAAATGGTTAGATGACCAAAAATTGGTGTAACAAATTGCCCCCCAACGTGGGAGAATTAGGAGCTAATCGTATGACTGAAGTATGTTGTAAGAACACAACCACTAAACACCGAAGGGGAGTCAGAGAGAGAGAGAGATACATAGATGGAGTGAAGCGATAGAGGAAAATAACCAAGGGGGAGATACCTATGAATGCTATAAGTCTCCTTTAATGTTTGGGTACCTATTCTCAGTGAGGCGGGGAAGGCATACCTGTGCCCACATAGATGAAAAGTACAAAGAATAATGGTGCGCCCAGAAAAATGAAACTAAGCAATAAAGTAAATGATAAATGGTACATGGCATGCTGGCATAAAATGGTCAAGAAAACAAATAATTGATTCCACATATATACTGCGCCTGGGAAAATAGCCAGGACTAAATAAAATAATATTTAAGTACATGAGACATAATAACAACCAAAGAAGCCCTAATAAACATGAAAGAGATATAAAAATATGAATGGACCATCTGAGTGATACATGCATGCTATGGGCACTACATGTGGCTAGAATCAAACCCATCAAATCTGTGGAGCTGCATCTGAGGCTGTAGTATAAGTTGAGGTCATCTCGGCATGTGGGGGGATACCTAAAGGGACACCCCCTCATGAGGTCTGAAACATCTCACACATACCCAAGAATCATTGGTACAATCTGTTGGATCACCGAACTATCAAGTATAAGAATCTCGATCATGCAATAAGGAGTTGAAGTTGAGCAGATGAGAAACAATCAAGTCAAAGAGAAATGAAGAGTCCCTTTTCCTGATCCAATGCACTGAACAAGAATGGAAGTTGGAACAAAGGTACACCACCCTCTAGACTTGTCCTCTGGAATGAATGTGCCGATGTCAATAGAAGGAGGTCCACCATAGGTGAAGCAATGAGGAATCTTCAACTAAGGCTCAGGCGATCATAGTGAAGTGATTGATGTACTGACACCAGGGATGATGATGGAATAGGGGATACTAAGTAGCGGATGGACATCTTCCCTTGTCAGAGCATAAAAGCATGGATGACCTGACAACGACTGACTCGACTTAAGAGGGGATGGAGGGAAGTATGACTAGAGGCCAAAATGGGTGACACGAGAGAGGGACAAGGCAAAGATGGATGGAATACTATAGCAAGAGGCAAAAGGACTCAAGACAGACTCCATAAATGCAGTGGTGACTCAACTCGGATGCTTTGAACAAGGGTGACTCGATGATGCTGCCACACAAAATAGGCCTAGTGGGGACCATAAAAACATAAGAAAAATATGGTTACTCGTGAAGAAAATTGCACACGCATTGACAGGTATGAAGACAAAGTGGTGCCCCAATTACAAGTAGCGCAAGTGAAGAAATCCGATTTTAAGAGGCGGAAAAGTGACCCTTCTTGGAAAATGACTTCCTGGTGAAGTGTCAAATGACCAAAAAAAAAAGGATACCTATTTTAGTGCTCAGTGAGAGCTTTCCAACGGTGCTGATGGTTCATCAAATTGAGCTACAGTTTGGTTGCAATTGGCGAAATAAAATTTAGGGTTTTTCTTTTAATATGGTGATTTCCCTTTAATTTGATTCATTTGATAGTGGAGATATGGTGAATGTAGAGAGGAGGAGAAGGCCCCAAATCTTGTGGAGATCGTAGCAGACAAAATTATTGTTGGAATTGAGATCCATCAGTTGCAGGTAGGTGGACTAACCTTACTCTACTTTTTTAGTGGTTCATTTTTTCAAATTAGGTGCCTAGGGCTAAGAAACAAAACACTGCCCATCCTCATTGCCAGCTTGCACTTTCTGAGGCCTGTACTGTGAACTAGCTCACAGTTTCTAGAGGGGAAAACTATGAGCTCACAGTTGTAGGGGCTGAAAATTGCATGTTGGTCAGGAGGTGGGTTTTGGTCTATTTTTGGCTGAAGACCAAGATTTGATGAGTGAGGGTGCAGTTTATCTTCTTTAAGCTGAAAAACATGATGGTTTTGTGTAGGTATGGAAGATCTGAAGATCAAATACCGAGAGAGGGATTTGGATGCGCTTCGTTCCAAGTTCCAGGGGGATCAGGTGGTACGAGGAGCACTTGTAAGGTACGGGGCTCTCAAATTGGTTGAGAGCCCATTGATGAGGGCAGGGAGCCCTTGCTGTCCAAGATAGTCAGCTATTTGGATCTAGATCAGCATGCCTTTATGGTGCAGGGGCAAAAGATTGATTTGACCATTCAGGACATCTACTTCTTGATGATACTCCCACCACTAGGGATGGTGGGAAATATACATCCAGTATTACCATGTGGGCAAAACATATTAGATTTTGTGGAGCACCACTGTAGACTAGGAATTCATGATAAGGGCATGAACATACCGATCAGTGATCTAGAGAGGCTAGAGACATGGGTTTTTGTTGCAGTAGTACTACAGATTTTGGGAAACCAGGCATTCCATCACATCATTGTGGGCCAGATGATGTTGGTTGAGAGTGTTCTCAATGGCACCTGCTATGGGATGACCTAGATGATGTTTTCGTTAGTGAAAATACAGTTGTTGCTGTGCAAGAGACAGGTGAACCATGACTACCCTATTGGTACATTTCTATGCTTGTTATTCTTTGAGAATATCCCCACACTTCAGCCTCATGTGCAAATCCATGATGGTGGCCCACAGGATCCCAGGATTTACCGCTGGTGGCAGCTACTGCGGAGAGGAGGAGGGGGAGTCAGACAACTTTTTTGACTCAAGTTTTTTACACATTGGGATCAAATGCCACTGTACATAAACGAATATCCATATAGTGGTATGAACTTTTGGGGGGACCCTGACTTTACACTTCCGTCGGGTCAAGCATGGGGACCATATGGTAAGTGAAAGTTGCTATATATTATGATGCATTTAAAATTTTTATAATATGTATGTGGTATTGATTCATTACTTTTGGTGTCCAGATATAGCACTAATGAAGCCGACAAGGTATATGGGATGACCCACAACAACAGGGGCTGAAGAGTCTAGTGGAGCGAGGGGATACCAGAGACCTGACTATGAGGCTCTGTAGGAAGATGTACACCGCAAGTGTGAGATGATGTTGACTGGCATATCCGAGCATGAATGGCATGATCTTGAGGACCAATACATCAAGGGATGTATAGGGCTACCCTTTGAGTGGAGAGGGGTCATGTGACACATGGTGATGGTTGGATAGGCAGTTCGGGATGTGTGGGCTGCTGGAGCTGAGCTATTGGCTCAGGACCCTCCAGATAGTGATTAGATGTAGGGGCATGTGGTGTCCCCATTTTTTATTTTTGTAACATGATATGGGCACGTCGAATGCATTTAGATTAGTGGACTCCAAAAAATTTATGATTTTTTCGATACATAATATGGATATTCATCTTTTTATATATGAGGAGTGTATGGCTTTCCATTTCTTTTATGATTGTATTGTGTTAAATGCATGTGATAAATGCCAATCTATAATATTGTTTGCAATGATATCTACATAGTGATTTTGGGCTTTAGGTACATGACTGAATGTAATGGTTTCAAATTCAGTCACTAAGAACTTCACTCAAAAATATCCTCTAAAAGGGACATGGTTATTCACACAATGTATGTTATTTAATCACATGAAAATAAATAAGGAATCTAAATGAACATGAAGATGAAGGATACGATGATCAAGGGCATCGAATAACAAACCTATCACTGCATCATATTCGGCTTGGTTATTGATGGAATATCCAATGCATATGCCATTGGAGAGGAATAGCGAATGCAAGGGGGTAAAAATGGCCCAAGTTTCCGAGGCTAGATTCTGGGAGAAGCGGCTTGCACCATCTAATGCATAATTATGGTGTGCATAATGGATCCATCTAAAAGGTGCCACAAGACAAAAAATGAGATGATGATGAAAAATTCAAGCTGCCTAAATGCATGATAGAAATAAAATACGCATCTCAATGGGAGTTAATATGGATAAAATATCTTAAGGTAGAGTGCATTTCGAGGGTTAGGAAATATTTGGCCTTTTAAATCCTCTAGAAGTTATGCCCCCTTTACCAAGTCCTTATTAATGATGTAAAGTCATAGCCATAATGGGTCAAACTTCCCATGACCAAGGTCATCATGAGCCTGGTCATACACTAAAACAAGATCACCTTCCTGAAAGGTATGAGGGTGGAATTTTTGGTCATATTGAGCTTTGGTGTGCTTCTTGTCCACTTCGATGGTTTGCAATGCAACATGATGATCTTTAGAAGCGAGCTCAAGCATGATAAGTATTTGTTCTACAGGTTGGGTGTCAGGGAGAAGTTAGAAGGCTGTGTGAAGGGAGGGTATTTCACACTTGATTGGTAAGAATGCTTCCTTGCCAAAAACAAGGTGGAAAGGAGTAAACTTGGTGGTAGTTTTAACAGAAGTTATATAGGCCCACAAAGCAGGGAAGAACATAAGGTTCCAGTTGGTTTTGTGCTTTTTCACTGTCTATTGAAGCATAGTTTTAAGGATTTTATTGACCAATTCAACTTTACTATTACCTTAGGGATAATAGGATGATGAATATTGGTGCTCAAAAGCCCAACAGAGAGGATAGCTCATGCCATATCTCATATTCGAAATGTCAGCCATGGTCAGAGACCAATTGTTTCAAAAACCTAAATCGAGCGATAACATGGTTAAAGAAAAAGGGATTTGCAGTAGTTTCCATATTATTGAATGTTGGCATGGCCTTAGCCCATTTGGTGAAATCGTCAACTTCCACAATGATATACTTGTGGTTACCAGCAGATGGAGGTCGACACTCCATAAAGTCAATGGCCCAATTGTAGAAGGGATCGGCTAATATGACAAGATGAAGGGGAGTGGGTGGAGCTCGTGCCTTTTGGGAAAATAGGTGGCAATTGGAATAGTGCTTGACTGCCTCAATGTAATCACCAAAGAGAGAAGGCCAAAAATTCCCAGCGCCTATGAATTTTTGGCCAGTAGCCAAACCGGAGAGGTGGACACCACAAGCGCCGCTATGGAAGGCATTAATTACTTGCATGAGACAAAAACGGAGTAAAAAATCAACACTACGATGATAGAGATCGTCACTAATGAGAAGATAGAGAGGGGCTTGGTGTCGTATGTGTCATCGAGCATCATGATCAATATGGGAAGAAAAATTTTGGGTTCACAGGTAGGTGAGGATTTTTCCATACCAAGGTTCATTCGAGATAATGGCAAAAAAGTGCTCATCAGGTAAATCATTATTAACTGGTGGATCTTGCGCACTAATAGGAAATTCAGAAATGAGTTCAACAAGGGCTAACCTTTCTTACTCTTGGGGGTGAAAATTCAAGATCAAACTCCTGAAGGATAACGATCCAACGGGTGCACTTTCCATTGATGATTTGTCTACTCAATAGGAAAGAAATAGGGTTGGAATTGGTCACAACCTTGGTGGAACACATAAGGATATAATGATGAAGTTTTTGGACTGAAAACACAATGGCCAATGTCAACTTATCTTCATGCGAGTAGGACACAGGGGGAACCACAAGGTTATTACTGACATAATAGATAACATGTTTGTTTCTGGTGTCATCTTCCTAAATAAGAACCCCAGTGACCAAATGGGTGGACGCTGAGATGTACAGGATTGAATCCCTCTCAAGGTTAGGAGGACTAATCAAGGGAGCAAAAGTGAGAGATTTTTTCAGGGCATCAAAATATTGTTGAGCGTAGTCATCCAAAACAAATGGAATGTTAGATCTAAGGAGTCTTAGAAAACCATGCGTAGTGGTGGCATAGTCAAGGACAAACCAGCGAAGGAATTTGGATTTTCCTTGAAGGATTTATAATTGGTGCAAGGTACAAGGAATGGGAAGCTCAAGAATGGCTTGAAATTTGAGGGGATCAAGCATGATACCATATTTTGACACAATGAAGCCCAAGATACAGCTAGTGGGAACGCAAAAGACACACTTCAGTGGGTTAAGCAGATATTATACTTGCGACATCAGAGAAAGATGGTATGCAGATCATGAATATGTTGCGCCCGATGCCTATAACGAGCACTGAGGTCATCAAGGTAGGAAAGGATAATATGAGCCAGATCATGGAAATAGTATGACATGGCCCATTGGAAGGTGGCTCCAACATTCTTTAGGATGAACGACGTGACCCTATAAGAAAAAGCTCCCCACGGACTAATGAACACCTTTTTTAACTTATCAGCACGACGGATAACAATTTGGTTATACCCGGAGAAACTATCCATAAACGATAGAACCTCATGTCCCACACACTCATAGATGATTTTCTCAATAATCGGTGTGGGAAAGTTGTCTTTGGGAAAATATTTTTTTAGGTCGTGAAATCTAATGCAAACATGGATGGTGCCTTTTTTCTTAAGAATGGGAATCGGGTTAGAAACCCAAGTGGTGTTTTCAATGGATAGATAAAACCAACCTTCTTGAGCTTATCAATTTCGGCTTTGATAGCCTCTCGTCTAGAAGGATTAATGGGTCTCAAATTTTGACGAATAGGATTAGCATCGGGCCATGTATCGTTATGGTTTTTGACAATGGTGGGATCAAGTCCTAGCATCTCTGAATAGGACCAGGCGAAAACATCACGAAATTCCTTGAATAGCTTAGTGTAAGCCTAAATTTATTCCGGGGTGAAATATGCCCCCAAGGTAATGTTTTCTTCTACCCCTGGTTTATCAAAAATGTTATTGTTAATGGTAGTAGAGATATTGGCCATATTTCCTTCTTTGAAATCATCTAGTGCAGGAATGGGATTTCTAAACCAATCGACCTAAACAGGGATGAATTCTTTAAAATCCACAACATACTAGTCATGGCACTACTCCGGAAGGAAGTACATACAATGGTGCATATCATCCCAAGAAAATCTAGGGGTGGTCATTGCCTCCATAATGTCTTGATCAGAATTAAAGATGGGAGGACTGGTGGAAGGGAGACCACATGACATAGCAGGGCTACCTAGCACACCATCATGAGAGATATGGTTCACATACGCATCGCTACGAAGGGTAGACAAATAGCTAGTAGATGAAACATCTACCAATGTTGAGACCAGGGTGATTGCCGAAGGAGGTTCAATCAAAACATAAGGGGATGCCCCTGAGGGTCTTCCACCATGGATCTCATGGATGATGAAAGATAGAGAATGGTGACTGAAGGGTCTGTCATCTCAACATCGGGGGGAGGTATCACAATGGGTGCATAAATGTCCTTCGGTTCTGTTGAAGCAGAACTCACAAGTAGAGGAGTACAAAATCTTCTACAAGCGACCTCTATTTGGTGAATAAACTCAAGGGTGTCACGAAATTCATCAATACGGGTAAAATGTTGAGAATATTGGCCATAAATATCACACAAAGCACAGGTATGGTTTGTGAAAAACGATTTGATTTTCTTGGCTAAATCAGGTAAGTTAATATGGACCTCTGAGATGTCAGATTCAGGAAACGTCTTGTTGACCACTGTTTTGCGACAAAGAATATTAGGATAGTTATGGGTGGCATGCCCAACAAAATAACACAAAGCGCATAGAGGTGACTGCTTTGGAGGCTTAGGAAAAGAAAGGGTTATTTGGGGGGCCTTGTCCTTAGGTTCCTTCTTTTTGGATTTTTCCCCCTCATCGGATTCTTTCGCAATTGGAGTAAGTTCCTGTTGAGGTGGTTGAGGCACTGAAGTAAAGGGAGGGGTCATAACGACTATTTGGACTAGGGTCAACTTGGTGTAAGGTTTGAGCTGACCAAGTAGAGTGTTTGCTGGGGGATATATGTACCGGACTGGGATCCCTAGGGTAAAATTGGGAAGGTTCAACGTAGCCATAACTGACACTGAAAATATTCTAGAGGGGGGAGCTAGAAACAGTATCTGACCGGAGGGGTAATGGCCTGGCAGAATGGCTACCAATTGGTTAAGGCTAAGGGGAACTGTTCCAGGTCAAAAAAGGTTGGAAGAGACACCAACAGAAGAAGAAGGTCCTTGAGGAAAAGGTCCTGAAGGCTATGTCGACTTACCAACGACAAGTAGTGGAGGTGTTGGCTACTAGCTGGTGACCCAGACTGCTTGTGGTTAGCCTGGGATGCTTGCATCTTGAAAACATTCGATGAGCTGGGGTCAGTGATGGGGGGGGGGTGGACCAGAGAATGAACAAAGTAAGGTGGAATATTTATAGACTCCTGGTGAAACACTAGTGAGAGGTGCGACTGATTGTTTATCAGCCACCGAAGATATGACAGACTTAGGGGATGTCTAAGACTTCGGTTCGTAATATTTCAACTAATCGATGGTGACGATATTTCCATTGTGAAGAAAGCACATATTACAGTGAATCATGGATGAAATAGCTAACATAGCATAGGTATAACTACGACCCAAAACGATATTGTAATGCAAGGGGGCATCAATGAATTCAATGTCAACACAAACAGTATTTCCCCCAAGAGTGATAGGGGCTCAAAAGGGTGACCATCCCAAGTATGCAAAGTGATGGTGGATGGGGCTAAGTTGTGTGATCCGAGCTTATTCCAAATAGAGGTGGACATCACACAGGTGGATGCCCCCTTGTCAATGATACATATCTGAACATGGGCATTATGAATCTTGAATAGTATTTGGAAGGTAGTGAATGAAGGTAAAGGGGGATGTTCTTATTTGTCAACATAAAATACAATCAAAAGATAATCTGAAGGATCCCCACCACCCAAAGTAGATAGTAGATATTTTCATTGTGATGGGCACGACTGGAGGACTTCCATCATTGGCATGACAATTAGCGACTGTGCCAAGTCATCTACTATGTTGTAGGTGTGGGCAGCTTTGGTAGAAGCACCGTTTCGATGTAATGGCCCTTTGGGGATCTCATGAATGACCTATTTCCTAGGTTGAGGGATCTGTAAGGGAAAATTGGGTGTTGAAACAAACCCTGTGGAAACTTTGGTTTGGGACTCGGTTGTAGATGTAGCAGGTTGCTTTTCATATTAGCATGACCGAGTCTGAAGGTAAACATCAAAGGTATTTATCTCTTTAGAATTCATCATGAGAATCTAGTAATCAAGGGTACCAAACTGCAGAGGTTGAGGAGCAACATGACCTTGAGGTAGTTGGGAAGAAATATATCCTTGTTGAGGGAAAGGATTAATGAACACAGTCGGTTGAACTAGTGCAGTATTTGGAGGAAACGAAGCAGTGGCTTGCTGTCCTTTGGATGTTGCTTGTGATTCCCACAACTGGCGCATCTCGGGTAACAAGGGAAAATCATGAGTATAATGGCCATGGACACCACAACAAGAATAAGGCTTGTTTGTACAAAGATGCTTTTTCTGCTTGGGTTGATTACCTTGTTGTTGGTTTGTAGTGTTAGGCTGGTTCACTTGGGGGGCGTTCAGTTTATTACCTTGGCGTCTGTTGTAAAATTATTTGGTTTTGATAAGTTATAAAATTAGAAAAAATCAAAAACTAAAATTTTAAGTTAGGATATGAATAGAAAAGGAGAAAAATGAAAAAATGTTAGGACTATGGTTATTTGATTATTCATATCAATAAAATGTAGAAGTAGATCACCCTAAAAAAAGAAATAAAATAAAATGATAGGAAAGAAAATAAAAAATGGATGCTCTAGCTTTAAAAAAATAAATTTTCAAAGGCTATTTGTTTAAATGTGCCACAAAAATGTTAATTATTATTAATTTGTGATTAATTTTATTTATTAAGCATTAATCCTTGTTTTTATAATTGGCATAAACATTATTGTAATATCAACACATGATTTTATTATATGGTCACTAGAGGAAAAAAATCTTTTGTCATTTGTAATAAAGAGCGCACATCTTCCAACGGTAGATCTCTTCCTCACCCAGATCAATGATGAGGAAGCTTTTCACACCCCCCTCATCCATTTCCTGTTAACGCAAGGGGGGGGGGGAGTGTGGTGGGTCCAAAATGTGATATTATTGGTGGACAGGCCCTCCTTATGTGTCACCCTTACATCACTTCACACACCCCCCACATCACGCAGGTGGATGCCCCCTCATTAATGATACATCTCTAAACATGGGCATTACGAATCTTGACTAGTATTTGGAAGGCAATGGATGAAGGTAAAGGGGGATGTTATGATTTTTCAACGTCAAATACGATCAAAAGATCATCTGAAGGATCCACACCACCCAAAGCAAATAGTAGATATTTTCATTGTGATGGGCACGACTGGAGGACTTCCAGCATTGACATGGCAATAGGCGATTGTGCCAATTCATATACTATGTTGTAGGTGTGGGTGGCTTTGGAAAAAGCAAAATTTCCACATAATGGCCCTTTGGGGATCTTAGAATGACCTCTTCCCTAGACTGAGGGATCTGTAAGGGAACATTGGGTGTTGAAATGGACTCTGTGGAAACTTTGGTTTGGGACTCAGTTGCAGACGTAGCAAATTTCTTGTCATATTGGCATGACCAAGTCTGAAGGTAAACATCAACGGTATTGACCTCTTCAGAAGTCATCATGAGAATTTGGTAATCAGGTGTACTAGAATGTAGAGGTTGAGGAGCAACCTGACCTTGAGGTAGTTGGGAATAAACATATCCTTGTTGAGGGAAATAATTAATGAACATAGTCGGTTGAGCCGGCACAGTATTTGGAGGAACTAAAGCAGTGAATTGTTGTCCTCTAGATGCTGCTTGTGCTTCCCACAACTAGCACATCTGGGGTAATAGGGGAAAATCATGAGTATAATGCCCATGTACACCACAACAAGAACAAGATTTGTTTGTACGAAGAGGCTTGTTCTGCATGGGTTGATCACCCTGTTGTTGGTTTGTAGTGTTAGGCTGGTTCCCTTGGGGTACATTTGGTTTATTACCTTGGCGCCTATTGTAGCATTATTTGGTTTTGATAAGTTATAAAATTATAAAAAATAAAAAATAAAATTTTAAGTTAGGATATGAATAGAAAAAGAGAAAAATGAAAAAATGATAGGACTATGTTTATTTGATTATTCATATCAATAAAATGTTAGAAGTAGATTTCCCTAAAAAATGAAGGCAAAATAAAATGATAGGAAAGAAATAAAAAATGGATGCTTTAGATTTAAAAAATAAATTTTCAAAGGTTATTTGATTAAATGAGCCACAAAAATGTTAATTATTATTAATTTGTGATTAATTTTCTCAATTAAGAATTAATCCTTGATTTTATAATTGGCATAAACATTATTGTAATATTGGTGCATGATTTTATTATATGTTCACTAGAGGATAAAAGTATTTTGTCATTTGTAATAAAGAGCACACATTTTTCGACAATAGATCTCTTCCCCACCTAGATCAACCACAAGGAATCTTTTCACAACCCCCTCATCCATTTCCCATTAACATGAGGGGGGGGGGGGGGTTCCTAAAAGAAGTATTAATGGCGGATATGTCCTTCCTATGTGTCGCTCTCACATCACTTCGCACACAACCCCCCTGAAATCGACCTATATCTCACTCATGGTTTTTCTCCCACCAACGGCTAAATGACTCCCTCACTTTGACCGTTGTCCAATGTCCGACCTTATGTCGCCACCTCATCTACCTATTTCCACTGTGTCCCTACCGTTATGCCACATTGGTCCATTGTCATCCTTCTCCCAGACAATTGAATGGTTGTTTCCTCATTACGCTCCCATGCCGCTGTTGATCAATCGTTGTCATTGATGTCAACCCAAGCAGCACCAGGGGCTAACCCAATATTGAATGGGAATTTTGACCTACCAAATTAATATATTCTGGGTCAATAATGCTTTTTATGGTTTCTACTTTTTGAGATGTTTCCATTGATATATGGCATGCCATGTAATTCTTCACGGTTTGAGAGATATTCATGTTTGAAGTTTGTACCCCCAGTTAGTCGGCTAAAACCCCATGGGGTTGGGGCATGGGTCATTGAAAAGTCATAATTAATTTTTTTAAGCTCCTAAAATCCCTCCCACGTTCACTTGTTGAATCCCCTCTCAACTTAAGCATTTATATAAATTGTGATCCTCATTTCCTCCTTATGCAAGAGATTCGGCCATCTGAAACATGTCATCGTGGAATTTTCGCTCTAACTTTTTTTCTACGAAAACTCAAAAGCTGAAATTTTTATGAGGTGAAGCCGAAATCTATAGGAAGTAGCTGTAAAACTTTTAGATCAAGGTGCAAAACATTTTTGGAGATATGATCTGTGGAAGTCAGGGTTTTTGCAGGCTCCTGAAATTCATCTCAAAGAAGTGACCTTGGTAAAATAGTCATAACTCTCTCTCTGAGTATCATATTGGAATTCCGTAAAAAGTGTGGATACTACACAATATGTACGTTTTTTTCTATCAATTTCAGAGCCAAATGAAGAAACAGTGACACATGACACGCCGTACAAGTGCGCTCTGTTGAAACAGTCCATAATTAGGGCATTGTGAGATATTGGGTATAACTCTCCCTTGAAGAATCCAAATTGGGTCAGACCTATGGCATTGGAAAGACAACTCAGAGGACTACTACATGACCAAAAATTAGATATTTAGGATCTGAAATAACAGAGATACACCAGATTCAATATCGAGCTCCTAGAAGGTAAGAAAAAGCTATATCATGTGTTGTCAAGGGTTGCAAAGGACCAGAATTTCTACGGTAGCAAATCAAATCAAGGTGCAGCAGAGGATAGCATGAAAAAAGCAGCAACCAAGGTGCATAACAGCAGCAAGAAGTTCATCATATGAATTCTTCAAGTGGGCAGCACTGCATACAATCATTGTAAAGGTATCATTGTACTTAGTCATTGTAAATACATTATTGTACAAATTGTACTAGTATCTATCTGCCAAGGGTTGAAGAGGCGGTGTTGGGAGGTCTAGGATCATCATTAGGTGGTTGTGTCAAAGTTGGGGTTATGGTCTAGTATATCTTCTTCTTCTACATCATTCTATATCATTGTAAAGTGGACCATTTTCCCTGGTACGGGAGTCCATTCTTCTTGTATTCTTCTATAGGGTGGTAGGGTGGTGCTAGGGTGAGTTGTAGCTCATTGGGTGTTGGGGCATCCATTCAGTTGACTACTGAAGAATCTCAGGCATTGGAGCGTCCATCCAATGGGAGCTAGAGAAGAATGCTTTTCTAGATTCTAGGAATTTAGAGCTTTATTTTCAATTGGAGTTGAATATTAAAGAATTATTAGAAAAGAATTAGGTGGTTTTTTGTCCGGAGTGGGTTTCCACCTTAAGCATATGCATTTGTGTTCCTTTTGTTATTTCTTATCATTATTACAAAAACTAATAATAATTGAAGATTAACTAATTCTCTAATTGAAAATAATATTGGTTCACCCCCCTCCTCGGTATTTCCAACAATTGGTTTCGAGCTTGGTTCCTTCAATAGTTTAGCGGTTGGAAGGAGGTCATGGAACATACCAAGAATGGTGTACCTCTATTCAATGAAATTAATTATGCACTCTGGAAAGGAAGAATGGAGGTCTATCTCTTGGTGCAAGGTTACGAAGTATGGGACACTGTTCAAAATGGATTTACATCAACTACGGATGAAAAAGTAAGAAGAATTTGGTAAATGATGCAAAAGAAAAGAATATTATTATCAGTGGACTTATTGAATCTGCTTATCTTAAGGTGTTGGGTTGTAAAACTACCAAAAATGTATGGGACAAGATTGAGAATATATATGCAGATGACTCAAATTTCAAAGAAGCAAAGCTTCAAATCTATAGAGAAAAATTTGAGCAACTCAGAATGAAAGAAGATTGAAACATTGCTGCATACTTCCAATACGTTGATGAAATAACCAATACTCTAGAAGGATTGGGAGAGCCCGTTGACAAGAAGACTATTATATGGAAGATTCTTAGAACGTTACCAGGGAGATTCAACCCAAAGGTATCGGTCTTAGAATACAATGAAAATCTGGACAAACTTAGCAAAGAGGAATTACATGGATTTCTCATAGCATATGAAATGAGACTTGATGAAGAAGAGGGTACTTCGCATCTAGAAACTGCGTTCATTGCATCTAAGAAAACCAATAAGGATAAATAACCTTCAATTGAAAAGACATGCACCTGCAAGTGTGAAGAAAAGGGAGATGATGAAGAAGGTCTTTCAGATGAAGAATATGCTTACTTCACAAGAAAACTAAAAATTGGTAGAGGACAATTGTGATGTCCCTTTCTTGAAGAAATATCACAGAGTACGTGCGAGAGATGGACTACGGGGGCATTCTAGGATGTCACCTTCTAAAGAAGGGTCGGATATAGAGGCTTTTACGGCCCCGCTTCTGGAACTTTCTGATACATAGATATATTGAAATTCCCTAGTAGGAATGGCTATCAATCCAAGCTTGGAAAACGCATTTTCCAGAAGTGGAGGCAGCAGGATTTGATCCTTGGTCTGGGATCCTTTAAATATATGTTTTTGGATCTGAAATATTGAAGTGGACTAAAAAAAAATCCTTCTAGGAGCTTGAGACAAGCCTCCTTCACCTGTATCTTCAGAAAAAAGGCCCAATGAAGAGGGCTGCAACAACACTTTGCTCAACAAAGGAAATGACTGCGTTATGTCTAATGAGCCATGTCATAAGAAGATGAAATCAGCCTTAAAATACATATATATCAAAAAATGTAGACAAACTCTTAGGGAATCTCTTACTCAAAACAAGTAAAGAGCCTCAATGAGACATGTGCATAGAAATGGAGAAAACACTTCTTGCATAATCTTATTCTCAAATAAGACCGCACAGTCATTGAAGGTACTACAATAGTAAATACATGAATATGAATGATACAACAATGTAGCTCAAATAAATAAGGGGGAGCAAGGCTTCAACCCCTAAAAATACAATACGACAATCCATTAAGGGGATTGGATGAAAACTAGGCAAAATGGCATTTTTACCCAAATGCCAGAGTTGCTGGGTAGCTGCTGCAACTCACTAGAAACTAGAAATGAAAGGATCTTGCTGAAAGTGATGCCTTTGCTTAAACAACTCCTTTATTCAATCTTCTAGATGAAAGGATGATCCTTTCATAGAAGATCTCATCACCCACTGAAATACTGCAACCCTCACTGTAAATGCTCTCTATGAACTGCGCAGTCAAGTAAGAGGGATGCTCTTCTGCTGATGGAGAATGATTGGCCTGATGCCAAATATGATGGAATGAAGATCAGAACTCCCTCCACTGATCTCCCAAAGGAATGGAGACTCCCTCCTCTGAAATACAATGCCGGAAGTGGTGTTGAGAAACCCTCCCCTGCAACACCCAACAACACAACTCAACCACCAATGGAGACTGTGCTGGAGATTAATGGAATGCTTTGGCCTCAAGCTAGAATATGGGGAAAATCAAGAACAAGCTCTTCCAAAAGCTACTCAATGGAATAGATGGGATTCCCGCCCGGGAACACCCAGTGCTAGTAGCACTGCATCTCAGCTAAACAGCCGGAGAATGCTCTTGTCTGAGAAGACAAGGAAAATGATAATCAAAAGCATGAATGAGAATGGTTGCTTCATTCTTATTTTAAACAAGGGAAATGTGCTTTGCCAAGGGCCCCACACCTTAGGGTTTCCTCCCTATAATGATCTCTTCCTCATGCAAACTGCGTTGGCCCACCAAGGGAATCTTATCTTCTCTATATGTGCGGTCACTTGGCTTCTTCTATAATTATCCACTTGAAAATTGTCTCTTTTCACACATGGGGTGTGAAATCAAACTCTTTATTGACACCTTTTCACATTACAAGGGTTCCTTATTCATATTTTTATTATCAATGGGTTTTCCTACCCATTTATTCTTCTCCTAAAGCAAAAACAAAAGTTTTTAATGTCCCACAAAATTTTGGGACATTACAGTCCTCCCCTCCCAAATGTTGCTTGCCCTCAAGAAACTTGTAAGGATAGAACTGTAGGATGTCCTTTTCCTCCAATTGTAGCATCTTCTTATGATAAACTCCCCATGAAGAATGAGATGTTGTATCAACATAGAGTCTCCATACTGCACCTCTCAAGTAATGTAAACTAGCCAATGTGGCTATCATCATGAACATGAAATGTACTCAAGAAGGAAATAAGGTGTTGTCTAGAGGTATCCTTGAGGCATGGTGTCAAAATTAATTGGGAAAAACATTCCCTTCATCTGAATCCTCCATCCCCAAGCAATCATCCACAAGAATCTAGTCACCTCCAGATAAGGCAACTGTTGAACATCTTCTTCCACCTTGAGCTCCAACAAAGAAGGTGGGCTAAAAATCTGAAAGTGGTAGGCATCAAAGCCTACCCCACGTTGTTCACCTCTCCACATATGAAAAGTGTAGAGTGAAGGCTGCTCTTGGGCTACAGAAATTTTTCCCTCAAATGGCAAGATGAAGTTTGGATCTCCAAAGATCTCCCCTCCTCCATTGTGAATCAATTTGGCCTAATGTCTCTCCTTTGTGATGGGAAGGAGATCAACACTGTCATATGACTCCCCATCACTCTCATGGCTCACCTCAAGAATAAATAATTCTTGGACCATGGTGGCCACATCATCTCTCATGCTCCCCTTAGAGCATGTCTTGAAAAAAGAATGGGGATCTTCTCCCCCAAAGGGCACATTCATCCTATATGCCCTTCTTTCAATCATTCTCTCAACAATAGTGTGATCTATAGAAGCATAGAGATCCAAAGTAGAAGTCATGCTGGCTACCATATATATCAAGTGAGTGAGACATTGATCCTTCTCATGCAACCAATGCAGTTTGAGCATAAACTGTAATAGAGAATGATAAAAGATGTGGTTCCTCAACCACCGATTTGCTACTACATTCTCCTCATGTATTTGGATAAAATGAGTGATGTATGATGTATGGTGAGCATGTCCTCCAAAATACAAATCTCCCCCAAGTCCATCAAGGGGATGACCATCAACTATGCTCTTAGCCCCAAGTAGACCAAAGAGCCTTTGGCAAAGAATGCTCCTCCTTGGAGCAACATCCTGCATATACATGGTTAAGGAATCAGCATGTAAATAACATAATTGAACAATATCCTTACCATGTACTCTGCTCATGCAAAGGGAGCAACTCATATATGAATCTCTCCTCTTCCTCCCAAGGAAAAGAAGTGACTGTGCCCATTCCTCCAAAGAGTGGTGTGCATATATTGCTCCCATGCCAACTGTACAAGTGGGAAGGTTGTTGTCCCTCCCTTGCTTCTCCTGCCACAGCGCAGGTACTAAAAGGAGAGTGGGTAAGAATGATAATGAGGAAATTCCATCCTCTGCTTTGGTTTTACCCAAAATCCCCAGCGCTGCAACAAGCTGTCCAAAGGCCTCCACACTGCTGAAATCAGTCATTGATGCCTCACTGTCTGAAGCATCTATCCTCCTCTTCTAAACCAGTGGCCTCCTTGGTGTGATGTCTCCACTCAATGAGACATTATAATTTTAAGATGACTATATACATGGATGAACAACCATGTCCATGCTTCCACTGCATAGCACAATCACCTTCCTAGGTGTAATGACCTCTGAAAACGGATAGAGATGGGCCCTCCTCATCACATGGTGCTGGGTCTTTCCTCTATCTTCTTCTTGAATCTTCATGGTTTTACACCTCATCTTCCATGGCACATGTGAATCATGTAGTTTGCCTTGACCTCCATGCATGAGATCCCGGGGACCTTCTTGCAAAGACACAAGAATCCCTCTATTTGGAGCAAAAGCTCCTTCTTCCTCTGCATGAGGCACTAGATGATCTCTAGATCTGGCAGCATTGTTTCCCTTTGTTTCTTCAATAAATTTGGGAAAAATCCCAATAATCTGATCCACCTTTGGAAAAGAGAGCTCTCTAGTTTGTTTCTCAAAGGTGTGGGATGAAAGTTTGGCCTTTAACAAGGCTTGATGCAAGTTTTCAGCCCCTCCAATGGTTTCTTGAGGTGGTTTTGCATTTCTATGCAAGGGTTTTTTTTGAGTCCCTTGGGTTAAATCCATCTCATGAGTTCCAAGAATGTTATGATCAAATCCTTTCACCAATGACTTAGTGAAATCCACATAAGATGAGGCTTTATCATTCTAAAAAAAAATGGACTCAAGTTCCCACCATGCATGAGCCTTACCTCTCAAATGCAGTGCTGCAACTTTGATGATTTATTCTTCTGAAATGTGGAGCTGTTGTTGGAAGGTGTTTGGCTCTTCCACCCAATCTGTGGCTGAATTTGAAGGTGAACCTCCAAAAGTAGACAGATGAAATCTATCTTGCTACTCCTTCCCCTTCACCATGCTCTTGCAAAACTTAGAAAAAGTGGGCTGATTTATGAATCCATGAGTGTGAGACTCATATACCTTCAAGAAATCACTAAGGGTTTCCTCCTTAGTCCCCTTTCCTCGTTCTTTCATCCTCCTGACAGGAATGTTGGGCCTTTGACTACGATGTTAATCATGGTGTGTAGCTGCATGCTTACCCTCACCATGTGCAAATCTAGGGCTTCCTTTAGTTTCGAACCCTCTTTGAGATTCTCCATCAATATTCCTCCTACCCTTTCTGAAATCTTCATGTGTGCCTTGCATAGATCTGGGAATAAGACTTGTGAGTATTTTCTTCTCTTTTCTTCCAAGAGATGGAGTCTCTCTCGTGCTCAACTCTTTATTTCTTCCTAGATGAGAATAGGAAGTGCAGGGGTATTCCTTTTATGTTTGTTCTTCCTCCTTGGGGAGGTTATTCTTCTTCTCAAAAATGGATGAGATCAATCTCATCCTCTTCATCTTTTGTTCTCTTTCTTGGGCTTGAAGGCCACAGGCTGAGCCAAGAAAGATGCTTTGATACCACTGTGATGTCCCTTTTTCAGAAATATCACAAGTCTGTGCTAGAGATGGACTGCAGAGGAATTTACAGAATATGTCACCTTCTAAAGAAGGGTGAGATATGGAGGCTTTCTGGCCCTTTGCAGACTCTGTCTACAGATATGTGAAATTCCCTAGTAGGAATGGCTATCAATCCAAGCTTGGAAAACACATTTTCTAGAAGTGGAGGTAGTAGGATTTGATCCTTGTTCTGTGATCCTTTAAATATATCTTTCTGGAGCTAAAATCCTGAAGTGGACTCAAAACAAATCCTTCTAGGAGCTTGGGACAAGCCTCCTTCACCTATATCTTCAGAAAAAAGGCCCAATGAAGAGGGCTGCAACAACACTTTGCTCAACAAAGGAAATGACTACGTTATTTCTAATGGGCCATCTCATAAGAAGATGAAATCATCCTTCAAATAAATATGTAGCGAAAAATGTAGACAAACTCTTAGGGAATCTCTTACTCAAAACAAGTAAAGAGCCTCAATGAGACATGTGCATAGAAATGGAGAAAACACTGTTTGCATAATCTTATTCTCAAATAAGACTGAGCAGTCATTGGAGGTACTACAACAGTAAATACATGAATATGAATGATACATCAATGTAGCTCAAATAAATAAGGGGGAGAAAGGCTTCAACCCCTAAAAATACAATACAACAATCCCTTAAGGGGATTGGATGAAAACTAGACAAAATGGAATTTTTACCCAAATGCTGGAGTTGTTGGGCAGCTACTGCAACTCACTAGAAATTGGAAATTAAAGGAGCTTGCTAAAAGTGATGCATTTACTGAAACAACTCCTTTATTCAATCTTCTAGATGAAAGGCCGATCCTTCCATAGAATATCTCATCACCCACTAAAATACTGCAACCCTCACTGCAAAAGCTCTCTATGAACTGCGCAGTCAAGTAAGAGGGATGCTCTTCTGCTGATGGAGAATGATTAGCCTGATGCCAAAGATGATGTAATGAATATCATAACTCACTCCACTGATCTCCCAAAGTAATGGAGACTCCCTCCTCTGAAATACAATGCCGGAAGTGGTGTTGAGAAACCCTCCCTTGCAACACCCAGCAACACAACTCAACCACCAATGGAAACTATGCTGGACCTGAATGGAATGCTTTGGCCTCAAGCCAAAATATGGGGAAAATGAAGAACAAGCTCTTCCAAGAGCTACTCAATGGAAGAGATGGGATTCTCGCCCAGGAACACCCAGTGCTAGCAGCACTGCATCTTAGCTAAACAGCTGGAGAATGCTCTTGTCTGAGAAGACAAGAAAAATGATAATCAAAAGAATGAATGAGAATGGCTGCTTCGTTCTTATTTTAAACAAGTGAAAGGTGCTTTTCCAAGGGCCCCACACCTTAGGGTTTCCTCTCTATAATGATCTCTTCCTCATGCAAACTGTGCTGGCCCACCAAGGGAATCTTATCTTCTTTATCTGCACAGTCACTTGGCTTCTTCTAGAATTATCCACCTGAAAATTGTCTCTTTTCACACACAGGGTGTGAAATCCAGCTCTTTATTGATCCCTTTTCAGATTACAATGTTTCCTTATTCAGATTTTTATTATCAATGGGTTTTCCTACCCATTTATTCTTCTCCTAAAGCAAAAACAAAAGTTTTTAATGTCCCACAAAATTTTGGGACATTACAAATTCAAAGGTAAACTTCCATTGATATGTTTCAGTTGTAATGAGGTTGGGAATTTTGCAGAAAAATGTGTCCAAACAGAAGTAATGGCAAATCAAAAGGAAATAAAGGCTTTAAGAAATTCAACAAGCAAGGATCCAAAAGGAACTTTCTCTCTAAAGAAGATAGCTCATCATCCAATGAAGACAATGACAGTGAAGAAGAAGCCAATGAGAGAGTATTGTTTATGGCCAAGCACAATAAACCCAAGCACAATAAACAAGAGGTATCAAACAACGAAGAAGAAGGATGGACCATAGAAGAATTTTATGAGGAAGAAATCAAGCTTATAAAAGATCTCAAGGCGGAGAAGATCCGTTCCAAAACTCTTGAAGAACAAGTTCAAGGTCTCAAAATTGAAGTTGAAGAACACAAATGCATTGAAGAGTCACTTCAAAAGAAGTTGGAATAAAGCAACCAAGAAAGGGAAGAATTAGAAGCTGAAGTAGTCTCGCTGCGTGAGGAAGTGAAGAAAGGAAAAACTATCCAAAACTATGTCAACAACTCAAGGGCATTGGAAGAACTCATCAACAATCAACGATATTACAGTGAAAAAACTGGCATTGGTTACAAAGAAGAAGAAGCAAGACCTTCTACAACAAAATAAAATGAACCTATGAGATCTGACATGCATGTAGAATTCATTGGACAAGATTCACAAGAACAACCTTGGAAGACAATTCCTCGACGAAAATTTCCATCCAGGTACCAACATATTTTTTATGGCTACTGTTATTAATGTGGAAAATTTGGTCATAAAGCTGTAGAATGTCGCACGTACCCTAGGAATGAATACAATTACAGGAGATTTGTCAAATATGAACCTCCAAGGATTTAGTGAAACATCAATAGATTTGAACATTTAAGAAATAATATTGAATGTTACAAATGTCGAAACTTTGGACACATAGCCAAAGACTGCAGACTTGAAAATCCTCCAGAAGAATCTTCAAAGCCACAGAACGAACGAACATGGAAGAAGAAGAAGAATGATAATTGTGCTCTCACTCTCAAGGCTCAAAAGAACAAAGATGTGTGGTATGTTGATAGTGGTTGCTCAACGCATATGACTGGAGATAGAAATAAATTTGTATCTCTGAAAGAGAAGAAGGATGGAACCGTGTCCTTTGGAAATGATGGATCTTCAAATGTTATAGGATCAGGTACTGTCACTCTTGGAAGCAAAGATTCTCTAGCCAATAATGTTCTACTGGTTGAAAACATGAATCACAATCTGCTCAGTGTTGGACAAATGTGTGATCAAGGACACACAATACTATTCAACTCCACGAAATGTGAAATCGGGAAAGGCGTGTATGGTGAAATTGTGGCTACAGCAATTCGAGCTCCAAACGACATATATGTTATGGATGAAGCAACTAAAGCATGTCTAATAGCTAAAGAGGATGATACAATAATTGGTAGCAATGATGATCGACTAAGTAAGAAGTTTGCTACAAAGGTGCAAAGTGATTTCGAGATGTCTTTACTTGGTGAGCTAACATACTTCTTAGGGCTTCAAATATCTCAACAAGAGAAAGGAATATTTATATGTCAAGCCAAGTACATCAAGGAAATGCTCAAGAAAATTAAAATGGAAGATTGCAAACCCATCCTTACTCCAATGGTAACAGGTTGCAAATTGAGCATAGACGACTCATCTAAGGATGTGGATCAAAGGTTGTACAGATCTATGATTAGTAGTCTTCTATATGTAACAGCCTCCCGACCAGATGTTATGCAAGCAGTTGGAAAAGTAGCAAGATTCCAAGCAACACCAAAAGAATCACATATTAAATATTCACCAACATTGGAATATCTTCGCCAGAAGCTTGGGATTCTCCCAAGTTCTCATTAGATTTTCCTTTTTCAGAATATAAAGGGGGAGTGGAAGTAGATTACAGGTCTGCAGGACGGTTGTGTGTCAGGGGGAGTGGAAGTGTGTATAGGTCCACAGGATGGTTGTGTTTCAAGGGGATTTACCCTTTTCCATTGATGTCAAAGGGGGAGAGAATGTTGTAGGAATTGGTGTCATGATCGCGGGGGGAGTACTTGTGTTGCCATCAATGCCAAAGGGGGAGATTTTTTATCAGCGATTGTCATTAATGTCAACCCAAGCAGCACCAGGGAATAACCCAATATTGAATGGGAATTTTGACCGACAAAATTAATACATTCTGGGTCAATAATTCTTTTTATGGTTTCTACTTGTCGAGATGTTTCCGTTGATATATGGCACGCCATGTAATTATTCACGGTTTGAGAGATATTCATGTTTGAAGTTTGTACCCCCAGTTAGTGGGCTAAAACCCCATGGGGTTGGGGCATGGGTCATTGAAAATTCATAATTAATTTTTTTTAAGCTCCTAAAATCCCTGCCACGTTCACTTTTTGAAGCCCCTCTCAACTTAAGCATTTATATAAATTGTGATCCTCATTTCCTCCTTATGCAAGGGATTCGGCCATCTGAAATAGGTTATGAGGCAAAGCTGAAATCCTGAGGAAGTTGCTGTAAAAATATTAGATCAAGATGCACAATATTTTTGGAGATATGATCTATGCAAGTCAGGGTTTTTGTAGGCTCCTGAAATTCATCTCAAAGAAGTGACCTTGGTAAAATAGTCATAACTCTCTCTCTCAGTATCGTATTGGAATTTCATAAAAATTGGTGGATATTGCATAGTATTTACTTTTCGCTCTATCAATTTCAGAGCCAAATGAAGAAACAGTGACACGTGACACGCCGTACAAGTGCGCTCTGTTGAAATAGTCCATAATTAGGGCACTGTGAGAGATTGGGTATAACTCTCTCTGGAAGAATCCAAATTGGGTTGGACCTATGGCATTGGAAAGAAAACACAGAGGAATACTACAGGACTGAAAATCAGATATTGAGGATCTGAAATAACAGAGATACACCAGATTCAATATTGAGCTCCTAGAAGGCAAGAAAAAGCTAGATCATGTGTTGTCAAGGGTTGCAAAGGACCAGACTTTCTACGGCAACAAAGTAAAGCAAGGTGCAGCAGAGGGTAGCATGACAAAAGCAACAACTAAGGTGCATAATAGCAACAAGAAATTCATCATATGAATTCTTCAAGTGGGCAGCACTGCATACAATCATTGTAAAGGTATCATTGTGCTTAGTCATTGTAAATACATTATTGTACAAATTGTAATAGTATCTATCTACCAAGGGTTGAAGAGGCAATGTTGGGAGGTCTAGGATTATCATTAGGTGGTTGTGTCAAAGTTGGGGTTATGGTCTAGTATATATTCTTCTTCTACATCATTCTATATCATTGTAAAGTGGACCATTTTCCCTGGTACGGGAGTCCATTCTTCTTTTATTCTTCTATAGGGTGGTAGGGTGGTGCTAGGGTGAGTTGTAGCTCATTGGGTGTTGAGGCATCCGTTCAGTTGACTATTGAAGAATCTCGGGCATTGGTGCGTCCATCCAGTGGGAGCTGGAGAAGAATGCTTTTCTAGATTCTAGGAAGTTGGAGCTTTATTTTCAATTGGAGTTGAATATTAAAGAATTACTACAAAAGAATTAGGTGGTTTTTGTCCCGGAGTGGGTTTCCACTTTAAAAACTGTGTGCATTTGTGTTCCTCCTGTTTTCTACTATCATTGTACAAACACTGATAATAATTGAAGATTAAATAATGCTCTAATTGAAAGGAATACTGATTCACCCCCCCCCTCTCAGTATTTCCAACAGCCGTTAAACTTCTACAGTCACTAATCAAACGATTATCGTATCCTTATCAGCTATATATAAACCCAAGTCTAGCAGATTATCACTTTTTCTTAATTGGTTTACTATTTGTTGTAGGTATACAGTTTCCATCATGCACTGTCATCAAGCAGTTGTTATTACTTTCATACCAGATCGACAATATTTCCTTTTGTCACCCTATTACCCTTTCTTTTCCTTTTTCTATCAGCATGGCCCCTGAAGGAAAAATTAGGAAGCCTTCTTTAGAGGAAAACCATTCCTTTGCCACCTCGGTCAACCTCGACCATATTCCACTTGCAAAATCATTATATAAAATTGTTGACACAGAGTGTCAGTTCGACTTTCATGAAAAACACCTATGGTTGAAGCAAAATTACCTTGATAGGCAATATCACATTTAACTCCGGGAATCCCTTCTACCCCTCTTCTATTTTCCAAAACTATGATTTTCTTGACTTGGTTATATAGTGCCAAACCATATATGATCCTGTTAAAGGAGCAGTAATGGCTCAGAATGGTGACATTCTGATATCCATTACTGCTGAAACTATTAAAAATATGCTTCTAATTCCTCAATCAGATTCCTTGATCCTATTTTCCCAAGTAGCCCTTATGGAACTGTACCATAAGCTGACCTTTCCCCAGAGAGCTCATATTTTTGAGACATTCTTACCAAAAGATGTTGAATTGCTAAAGAGAAATCCACCCTATCCATCTTCAATGATAATGAATCCTCTAGACACATCATCTCCCTACTGTCATGTTTGTTAAATGGTTGGTGTATCCATTCATGGATTATTTTCTATCTTCTCTAAGGATCAACAACCTGCTTTCATGTATAATTACAAGAAATTTTTGGCTGATAATATACATGAGTAGTTTATTAATTTAACGACACAAGGGATGTTCAATTACACATCTATACTTGTTCACATGCTTTTATTTCAGTAGGGATATTCACTGCCAATTACACTCAGCAAACAAGATAAACAAGGAATAAATCAATCAGTAATCCATTGGACAGAGATGGTTAGAGTTGTTTCATGTAAATTCACCTTCTTAGACTTTATTGACACCTTCATACATCCAGTAGCACATCTTCTCAGCAACCAAACCAAACAAAGCCTACAATTGATGAATATATAAAAATGATTTTACATTTAAGTGATCAAGTTAAGACTGGTGAATGGTATTTATACCCAAATTACATCGAAATAACGATATATGGTTATGAGTTTGCACCATATAACCTGCCAAAGTACGTTCCAATGATAATTTTCTCCTTGGAATAAATTAGGAAGATAATCAACATGGATGAACTTCATTTTTTCAAAGGAAAGAGAAACTCACAATTTAAGTTCAAATCTAAAATTGGCTCATTTATCTGCAACACCAGATCAGCTGGTATTGAGGCAGATACATTTTAAAGAACATTAATTTTTAGCCCAAATTTTCCTGGTCTTATGACCCCTTTGGTATTGTTTCAAGTCTAAGGGTTGAATTAAAAACAACTCCTTATAATCACACTCCAAGGATAGAAATAAATAAATTTATGAATCAGGAGCAGTTGGCAAAGAATACACTCAAAGAAGTAGAAGAACAAATTTTCTCTACCTCTATTGTACATACTCTAGTTGCTAAAAGTAAACAGTAGAAAAGGGTAAGAGAAGAAACTTCATCTACATTGGAGCTGATTAAGGAATTCATAATTCAACAAAAGAAGACAAAAAATAGCTTGTTAGTATCTACAGAAGAAAATCAAAAGAAGCCAGAAATGATTGATCTTGGAGATGCAGAGGTGTCCACATCAGTAGGAACAAGTGTTCCTAATACTCCTCCCATATCTTCACCTTCTCAAGAGCTTATAGAGATGATTCATACTACTAGAACCACCTCACCTGATGATCAGAATATATTTTTAAAGTTCCTGGAGATAAAGCAAAAGAATGAGACATTGAATTCAAATGTCTACAGTAAATTATGGAAGCAGACCTCCACTTATCAACACAGACTTCTCTCTGCTTTTGACAGTGAGAAAAGCAGAATACAAATGGATTTCTTGCAATCCCAAGTTCCATTTCCAAAGTCTCCATCAGACTACAAGAAGACCATATTTTCATTTTACATTAATCAAATTCATCCAATAGATCAAATGGATACCACATATAGTCTAGTGAGATGTTGTTCTCCATCATGAATACTACAATCATGTCTCTGTCTAAGATTAGAACTGATTTATCTTATGTACAATCTGAGCTTAAGGTTGATAAATTGTCTTCATTAGCTAAGGACAACAAACGAAATTCACTAGAAGACCTTCCAGTCAAAATTGGATATGATCCAAAGGATTGTAAGGCTATAGAAGAAATACTTAAGAAGAAAAATGTAGACATTGTAGCTCTGCGAAAAAAGTTAAAGTTGCCTTCTATAGAAGACCCACAGACCATGGATATTGAAGAAAGTGAGAAAAATAGAGAAGAAATAATCAGGTTAATTTGTAATATTCCTAATTAGCCCAAGCTAATAGGAATATTCAATTTTGTTTTGTTTTTCATGCTTATGAATAAAATTGTAAAGGAGGACCAATAATAACTCCTAAACATCAAAATAAATCAATGCTCAATGTGAAACAAGCTAAATCTGAGCTACTTTCATAAAATCACTTAAGTGTGAACAAGGCTGGGCCACTTGACTGGGTCAACAGGACCAAATCCATAGCATTGTCTACATGCAATGTATCTCCTAAAGGCACAGTGCAGTTCATGTTGGAGGTCACTCATGTGAATGAGGCTAAATCATCAAGGTGGTTTAGGGTTTGACAGGATTTAAAAATTATAAAAGGAGGAGGAGGACACCAAGGAGGGGGTTGATTATTTTTTCTAAAGGTGGTGTCTATTTATACATCCCTCATTCTCTAGTTGTTTAGCTGAGAATAGTGTTGTTCAGTACTTGGGTGTTCCTGGTCAGGAATCCCACCTCCTTCCTTGAGGAGCTCTTGGAGGAGACTTGTTCTATCTTTTCCACTATCAGGCTTTGGGCCAAGCTTCATATTTCAACCATAATTCAGATCCTATTGAGGGTTTGATTTTTTTTTCAAGCTGTAGCAATGGAAGCTAGATCTATTCAGATCTAGGTAAATCTAGTGCCTCTTCTCAATGAGTGTGTCTTTTAACCTCCTGGAAGAGTGTATTGGATCATTGGAGCTACAATTTCAGATCAAGGCATCATGCCTACTCAGTACTAAATCTAACAATGCAGTTTATCTCCCATAACCACGTTATCTGCAAGAGAGAAGTTGTAGGGTGTTTTGACTGCTTTTTGTAGGAGAGATCTCCGGTGATAAGATTCTCCCTTTCATTGTGGTGATCCATGGATTGGCCAACCAATCCATGTTTGTTTCAGATATTATTTAATTATGTATTTATTTTCTACATAATTCTTGAATATTGCTACAGAACTGTAATTCTAGATCTTAGATCTACTCTTGTACATTCATTTTTTGATCAAAACCCCAAGGGGAATTTGTAGAGGAACTCATCTCGTGTACAGCTCTGATATAGATCTATATTTTGGTACACAGATATATTATAGATCTGAAATTTAATATTCAGCTGCTTTAGCCCATAAAATAACACTATCAAGATTTGCAGTCTCATCTTGTTGTTGCAGCACCTCAATCTTGAGGGTTTTTTCATGTAATTCTTCTGTTTATCTATTGTACAATGTATGAACCATGATATAGATCTGATTTAATGATGTACATACCATAATACATCCAAAACCTTTAGAAAACCATGCATCCTGTGCTTCAGTAAATTCTGCATTAGTCAAGTCATGGGGATTGGGCACTTTTAGGCCATATCGGGAGTGGGAGATCTGTTTAACATAGCTAGAGTCATTTTTTTTTGGTGAAATTTGGTATGTGAGTCCCACATGACCTAATATACGAGATACCACTATCACTTGCCCTTATTTTTACGCTAATTTCTGAAATTAACCTTTTTAGGGCATAAATTGCTGCTTTTCCCCAACTTTTGGCTCATAAAATGAAGTACAATTTCTTTATGTAGCTTGGATTGATGTATATGTGTTTTTAACATGTCCTATGAGATTATTTTATGATGCATATCTATTACTGAGTTTATACATTGCTGCAGTCCCTCATTGGGCATTTATCTAGCCATACTAGGTGTGGGAGGCCTGTTTTCCCCAACTAGAAGGATTTGTTTTTGATATCCTCTTAGATTTAGGACTTAGATAATCATATATAAGGGATACAAGTTCTGGTTTCAAATCCTATAGCATCCATTCCTGGAAAATGCGTTTTCCAGTCATGCCTTACTGACAGTTCCCATTTTGGGATATTACAGTGGTATCAAAGCAAGATCTCTAGCTCAGCCTATGAAATCTAGCCATCAAAAGGATAAAGAAGAATAATGAAGAGATATTACACAGAGCACAAAGAGAATATTTTTTCTAGCATTCTCTCTCAATCCATGCATGAATTGAAGGAAGAAATCAGGGGGATGAGAAGGGGAAGACGTGCAAATCCCTTAAGGATTTCTTCTCATGAAGAAAGCCCCAATACTTATTATGTTGTGTGTGAGAATTCAGCCACAAAATCTGATCTACAATGCTATAAAATGCCTACTTTCTTGTTGAGAGAAAGAGGAAAATGAAGAATGACGGAAGAGGAGGTTTCCCTGCTTATTTTCCAAACCTTGGAAGGTATTAAAGAAGATCTCAAGGAGATGGAAGGGGAGGAGTGTAGAAGATTTCTGGAAGGGTTTTAAACAAGACCTAGCTATTCACATGATGGGTGTGAGCACTCAGCCATAGATGCAGATCCAAAACGTAGTCTATTGCCCACATTGATTGCAATAAGATGGAGAAAGAAGGTGCAGCAAGGGAGGAGATCTTGAGTGATTATCTTCAAGGGTATGAATCTCAATCATGGAGATAAAAAGAGCACTTATACTTCCAAGGGTTCTGCAAACTCAAGGAGGCAAGATACAGCAGCCACAAAGGAAGCAAGAGGGGTAGAATCTTCCTATCTCACTTTGATGGATCAGTAGAGTGCACAACAACAGCTTGGGTAGAAGAGCTAGATTCCTATTTTTAGCTACACCAAGTTTCAGAGAAGGAGGCCATCAGAGTATCAGCGCTGCAACTCAAAGGTATGGCCCATGATTGGTGGTTTAATGATTCTAATTCATTTTTTCATGCAAATGTAGAAACTTATGTTGATTTCACTAAAGGATTGATGAGGAGATTTGATAAAGAACATTGTGAACCATCATTTGTTAAAAGCAAAGACTCAAACACTTTGCATGAGTTGGAGTGAACTATTGAACCAACTCCACTCCATAATTTTAAAGGGGATAAAAACATGCATGATAGTTTTCCAAGGTCAAGATCCCCATTTCTTGAAGACCCCTCTTCTATTTTTGAAGACATGGAGTCTTTTTATTCAAGGGATGACCGAGATCAAGGGTCTCTCATTGAGGATGAGGCATCCTCACACACGGAAGAAGAGGGTAAGGATCAACATCAAGGAATGATGAGAATTCAACCTTATATATTACAGGAGGTTTCTGCATATAAGGAGGGGACTACACTGTGCAGTGAAGAGAGGGGCAACTCATTCCACTCATATACACAGTCCACTTCAGATTTTGATGTCTCACTGCATGGAGGCATTCCACCTGGGAGGCCACTAGATCTAGAAATGGTGAGAAACATCTTGCCTCTTGGCTCACCATTCTTGGATTCCAGGGAGGTGAGGAGTTTGGAGGATGAATTTGGCATGAGGGATGTCAAAGTAGCAGGCAGCAGCATGAGGAGAGCTTCATATGCTAGATCACCAGCGTTGTCTCTTAGGAGGATTGATCCCTATTGGAGGTCTAAACTTTTGGTAGAGTACTCCAAGGATATTGGTGCATGCATCATTCTTGATGAAATGAATGGAGATGATAGATACATGGTGGATGAGGTGGTCATCTATTCCGATGGCAGGATCTTATTGGCTAGATCTTCTAGTCTTGAGGAGAAGTTGCTACATGTAGCACATGAGGACTTCTCTTCTATGCACTTTGATGCATATTTCCATTTGATGGAGGAGTTCACTTGGGAGGGCAACTAGCATGATATATTTCAGCATATGGAGAGATGCATAGCCTGGATGGTAATGAAGGAGAGGTCATAGCCACTTCCCTACTCATTGGAGGCGAGGGAGAAATTCTAGTTGAGCCATTTCAGCTCAAGATGTCAAGTGCATGATGGAGGAGGTATAATTTCACATTTTGTATTGTACTTCTTTTCCTTGTTTGAGAAGCATAATGTATCAAGAATATTTTTTCCTTCTTGCATGTGGTATGATAATGTACTTTCAGTCTTTTGTAGCATTGAGATTGGCTATCTCATTGGTGGTTTGTGGGGGAAGCCACATGATTCTTGGTGTGCACCATTGACACCACTTTGTACCTTCGTGATGCTATCTTGTAAAATGATTGTGGCAGAAAGAAAGTGGTTGGAAAAGCACTTGTTAGTGTTTTATTTGATGCAGGCAAAGGATGCACTGCGCTGGTTCCATATGTGGAAATATGATCCACTTTTTGGTTGTCATATGGCAGCTTGTTCTCATTTTTTCTTGCTTCCGTGTATTGCTGATATTTCTATCTTCATGGGAGGCTTTGTTTGAAGAGTGGGATATGAGATGGAGATGCCCATTGGGAGTATCATTCTCCCTACTATTCATGTTTTGTGTTTCAGGAGGAGCAATGGGCAAACCATGATTGCCACATCACAACTCTTTTCTTCATATGGAGTAAGCCATTTGAAGAACTTGAGTGCTTGGAGGAGGCACTTCATGGATGAATTATTTGATGGGGTAGCTTGGGCCATTCTTGGAGGCCAGATCATTTCATCCCAAGGGCATAAATAGCGCCATAATTACCATAAATGGAGAGAGTAACAATTTGAATGGAAAAATCTAGCTAAACTCTCCATTCAGCCCCAACACATTGCATAGATTCGGGGTTGAAGTTTTATTTGATGAGCTACCTAGAATGGCTCATTTCATTTGGATGATTGCATTGGTGAGGGATCCACTCATTGGGAACAATAATTCCCATGTTTTCATCACTCCTACCTTGAGGAGGCCATTGAGCAACAAGGAGATCACCACTTGTACCTTCCATTTTCTCATGATGTACACTTTGTTATCCTACACTTGGAGGGAATCATTGGAGGATAGATTTATTGCCTATCATTTTAAGCCATGGTGGGATCCATTGATGAGGCCACAAGAAGAGGAAGGGAGGAATTTTGCTCTACCTTGCAGTTGCTTGAGGACAAGAAACATTTTGAAGGGGGAGGACTGTAATATTCCTAATTAGCCCAAGCTAATATGAATATTCAATTTTGTTTTGTTTTTCATGATTATGAATAAAATTATAAAGGAGGAAAAATAATAACTCCTAAACATCAAAATAAATCAATGCTCAATGTGAAACAAGCTAAATCTGAGCTACTTTCATAAACACACTTAAGTGTGAACAAGGCTGGGCCACTTGATTGGGTCAACATGACCAAATCCACAATGTTGTCTACATGCAATTTATCTCCTAAAGGCATAGTGCAGTTCATGTTGGAGGTCACTCATGTGAATGAAGCTAAATCATCAAGGTGGTTTAGGGTTTGAGAAGATTTCCAAATTATAAAAGGAGGAGGAGGACACCAAGGAGGGGGTTGATTATTTGATATTTCTAAAGGTGTTGTCTGTTTAGACATCCCTCATTCTCTAGCTGTTTAGCTGAGAATAGTGTTGTTTAGCACTTGGGTGTTCCTAGTTGATAATCCCACCTCCTTCCTTGAGGAGCTCTCACTAGTACATTTGGCGGAAATTTCGACACTTTTGTCGTAATGTCGGAAATTTCCCCAATTTCTATCAATTTTTCAAATCCCGCCACAAACCATCACTATACCGACGTTTAGGGATATCGTCGCTTTTGCGACGTTTATGTTTGTCATCAGAATTGCGATGTTTTAAACATTTCGTCGGTGTTATGAAGTTTATGGGATGAAACATTGGAATTGCGACATCGCCTACACATCCGTCGGTCTTGCAACGCTTGGGAGAAACCATCGAAAAAGCGATGTTTCTCATATAGACGTCGGTCTTGCAATATTGTGAAGCCAAACGTCGCAAGACAGACGTCTATATGAAAAACGTCGCTTTTCCGACGGTTTCTCCCAAGCGTCGCAAGACCAACGTTTAAACAACACAACATTTTAATATGAAAACATTTGTTTGGTTGGACAACAAACTTGGACATGAAAAACAATTACATGCATGGACATGTAAAGTATTACTTTATTAACAATTGTTCAACATTTGAATCTGAAAACATTATATTATTTAACATTTTGTTTATATAAATATGATTTATTTGGATATAATGAGTATTACATTATTGGATAATGTTTTTTTTTGTTGGAAAACATGCTTATACATCAAAAAATTTACATTACACTTATACATGAAAATTTGCACATTTTGGTATATTATTCCAAAGGCTAGGACATGCTGGGGATCTTTTAAATCCTTGATTACAACTTGGTGAGATGAAAACTCTACTATTCTACCTTTACTTGAATGAGTGATTTGATATTTTAATTGAAGGTTGCAACAAAGACTCGAAACACATAATACATTATTGAAATGTATGTTATATTCCTTAGTTGTTATAGACCCTACATCACCAACAATAGAAAAAAAAATGGTGGTTTATGCTTAACCATATAATAATATGCTCTAGAATAAATAAGCCACTCATTGGAATAAGAAGTAGAGGATGCATTGAAATAGAAACCAAAATAAAAAGTGTATTTCCAAAAGAGCTAAGCCTGGGTGAAATATTTTGTGGAAACTAAAAACATGATAAGCATATTTTTAGGCAGCCCATTTTCCATTTTCTCCAATGTGGCATCGTTCGGTCGGGCGCGCCGTGTGAGGTCGCCCGACTGGGCGCGTTCGGGTCAGGTCATTTCATTTGAGGGTGCATGTATCATTTTTTCTAAGTTGTGACCGCTCGGGTGCCTTATGCACGTTCGGGCGGCCCGTTTGTCGTTTGCTCCCTTGTGGAATTTTTCGGTCGGGCGCACCGTGTCGCGCCGTGTGAGGTCGCCTGACCGAGTGCGTTTGGGTCAGGTCGGGCCATTTCATTGAAGGGCACCCGTATCAGTTTTGCTAAGTTGTGATCGCCTGGGTGCCTTGTGCACGTTTGGGTGGCTGGTTTTCCATTTTCTCCCTTGTGGCATCGTTCGATCAGGCGCGCTGTGTGAGGTCGCCCAACCGGGAGCATTCGGGTCGGGTCGGGCCATTTTGTTCGAGGGCACCCGTATCAATTTTGCTAAGTTGTGACCACCCGGGTGCCTTGTGCACATTCAGGCAACCTGTTTGCTATTTTCTCCCTTGTGGCATTGTTCGGTCAGGCACACCGTGTCACGCCATGTGAGGTCGCCCGACCGGGCGCGTTCACGTCAGGCCATTTCGTTCGAGGGCGCCCGTATCAGTTTTGTTAAGTTGTGACCGCTTAGGTGCCTTGTGCACGTTCGGGCGGCCCATTTTCAGTTTTCTCCCTTATGGCATCATTCGGTCAGGCGCGCCGTGTGGGTTTGCCTGATCGGGCGCATTTGGGTCGGGTCTGGCCATTTCGTTCGAGGGCACCCGTATCAGTTTTGCTAAGTTGTGACCGCCTAGGTGCCTTGTGCACATTCGGGTGGCCCGTTTTCAGTTTGATCTCTTGTGGCATCGTTCGTTCGGGTGCGCCATGTCACGCTGTGTGAGGTTGCCTGACCAGGTGCGTTTGGGTCGGGCCCTTTCGTTCGAGGGCACCCGTATCAGTTTTGTTAAGTTGTGACCACCTGAGTGCCTTGTGCACGTTAGGGCGACCCATTTGCCTTTTGCTCCCTTGTGGCATCGTTTGATTGGGCGTGCTGTGTCACATTGTGTGAGTTAGAAAAACTTATCTGGGCTCCCTCGAACGAAACAACCCGACCCGATCGAGCACGGTCAGGTCGGGTTGTTTCGTTCGAGGGAGCCCGTATCAGTTTTGCTGAGTTGTGACCACCTAGGTGCCTTATGCACATTCGAGCGGCCCGTTTTTCATTTTCTCTCTTGTGGCATCATTTGGTCAGGCATGTTGCACCATGTGAGGTCGCCTGACTGGGCGAGTTCGGGTCAGGCCATTTCGTTCGAGGGCGCCAGTATCAGTTTTGCTAAGTTGTGACTGCTCGGGTGCCTTGTGCACGTCAGGCGACCCATTTGCCGTTTGCTCCCATGTGGCATCGTTCGGTCAGGGGCGCCATGTGAGGTTGCCTGACTGGGTGCGTTTGATTCAGCCCGTTTCATTCGAGGGCGCCCGTATCCGTTTTTCTAAGTTGTGACTACCCGGGTGCCTTGTGCACGTTCTAGCAGCCCGTTTGTTGTTTGCTCCCTTGTGGCATCGTTCGGTCGGGCGCGCCGTGTAGCGCCGTGTGAGGTCGCCTGACCGGGTGCATTCGGGTCGGGTTGGGCCATTTTGTTTGAGGGAACCTATATCAGTTTTTCTAAGTTGTGACTGCTCGGGTGCCTTGTGCACGTTCAGGAAGCCCGTTTGTCATTTTCTCCCTTGTGGCATCATTCAGTCAGGTGCACTGTGTGAGGTTGCCCGACCGGGAGCATTTGGGTCGGGTCAGGCCATTTCGTTCGAGGGTGCCTGTATCAGTTTTTCTAAGTTGTGACTGCTCGAGTGCCTTGTGCACATTTGGGTGGCCCATTTTCCATTTTATCCCTTATGGAATCATTCTGTCGGGCATGATGTGTCACGTCGTGTGAGTTCGCCCGACCAGGCGCATTCGTGTCGGGTCGAGCCATTTCATTCAAGGGCACCCATATCAGTTTTGCTAAGTTGTGACTGCCCAGGTGCCTTGTGCACGTTTGTGTGCCCCGTTTTTCATTTTCTCCTTTGTGGCATCGTTCATTTGGGCGCGTTGTGTCGCGCTGTGTGAGGTCGCCCGACCAGGTTAGTTCGGGTCGGGTCATTTTATTCGAGGGCGCCCGTATTAGTTTTGTTAAGTCGTGATCGCCCAGGTGCCTTGTGCACGTTCGGGGGGCCCGTTTTCCATTTTCTCCCTTGTGGCATTTTTCGATCAGGCGCGCCGTGTCACGCTATGTGAGGTCGCTCGACCAGGCGCAGTTGGGTCGGGTCGTTTTGTTCGAGGGCGCCCGTACTAGTTTTGCTAAGTTATGACTGCCCGAGTGTCTTGTACATGTTTGAGCAGCCCGCTTGCCATTTTCTCCCTTGTGGCATCATTCGGTCGGGCATGCGATGTCACGCCGTGTGAGGTCACCCGACCGGGTGCGTTTGGGTCGGGTTGTTTGGTTCGAGGGTGCTCGTATCAGTTTTGCTAAGTTTTGACTGCCTGGGTGCCTTGTACACGTTCGGGCAGCCCATTTGCCATTTTCTCCCTTTTTGCATCATTCGGTTGGGTGTGGCGTGTGAGGTCGTCCAACTGGGCATGTTCAGGTCGAGCCGTTTCGTTCGAGGGCACCCGTATCAGTTTTGTTAAGTTGTGACTGCCTGGGTGCCTTGTGTACGTTCAGTCGGCCGGTTTGCCGTTTGATCCCTTAATGTGGCATCATTCGGTCGGGCGCGCCGTGTCACACCGTGTGAGGGCGCCTGACTAAGCGCGTTTGGGTTGTGTTGTTTCGTTCGAGGGTGCCCATATCAGTTTTGCTAAGTTGTGACCACCCAGGTGCCTTGTGCACGTTCGGGCGGCCCATTTGTCGTTTTCTCCCTTGTGGCATCATTCGGTCGGGCGCGCAGTGTCGCGCCATGTGAGGTCGCCCGATTGGGCACATTCGGGTCGGGTCAGGTCGTTCCGTTCGAGGGTTCCCATATCAGTTTTTCTAAGTTGTGACTGCCTGGGTGCCTTGTGCACGTTCGGGTGGCCCTTTTACCATTTGCTTCCTTGTGGCATTGTTCATTCGGGCGCGCCATGTCGGGTTGTGTGAGGTTGCCCGACCGGGCGCGGTCGAATCGGGCCGTTTCATTCGAGGGCGCTGGTATCAGTTTTGCTAAGTTGTGACCACCCAGATGCCTTGTGCACATTCGGGTGACCCGTTTGCCATTTTCTCCCTTGTGGCATCATTCAGTCAGGTGCGCTTTGTCACACCATGTGAGGTCACCTGACCGGGCGCGTTCGGGTCGGGTCAGGTCATTTCTTTCGAGGGCGCACGTATCAGTTTTGCTAAGTTGTGACTGCCTGGTTTCCTTGTGCACGTTCGGGTGGCCCATTTTCCATTCTTCGGACTTAAATTTTGTGACAACACTGTGGCTGAGTTTGAAACTAGAGATTGAACATACATTTGGTTTGATTTCAATATACATTTTCATCAATAAATGTAAAGCAATGGCTAACAAATACTATAAAGTAATAATTAAATAAGACATGGCAACAAGCTGCAACAATACTTACAAAATTGTTACATTGAGACACAAAGAATAAGCAACTAATTTAACCCCGAACCCATTTAACCCCTAAACCATAAACCTCTAAACCCTTAACCCCTAAACCCTAAACCCTTAACCCCTAATCCATTTAACCCCCTAAACCCCTAGTAAACCCCTAACCCATTTAACCCCCTAAACCCTAAACCTATAAACCCTTAACCCCTAACCCCTTAAACCCTAAACCATTAAACCCTTAACCCTAACCCCTTAAACCCTAATTCCTGACCCCTAACCCATCTAACCCCCTAAAACCTAACCCCATTAGCCCCTAACTTCTAACACCTAAAATCCTTAACTGCTAAATCCCCTAACCCCCTAAAACCCTAACCCATTTAACCCCCTAAACCCTAAACCTATAACCCCTTAACCCCTATTAACCCATTAAACTTTAATTCCCAACCCTTAACCCATTTATCCCCCTAAACCATAAACCTCTAAACCCCTAACCCATTTAACCCCTAAAACCTAAACCTCTAAACCCTTAACCACCAACCCTTAAACCCTAAACCATAAACCTCTAAACCCCTAACCGATTTAACCCCTAAAACATAAACCTCTAAACCCCTAACCCATTTAACCACCTAAACCCCTAAACCCATAACCCATTTAACCCCCTAAACCCTAAACCTCTAAACCCTTAACCCCTAACCCCAAACATCTAACCCCTAAACCCCTTAACCCCTTGATCTGCTAGGGGCCGGTTACCTTGATATTAACGGTGGTGTATTCATACTCCTTCTGAATAACCAATAAAGGGTCAAGGAAATTGACCAATATGTTGTCAAGTTTTATCTTATCCATCTCTGGGGCAAGCTTCTTTTCGGCTAACTCCACTGCTTTTGATCTCAATTTTTCCAATTGCTTCCTTCTCTCATATGATACCTGAGCCTTTGCCTTTCTCTTCCCTTCTAATTCCGTAATAGTGTCATAGTGATGCTAGCCAACTTCTTTGGAAAACTGTGAATTAATACTTGTGACACAGTGAAGCCTCAACACTTTTCGGAGGCATCTAGAATGACCCTCTCTCTTCCCTAATCTCCCTCTCTCTCTCTCTCTCTCTCTCTCTCTCTCTCTCTCTCTCTCTCTCTCTCTACCCTCCAATCCTCTCACAGCTATATCCCTCCCTCTATCCTTCTTTCTGCCCCCCTTCCATCTTTGTGTCACTATCTCCCTCTCTTACCCTTCTCTACCTCTCTCACTCCTCTCCCTCTCTCTCTCTCAGCTGATCCATTCCTTCTCCCCCCTCTCCTTTAGTTTATCTCCATCTCTCCCTTGTGACTCCCCTTGTCTCGCCACCTCTATCAATCTATGTCTTTATAATTATTCCTTCTCATATATATATATATAGAATTAATATATATCATGACATATTGGGACCTACGATTGGGTTAATTCCGCCTTGTTGGCAAGGTTAAAATGGTTAATCTTCGATAGACAAAATGTAGATCAAATATTTCATAAAAAAGAGGGAACCATACCCTATATTCTTCCAAGCTATGCCTATCAGTCACTTGGCCTCTTCTTTCTCTCACATGAATGTAGTCTTGCTTGACTAGTATAGAAGAAGGTTTCGCATTATCAACTATTTGTTTGGGACAACTTTTAGTTGTTTCAACACTGCTACATTCTAATTCAATCTTATCCTTTAAACCATCTTAGTCTTTTGTACTCTCTTCAAATTTGTAGTGCTTTCCATTCCTCTCAGTCACATATGTTTCCTTGGTCTGTTAAGGGACAAGGTCGACAACATTAGGATGTTTTTGTAATAAACAAGGGTATTTCTAGGACACAGTCAGGTGGAGCAAGAGTATAAGAGCCAAATTTCTCATGATTGTGGGACACTCGAACTTAAGTTTTTCTAGAGTAGTCATGAGGTGCATTCTGGTTATTAAGACTTCATCAGATGGCCATTCTCCGGACTTAAATTGTGTGACAACAGTGTGGCTGAGTTTGAAACTGGAGATCGAAAATACATTTGGTTTGATTGCAAAAGACATTTTCATCAATAAATGTAAATCAATGGCTAACAAATACTATAAATTAATAAATAAAGAAGACATGGCAACAAGCAACAATACTTACAAAATTGTTACATTGAGACGCAAAGAATAAGCAACTAATTTAACCCCTAAACCATAAACCTCTAAATGTCCCTTAACCCCTAACTCCTAAAACCTTAAACCCTAATCCATTTAACGCCCTAAACCCCTAGTAAACCCCTAACCCATTTAACCCCTTAAACCCTAAACCTATAAACCCTTAAACCCTAACCCCTTAAAACCTAAACCATTAAACCCTTAACCCTAACCCCTTAAATCCTAATTCCCAACCACTAACCCATCTAACCCCCTAAAACCTAACCCCATTAGCCCCTAATTTCTAACCCCTAAAATCCTTAACTACTAAATCCACTAACCCCCTAAACCCCTAACCCATTTAACCCCCTAAACCCTAAACATATAACCCCTAACCCATTAAACCCTAATTCCCAACCCATAACCCATTTATCCCCCTAAACCATAAATCTCTAAACCCCTAACCCATTTAACCCTAAACCCTAAACCTCTAAACCCTTAACCACTAACCCTTAAACCCTTAACCCCTGAACCCCTAAACCCCTAACCCATTTAACCCCCTAAACCCTCAACCTCTAAACCCTTAACCCCTAACCCCTTAAACCCTATTTCCCAACCGGCCTAACCCATTTAACCCCCTATATACATAATACATAAATTATAAAGAAAAAATATATATAAAAAAAAAGAGATTAATACTCCAAATATTTAAAATACAACATAATTTAATAGTGTAAAGTTTAAAACTCCTTTTAATAAAGCATGATGATTTATTAGGGTAGAATGATTACTATATGCAAAAATCAGTCCATTATTTACTCATATAACTTTAATTGCTTCTCAAAAAGATATGTTTTAATTTTTTGATTGTAAATATTTCTAAACAATCAAAATAAACAAACATTTAATTATTTAGAAATTATTTTAATTATTTAAAATGATTATAATTATTAAAAAATATTTATTTTTAAATTAATTTGAGTGGCCTTAAAAAAAACACACGTGTTTCATTTCAAAATGTCAAAATTTTTTAAATATCAAAAGTCTTAATTTCCCTTGTTCATTTCCCTCCGGTTGCATGGTTTGTCCAGGGAAGGAGGGAGGATCTGATCCAAATTTGAGTTGGGTCAATAGTAAAAATGCCAGAGATCCTTCACATTCAGGGGGGCCAATGTGGCAACCAGATCGGCTCCAAGTTTTTGGAAGTGGTCTGTGAAGAACACGACATGGATCCTACATAGAGATATCAGGTCACTTTAGATCTACAACTTGAAAGGGTTATGGACAGGTATTCAGGCTTGATAACTTCATTTTTGGCCAATTTGGGGCTGGAAAAACAAATGGGCCAAGGGGAATTACACGGAAGGAGCCGACCTCATTGATTATGTGCTTGATGTCGTTAGGAAGGAGACTGAGAACTGTGATTTCCTGCAAGGTATGTGTATTTTTCAGATTCGAATCCTTGACCTTGTGTTTTTGAAATGTAGGATTTCATTTGCTAAAATGATGTGGGTTTTTTTTGTGTACAGGGTTTCATAAAAAGTCCTAATATGAAGCCTCAGAGTATTTTTATCCGTGTCTCTGCAAGTCCCAATCTCAAACCGCAGAGGTATGATCTCATTCATGATTTATGTTTTTTTTTTTTAATGCATGAAGCACACTGTTGAAATTCTTCACATAATCATTTGGAAGTAAAATATGACCTTGATACAATCATGTCCTCTGATCCAGAAACAACCATCTCCTCTGATCTAGAAACGACTCAATCTGCGGAAGATCAATCCCCATAAATGCCAATAGTGCCACAATTTGTATCACTGACCGAGGAACAACAAAATATATTAAGCAAGGAGGCATTCACTCATATAATTGAAACCTACAGGCAAGCTGATGGTGCAGGGGTCAAGGATTTGTGATGTTCACTGCTTGCACGATTGATTGCTCAGGTATATGCTCATAAATTTTTTTATCAATAGTCTATATGAACTACTTTAGAGATACTGGAATTTGAATTTGCCTCGTCATCAATGTTTGGCTTTAATGATTTCATTATGAACTTTGAAAAGCCTCTATATAAAGGTGGTTTTCTCAGGAAAACACTAATATGGTAATACCTCCTCTACAAATGAAAAGTGATTCTTCAACAAATTAGTGTCTACACTAAATCCTTGTACAAAATATTCTTACTGAAGTGCCTACTTGCACCATTATTGATTCTAACACCTCACTCAAAATAATTTCACCTTATTATATGAAATCTGCAACCAACCACCTTTCATCATCAATCCCAGATTATGTGGTTGTTGTTACATTGATTGCATGATCATGAGAGCAATTTTCAAATTCCATTCTAATAAGGCTTAGAAGCTAGAAAACTTGAAAGAAAATTTCCTTAAAAATACTCTGACCATCTTACCTATTCATATTGCAGACCTTTTTCTTTAGATAGTCTCTTCTAGCCTTACCCCCGACAAAGTTTCTTAAATAAATCATCTTTATAAATATGATGATCAAAATGAATCAATTAATTGCGAGACTATCATGCTGGGATACACCATGTTCAAACTCTTTGCCAAAAGAGCAAACAAATTCACCTCCATATGGGCAAAGAGGAAGAAATTGCAAGTTTAAGGTTTAGTCATTGCAAATGGAATCACCTCACTTTTGACTCTTTTTCAATCCTCCCAAATGCTATTGAGGAAGAAAAAGTAAGTATATTTTTTATCCATGGACACCTATTAAGCCTTTCAGATAGTTGGAAGAAACCTACTATTTGAGAGGTTGAAGGTATACCTCTCCTGTTCTTGGTGATCTCTATAATTATGACCCTATATGAGATTCAAATGATCATCTCTGGGGTCTATTATATACATTAACATAGTAGTAAAGCAAGGGTGTCGACTGCCTCACATTCTTTGGACTTCATATTTATGGATGAGAGTTTCTCATTTCAAAATCCATGGGTGGTAAAGGTGGAGGCCCTCTATGGGATCTCCATTTCACTATTTTTTGACAACAATGTCCTTCTATTTCACGAATCCAAAAAAAAAGTACATTTTGAGCTCATTCTGGGATGAACATGGTCTTCAAGTCCACTGTTTGGTCCAATCTACTGCTCTAGATTAGGCTTAAATTCTTGTCAACCCGAGTAGGTATTCTTAGAGGCACTTGTCTAATGTATATATACCTAGAAGAATCTAATTTCATAAGTGAAGGTTTATTGTAGTAGGTTCCAATACCCTTTTACAAGAGACTGAAATTTGGTCCCTTACACACTTTAAACACTTCTTTAATTAAATCTGATCTAACATTATAAAACCAGAGTGCTTATGGTTGTTTGAGATTTTAATCCTTTTACAAGGTTTTTATTCACAAAATCTCTTTCAAGTTCTTAGATTAACACTCTAAAATCAATGATCTAATTCCTATGGTTTGTTTGAGATTCCAGTCCTCTTACAAGGACTTTACTCACAGAGTCTCTTTCAAATAATCACACTTAAATCAAATTCATTAAAAACAAAGATCATGGAGATCATCTTGAATTCAATACACAATTAAACCCTCTTACAAGGTATACTTATTAATCTAGTAATCGAATTTTTCAATTATAACCATGAACCATAAAATAGAAATAATGACTGAAATCATAAACACAACTAATCAAAATCTATGAACTCACAGTATGAAAATTAAATGAAAATACTAAATCAGATCTGAATATATAAATCTAATGGAAACATAAAGAAAAAGTGTACCAACATGGCATGGGGGCCCTTCATGCTTGCAGGCACACTTGGAGAAACTTCAAATGAAAAAAACGCTAAATCATAACACCATGAATGATCAAATTTCTATCTCTTATTAAAATATGGAAATCGATTACATAAAAACAAAGTTCTGAAACTTGTACATAATCTTATGTCTTCTCCACATATGTACTTCTTCTCTTTTCACACCTAGCCTATTACATGGTTCTACTACTTATTTATCATAGATTACGAACAAAAGGAGGCTATTATCATTCCACAAAAACCTAATTGACCTCCAAAGCAGGTCAAATTATTTTGAATCCCTAAACATAAGAAAAATATCAAGCCCATTCATTTATGATTCATATTTTTCTGCTAAACTAGCTGGGTTTGACCAGTGTTGACCAGATACTTATAAACTTCGAATCTGAGGTTGGATAGATCTTTCACCATCTGTGTACATTCCATATCAATCCCACGTCCTTCGTTTTGTTTTACCTGTTACGCCACATGTCAGAACATAAATCATTTACAAGAAGTTACCACATCCTATAATTTCTTGAAAAAATTTAATTTTTTTAACACAAAAATTCCACAAATTGATTTTAATGTAAAAATAACAATCATGATACTATATTAATCAATTTCAATAATATATAAGGAATTTATGGAGGTTTAGTGAAGAAAATGGTGGATAATGATGATATTTTTGGATAAAAAGGTAGGCCATAAAATGATACCAACATCTACCCCAAACACATGGTTTTGCATGTCCTCATGCTAACCTGATGAACTTCCTCTATTTGTTGCTTCTGCAGCCCGCAATAAAACTTCTACATTATTCGACTATGCTTGATATTCAATCTTCATCCTTTTGTACTTTGTCTTCATGTATTTCTTCTGCTGATACCATTTTCCATCCCATTTGCAAATTTCAATCTGTTTAACTTTGAGTTTTATGATTTTCTTCTTCAATTTTTCATTTTTCCTTTGAATTTTCTTGCTTTCTTCTCTCAATTTTTCATTTTATTTCTTCACAACTCTTTCTAATACCTCTGATTCCATGAGTTCTTCTTTCAAGTCTTGAATTTGTTTCACTAGCTCCTTCTGTTTTCTGTTTGAAGGTGCTGGCTCTTTTTATTCTTCCTTATTACCTTCAATTTCCATTTCATGTATATCTGCATCCTGTTTTGGTTGTACATCTTGTTCTGATTGTACATCCTGTACTGGTTGTGGGTCATCATCCTCTTGCAATGTCTTTCCTTTTATCCTCCTGGATCTTCTTGTATAGGAAGTGAAAACTTTATCTTTTGCAATTCTCTTAGCATCTTCTTGCCTCATTATTCTTGTTTTTACACTGCTACTAGGCTGGGCAACAGTGCTTGATCTGAATTTAGGAGTTTCCTCATTTATTTCAACAACATCAACCATAAATTCTGTAATTCTTTTTTTTCTTGTTCATCTTCGTTGGTTTTGATTTTATTGGAAATTAAGAATCCTTCCCATGTTATTCCTCTCTTTTGAAATTCAAACTCAATTAAAATTTTAATCAAACCAAAATGACACAAACTTTTATTCTCATTACCCTTCTGTTTCTGAATATTTTTTGACATCTTGGTTAAGCTCTGTAAAATGAAATAAGGCAAATTGATGGTACATTGCCCTTTTAAGTGCAACAAGATCTTGATGTGATATAAATATACTATATTGTATCTCCCTTCACATGTGATAAAATTTTGGATGATGTAAACCATTTCATCCCATGGATGAATGAGCCAACTCCTAGGAACTCATTTTTTCCAATTTACTGAAGAAACTCTTGATCTAGACATAAATTGGGTCCATGATTTTTCTTTGAACTGCTTGGTTTTAAAATATTTCTCCCCCTCTGGATTAATGTCTATTGCCTGAGCTATTGCATCTTCTGAAATTCTAAAGGAAATATTCCCTATTAAGGTTTTTTCTCCATTGAATGAAAACACAAAATATTTCGTGACTTCTTCATTATACCCATTGAATTTTTCCAAGAAAGGTAACCATTGTTTTTCTCTTAAAATTTTGACACAATCCTCATGAAATTTTGAACTGTCAAAATTTTCTGGCTCTGCCCTATTTTCCATTTAAAACTTCACTGTTTTAACCCTGTCTGCCTATTCTTTGTAAAAAAAAAATTATTAACCAGGGTTTTTTAATTGTTACCTCTTCTATTGCACTCGGGCTGACTGACCTTAAATTTCTGAGTTGTCTTGAAATTTCAAGGTTGGCCTCGAATTTCTGAGCTAAATTCTTGTCTTGGATAATTCCCAATGCCTATGTTTCTCCCTTTTTCCAAGCAGTGTATCCTGGAAACTGTCTTCAAACTGTATTCATGGTATTTCTATTTTTAAACCACAGAGCCCGAACTTAACCTCCTAAATTCGGACTTGTGCCGATCTTTGTGATTGGAAAAAATCAAAATTTAGCCTACTATCATGAAATGGAATTGATATGATGATGGCGCAGAGGATAGGGTCTTGTTAGCAGAGACCATATAAGTCTTGTTTGTAGGGTCTGTAGACATGGTCACAGAGAATTCAGATCGTGGTTGCGGAGAAATGATAGATCATGGTGAATACATTCATAAATAGATAAACGTCGTGAATAACATTTTTTTATTGTCTAGCAGTCGGAATGATTGAAACTTAACAAATCTCTTCTCATTAGATGTCTAATAAGGCCACGGAGAGGCCTTATAGACCCGTTGGTACTTTGTTGGCAGTGGTTGGTACTTTGCTAGTAGTGGTTGATTTGAAAGGTTTATGAGTTTATGAAAACGTCTGAAGGGGTATAGCCAGGATAAAGATAGGCTAAGGTCTGTAGTGGTGATATGTGTGATATAGAAATAGAGGTGAGCATATAGGAATAGGTTATGAAATTGATATAGAAATAGACATGAGGGGCATAAAGGCATGTAAACACCATTAGGCATATAGGATAGCTTTATGGGCACTATGGTTTTTAAAAGTGATAGCATAGGTTAAGATGTTTAGGAGTAGTGGTATATGGGTTATGAAATTGATATTAATAATTAACCATAGATTAATTATTTAAAACTAAAATAATCATAGGAATTTTAAGTGCTAAAAACAAAAATCTTACAATCCTTTACACTTGCTGGCTGATATAGTCTTGATTTGATCTTTTGCAGGTGTAATTGGTTCGCTTTGTATAGATGTGATTGGTCTTTATCTTCAAAACAGGTCCCTCAAAAATGAGAATAAACAGGTCCCTTGAAAATGAGTATAAATAGGTCCCTTGAAATCTGAAAAGTCATGTTGATGCAGCTTCTATCCCTCTTGATGTTGTAGAACATATTGATGCAGCCATGTTTAAATTTTGATAGGAAAACTTTAAAAATTGTTAATGCAGCCTTGAAATATGTTGATGTTGCCTTGTGTGCCATTGATGCAGCCTTTGAATAGGTCCCTCTGCTGATAAATTTTTCTTGAACAGGTCCCTCTGCATAATCTTGTTTAAACAGGTCCCATTGCATATTTTTGCTTGAAGAGGTCCCTTTTTGCTGATTAGAACAAAACAACTCCTTCTTATTGAAACAATAAAACAAATCCCTTATTGAAATTTTGAGAATGAGGAGATGAATAGGAAAAATTCACTGTTTCTTCTCCCCCACTGATTCATTGACTATGCCAATGCTTCCAAATGCATATTCCGTTCCTCATGAAATCCTACATACAACTCCAATACTTATGTCATTTTACATCCTTGCCTCCAAATGGTAAATTGAGTTGGTTTGTCGAAATGTGGTAGTTTAGTGTTCCCATTGTCACGAAGAAAATTAATTATAGGTTGTTCCATCCAATGTTTATCACCACTTCTTGGCCATGGATTGACTCTAATTCTAACCTTATGCCCATTTTCTACTTTATATGCCAAACCAGAATCAATTAAATTGAAATAGTTTAAAACATCTCTCCATAACAGAAATATTAACTTGAGAAATTTTTGTCTATTTAATCCATTCCTCGATAAAATTTGGTGCAATATATTTGTGTTGAACCACATTAGACAATATATATCTATATATATATATATATATATATATATATATATATATATATATTAAATATTTTTAACTAAGCGTCGGAAGACCGATGCCTTAGACGTCGAAAGAGTGACGTTATTTTTTTAATAATTTTACTTTTTTGTCGGAATACTGACGACTTAAACGTCGGAAGAGAGATGTTAATTTTTTAATAATTTTACATTTGCATCGGAAGACCGATGCCTCGATCGTCGGAAGAGCGACATTTCTTTTTTAAATATTTTTAGCTTTTTCATCACTAAAGCGACGTTACATAAGCGTCAGACTAAACGTCGGATGATATTTCGTCAGAATTGTGATGGTTTGTAAAATGTCGGAATTAAACGTTGGAAGCCATACCGTCAGAATTGCAATGTTTTTATGAAACCTAAAAAGCTTCAGAAGACTAACAGTTTGTGATCATCAGAAGACCGATAGTTGTGGGTCTTCGGAAGACCGATGCTTATAAAACGACGAAATAGCGACACTTTGCAAAATGTCGGAAAAAGTGTCGGTACTGCGACACTTTGGCAAAGCGTCGGTACTGCGAAACTTTGGCAAAGTGTCGGAATTGTGACGTAATTGCTAACCACGTTTTGGTTGGCCTCAAACTATTGCTCTTGCGACAACTATGTGTCGGAATAGCGACAAAGTGGCTGTCAGAAATTGGGCCAAATTTTCTAGTGTCTTGGAGGAGACTTGTTCTATGTTTTCCACTATCAGGCTTTGGGCCAAACTTCATATTTCAACCACAATTCATATCCTATTGAGGGTTTGATTTTTTTTGCAAGCTGCAGCAGTGGAAGCTAGATCTATTCATATCTAGGAAAATCTAGTGCCTCTTCTCAGTGAGTGTGTCTTTTAACCTCCTGGAAGAGTGTATTGGATCATTGGAGCTGAAATTTTATATCAAGGCATTAGGCCTACTCAGTACTGAAGCTGAAAGCATAATTTATCTCCCATAACTGCGTTATCTGCAAGAGAGAAGTTGCAGGGTGTTTTGACTACTTTTTGGAGGAGAGATATCTGGTGATAGGATTCTCCCTTTCACTGTGATGATCCATGGATTGGCAAACCAATCCATGTTTGTTTTAGATCTGATTTACTTATGTATTTATTTACTGTAGAATTCCTGAATATTGCTGCAAAACTATAATTCTATATCTCAGATCTACTCCTGTACATTCAGGTTTTGATCAAAACCCCAAGGGGAATTTGTGGAGGAACTCATCTAGTGTACATATCTAATATAGATCTATATTTTGGTACACATATATGTTGTAGATCTGAAATTTAATATTCAGTTGCTTCAGCCCATAAAATAACGCTGTCAAGCTTTGTAGTCTCATCTTGTTGTTGCAGCACCTCAATCTTGAGGGTTTCTTCATGTAATTATTCCGTTTATCTATTGTACAATGTATGAACCATGATATAGATCAGATTTACTGATGTACATATCATAATAATTCCAACACCTTCAGAAAATCACGCTGCTTGTGCTTCAGTAAATTCTGCATTAGTCAAGTCATGGGGATTGGGCACTTTTAGGCCATATCGGGAGTGGGAGATCTGTTTAACATAGATAGATTCATTTTTTTTCTAAATTTTTTTATTTGAGTCCCAAATGACCTAATATACGATATCCCACCATCAATTGCCCTTATTTTTATGCTCATTTCTGAAATTAACCTTTTTAGGGCATAAATTGTTGCTTTTCCTCAACTTTTGGCTCATAAAATGAAGTATAGTTTGTTGATGTAGCTTGGATTGATGGCTATGTGTTTTTAACATTTCCTATGAGCTTATTTGATGCTACATATCCATTACTGAGTTTATACATTGCTGCAGTCCCTCATTGGGAATTTATCTAGCCATACTAGGTGTGGGAGGCCTGTTTGTCCCACCTATAAGGATTTTTTTTTGATATCCTATTGGCTTTATGAATTAGATACTCAGATATAAGGGATCCAAGTGCTGGTTTCAAATCCTGTAGCATTCATTCATGGAAAATGCGTTTTCCAGTCATGCCTTGCTGACAGTTCCCATTTTTGGATATTACATAATCATTGAGAAAAATATCCAGATTAGGATGATGGAGGAGAAAATTGAAGGGCTGATTAAGGAGAAAGAATCAAATAAAATTTCTGTGATTCCAGTCATAACAGTTCTTATAGCAGTTGCAGGTACAAAACCTAGTTCATCATCAATAAACATTGAGCTTACATCAACACCAGGTGATCCAGCAAGGATAACACGAGAAATAGCCACACAAAAATAGGAAAATGAGAAGCTACTAGAAAAGTTTAAAAATTTAGAAACACAGAAGATTGAAAATGTCACTTTGCATATGGAGGAAATGTAGAAGTCTCATGGGTTGGGACTTAATATTATGAAGTTATAAAGTGAGTTGTTAATGGCAAAAAACTTGGACCAATAGAAGGAAAATATATGGACAAATATCAGTAAATCAGTGATAGATGTATGGTCATCCATATATATCATTTTGAACAATGAGAGTTGATTACCAGATGCAGAGCAGTCATAGAAAAGGAGAAAGAAACACTTAAAATTAAAGCAGTAGAAGCCTCTAATATGATAAAAGGCACTTAATTAAAAAAGAAGAGAAAAATTAGAACAGATAAATATTGTAGACATAACAACCAACATCTTGGAGATCAAAATGGTTCTACAGAGAAGAATTTTCTTAATCAGTTGGAGAAAAAATGTCAAACCTTGGACATTGTTGTCCAAAGGTTTCATTCAAAGTTCAATGTGTTGACCATTAGGGACTGCCTAGATTGGTAGCTCCAAATGACAAACTGGTTAAGCTAGAGGAATATTTCAAAACGTTATATACCATTGCAATTGACAAGGCCAAGTTTGCAGGGATTAAATGACATATAACAGACAAAGCCTTTCTTGAAGCTTTGGAGTTTGATTTGATTATAAAACATGAAATCAAACATCTGTTTCTAAAGAAAGGTATACATAGGTGGATGAAGTATTCAGAAAGGTGGTTAATCTGGAGATTCCAAGTGAAGAAAGATGGGATAAATTATGTGAAACTGTTACACCATTTTTTGGTCATCTAACCTATTACCATTAGATGGAGCCAAGTACACCATGTAAGACCAATTTTACCCTAAGTAAAATTTCTTTCACTGTGAAAATAACTTGGTAAACCACCTTTATTAAGTTTTTTATGGTCTAAACAACAAACCCCATGTAATGTTCCCAATTTTAGCCTCAAGCTAAAACGAACATTATAGTTAGCAGTAGATGAATAAAATGGGTAGAGAGGCCCATTAACCTCTTTAGAAGTAAAATAACATTCCTCATGTGAAAAGGGAAAGAATAAAGCAGCTGGATTGAGAACCTACATGTGTGAACAGGATTGGATCATGGTGATTCAGCCATATTTGACCAAGTCCACATGCACTGTCTAGATACATTGCATCTCCATGATGGATTGCGCAGTTTGAATGGAGGAAAACTTGCATGGGATAGGTAGCACCTACATATGGGACCCATTGTGGAGAGGCGCACTTGCTATATATGGAGAGGAGGACAACCATTGTATTCATGCTTGGATTATTATTTTCTTTGGTCTGTTGAGACTTTGCTTCCTCTTGCTATTTAGTAGGGTTACAGTGTTGTTTAGCACAAGGGTGTTCCTGGTCAGGAATCCCCACCTCATCCTTAGGGAAGGAGAGTTTCTTGAGCTACATTTCCTCATTCCAAAATTTTTGCCAAGCTACCTCCTTCAGCTATAGCGTAGTTTCTGTTTAGAGCTGGGTTGTGTTGCAGGGTGCAGTAAAGGGGGATCTCTTTGAGCCATTTCTGGGCTTTTTTTTCAGTGGAGAGCTTGTATATCCATTGGAGGATCAGCAAGAGAGGCTCCCGGGCATACTTTCACATCTTGGCATTGGGCCAAAGCATCTCTACACTTTTACAGTGTATTCCCTTGCAGGAACTTCGTCATTTTCCAGAGAGCAGCTGTAGCAAGGTTTGATAACTTGATTCTTGGCTAGTTTCCTTGGGCAAGGGCCAACCCTTCCCCCAGAAAGCTAGAGAGAGGGATTTTAATCCCTATTGTACTTTATTCAGCTATTTTCATGTAATGTTGTAGAAGACTGTGTTATTTTGTTGTTGAATATGCAGATCTATTCCTTTTGTACTTGTATTTTCATGAAACCCTTGCCAGGTTATCTTCACATTGTATAAAAGAGGCTAGATCTCTATTTTTCTCCGTGCTTTAGCAAAATAAAATCCAGATCTGTTGTCTACAACATTTTTCTATAGAAACCCTCTTGTAATTATTCTATTCTTGCTTCAGAGTTTTCTGTATGGAATAAGTCATGGGTTTTCAATGTTTTCTGGCCATATAAGAACCGAGAGATCTGTTTAACTAAGCTAGAATGATTTGTTTCAGCTAACATTATATATGTGAGATGTATATTGCATGAACTAAGGGATCCAAGTCCCATTTCTCACTGCTACAGTGTTATTTCCCGGAAATAGCGTTTTTATGGTCCAGATCACTGTTTTTTCCCACTTGAAGATAACATATAGAGGCATGGTTTTGCTGATATGCTCCTAATCTGATTTAAGAAGTTGATTTTCCACAACTTACATTATTGTGTTCAATTATTTTTGGATCTCCAACTTTAGAATAACTTAAGATATTCTTATAATTGTAGAAAATACCTATTTTGGGATACTACAGTGGTATCAGAGCATAATATTGTCTTAGCCTATGCATCCAAGACATCCTACCATTAGGAGGAGAAGCTTCTCACAGAAGAGAGAAGTTGTGCAGAAGAAACAAAAGCATGACTCCATTACTTGGAGGAATGTCAGAAGAGGAGATCTCCTTGCTTCTTTTTCAAACCTTGGAAGGTATTAAAGAATATCTCAAGGAGATGAAAGGGGAGGAGTGTAGAAGATTTATAAGAGGGATTTAAACAAGCCCTAGCTATTCGCATGATGGGTGTGAGCATTCAACCACACATTCAAGTCCACACCGCAGTATATTTCCCACATTGACTGGAAGAAGGATGGAGGAAGAATGTGCACCAAGGGAGGAGACCTTTAGTGACTACCTTCAGGAGTATGAATCTAAATAATGGAGGTTCAAAGATCACTTAGACTTCCAAGGGTTTTTTAAACTCAAGGAGGCAAGATCCAGCAGCCACAAAAGAATTAAGAGAGGTAGAATCTTCCTATCTCACTTTGATGGATCAGCAGAGTGCATAGAAAAATCTTGGGTAGGAGAGCTATATTCCTCTTTTCAGCTACACCAAGTTTCAGAGGAGGAGGCCATCAGAGTAGCAGTGCTGCACCTAAAAGGTATGGCCCATGATTGGTGGTTTAACAATTCTACTTCATTTTTTCATGCAAATGTAAAAACTTATGTTGATTTCACTAAAGAACTGGTGAGGAGATTTGATAAAGGACATTGTGAACCATCATTTGTTAAAAACAAAAACTCACACACTTTGCATGAGTTGGAGAGACCTATTGAACCAAATCCACTCCATATTCTTAAATGGGATAAAAACATGCATGATAGTTTTCCAAGGGCAAGATCCCCATTTATTGAAGATCCCTCTTCTATTTGTGAAGAAATGGAGTCTTTTTCTTCAAGGAATGACCGAGATCAAGGGTCTCTCATTGAGGATGAAGCATTTTCATACATGGAAGAAGAGGAGAAGGATCAACATCAAGGGATGATGAGCATTCACCCTTATCTATTTCGGTAGGTTTCTACACATAAGGAGAGGACTGCACTGCGCAATGAATAGAGGGACAACTCTGTCCACTCATATACACAGTCCACTTCATATTTTTATGTCTCACTACATGGAGGCATTCCACCTAGGAGGCCACCAGATCTGGAGTTGATGAGAGACATCTTGTCTTTGGGTTCACCACTCTTGGATTTTGGAGAGGTGAATACTTTGGCATGGGGGATGTCAAAGTAGTAGGCAACAACACGTGGAGATCTTCACATGCCAAATCACCAATGCTGTCTCTTGGGAGGATTGATCCATATTGGAGGTATCAACTCTTAGTAGAGTACTCCAAGGATGTTGGTGCATGCATGGTTCTCGATGACCCAGATAGAGATGATGAGTATATGGTGGATTATATGGTCATCTATTCACATGCTAGTGTCTTCTTGACTAAAGCTTCTAGTCTCAAGGAGAAGTTGCTACTTGCAGCACATGAGGACTTCCTTTCCATGCATTATGATGCATATCTTTATTTGGTAGAGGAGTTCACTTGGGAGGGAATCCAGCATGACATATTTCAGCATATGGAGAGATGCATAGCTCGGATGGTGGTAGATATGAGGTCACAACCACTTCCCTACTCATTGGAGGTGAGGGAAAGATTCTATTTGAGCCATTTCAGCTCAAGATCTCAAGTACATGATGGAGGAGGTTTAATTTCACATTTTTTATTGGAATTATTTTCCTTGTTTTAGCAGCATGATGTATCAAGAAGAATTATCTCTTCTTGCATATTGTATGATGATGTTCTTGCAGATACTTGTAGCATTGATTTTGGCTATCTTTTTGGTGGTTTGTGGGGGAAGCCACATGATTCTTGGTGTGCACCATTAAAACCACATTGTATCTTCATGTTTCCATATTATGAGATGACTGTGGCAGCAAAAAAGTGGCTGGTGAAGCACTTAATATTTTTTGTTTTGAGGCAGGCATGGAATGCACTGCGCTGGTTCCTTGTGTGGAACTTTGATTCACTCTCTGGTTGTCATTTGACAGCTTGTTTTCATAGTATTTTTCTTCCATATATTGCTGATATGTTTGTACTCATGGGGAGCTTTGTTTGGAGAGTGGAATTGGAGATGGAGATGCCCATTGGGAGTATGATTATCCTATTTTCCATATTGTATGTTTCAGGAGAAATAATGGGCACACCATGATTTCCACAGTAGAGCTCTTTCCTTCATGTAAGAGGAGCCCCTGGGTGAACTTGCGTTCTTGGAGGAGGCACTTCATGGTTGACTTGTCTTGTGGGGTAGCTTGGGCCATTTTTGAAGGCCATGAAATTGCAGCCCAATATCAACAAACACCTCATACTTACCATAATTGGAGAGAGAAACTACTTGGATGGGAAAGCATAAACTCTCCATTCAGCCCCAACACATTGAATAAAACGGGGGTTGCATATTTCTTTGATGAGCTACCTAGGATGGCTCATTTCATTTGGACGATAGCATGGAATGCGATTTCCCATGTGTATCATCACTCCTACCTTGAGGAGGTTGTGATATAGCAAGAAGGTTTCCACTTACACCTTCCACCTTTTCATGATGTGAGCATTTTGGTCATGTGTAATATTCCAAAATTTTCCTACAATAAATTGGAATATTATTTTTTGCTGATTTCACTTAGGAGGAGAATAAATGGGTGAAAAGGCCCATACATAATCAAATCATGGATAAAATCCCTCTTAGTATGAAAAGGGTCATCATTGGAGCTACTTTTCACACCCTCGTGTGTGAACAAGATCATTTTCAAGTGGACAAGGTCAAGTTTGACCAAGTCAACAGCGTTGGGAAAGGAGGTGGAAAGCACTTAGAGAAACAACGCAGTACGAATGGGAAGAGGTTTATTTGGTGATGGAAACCCTAATGAGTGGGACCCGTGGTGAGAGGGATCTCACTTGTTTAAAAGGAGGGCAAGGCAACCATTATTTCTCATGTTGAAGATTATTGATTTCATTGTATATTCATACTTTGTGCATTCTCCTGTTGTTTAGCAGAGTTGCAGTGCTGCTTAGCACAAGGAATTCCTGTTTAGGAATTCCTTCTCCTTCCAAGAGAGGCCTCTTGAGGGAGTTTCTCTTCATTTTCTCCACACTCAGGCTTGAGGCCAAGCATCCTCCTTCAGCTACAACATTATTCCTGAAGCAGGATAATTTTGTGTTGCAAGGTGTTGCAGTGGAGGTCCTACAACACCACTTCTAGAGCTATTTTGCAGAGGAGGGAGTCTCCTTTCCTTTGAAGGATCAGTGAGGGAGAAATTGAGCTGATTCCCATCATCTTTGGCATCAGGCCAACCATTATTCATCACCTAGAGTGCAATCCCTCTCATTGACTACGTTATTTTCATTGAGCATCTGCAGTGAGCGTTGCAGTATTTGTTTGGAGGGTCAAATATTTAGTGTTAGGATCAACCTTTCACTTGGAAGATCCATTGGAGGAGGACTATTCATCTGGTGCATCATCTTCAGCCTTCTTCATTAATTTCTAGTTTTCGAGTTGCAGATACTACCCAACAACTCCGACATTTCTGAAGAATTGCCATTTTGTACTTGTTTCAGCCAATCCTTTTAAGGATTGTTGTATTATTTTTTTCAAGGGTTGAGAGCTTGCTTCCCCACTTATTTGAGCCATATATTATCATATCCATGTATTTACATCATTTTGTAGCAGTTCTCCATAATATACTGCACTTTCGTAGCCAAGGGTTTCACATATGTAGTAGTGTTCTTCCATTTATTGTACATGTATTGTCGAGGCTTGCATTGCCTTGCTTGAGTGATTGTTTCCTCAAGATATTGTACTCTTTTTACTGCTATAAAATCACTTTTTGGCTATTTGTATCTTCATATATCCAGGCTCATTAAAATAACACTGTTTCTCTATCTCATGTGCTTACATTTGCTGTAGTCCCTTCATTGGGCATTTTTACAAGGTAACTAGGTGTGGGAGACCTGTTTAACCCACCTAGAGGGATTTATTTGGAGCCTCCTCTTGGATTTAAATATTAGGTGCATTAATCTAAGGGATCAAGGTCTTGGTTTCAAATCATGTATCATCCATTCCTGGAAAATTCGTTTTCCAGTCATGCCTTGCTAGCAGTCCCGATTTTGGGATATTACAGTGGTATCGGAGCATAATCTTAGCTTAGCCTGTGAGTATCAGCCAAAGAAGATCAAGATGATGAATAATATGATATTACTCTCATCAATGTTTAGATCCAGAGAGGACCTCTCCCGGGAGGTCAAGAATATTGAAGAAGGAGAAGAGGAAGGACCATGCACTTCCTATTCTCATAGAGAAGAAGGCATGAAGCATGAAGAACACTTGGAATTCGAAATTCTAAGTGAGTACCTTGATTAATACCAAGCTAAACCTAGAGCCTTCCAAGAGACTCTAGATTTACCACAATTTATTTAGCAGAAAGAAGAAAGAATACCGCACAACTATGGGATTATGAGAGGCAATAGATTTCTATTGTCCACATTTGATGGATCACTCACATGTGCAGCAGAGGTTTGGGTGAAGAAGCTAGAGGCTTTCTTCCTGCTACATCCTATAGTAGACAGAGAGGTTGTATAAATTGTAGTGCTTCACCTTGAAGGTGAAGCAAATAATTGGTGCATCAGCCATCTAAGCCATGCAAGGGTTTCAACTCTTGCTGATTTTTCTCAAAGGATGGTTGGGAGATTTGGAAAAAGGAGGGAGGAGCCCTCACCACCAGTTGATGAGGGATGTACTAGCATTGTTGAGACCATGGAGGAGCAGCCTTCATCTTCAACAGTTTGGGAGGCCAATACTTATGAGGAGGAAACTCTTGCAGCCTTGCAAGGAGCTTCCAAATTTCACCAAGGTATGCTTAAAAGTCCATCTCTTGTCATTTCAAAAAATATTATGGATGGATCTACATCATTGCATGTAGTTGATCTAGAGTAGCAGAATAGCACTATGCTACACAAGAGCAGTGATGGAGAAAAGAGGAACCATTCCTCATGTGAGCACTCAAAGAGAAGCTTCATTCAGGAAGCCATGAAGGAAGCAGTGAGAAGGAGTAGACATCTGGAGACAAGAAACTCTTTCTCCTCTCTAGATGACACTCTCTGAATGAGAATGCCACAGCTCAAACAGAGACTTCTATTGGTAGCAGATCCAAAGCCTCTTTGGTTTTGAAATACCATGCATGAGGAGGATATCTCAAGGAGATATGTCAGTGGAGGTGCACTCCCACACATCATGGAGTGCAATATTCTTCAACAGTTTGAGGAGGTTCTTCCCTTCTCACAGGAGCAGATAGATGATGGAGGAAATCTTTAGATGGAAAAAATATCTCATGCTTGTGTTGGAAATTCCTTAAGCCATACAAATCATGATGGGAGGTTTTTTCCTACCACCTATTTGGGTCCTTATGGGATCAAAATGATCCTTGGGGAGATTTCATTTCAAAATCCCATGAAGTGCAGAAATCTGATTTGGGATGATGGTAGCCCTCATGAGAGGAGTACCAAGGGGAAGAAATGGAAGAGACATCCAAAATTGGTTGAGTGGATGTGGATGGAGAGAAAGAAGTTCGTAATCTACTTGCAAATTTATGATATCAGGCAGCAGGAGGCTTGGCTGTGCTGGCTCCTCTTGAAAGAGTTTGACCATCACTTGCATATCCTTTTCCAAAGAGGATGGGGAGGGAGAAGAGGTGGCAATATGCTTTCATCATTGGGCAACAGAGAGTATGGATGCATGGTGTTGGTATGATCTTCATATCATTCATTATGTTTTCATCACATGATTGGTATGATGGAAGTATGGGGAGGCAGTAAGATATTTTGTTGCTTTGCTTGGGAGAGCAAGAGAAGATTTTATCTCACACTTTGCATGATGTTGCAGGAGGAGGAGATGGAATTATCTCCTTGGCCTTAGATGATCTAGAGGTACTTTCCCCTTTGGGGTAACTTCTTATGTACTGAAGCATTATGGGAGATACATTTGACAAGGAACATGTCAAAGAATGGAGCTATGAGTTGGCAAGAGATTATTAGCATAAGCCAACAGTGCTGTCACTTGGGAGCTTGGGGTTATTGATGGAGTATCCCCACGATCACTTCACACTTGATGCACTTGGTAGAGAAGGAGGAGGTAAGGATGATGAAGTAATGGATGGAAGCATCTAGTATATTGATATGGCCTCATTTGCTATGATATTCTTGACTTGGATTTCCAAGTATAAGGAGGGTGATCTTTATACAACATATGGTTCATCTCTCTGCCTGGTAATGTGCCATACTACTATGGAGGGATCATTTCTATACACATGCATCATCTTGATCTCAAAATATGGTAATAATATTGTTCTTACATCCATGGATTATCTAACACAACATTTTGGTGCTCTTACCATTCATATCCAGTACATTGCTCTAGAAGAGGGCAATCTTTTCATTGAGCTCCATGCACAAAATTGGGCAAATTTAAATGATGGAAATAGCCATATTTTATATGGCCTTGGTCAAGTGTTTTCTTTCAAGTATGATAAGTTTATGTACTCAGCCATTTTCTATTTTTCAGTAGATGTCATGACATACATAATTATCCATGTAACAAAAAACAACTTGACATGTAATTTTCTGAAGCAACAGTTTGGAAAACTGCGCTGTCACTACTGGGAGAACTGTTGGTACCCTCTTGCACCACATGAAACCTTCAACATTTTCCTCATTTTGTTGCTGATCATGATTCCATTTTCTGATATGGATCTGATTTGTATTGTAATCATGATGGGGAGAGAGACACATGAGTTGGGTGTGTCCCTTGGGGAAGAGGATTCCCACACTTTTTGCAATGCATGTTCTAATGGGAGCATGAGAGGAGATATGGCCATAATTTCCAAACACTTGTTTTCTTTTTTTGAGATGGACCATATGATTGTTGGGATTCCATATGATGATGTTTCCATATCCATCACATATGGGTTGATTTGGGCCAGCTTGATTCACAGCGTTGGAGGAGAGATCTTTAGGGATCTAGTCTTCTTCTTGCCACTTGAGGGCATGTATTTTGTAGCCTAGGATCAACATTCTCTCTACACTTGTCATAAGTGGAGAGAAGGACAGCGTGGGGTATGCTATGATGCTTACCACATTCATATTTTCAACCCACCTTCACTTCTGGAGCTTGAGGTGGAAGGAGATTTTCAAGAGTTTCCATGTTGGGAGGTAACTCATTTTGTCTGGATGATTGCTTGGGGATGGAGAATCCAATTGGGGAAGATTTTTTCCTAACACTTTTCAGTCTCCATGCCTTGGGGAAAACTTTTCAATTCTATCCTTGCAGTTTCTTGAGGGCAAGCAACATTTGGGAGGGGAGGACTGTAATATTCCAAAATTTTCCTACAATAAATTGGAATATTATTTTTTGTTGATTTAGCTTAGGAGGAGAATAAATGGGTGAAAAGGCCCATAAATAATCAAAGCATGGATAAAATACATCTTAGTATGAAAAGGGATCATCATTGGAGATGGTTTTCACACCCTCATGTGTGAACAGGATCATTTGCAAGTGGACAAGGTCAAGTTTAACCAAGTCAACAACGCTGGGAAAGGAGGTGGAAAGCACTTAGAGAAACAACGCAGTATGAATGGGAAGAAGTTTCTTTGGTGAAGGAAAAAATAATGAGTGGGACCCATGGTGAGAGGGATCTAAATTTTTTAAAAGGAGGGCAAGGCAGCCATTGTTTCTCATGTTGAATATTATTGACTTCATTGTCTATTCAGACTTTGTGCATTCTCCTGTTGTTTAGCAGAGTTGCAGTGTTGCTTAGCACAAGGCATTCCTGTTTAGGAATTCATTCTCCTTCCAAGAGAGGCATCTTGAGGGATTTTCTCTTCATTTTCTCCACACTCAGGATTGAGGCCAAGCATCCTCCTTCAGCTACAACATTATTCCTGAAGCAAGATAATTCTGTGTTGTAGGGTGTTGCAGTGGAGGTCCTACAACACCACTTCCAGAGCTATTTTGTAGAAGAGGGAGTCTCCTTTCGTTTGGAGGATCATTGAGGGAGAATTTGAGCTAATTCCCATCATATTTGGCATCGGGCCAACCATTTTTCATCACCTAAAACACAGTCCCTCTCATTGACTGTGTTATTTTCATTGAGCATCTGCAGTGAGGGTTGCAGTATTTGTTTGGAGGGTCAGATCTTCAGTGTTAGGATTAGCCTTTCACTTGGAAGATCCATTGGAGGAGGTATATTCAGCTGGTGCATCATCTTCAGCCTTCTTGATTCATTTCCATTTTCTAAGTTGCAGCAGCTACCCAGCAACTCTGGCATTTCTGCAAAATTTCCATTTTGCACTTGTTTCAGCTAATCCTTTTAAGGATTGTTGTATTATTGTTTTCAGGGGTTGAGAGATTGATCCCCACTTATTTGAGCCATATATTTTCATATCCATGTATTTACATCATTTTGTAACAGTTCTCCATAATATATTGTGCTTTCATAGCGAATGGTTTCACATATGTAGTAGTGGTCTTCCATTTCTTGTACATGTATTGTCGAGGCTTGTATCGCCTTGATTGAGTGATTGTTTCCTCAAGAAATTGTACTATTTTTACTGTTATAACAAAAAATTTTGGCTATTTTTATCTTCATATATCCCAGCTCATTAAAATAACATTGTTTCTCTATCTCATGTGCTTACATTTGCTGCAGTCCCTTCATTGGGCATTTTTACAAGGTAACTAGGTGTGGGAGACCTGTTTAACCCACCTAGAGGGATTTCTTTGGAGCCTCCTCTTGGATTTCAATCTTAGGTGCATTAATATAAGGGATCCAGGCCTTGGATTCAAATCCTGTAGCAGCCATTCCTATAAAATTTGTTTTCCAGTCATGCCTTGCTAACAGTCCCGATTTTGGGATATTACATCATGCATATTTGGGAGGAGAAATTGGAGGGCGGATTTGTTCTAGATTATTTTGAGCACTGGTGGGGACTATTGATGAGGAGGCCATAAGAGGAGAAGTGGAAAAAATTTTCTCTCTATATACAATTGCTTGAGGACAAGCAACATTTTGGAGGGGAGGACTAAAATGTTCCCAATTTTTAGCCTCAAGCTAAAAGGAACACTATAGTTAGCAGTAGATGAATAAAATGGGTAGGGAGGCCCATTAACCTCTTTAGAAGGAAAATAATATTCCTCATGTGAAAAGGGGAAGAATAAAGCAGTTGGATTGAGAACCTACAGGTGTGAACAAGATTGGATCATGAAGACTCAGTCATATTTGACCAAGTCCACATGCACTGTCTAGATACAATGTATCTCCATGATGGATTGCGCAGTTTGAATGGAGGACAACTTGCATGGGCTAGGTGCCACCTATGGATGGGACCCATTGTGGAGAGGGTAACTTGCTATATATGGAGAGGAGGACAGCGATTGTATTCATGCTTGGATTATCATTTGCTTTGGTATGTTGAGACTTTGCTTCCTCTTGTTGTTTAGCAGGGTTGCAGTGTTGTTTAGCACAAGGGTGTTCCTCGTTGGGAATCCATACCTCATCCTCAGGGAAGGAGAGGTTCTTGAGCTACAATTCCTCATTCCAGAATTTTTTCCAAGCTACCTCCTTCAGCTACAGCGCAGTTTCTGTTTACATCTGGGTTATGTTGCAGGGTGCAGCAAAGGAGGATCTCTTTTAGCCATTTTTGGGCTTGTTTTTCAGTGGAGAGCTTGTCTGTCCATTGGAGGATAATAAAGAGAGGCTCCCGAGCATAATTTCACATCTTGGAATTGGGCCAAAGAATCTCTGCACTTTTACAGTGCAGTCCCTTGCAGGAACTGTGTCATTTTCTAGAGATCAGCTACAGCAAGGTTTGATACCTTGATTCTTGGCTAGTTTCCTTGGGCAAGGGCCAACCCTTCCCCCGGAAAGCTAGAGAGAGGCATTTTAATCCCTATTGTACTTTATTGAGCTATGTTCATGTAATTTTGTAGGGGACAATGTTATTTTGCTGTTGAATATGCATATCTATTCCCTTTTTACTTGTACTTTCATGAAACCCTTGTCGGGTTATCTTCACATTGTATAAAAGAGGCTAGATCTCTGTTTTTCTTTGTGCTTTGGCTAAATAAACTCTAGATCTGTTTTCTACAAAATGTTTCTACAACAACCCTCTTGTAATTATGCTATTCTTGCTTCAGATTTTTCTGTATGGAATAAGTCATGGGTTTTCAGTGTTTTCTAGCCATATAAGAACCGGAAGATCTGTTTAACTAAGATAGAATGATTTGTTTTAGCTCCTATTCTATATGTGAGATTTATATTACATGAAATAAGGGATATAAGTCCCATTTCTCACTGCTACAACGTTATTTCCTGGAAATAGAATTTTTATGGTCCATATCACTGCTTTTCCCCACTCGAAGATAACATATGGAGGCATAGTTTTGCTGATATGCTCCTAATATAATTTAAGAATTTTATTTGACACAACTTACATTATTGTGTTCAAGTATTGCTAGATCTCCAACTTTAGAATATCTTAAGATATTCTTATTATTGTAGAAAATCCCTATTTTGGGATACTACAGTGGTATTAGAGCATAATCTTGGCTCAGCCTGTGCATCCAAGATATCCTGCCATTAGGAGGAGAAGCTTCTCACAAAAGAGAGAATTTGTGTAGAAGAAAAAAAAGCATGACTCCATTACTTGGAGGAATGTCGGAAGAGGAGATCTCCCTACTTCTTTTCCAAACCTTGGAAGGTATTAAAGAAGATCTCAAGGAGATGAAAGGGGAGGAGTGTAGAAGATTTTTGAGAGGGTTTTAAACAAGCCCTAGCTATTCACATGATGGGTTTGAGCATTCAGCCACACATGCAGGTCCACAGCGCAGTCTACTTTCCACATTGACAGCAAGAAGGATGGAGGAAGAAGGTGCACCAAGGGAGGAGACCTTGAGTGACTACCTTCAGGAGTATGAATCTCAATCATGGAGGTTCAAAGAGCACTTAGACTTCCAAGGGTTTTGTAAAATCAAGGAGGCAAGATCCAGCAGCCATAAAAGAAGTAAGAGAGGTAGAATCTTCCTATCTCACTTTGATGGATCAACAGAGTGCACAACAAAAGCTTGGGTAGGAGAGCTATATTCCTATTTTCAGCTACACCAAGTTTCAGAGGAGGAGGCCATCAGAGTAGCAGCACTACACCTCAAAGGTATGGCCCATGATTGGTAGTTTAATGGTTCTACTTCATCTTTTCATGCAAATGTAAAAACTTATGTTGAGTTCACTAAAGAATTGGTGAGGAGATTTGATAAAGGACATTGTGAACCATCATTTGTTAAAAACAAAAACTCACACACTCTGCATGAGTTGGAGAGACCTATTGAACCAACTCCACTCCATAATTTTAAAGGGGATAAAAACATGCATGATAGTTTACCAAGGGCAAGATCTCCATTTATTGAAGATCCCTCTTCTATTTGTGAAGACATGGAGTCTTTTTCTTCAAGGAATGTCTGAGATCAAGGGTCTCTCATTGAGGATGAGGCATTCTCATACATGGAAGAATAAGAGAAGGATCAGCATCAAGGGATGATGAGCATTCACCCTTATCTATTTCGGTAGGTTTCTTCACATAAGGAGAGGACTGCACTGTGCAGTGAAGAGAGGGACAACTCTGTCCACTCATATACACAGTCCACTTTAGATTTTGATGTCTCACTACATGGAGGCTTTCCACCTCAGAGGCCACCAGATCTAGAGTTGATGAGAGACATCTTGTCTTTGGGGTCATCACTCTTGGATTTTGGAGAGGTGAAGACTTTGGAGGAATATTTTTTCATGGGGGATGTCAAAGTAGCAGGCAGCAGCATGAGGAGAGCTTCACATGCTAGATCACCAGCGCTGTCTCTTAGGAGGATTGATCCATATTAGAGGTATCAACTCTTAGTAGAGTAATCCAAGGATCTTGGTGCATGCATGGTTCTCGATGATCCATATAGAGATGATGAGTATATGGTGGATGAAATGGTCATCTATTCACATGGTAGAGTCTTCTTGACTAGAGCTTCTCGTCTCAAGGAGAAGTTGCTACTTGCAGCGCATGAGGACTTCCTTTCCATGCATTATGATGCATATCTTTCTTTGGTAGAGGAGTTCACTTGGGAGGGCATCCAGCATGACATATTTCAGCATATGGAGAGATGCATAGCCCGGATGGTGGTAGATAGGAGGTCACAACCACTTCCCTACTCATTGAAGGTGAGGGAAAGATTCTAGTTGAGCCATTTCAGCTCAAGATCTCAAGTACATGATGGAGGAGGTATAATTTCACATTTTGTATTGTACTTCTTTTCCTTGTTTGAGCAGCATGATGTATCAAGAAGAATTATCTATTCTTGCATATTGTATGATGATGTACTTGCAGCTACTTGTAGCATTTATTTTGGCTATCCTTTTGGTGGTTTGTGGGGGAAGCCACATGATTCTTGGTGTGCACCATTGACACCACATTGTATCTTCATGTTTCCATATTATGAGATGACTGTGGCAGAAAACAAGTGGTTGGTGAAACACTTGCTATTTTTTGTTTTGAGGCGGGCATGGAATGCACAGTGCCGGTTCCTTGTGTGGAACTTTGATTCACTCTCTAGTTGTCATTTGTCAACTTGTTTTCATAGTATTTTACTTCCATATATTGCTGATATGTTTGTACTCATGGGAAGCTTTGTTTGGAGAGTGGAATTGGAGATGGAGATGCCCATTGGGAGTATGATTCTCCCTATTTTCCATGTTGTATGTTTCAGGAGAAATAATGGGCACACCATGATTTCCACAACACACCTCTTTCCTTCATGTAGGAGGAGCCCTTAGGTGAACTTGCGTTCTTGGAGGAGGCACTTCATGGTTGACTTGTCTTGTGGGGTAGCTTGGGCCATTTTTGAAGGAAATGAAATTGCAGCCCAATATCAGCAACCCCCTCATACTGACCATAAATAGAGAGAGAAACTACTTGGATGGGAAAACATAAACTCTCCATTCAGCCCCAACACATTACATAAAACCGAGGTTTCATATTTCTTTGATGAGCTACCTAGGATGGATCATTTCATTTGGATGATAGCATGGAATGAGATTTCCCATGTGTATCATCACTCCTACCTTGAGGAGGCCATGAGATAGCAAGAAGGTTTCCACTTACACCTTCCACCTTTTCATGATTTGAACCATTTGGTCATGCATCTTTGGGAGGAGACATTGGAGGGCAGATTTGTTGCAGATTATCTTGAGCAGTGGTGGGGAATATTGATGAGGAGGCCATAATAGGAGAAGGGGAGAAATTTTTCTCTCTCTATACAGTTTCTTGAGGACAAGCAACATTTTGGAGGGGAGGACTGTAATGTTCCAAATTTTTAGCCTCAAGCTAAAAGGAACATTATAGTTAGTAGTAGATGAATAAAATGGGCAGAGAGGCCCATTAACCTCTTTAGAAGGAAAATAAAATTCCTCATGTGAAAAGGGGAAGAATAAAGTAGCTGGATTGAGCACCTACAAGTGTGAAGAAGATTGGATCATCATGATTCAGTCATATTTGACCAAGTCCACATGCATTGTGTAGATACATTGTATCTCCATGATGGAATGCGCAGTTCGAATGGAGGACAACTTGCATGGGCTAGGTGGCACCTATGGACGGGACCCATTGTGGAGAGGGGCACTTACTATATATGGAGAGGAGGATAGCCATTGTATTCATGTTTGGATTATTATTTTCTTTGGTCTGTTGAGACTTTGCTTCCTCTTGTTGTTTAGTAGGGTTGCAGTGCTGTTTAGCACAAGGGTGTTCCTACCTCATCCTCAGGGAAGAAGAGGTTCTTGAGCTACATTTCCTCATTCTAGTATTTTGGCAAAGCTACCTCCTTCAGATATAGCGCAGTTTCTATTTAGAGCTAGGTTGTGTTGCAGGGTGTAGCAAAGGAGGATCTCTTTGAGCCATTTATGGGCTTGTTTTTCAGTGGAGAGCTTGTCTATCCAATGGAGGATCAGCAAGAGAGGCTCTTGAGCATAATTTCACATATTGGAATTGGGCCAAAGCATCTCTATACTTTTACAGTGCATTCCCTTACAGGAACTGTGTCATTTTCTAGAGAGTAGCTGCAACAAGGTTTGATACCTTGATTCTTGGCTAGTTTCCTTGGGCAAGGGCCAACCCTTCCCCCATAAAGCTAGAGAGAGGGATTTTAATCCCTATTGTACTTTATTCAGCTATGTTCATGTAATTTTGTAGGGAAATGCATTATTTTTCTACTAAATATGCAGATATATTCCTTTGTACTTGTACTTTCATGAAACCCTTGCCGGGTTATCTTCACATTGTATAAAAGAGGCTAAATCTCTATTTTTCTCTTTGCTTTGGCTAAATAAACTCTATATCTATTGTATACAACATTTTTCTACAAAAAAACTCTTGTAATTATGATGTTCTTGCTTCAGAGTTTTCTGTATGGAACAAGTCATGGGTTTTGAGTGTTTTCTAGCCATATAAGAACCGAGAGATCTATTTAACTAAGCTAGAATGATTTGTTTCGGCTCCCATTCTATATGTTAGATGTATATTGCATGGAATAATGGATCCAAGTCCCATTTATCACTGCTACAATTTTATTTCCTGGAAATAGTGTTTTTATGGTTCAGATAACTGCTTTTCCCCACTTGAAGATAACATATGGAGGCATATTTTTTCTGATATTCTCCCAATCTGATTTAAGAAGTTGATTTGACACACCTTACATTATTGTGTTCAGGTATTTCTGGATCTCCAACTTTATAATATCTTAAGATATTCTTATTGTTGTAGAAAATCCCTATTTTGGGATACTACAGTGGTATGAAGGCATAATCTTGGCTCAGCCTGTGCATCCAAGACATCCTACCATTAGGAGGAGAAGATTCTCACAAAATAAAGAAGTTGTGCAGAAGAAACAAAAGCATGACTCCATTACTTGGAGGAATATCAGAAGAGGAGATCTCCCTATTTCTTTTCCAAACCTTGGAAGGTATTAAAGAAGATCTCAAGGAGATGAAAGGGGAGGAGTGTAGAAGATTTTTGAGAGGGTTTTAAACAAGCCCTAGCTATTCACATGATAGGTGTGACCATTCATCCACACATGCAAGTCCACAACGCAGTCTATTTCCCAGATTGACTACAAGAAGGATGGAGGAAGAAGGTGCACCAAGGGAGGAGACCTTGAGTGACTACCTTCAGGAGTATGAATCTAAATCATGGAGGTTCAAAGAGCACTTAGACTTCCAAGGGTTTTGTAAACTCAAGGAGGCAAGATTCAGCAGCCACAAAAGAAGTAAGAGAGGTAGAATCTCCCTATCTCACTTTGATGGATCAGCAGAGTGCACAGCAAAAGCTTGGGTAGGAGAGCTATATTCCTATTTTCAGCTGCACCAAGTTTCAGAGGAGGATGCCATCAGACTAGTAGCGCTGCACCTCTAAGGTATGGCCCATGATTGGTGGTTTAATGATTCTACTTAATTTTGTCATGCAAATGTAAAAACTTATGTTGAGTTCACTAAAGAATTAGTGAGGAGATTTGATAAAGGACATTGTGAACCATCATTTGTTAAAAACAAAAACTCAACCACTTTGCATGAGCTGGAGAGACCTATTGAACCAACTCCACTCCATATTTTTAAAGGGGATAAAAACATACATGATATTTTTCCAAGGGAAAGATTCCCATTTCTTTAAGAGCCCTCTTCTATTTGTGAAGACATGGAGTCTTTTTCTTCAAGGAATGACCGAGATCAAGGGTCTCTCATTGAGGATGAGGCATTCTCATACATGGAAGAAGAGGAGAAGGATCAACATCAAGGGATGATGAGCATTCACCCTTATCTATTTCGGTAGGTTTCTGCACATAATTAGAGGACTGCACTACGAAGTGAAGAGAGGGACAACTATGTCCACTCATATACATATTCCACTTCAGATTTTTATGTCTCACTACATGGAGGCATTCCACTTGGGAGGCCACCAGATCTAGAGTTGATGAGAGACATCTTGTATTTGGGTTCACCAATCTTGGATTTTGTAGAGGTGAAGACTTTGGAGGAATAATTTTGCATGGGGGATGTCAAAGTAGTAGGCAGAAACATGATGATAGCTTCACATGTCAGATCACTAGCGTTTTCTCTTGGGAGGATTGATCCATATCGGAGGTATCAACTCTTAGTAGAGTACTCCGAGGATATTGGTGCATGCATGGTTCTCGATGACTCGGATAGAGATTATGAGTATATGGTGGATGATATGGTCATCTATTCACATGGTAGAGTCTTCTTGACTAGAGCTTCTAGTCTCAAGGAGAAGTTTCTACTTGCAGCACAAGAGGACTTCCTTTCCATGCATTATGATGCATATCTTTCTTTGGTAGAGGAGTTCACTTGGGAGGGCATCCAGCATGAAATATTTCAGCATATGGAGAGATGCATAGCCCAGATGGTGGTAGATAGGAGGTCACAGTCACTTCCCTACTCATTGGAGGTGAGGGAAAGATTCTAGTTGAGCCATTTCAGCTCAAGATCTCAAGTACATGGTGGATGAGGTATAATTTCACCTTTTGTATTGTACTTCTTTTCCTTGTTTGAGCAGCATGATGTATCAAGAAGAATTATCTCTTCTTGCATATTGTATGATGATGTACTTGTAGCTACCTGTAGCATTGATTTTGGTTGTCTTTTTGGTGGTTTGTGGGGGAAGCCACATGATTCTTGGTGTGCACCATTGACACCACATTGTATCTTCATGTTTCCATATTAAGAGATGACTGTGGCAGCAAACAAGTGGCTGGTGAAGCACTTGTTATTTTTTGTTTTGAGGCAAACATGGAATGCACTTTGCTGGTTCCTTGTGTGGAACTTTGATTCACTCTCTGGTTGTCATTTGACAGCTTGTTTTCATATTATTTTTCTTCCATATATTGCTGAAATGTTTGTGCTCATGGGAAGCTTTGTTTGGAGAGTGGAATTGGATATGGAGATGCCCATTGGGAGTATGATTCTCCCTATTTTCCATTTTGTATGTTTCAGGAGAAATAATGGGAACACCATGTTTTCCACAACACACCTCTTTCCTTCATGTGGGATCCTTTGGGTGAACTTGCGTTCTTGGAGGAGGCACTTCATGGTTGACTTGTCTTGTGGGGTAGCTTGGGCCATTTTTGAAGGCCATTAAATTGCAGCCCAATATCAGTAACTCCCTCATACTTACCATAAATGGAGAGAGAAACTACTTGGATGGGAAAACATAAACTCTCCATTCAGCCCCAACACATTGCATAAAACCGGGGTTGCATATTTCTTTGATGAGTTACCTAGGATGGCTCATTTCATTTGGATGATAGCATGGAATGAGATTTCCCATGTATATCATCACTCCTACCTTGAGGAGGCCATGAGATAGCAAGAAGGTTTCCACTTACACCTTCCACCTTTTCATGATGTGAGCCATTTGGTCATGCATATTTGGGAGGAGACAATGGAGGGTAGATTTGTTGCAGATTATCTTGAGCAGTTGTGGGGACTATTTATGAGGAGGCCATAAGAGGAGAAGGGAAGAAATTTTTCTCTCTCTATATAGTTGCTTGAGGACAAGCAAAATTTTGGAGGGGAGGAATGTAATGTTCCCAATTTTTAGCCTCAAGCTAAAAGGAACATTATAGTTAGTAGTAGATGAATAAAATGGGTAGGGAGGCCCATTAACCTCTTTAGAAGGAAAATAACATTCATCATGTGAAAAGGGGAAGAATAAATCAGTTGGATTGAGCTCCTATAGGTGTGAACAAAATTGGATCATGATGATTCAGTCATATTTGACCAAGTCCACATGCACTGTCTAGATACATTGTATCTCCATGATGGACTGCACAGTTTGAATGGAGGACAACTTGCATGGGCTAGGTGGCACCTATGGATGAGACCCATTGTGGAGAGGGGCACTTGCTATATATGGAGAGGAGGATAACCATTGTATTCTCACTTGGATTATTATTTTCTTTGGTCTGTTGAGACTTTGCTTTGTCTTGTTGTTTAGTAGGGTTGCAGTGTTGTTTAGCACAATGGTGTTCCTGGTTGGGAATCTCTACCTCATCCCCCGGGAAGGAGAGGTTCTTGAGATATATTTCCTCATTTCAAAAAATTTTCCAAGCTACCTCCTTCAGCTATAATGCAGTTTCTGTTTTGAGCGGGGTTGTGTTGCAGGGTGCAGCAAAGGAGGATCTCTTTGAGCCATTTCTGGGCTTGTTTTTTAGTGGAGAGCTTATCTATCCATTAGAGGATCAGTAAGAGAGGCTCCCGGGCATAATTTCACATCTTGGCATTGGGCCAAAGCATCTCTTCACTTTTACAGTGCAGTCCCTTGTAGGAACAACATCATTTTCCAGAGAGCAGCTGCAGTAAGGTTTGATATCTTGATTCTTGGCTAGTGTCCTTGGGCAAGGGCCAACCCTTCCCTCAGAAAGCTAGAGAGAGGGATTTTAATCCCTATTGTACTTTATTAAGCTATGTTCATGTAATTTTGTAGGGGATAGTGTTATTTTTCTATTGAATATGCAGATCTATTCCTTTTGTACTTGTACTTTCATGAAACCCTTGCTGGATTATCTTCACATTGTATAAAAGAGGATAGATCTCTGTTTTTCTCTGTGATTTGGCTAAATAAACTCCTGATATATTGTCTACAATATTTTTCTATAGAAACCCTCTTGTAATTATTCTATTCTTGCTTCATAATTTTTTGTATGGAATAAGTCATGGGTTTTCAGGGTTTTCTAGCCATATAAGAACCAGGAGATCTGTTTAACTAAGCTAGAATGATTTTTTTAGCTCCCATTCTATATGTGAGATGTATATTGCATGAACTAAGGGATCCAAGTCCCATTTCTCACTGCTACAATTTTATTTCCTGGAAATAGCGTTTTTATGGTCGAGATCATTGCTTTTCCCCACTTGAAGATAACATATGGAGGCATAGTTTTGCTGATATGCTCCTAATCTGATTTAAGAAGTTGATTTGACATAGCTTACATTATTATTTTCAAGTATTGTTGGATCTCCAACTTTAGAATATCTTAAGATATTCTTATTGTTGTAGAAAATCCCTATTTTGGGATACTACACCCCATGAGGAAATATTAAATAAATCTACATTTGTTTGATTTTCCTCAAGGAATAGTTAATTAAAAATAAGTTTGATTAATATTCCTGGTTATACTTAACCCAAAACATGGAAATTAATTAGATAAATCATTATTTATCTTATTATTTCCTAAATAATAGTTATTTAAACCTTATTTAAATAATATTCTTTGTTAAATATGACTAAATCACCCATAAATAATTAAATAAATCATTATTTATTTGATTATTACTCAACCACATCTTTAAAATGATAAATAAATCATTTATTTATTTATTATTTACAAATAAAGGGATTTGACCCAAGTCAAATTCCTTTTCCCTCCAACAAATATAATAAAATATTCCATAAAAGTTGGATCTTGATTTGATTAATAATATTTTAATTATGCACCAATATCTAGACTAACTCAATATTTTGTTATAAATAGAAGGGTTTTCCCATTCATTTATCACCTTTTGTTGCCTAAAGATCACTCTGGATCTATACTTTTGGTCTGACTATTGATCCACCATCATAGTCATATTTTGCTACCATTTTTGTCTGGGTTTTCTACACCATCAAGAGAGAGGAATTTTAGATCTGAAGTGCTGAGGACTTACAAGAACCCATCCCATTGAGGAGAACTGGGAACACCCTCCTGTGTTTTCCTCCCATGTGCCATTAATACAAAATTCATTCAACATATTCTTATCTTGTTTATTGGATGCATGGAGTAAATCTTGTTTTTTATACTATTTAATGTCTTCTAATGCATAGATCTAGATTTTTGTAGCATTTATCTTGATCACTTAACTGCAAATATGAAGATATTGATAGTCATATTTGTTGTTAGGGCTATTAGTTATGCACAAAAAAAGTGGTCTTTTTCCGTACGCTTGGAATTAATATTTATACTAACAGAAACAATTGAGTAATTTCTGACTACAACATCATGACAACACAACAAAAATTTTTGGGCCAAATCATCAACTATTTCCTCTAAAACAGTGACAAATCACGTAGCAATTTTTTTGTCCTATTATTTGATACTATTATTGTAATCATTTTTAGATATTTTCTAAGTCATAGAAACTAGTATAAATAACTCTCAATTCTAGTTATTAAGGGTTGCACCCTTGGATTTGAATTTTGTAAGCATAAGTGTACAAGCTTTGATCATTGATGATAATAAAAGGATTTTGGATTTGTTTCAATCAATTTTTTCTCTTGTAAGTTTTCCAGTTTTCATTACATATTGTTTTCTGCATATGTTTAATTTTTATGAAGATAACTAGGTAAGAAAAAGTTGTATTTCAGTCTATCTTAAATCCCCCGAGGTTATTATCTATATTAGAGAATGGTTTATTGAACTATCTATTTATGTAAGTCCCTCTACCTCAATTAATTATCAGCATACTCATAATATTAAATATGTTTTATTAAGTTGTTAAACTTTGTTTGACAATATTTCACACTTATGATTATTAAACCTTCAGTTTGGACACTTAATCAATCATATTTTATTACATTTTCTGCTTTCATACCTGCAATCTCAAATCATTGTTTGATGCAAAGAAACAACCCTTTCCTTATTGATTAATATTATCTAAAGTTTAAGGAAAATTGTATGCAAATTTATTTATAGATTGGTCATCCAAAAACTCCAACTTAAAACAAACAAAATATTATAGATGCTTTAGCATAATTAATTGACCCAATTATCTCAGAGGACAACATCGCCCATGATTACCCCGCACTGGTTGGTTCTAGTTGCCTTTCCCCTTATTATTTTTCTTTGGATTAGGAGGATTAGTCACACTCTGTTTTTCATACACCTGACCCAGACGAGGCCATGGTTGCTATGGCAGAGGTTGAGAAGGAACAAGAGGCTGGGGCGCTGTTGTCGGAGAGGTTGGAGCACCGAGCTGTGGATAAGGATAGAAGGGACATTGTGAAACATTGGGGTAAATAGGTTGAGTAATAGCTGGCCTTGACATCAGCTGATACAGTTGGGCAAATGCATACGGTGTGCTTTGACCCAGATACAGGTTTCTGGGAGGGGGATAAGTGATGGAGGATCTAGTCCCCCCTGGGGAAAACCATAATGTTATGTAGGTAGATCCTCTCTGCGGACAAAGACGATCCCTCTAGCCCCAGAGTGGGTCTAGAAACAAAGAGACATGCTAGAGTGTTGATTCCTAATTATTGAATGAAAGAAGACACGATAGATCGACCTACCTGGAGTCCAACGTTGTCGTAGTTGATGTAGTGGTGGTGGCCTCTCGCTCCTGTCTCGGCAAGTCACAATCCTTTCGTAGTCATGCTCGGATACCTACAAATAGAACAAAAAAAAGAACAACATACAACATAGTAATTTCACTCATAACTACTAGCTAGTCAAAGAGGGCTAAGCATATTGCATTAAACATCTAACATAATAAAAAATGGGAACCAAACAATAGTCACGTGTATGTATTAATAGAAGGAAGAGTTACAACCAATGCTTTGATGTCGCAGTCTCCTCCAGCGGGGTTTAGTTGAGTGCATCTCAGATTCACGTTAGGGAATTCGGATGAGACGAAGGCATGGAATCAAGCTCTCTAAAAAGACATGGACTCAAGCTCTCTCAACGTAATTCCTTATTATTCTATATCTCCAGTACTTCTCCAAGTTTATCTCTTTAGCTTGTCAACCATTCAGCTATTCAGCTAGTTTTTACAACGAGAGATAACTTATTTTTATAGAGAAAAATGAGAAATCTAGGATCCGTACAAAGGTGGGAGGGAGGCCTATCCTTTAGGTATTTCCTATAAGAGGTGGAAAATATAAACTAAAGGAGGGAGTCTATGGTTTATCATTTCAACCACTCCTAATGACTCATCCTTGAGGTGGTTGGAGTGGAATCTACACCTCTATTTTTAAAAAACATTCCATAAACAGCTTGGCACGGGTGGCAAATTGGGACAGAGCGCTAGTTGGTACGGGACCCAATGTTAATATTCCCTATTATAGGTCAATTTGGGAACCATTCTGAATGACCTGGTTAACTGGGCATCATCTCCAGGACCAATGATCAAGGGTCTATCATTCCCTATCATTTCAGTTGCTATATTCCCTAAGACAAGAAACAAAACAAATCAAACAATACCTTCATCAAGCAAATGTTTCCATGTTTTGAGGCTTATTGTATAACATATGAGAGATCACCAACATAGGATCTAAGGGCCTAAGTTTGTTGCATATGTAGGTAGCCCCATGCAAGGCTGCTCTTCAAAGCACTTCCCGACATTCAAAGGTGCATTGATCACATTGGGAGCGAAATTCTCATTGTTCCAGAATCTCCACTTGGCCAGTGCCTTCTAGAAGAGTTCACATGTGTCAAGCTTCGGATCTGAGTGTCCATTTGACAAATACATGACTGGAAACATGTCTTGCCTATTTTTGGAAAGTTATTGATTTCAAAACAACCTACACTTCATTTATAAATTGAGTACGGATCTAAGTGCTTGAGGAGGAAGAATTTGATTATAGAAATGTTGGAGAATTTTTAATTGAGAGCTAGATTTGTGTAGCTACTACTGGAGAGATTTATACTGTGATGAGGCTTGGGAACAATGTTGGAAGGTCACTTCAAATCAGTCACTAGGTTGTAACCTCTCCTTCTATCATTAGTAAAGAGTACTGCTTATTTTTACCTATATGCATCTGTATTTACTTTGATTTTCCATATTGTAAGATCTTAGTTGATGTGTATGGTTTATGCTTTACTGATTTAGCTAACTAGCCTGAATAGATATTTATATTATTACATCTTCTGTTGTTTCAGTGTTCTTTCTTGAAAGAAGCATTCAACTCACAAACCGCTTGAATTTGAAGTTGCAACATAAGCGATAGAAGGAGCCATTTGGAAGCGACTGAACAAGTAAGCCTCCAATCCTCTCTGTTTATCTGTTCTGAGTTAGGAGAAATAGTTCTATAGTCTTTCACCTGTTGTTCTAGACTAGCACCTGTCTAGGGAAGTGTGATTTATCCGTAATTCACAATTTTGGCCCAACAAATTAGCAACCACACTGGGGAGAACTTATCTTAGTTCTAGGTGTTATAGCCTTTGATTTTCTTTGTTTATCCACCCAGTAGTTGTTACATAAATATTAGACTTTTTCAGAGCTTAATTTGCAAAGACAATGAGTTAAACAGTAGTATTTTTCCTTGTCTACTGTACCCAACGCACCCTTAGACTGGACACAGTGCTTTGCAGAGCATTGTATCCCTTCCTAGCCTGCATTGCAGAGCACTGTCTCCCCTTGGAGACCGTGTTGACTCCTGAAAGTGACCAAATTCCAAAGAATTTTACTTTGCAACTTGCTTCAGTTTTGTTCGATGTTGTGTTCTGAAAAGTTTGATGCTCAGTTGACCAGTGAATCTATATACTTCTTCCTCCTTTGGCTAAAAATTTGTTCAATGTTTGTTTAGAAAAAATTTTCTTTATCATTGACAAGTTGATTTCAAAGTTTTTTTTTATGGTCGCATTAAGGATCATTTTCTTTCGAAATAGGAAATTGTCTTAAAATATTCATTTCCTTGATAGGAGAAATTGTTGTTGAAATCCTCGTTTTTCCTTCAAAAGAGAAATTTTTTTTTGTATTATTCATTTCTCGAAAGTAAAAATCATTTGAATTATTGATCTAGTGCATCTAGTTTATTTTCTGCATTCATAACGTTAAGGAAACTAAAAATAAAAGCTTGCATTTGCATGTAGGATTGTGCGTTTTTGCAAAAGGAACATTAGAAAATATGCATTTAGTTTGAGATTCATTGATTTGTTTGCTCTCAAATTATTTGCTCTCTTCCCTTATTAGCTAGGTTCTTCATTGAAAAAGCTGAAAGTGAAAGATTGTTTATCATTCTTAGCTGCATTTTAGGAATTTCAAACACATCATCGCGGTGAACCATTGAAAGGAAAATTGTTAAGCAATATCAACATAAAATAAATCTCAATTTACTTAACAACGCTTTGGAACATTAACGATAACATTTAGAAGGTTTTGTAGCCACTACAACACCCTCCAAAAATTTCACCCTCTAAAATTTTTTTGAGCCCCCGAGCATCGAGAAGTGAAGTCAAGACTTGAAGTTCAATTTTTTTTAAAAACCTTAATTTGCTAAGTCATAGAATAGGTCATTTTATCCAATCAGCGACCTAGCGACCTTGCAACCTATCAGGTCGCAAAGTAGCTAAGTTTCATATCGCATTCAAGTTTAAACAATTGCGACCTAGCGACCTAGCGACCCCGCGACCCCCAGGTCGCAAGGTCGCAAGGTTGCGAGGTCGCACATATCATCAATGTGGTCTAATCGTGACCCAACGACCTCATTTATTTCCCACCCGCACCATCCCTTTATAAATATAAGGGTCACATAGGTCGCATTTCACCCACGCAACGGAGAGAAAAAATGCTTCTGATAGGCGAACTGGAGCGCGATTTTTTCGGGTAAGTTGCCTGATCCTCCTACTGTTTCCATTTTTTCTATTTTTTTCCCCCTTCCCCCTTATCTTAGCCCTTTTAAGCCAATATTTATCCTCCATTAAGACCCTCTTTAAACCTGCATTCTTCTCTGAGCCTCCAAGACTTGCCATTCTTATGCAAACTTGTAGATGAAGCTAACCAACCTCCTCGGTCTCAGTCTCTTCCTCTAATGACCATTTCATCTTCAATTTATGGCTTTTCCTCCCTATTTCCCTTTATTGTTTTATGTTAAAATTAAGTAAAATACTGCGTCACAGTCAAAATCATTCACCCTGCCCTAGTGCGACCTCCGACCCCGCGACCTTGCGAGCCCCGTGACCCAACGACCTCGATCCCTAGTCGCTAAGTCACTAAGTCGCGTATTGCTCAAAATTGAAATTTTGCGAACTTGGGACTCAGCGACCCGAAGACCCAGTCGCAAGTCACTAAGTTGCAAGGTCGCATATTTATGAATTTTTAGACCAGTGCGAGTCGACGACCCCACAACCTAGTCGCAAGTCACCAGGTCGCAGGTTCGATTTCCTCTGAAGTTTTAAAACAGTGCGACTCAGCGACCCAAGGAATGGGTCGCTAAGTCACAGATTCACCCCTTCCTTGACCTTAGTTGGGAAGAGTTAAAAGTAGTATTAAGCATTCATTAATATGGCATTTGTCTTATCCTGGGACTGTTTTATGAACATGCCAGGGAACCTCGAAGCAGAGCTAGAGTGCATCTCTGTCTCTTCAGCCTCAAGCGACATGGGGCCTCCTGCAGTTTGCAAAAAAAACAAGAGCCCAGAGACAGAGATCAAAGAAAGTGAAATACGTATGTCTCCTCCCCCTATCTATGGGGACATTGCATGTATATTCAGCAGATGAGAAAGCATGATTTGGTATCAAGTATACCAAGAGTTCGCACAACCTGAGTTTCTAGAGGACCTACCAGACCGAAAAGTATATGTGCAAGTTAAGGGGTCAAAGCTTCACTACATAGGGGCCTAGCCATCTATATTCCCATGCGCCGAAATTATTAAATGGATCATACAAAAGATCGACCCCAGGATGTGGGTGATTCTGGATCACGAGGGCAAAGCTTTTGCAAATTTAAAGGGCCAAGATCCAGAGTAATATTACGCACTTCCAGAGTGGGAATAGATGTTCACAAAGGAATGGGCCACTACCCATGTGGTTCCCATAGTAGACACCCTGAGAGGATGGTGGGAAGAATTGGAGAAGTTCAAAGTTAAGAAGGACCAGGAGTATCATGTAGTAGGCCTCAGGAAGGTCTATAAGCTCGTAGCAGCTATGCTTTGTAGAATGTATGGCTGTCCCGATGCCACCACTTTCAGCGGTTCTTGGGTATCCCTTATGTATTTTGTTACCATACATGGCACCTATTTCAATTGGGCTAGCTTACTGATATCAGCCCTCAAAACAAACATATCTATAGCACTAGTACCTGAGGAGGGATGCTCATCTGAATTTTACATGGCCTCTTATCTATTGGATGTAGTTTGTGCCAGGTCCCACTTTGAGGGATGGGATCACAACTGGGATCAGGAGTGTGCATGCCCAATCCAAAAGGATTTGTAGGTATTCTGGGACTCCAAATATAAGCAAGATATAGAGTCGATCGCACACAGTTTCATCCATGCACTCTACGGGAAATTGTTCAGTTAGGATACCCCATGCATGTCCTGGCGAGCCATGGAAATGATAATCAAGGTGGCACATTGGTTTCCGTTTGCAGAAGGCACCTTCATCTGAGTCTTCGGTTCATTCAAGACTCCCCATGCTCTGCCCCGATTCGTCACTGACATGATGCTGCTTCAGGAAACATGTTATCAGATGACTTCCAGCTTCTCGAAGGTCCTTACTAAAGGTAAGAAGAAGCCATGGCCCACACTACTGCTCACCATCGGTGCTTTTACAGTCAAGTATTTCATAAAAGTGGAGGCAGAAGCTGATAAAATCAGACGATTCTTCCTGGCATCTTTAGATCACTGGACATACGATCCTGAGAGGATAGTCCCTGCCCATTGCAAATGGGCCAAGTTTAAATGGAGCTACCAACATAATGAACGCTGAGCTGAAGATGGGGTAAGAAATTGGTACAATAAAGATAGGGAAATCACCCCGGAGGCATTGACCGATCAGGAGAACCAAGATGATCAAACTCTATAAGAGAGAATCCACGAATTAGGAGGAGCCTCGTCTTCCCAGGCCAAGAAGCCCCGAACTAACACAGGCCATACCTCTTCCGCCCAACAGAAAGAAAAGGAAGTAAAATCTCAACGAGAAGCTAAAAATAAAGAAAAAGAGGATGAGGATAAACATAAAAAACACCTGAAGGCAAAACAGAGGAAGAAACAGGCAGAAGACGCCCGCAAAATAAAGGAAGAGCAGGAGGCAAAAGAAGAAGCTGAGTGTCAGCTCAAGATAGAATTAGATAAGGTGGAAGTTGAACGCAAAAGGAGAGGCTTAAAATCAGAGCAAGATAGAAGTAGATAAGGCAGAAGCTGAATGCAGACAAAAGGAAGAACAGGATAAGGCAGAGGTGGAGTGGCTATTGGAAGAAGAAGCAGAACAAAAGAGAAAAGATGAAGAGGATCGAAGATCAAAAGAAAATTCTTCGAAAGACACCGAGACGCCTCCTCCAGTAAATGGGGTACAAACAGAGCTGTCGGCCATCAAAGTTCCTGCAATCAACACACATTTTGTGCTCTCAGAACCGGGTACCTCCGAAGGATAAGAGGAGGAAGTGTTCAATTTGACGAGACTCACTTATGACCAGTTCACATTCAAAATCAGGCAAGAAAAGATGATATGCCTGGCACGGAACCCTGCTGCACCATTCACAACCACAACAGAAAACGATATAGTCCTGGACACTAGGACCAATATAGTAATGACAGCATTAGCCGACACTTCTTTCGTCGTAGCCATAGAAGAAAACATGAGCCAGATGAGTAGGGAAATCCTCTCCCTACAAAATAGATTACAAGACTCTGAACAAAGGGAAGCTAGGTCGGAGCAAAAAAGGTGAGCACTAAGGGAAGAAGCCCAATAGCTCCAAGATAAGAACACCCTTATTAATGAAGTACCACTCAATTTCCAAAGAGAGTTGGTGACACTGGAAGCCACCATGAGGCAGGTATACGAGGAAATGTTCACCATAAAGCAAACAATTTCCCCTTTATTGAGAGCTCAAGAAGAAACTAAGAAGAGGAACGAACAACTAAAAGAAGCCTTTACCGCCTTGTATAGAATGTTAGAATGGACAAAATTATATCTGCAAGCTCCAAAAAATTATCCCAAGAAATATTAGATTCGCACTCAGAACGACAAGGTCCAAATTCGCATGAAGGTGCAATCCAAGGAGAAGTTATTCAAAGACCTAGAGAAGGTGATGACCACCTATGAGAATTTGATCAGTGGCATTGAATTGATGGTTGAGCTGCACCATATTCCTTCTCTAGGTATACTGGGTGAAGAAAAGACATGGGAATAGGTAAATCAGGAAATTCAGGCATTCCTGCAACCTATTATACAAGCCGCCGCTACATCTGATATTCTAGCATTGCAAGAGAACTTGGTTAAGTTCGTTGTGATGCCAGTTTGGATTTACACCAAACTGGCTTCCTTATGCAACCAGGTCACAATCTAGAGAGAAAATCTGATCTCAAACACCCTAGAATGCCTGCACAGGTTAAGGGAAGATACTCCTCTGATCTCCCCAGTTGCTACAAATTATCGTGCATGGAAAATTTTCCTTAAAGAGCAACAAGTAGATATTCCTGACCTCGCAATCACACATATGCTCCCATGATCAGATTGCAAGGCACAACCTATAGGAGGGGTTGTAGGTCGCATCTTCCACGGTCAGGTTGCAGGTCACACTTTCGACTCAGGTCGCAAATCATACCAACAGGCGGGAAGGTGAAGAGTCAAGACACCCAAGGGTCAGTTTGTCTTATATATACTCCGTTCGGGGTCTTGTAAAGGATTTTTTTTGGACTCCAAAGGAGGGAAGAGAGTTGTAAAGCATTGAACAGCCCCTTATGAATGAATACAAGAATTTGTCTTAAATCCACTATTGGATCTGATGATAATCAATGTGTTAATACTATGATTATTTTTCTATATACGTCTGATATCTTATGATTAATTGATCTGCTTTTTTTACTTATACTCTTCATGCATTTCAGCTCACTAAATGTGTTAATGATGGTATTTTTTTTACCTAGGAGATGTTTATAACTTCATTATTGACATCTATCTTATTCACGAAAATGCCCAAGTAAGGATAAGTTGTTCTTGCCAAGCAAAACTGTTTCTTCTATGGTTCGAACAAATTTTACAAACACGACCTTAATGATATGTTGCTAACAGCATCTCCTTCATTTGTGTGTTTCCTTTTTTATCTTGCTATTTGTAGTGTTTTATGCTCATTGACAATCATTGATATTTTGTCTTGTATCATCTGATAACTGTATGCTTATAACTCTGCATGGCTCATTTTTGTCGAAGAGATGGTGTATTCATCGGTATCCGGACCCACACCCCGAACGGGATCCCTATCACAAACGGTTCAGAGTCTAATCGAGACTTTTTAACGGGGAGATCCCTATTATTGGCCAGGTCAAATTTTCCCATCAATATATTTGGCACTAGAAGGAGGGCCTGATGGCAGCTTCCCAGCACACAAGTAACATCCCATTACAAACTCCCCAAGGGGAGACCATACATGAAAATACTGGTCCTCCCCCTTTGGAAAACTCCCAGGAGGAGGAACCCCCTTTCTATGAGGTTACTTTCGCCTAGCTAACAACCCTGTGCCCTATCGCCCGCGGCCTTGTCAGGGGCTTACAACGAGCCTCGGTTACTAGTTCCTTGGCAAATCCTAGAACTCTTGCAGCTAATCATGCGTGCCAAGGAACCCTTTTCAACTCCCTTCCTCAGCTTGTGGGTATTATGATCGAAGATTATGGAGACCCAGTTGAGAAAAATTTCGAAGCCCCCCAGATAGCCCTAGGGAGGGGGAAGAAGACGGCCTCGAAATCACTGAACCTCAATCCAACACCAACCCCCAACCCGACCATACTTTGCGTTATAACATGCAAGCTAACGATCCACACGAGGGAGGAGCTAGGAGAGACCAAGGTAACAGAGGCAGGGGAGACAGAGGCCATGGGCGAGGCCGAAATGCTGACGACCCCCCCCTCCCCCCCCCACCAAAACCAAAATAGGTTTCCTTTTCTTTACAACTAGAGAAAAATCAGAAATACAAGAAACCGTGGAGAAAACCAAGACATGCAGTCCCGCCATGAGGGCGAGGCCTCTGGGTATGGCATGGGTAGCGAATCCGAAAGTGAGAGGGGACATGTATACATACCATGCCACCAACAGGCTAGAAATGTACAACCTTTAGCTTGGATGGCTCAGTCCCCCTTAGGTATCCAAGGTCCCCTCCATGACATGCCCCGAAACCCTAAAAAACATCTCCCTAAGTTCGACCCCGAGAAAGGTACTTTGGCCAAAGACCACATCAACAACTTCTACCTGTCTTTACAGATGATGAGAGTGTAGTATGATTACATAGCATGCCACCTTTTTCCTCATACTCTAGAAAATAAGGCTGTAGCAAGGTATCGGTCACTCCCCGTTGCTTCTATCCCTTCGTGGGAACACTTCCATCGTACCTTCCTGCAAAAATTCTCAGAAGATAAAACCCCCTTGATTCTCCTCACAGAGCTCAGCACACTGAAATGTCAGAAGAAGGAGAAGGTCAAGGATTTCAGTCAACGTTTCGCCACTATATTGAATAAATTCCCTCCAAACATGGCCTTAGATGATTCCATTACCATTGACTACTACACCAGAGCCCTCCCACGGGATATTGTTGTGTTCATGAAATGCGAGGCCAGAGCTAATTTGGCAGCCAATTACACCACTTACCTTGCTGTTGAAAAGGACATGCTGTCCATAGGTTCCATTGAACACAAAGGGTGGGATGATAAAAAAAAACCATGAAGAGAACCCAATCCTCCAGCCATAAAACCGGAGACAAAGATAAGGACCCCTTTGATTTTGAAAGTATTACAAAATCCCTCAAGTTGTTGACCAACGAAGTCTCCGACCTGAAAAGGAAAAACAATGATTCTTCTCCAGCTGCTAAAATGCAGAAACCATTCTTCAGAAAGAGTAACCCTATCATGAATCGGCCCCCTTCCAGCTCAAGTGCTGGTCTCAATGTTAAGGAAATCGAAAAGGACAAATTTTTTTCTTTTCATCATGCCTCTTACTCAGAGAAGACTTGCCCCTAGTGGATTAATAGCATGACCGCAGTGGTGAACCAACTTCTATAAGATCAAACCCCCGGGGATATGGAGGAGGAGGCTATTTCAGATGACAAAGAAATACCCCCCCAGATGAAGATATGGGCTCTGTTGTCCTCGCTTTCAAGGTCATACATGGAGATTCTTCCCTTCCCACCACCAAGGTAAACCTAGCTGACGAACCTAAATCTAAACCCCCTCGAAACTATGGCTTGAGGAGCAAAGGCCTGGTGCCTTAAAAATCTTTCAGAGAGAAAAGAAAAGCCTTCTTAAGGAAAATCCTACCCCCGAACATAGAAAACCCAAACAAAAATCCTAAAAAAGTTAGTCCAAATACTCCTCGAGAAGGCCCCAAGGCTAAAGCTTCATTAGTTTCCCCTAATAACACTACCGATCCCGCCTCACACACAGATTTTGGGTATAACATTATCGAGGATATGAAGAAGCCCAGGGCCAATATCTCTCTCTATGAGCTTGCTCGCATTACTAACCAACGAGATCTCATTCTCAAAACCTTTTCCAATCTACCAGCGACCAAACTCATAAGCATCACGTCTGCCCAAACTACTGCTAGTCCCCAATCCATTGTGAATGTCGTGAACACCAACTCTAGGAGAACCACGCCACCTTTCCTCTTCTCCTTTGAGATATTTAACTTCAATGTCCACAAATGCCTCATCGATTTCGGTGCATCCACAAATTTCATGCCCTTATCCATGTGAAAGAAGTTAAATATCCTCCCTGAGAAAACCGACGCCAGAATCATCCAGCTCTACAGGTCTCAAGTCCCCGCAGTGGGAAAACTAAAAAACGTCATTATCTGCTTATCCTCTGACTTCAGAGTGCATCAGTGCATCGACATAGTAATCGTGGATATCCCCGAGGCCTATGGCCTTCTATTGAGCAGATATTGGTCCAGTAAGCTCCAAGGGTACTTCACCACTGATTGGTCCCACCTTTGGCTCCCATAAAAAGGTAGTAATAACCAAATACTGATCGAGAGTGAACCATACATAAAACATACGGTGACCGACCTAGATGCAACTAATGAGCCAGTAAATTTCGCACAAGAAGAGCTTGGTATGTGTTTTTTAGAATCCATCCTTGGATGCTATCAAACCCCCCAATCCCCAATCACTCAAGACGTCCAGTCTGAGTTGCTATTGGCCATTGAGAACCTCTCCACCCCAAAAAAGGATCTATTAGCGGCTGTTACTCCACGTAGTTCCTCAATGCGTTTAGCCAGCTTCGCCCAATCAAAAGATGAAACCTGGACCCTGTACTACGATAGTTCCAAAACCCAAGACGAGGCTGGCATTGGCTGCATCTTGTTAGACCCCGAGAAGAATAAATTTCTAATTTCCTGCCGATTAGAGTTCCAATGTACGAACAATACAACCAAGTATGAGGCATTGCTACTCGAACTCAAAAATTCCATAGATCTAAAAGTCCATTATTTAAAGGTAATTGGAGATTCTGAGATTATCACTCGATAGGTACGTAATACCATCCATTGCTTGTCTCCACACTTAAAAGGTTATCAACAAGAGGTATGGAATTTAATTTCTTCTTTTGATGCTTTCATCATTAAATCTATACTTAGAATGCATAATGCAGCAGCTAATACACTCACTAACGCTGCCGCTAGGTTCACCCCACTTAGGGATGGTTTTTCTATTGAAGTTATTTACAGGCCATCCGTGCCAGACAACGTCACTAATTTACTCATTTTCAATGATGAACAATAGGTACTGGATTTTATGCTCAATACGGATGTGTTCAAAGATGCAGTCATAGAAGAAGAGGATCATGATTGGCTTTTGCAAGAGGAACTACAACAACGAAAATGAAATCCCATACCCAAAGGGATCATGTCACTCGAAAATATTTTTGACCTACAGGATCACTTCCAAGGGCCTCCAAACATGAAAGTGCAAAGTTCCACATTAGCACACCGAAAAATTAACCTCGAGACAGACAAAGATCCCAAGCTCATCAACCTGGGTAACGAGTGCACCCCTTAGGAGGAACAAGCATTCACCGACTTATTCAAGAAGTACCGAGATGTATTTTCCTAGACATATGATGAGCTTCGAACGTACGATACATGGATCATCTAGCACTTCATACCCATGAAAGGAGGAGTGAAGCCTTTCCAACAGAAACTGAGAAAATTACACCCCGCCTTAGAACCAATGATCCAAAAGGAACTAAAGAAGCTCTTGGATGTGCGGATAATTTTCAAAGTTAGACATTCGACCTGAGTGTCAAACTTGGTACCTGTACGCGAGAAATCTAGTGAAATCCATCTGTACATGGACTTCCAGAATTTGAACAAAGCCTCTGACAAAGACAATTAGCCGGTCCCTCCTGTGGAGCAAATCCTTCAAACTGTATCAGGGTCAGAAATGTTCTCTCTATTGGATGGGTTTTTAGGGTATAATCAAGTACTGGTGGCTGAACCTGATAGGATCAAAACCACATTCAGAACTAAATAGGGAAATTTTTCATTCAAATGCATGCCCTTTGGCCTAATTAATGCTGGCACCACCTTCCAAAGAGCTATGGACATCGCCTTCAGAGGACTCATCGGGAAAAGCGTGGTAGTATACCTCGACGATGTTACCATTTTCTCCAAGCACAGATTTGATCACCTACACCACCTCAAGTAGATTTTTGAAAGGTGTCGGAAATACTAGATCTCCCTGAACCTGAAGAAAAGCATTTTTTCCGTCACTGAGGGAAACCTGTTAGGACACATAATAACTCGAGATGGCATAGTAGTGGACCCAGAACATGCGAAAGTCATTTCTCAGATACTACCCCCAAGTGGTAAAAAAGCTATGCAGTCCTTCCTCGACAAAATCAACTTTGTCTGAAAGTTTATATCAGATATTGCCCAAATCGTGAAACCATTGCAAGGTATGATTAAGAAGAACGCAAGTTTTAAGTGGCATCCTCCTGAGAAATAATCATTCAACAACATCAAACAAGCCATCATGGAAGCACCTACACTGCACAGTCCGAATTTCAACAAATGTTTTATCTTGCATAAATTTTCCTCAGATTCATCTTTGGCAACCGTCCTCACTCAGAATGATGACAAAAACAATGAGTGACCTATATCATTTATGAGTACTGGTTTGCAGGGTGCCGAACTAAAATACCCAGATATTGACAAACAAGCTTACGTGGTATACAAGGAGTTTAAAAACTTCAGGCCATACATCTTGAAGAATCATGTCACAGTCTTCATACCTCACCCAGTTGTGTGCTCACTGTTCGTACAACAAGAGCTGGGTGAGAGACGAGGCAAATGGATGACATGCCTCCAAGAGTATGACCTGGAGTTCAAGCCAGCACACACTGTAAAGGGCCAAGGATTGTGTCGCATGGCGGCAGAGGCAATAGACTCATGGGGCAGCAAGGAAGAAAGTTGGGATACCTCCTCTTGGTACGTAGATCTCCTGTAATGTCTGAAACACGACACCATGGGCCCCGCTTTAACTACTAAGAAGAAGAATGCATTGAGATTAAAAGTTGTATCCTACTAGCTAGTGCAGGGTAAGTTGTTTCAAAAACATCACAGTGGTGTCTTCCTGCACTGTTTGGAATGGGATGAGGCATAGAAAGTATTGGAAGAACTTCACGATGGCCTTGTAGGGGGGCACTATGCAAGAGACACCACTGCTCACAAGATCATGTGTGCTGGTTTCTATTTCCCTAATTTTTTTAAAGACGCACATGCATATGTACGGAATTCCAGCAGTGCCAAAAGTTTGCAAATAGAGATATATGGCCTTCGACCCTGTTACAGTCTGTTGCAGTGGAAGAACCGTTTCAACAATGGGGGCTAGACGTGATTGGGGAAATCTTGCCACACTCTTCCAAGCAACATAGTTACATCCTCACTGCCACGAACTACTTCACAAGGGGGGTTGAAGCGGTATTGTTACGTCAAGTCAATGATCAAGAGATAATAGCCTTCATCACCCAATGCATCATGATCAGGTTTGGCATTCCAACCACCCTTGTTTTTGATAATGAAACATATTTCTCATCGTTGAAGTTATATGATTTTTCTCTAGAAAATGATATCGTACTTAAAAATTCTGCCAACTATTACCCTCAAGGAAATGGGTTAGCCGAGTCAACCAACAAGAACCTAATCCACATCATCAAAAAGACTCTATTGTCCCAACAACGAAATTAGCATAGGGCACTCCACAACGCCCTCTAGGCAGATGGAGTCACACTCAAACCTTCCCTAGGCACCTCCCCATTCTTCCTTGTGTACGAAAAAGAAGCTATCCTTCCTCCCAACTTGTCTCTCCTGACCCTCCGATTATCTCAGGAGACTCATGGCACTCCATGCCCTTCTTTACAAGCCCGAATAGACACACTATTGAAACTTGAGGAGGAAAGGAAAAAAACTCAAGAAAAATTCGCCATCCACCAAGGTCGAATAATGACGATGGTTTGACAAGAATTGAGTCGGGAACAAGGTTTTTGAAGTAGGTGACCTTGTCCTCAAATGGGATAAAGCTCAAGAAGATAAAGGGAAACACTCCAAGTTCCAGGCATTATGGATAGGCCCTTTCTAGATCAAAGATAAGGTTGGTGCCCACACTTACATGTTACAAACTCTTGAAGGGACGATTGAGGTCCTCCCTATGAATGGACACGACCTTAAGCACTATTTCACCTGACATCCCCTAGGGGCCGTCACTTCACCCTGTACCATAGTTTGTCTTGTTTTTGTCATTCTTTACCTTCCTTGTTTTCAATAAATCGCTTGTTCCACACAAGCTCCCATTAACCGTTTCTTTTCTTTGGCATCCAAATTTTTGAAAGGGGATATAGAAGCTACCCAAGTGGTGTACCGATTCGGGATCTATCCTAGTGTATTAACTCCTCCTAGAGTGTAAAAGAGGCAAGCATACCTATGATGGGCACTCAGTGGTGAGAACATGACTAAGGCCCTCGGACCAAGACGCAACAACTTACCTAGTATGTTGGCCTAAGGGACTGCTGTGAAAAAGGAAATGTTCGGTTAAATAGGTTACTAGATGGAAAAGAGAGGAGTCAGCCTCAGGTGATGAACGAAAATCCAGGAAAACCTGAAGTCCTCATATAGGCCAAGAGCAACCTCTCTTGCAAGTAAAATAAGTCAGGATCCCTCATCTGCTCGAGCAATAATTTCCAAATAAACTAAGTGCCCAGAGCATGTAAAATAAGTTCCCTGAGCACATTTTAATAAGTGCGTTAAGAACATTAATAAAGGATAAAGGATTGAGAAAGGCTTCCTACGCAGAGAGGAAACATGACGAATCCGATGGGGTACTAACCAGGCTCACTGGCAATGGAGCAACACTCATGATTCCTAGGCAGTGACTCCGCTGGGACCATCTGGTTCACTAGCAGTGAAGCAACACAATGAGGACCAAATAAAATATACTATATCGAAAAATCCCTAAGGTTACTCCGAACATTTCCATCCGGTCTCCAAGAATGATAACATAGTAAACCAACACCCAAGGGTAGGCAGATAGGGAGAGAAAGTGCGCAAGGCTCGAAGATGAAAGAAGTGGGACCCACAAGGTGAAAGGAAAAGTGTAATATGTCATCCCACCCTCCTCAAGATGAAACACTGGTAGAGATTCTAGACCCTACCAATGAATCGCATTTGTTGTAGTCGCTACAACCCCCTCCAAAAATTTCACCCTCTAAATTTTTTTTGAGCCCCCGAGCATCGAGAAGCGAAGTCAAAACCTGAAGTTCAAATATTTTCAAAAGCCTTAAGTCACTAAGTCACCGAATAGGTCATTTTCTCCAATCAGCGACCTAGCGACCTTGTGACCTATCAGGTCTCAAATTCGCTAAGTCATGTATCACATTCAAGTTTAAAAAATTGCGGCCTAGCGACCCCGTGACCCCCAGATCACAAGGTCGCAGGGTTGCGAGGTTGCACATATCATCAATGCGGTCTAATCGTGACCCAGCAACCTCATTTATTTCCCGCACGTGTGACCCATTTATAAATAGAAGGGTCGCATAGGTCGCATTTACCCATGCGACGGAGAGAAAAAACGCTTCTGACAGGTGAACTGGAGCACGATTTTTTGGGGTAAGTTGCCTAATCCTCTTGTTGTTTCCATTTTTTCTATTTGTTGCCACCTTTCCCCTTATCTTAGCCCTTTTAATTCACCATCTATCCTCCATTAAGACCCTCTTTGAACCTGCATTCTTCTCTGAGCCTCCAAAACTTGTCATTCTTATGCAAAATCGTAGATGAAGCCAACCAGCCTCTCTAGTGTCAGTCTCTTCCTCTAATGACCATTTCATCTTCAATTTATGGCTTTTCCTCCCTATTTCCCTTTATTGTTTTAATTAAAAATTAATTAAAAGACCACATCGCCATCAAAATCATTCACCCAGCCCTAGCGCGACCTTCGACCCCATGACCTTGAAACCCCTATGACCCAGCAACCTCGATTCCTGGTCGCTAAGTCGCGTATCGCTCAAAACTGAAATTTTGCAACCTTGCGACTCAGCGACCTGGTGACCCTGTCGCAAGACGCTAAGTCGCAAGGTCGCATCTTCATGAATTTTTAGACTAGTGTAACTCAACGAACCCAAGACCTAGTCGCAAGTCGCCAGGTCGCAGGGTCGCTTTGCTCTGAATTTTTAAGCCAGTGCGACTCAGCGACCCAAGGAATGGGTCGCTAAGTCTCAGATTCACCCCTTCCTTGACCTTAGTTGGGCAGAGTTAAAAGCATTATTAAGCATTCATTAATATGGCATCTATCTTATCCTGGGGTTGTTTTATGAACATGCCAAGGAACCTCGAAGCAGAGCTAGAGTGCATCTCTGTCTCTTCAGCCTCAAGCGACTTGGGGCCTCCCACAGTTCACAAGAAAAACAAGAGCCCAGAGATAGAGATCACATAAAGTGAAATACCTATGTCTCCTCTCCCTATCTATGGGGACATTGCATGTATATTCAGTAGAGGAGAAAGCATGAGTTGGTATCAAGTATACCAAGAGTTCGCACAACCTGAGTTTCTAGAGGACCTCTGAGACCAGAAAGTATATGTGAAAGTTAAGAGGTCGAAGCTTCACTATGCAGGGGCCTAGCCATCTATTTTCCCATGCGCCGAAATTATTGAATGGATCATACAAAAGATCGACCCTAGGATTTGGGTGATTTGGGATCACGAGGGCAAAGCTTTTGCAAATTTAATTGTCATAGCCTCGGTTTCCAAGAGCCCCAGCAAGAAGTGGGTGATGCTTTCCTGGAGAGATCTTGATTGATTGATGGTCAACATCCTTCGAGATAGGTGGTCCCATAGATGGTACAGACGGTACGAGATAGGGCCGAGTGAGTGAGTGAGGCACAGCCATAGGTTCATTCATTTCCAATAGCTAGTAGTTGATGCAATCGATCCAAGAGTCTTTGTCGAGCCAAGAGTCGATGCACTCAATGTCGGTACTCGATTTAGGTGTGGATGCCGCTAGTAGATCCATGAGTCATAGCCTTAAGTACTCACTTTCCCAGGCTTGATCCTTTCATTCTGCACTGAACCGAGCATCCTTCTAGGCTTGCACAGGTTCATGGGTGAGCCAAGGGTGTTTGTCCATCCATCTCGGCTTATCTCTCGGAAGAAAATTCTCTCTCTTCAATCCGCAATACTTGGCTCTGGCTGTATCTCGTCTCTGGCTCTTTGCTACAGATATCATATTGATTATTAAGATACTAATAAAAAAAACCACTTTCATTAAGATATCCTTACCATTTGTTCCTAAGAATGACGAAAAACGTCTCCTTCGGCTGACTATGGGAAACCATGATGATTCTTTGGTATGGTCCCCTTCAGAAAGCGTGTCACCTGTGTCGGTTTGGGGTATGGTTATTTGGGGTGGGAACATCACCCGATTCAGTCCCAATTCAGAGAAGAAATGCACATCAAAATTTGGTTGACATGTGGTTGATTGGCAATCGGTATCTCGGGGATGTGGGTAGTTCAAGGTAGGGTGTGGCTAGTTCGAGTTGAGTAGGTTGGGGTGACTCAGGGATGGATGGGTGAATCGGAGATTGGCATGCATTATATTGGAGGATCTAAAATCGGTATTGGAACATGCAATTGGTGTTGGATCGATCGGCACCGATATCTAAACATCGGGTATGGGTGGCTAGCTTCGGTTAGGTGGCTGGTATGCCTTGCTAGACTGTAATAGGCTTGGTTCGGGGCTGGATTGGGATACTTAGCTACTTGGATCGACTGCTTGGATGGCTACTGTGCTATTTCAACTGGACTAATCGACTGAGCTACTCACTCTACTGGGATACTCAACTCCATAGTACACTTGCTGGAAATAAACCCATAAAATTGGTAGTTCTTCCCCAAGTAACCCCTACACTAGTAGTAATGAACCCATAAAATTGGTCCATTGTCCAATTCCAAATTCATCGTTATGAGTTGGTATTTAATATAATTGGTGCCCGTTGATCTTTCAGAGCCCTTCATTTCGTTAGGCTTTTTGGTTGAGATAACCTTAACAAAGCTACGCTCTGAGTTGAACCATCTCTTTATTTCCTTTCAAACATCACTACCAACTAGCCGCTAGCAAAGGCACAGGCCACATACTTGGCTAGAAAGACCAGAGACTTATATTGCTTTCCCACCCTCCCCCTAGGAAACCCTCCTTTCATACATAATTTAAGACTTTCTTTCCTTAGTGATAAAGTAGGTACAGGCCGGCCCTTCACAATCTCAACTCAAGGGCAAGCCCCCCAAGGATTCTGGTAAGACCAGGACCAGCTTCTCAGGTATGTGCCTTTCTTTCATGCGTAGGGTTATCACAACCCTGGCTGGGGTCTGGTTATCATTGTGCCTTCAAATACCTTCTCATGACCAAAGCCAGGAACTCAGGCTATCTAAGGAAGGGTTTACCGCCAAAGGCACAACAACTTTACTCACTGATAGGCAGGCGGGATCCAGTAAGACCAAGAGATTGTAGCTATTGGGAAGGATGACAACGCATGCGAGGGTGGAGGGTGGTGTGAGGTCTACTTGAACTTTCCTCAATGATAATTTTATGGAAGGATCAACTCCTATTCACTTGACTCATAAATGGGGCAACCTTTTGAGCTTGACTATACCATATGAGCTAGATTAGCTAGTGGTTCGGTTCCTTATTAGCCCTCTAGCACACCCAGCCCAAAAGATACTTTAGGCTTGATAACAACTAGCCCTAATTCCTAGATTTGCAAATGCATACTTGCAATTACGGATGCATAACTACATATATAATAGAAGCATTATCGAAAAAAAGAATCAGAAATGCATAATGACATATATAATGAGGGCAGGGGCTTTGTAAGCACTTTCCTAGGCTTTTCTGGAGCTATCTATCAAAATGCACACTCATACTGAGCAAAAGCACTCCTAGACAGCCAAGAGCATTCCTAGACAAATTGGACACTCCTACCCATACTGTAGACCTACTATGCACTCCTACCCCATACCGAGACCTACCACTGCTACCACCTCCTACTACTGCTATCATCACTTATAAGAACTTATTACTGCTACCACCTACCTCGTATTCACTCTATAGCTAGCATATCACACGAGTATCACACTCATATCAAGTATTGTGGTCCTATCACATCATATGAAGTCGATAAACATGTATATAATATCATACTAGGGGGGGGAGGGAAAAGATATAGGTACATTTCAATATAGGTCATTGCGGTCCCTCATTAAGAAATGAATAGAGCTTGCCTCCTACTTAGGAAAGCGGTTTTAGCCATGGATAGAATCAAAATCCCAATGGTTCATAATGCATTGGCATTCGAAGTCCAAATACTTCATATACCTCGTCGTATCAACCAAGATCTAGGAATGCATGCGTCTATCAGACAGAGAATATCAGGGTACAGAGATTGGTAAGGCCCCATATAACAACAAGAATGAGCCTACTCTTTCAGAAAACAGGTCTCCCAACCAACCTTCAGGTTCAGTCAATGAAACACCGCATCGCATAGCCCCTGGAGAAATAGAGAAAAAAGACCCACCCTCCTTACCGTAGCTTATATCCTCCATTGACCAGTTTAGTGCTTTGACCTATTGATCCATTCAAAGTAACCTAATACATTGAAAAGAACCTACCCGCCCTCACGAAGCACGCTTGTCACAGAGCGGAATGGATCATAACAATAGAGGAATGGAAAACCAAGCTATTTCCCGAGTAAGCCGAGCATACCATGGAGGAAGAGGAGATTAGTGCACATCGAATGACCCATCAGGCCATTCACTAGAGGGATCAATTGCACGGAACAGAGTAAGAAGAACCGGCATCCAACTTAGAGTAAGCCCCTCACGAGCACTCATTGGGGCGAATCAAATCATGAGATTTTGGTATTTCCTTGACCAGGGTATACGTGACCGAGTCTTTCCTTTTCTTGCTATTCATGAGAATATAAAGAGTATAGCTTGGTTTAGCGCAAAGGTAAAGTGAGTATAGTGAATAAGAAATATGGTTAGTGCTCCCCTTCGGTTGGACATTAATGGGTATGCGGAGGCTTCCTTGAGTCAAATTACCAATATGTCTCCCACTATTAAGTATAGGAAAGGTGCCCATCTAGTCGAGCTCTCGATTTCTAGCTAGGCAAATAGGTTCAACTTTAGACCAGACCTTTTGGTTGGAAGGAAAGATAGGTTGGGTTGGAAGGAAAGATGTAAAGGTATTGCAAGGACATACAAGTCATGCAGTTACTTAAGGAAGGATATTGGTATTGGAAGGAGATAAGTTCTCTTTGCGCATCCTCTGGGGTTTGAACTGAATCTCTTAACCAGGGTCTTATCAAGGTTATTCCGAAGAATGCGGCTAGGGATACCATTCGGGGTTGGAGGCCTATTACCTTGCTCAGTGTTGCTTATCAAATCGCAACTAAAGCAGTGGCTCTTTGTATCTTCTCTGTGTCTAGGACGGTTGTTCGACAGGAGCATATAGGTTTTGTGCAAGTTCGGTTTATTATGAACACAGTGATCTCGGCCTAGAAGGCCATGGAGTGGGCCCGAGAGTCTAGTTAGCAGGCTCTTCAGCACCCTGTTCCAAATAATATGAATAATAAGGGGGGGATTGGATATATTATCTAGTAATGTGACCCAATTGTGGCTACAACATGGGTTGTGATGTAAGAGTGTAGATTGGCAAGCATGGTATAGTCCCCTAGTTTTTTAAGAACACATGATAGTATAGTGGGACTTATTATGTCTAATGTGACAGCATATGTTGAACCAATTATGGGATCGTCCCAAGCTAATATATAGGTTTAGAAGTAGGAGCAAGCTATATGATAAGAGTGCTAATAGGTTAAGTAGTAGGTGGTAGTTGTTGTTGTAAAGTGTGTTGCCTTTGTGGGACAAGAGGCGTCTATGTTTAGACGTTTTGTTACTATGAATAGGTGATGATGGTATATAACTTCTTCAATAAGGATTGGAAAGGATCCTTAGATACTAGTATGGACTATGGTTGCTAAAGTATGTTATATATTGGGGGTAATTTCTTAGACTATGTGGGCTACAACTGACATGGTGGGACCATCAATGGTAACTGCTAAACAGGGGTTTTCTTATATGGTATGGTAGGCTGTTATAAGACACCAATCACTATCTTATAAAGGATGGTAGGCTATAATGGTGGAGCCTATGCATATGATGTGGGATACCCCTCTATGGTATGTTAAGGTGTAACTAATAAGGTTCAAGCTATAATAATAGTAGTTAATGAATGGACTTGTGGTGGTAACCCATATAGGACTACAATAGGGTATGATAGAGGCTAATGCAAAGGCACACAAATGGTAGATCGAGCATATGATGGAGTTTTTAAGGGAATCCCTATAAATATAGGTGTGGCAACCTAGAATTGTTTAGTGGCTAGAAGCAAGTTGTGACTGCATAGGAGTAAGTGATAATGGTGGCATAAGTAGCTAGAATTGTTTGTGGTAGTTGGTAGGGTGATAATATTTATAACCTAAGCTTTATCATAAATCTAATTTGCTGTGCATACACCTTGACCTATTCACTGCTTGAATAGAGAGTTTGGTCTTTCTGGTCTTCATAGATTGGTTGGTTAGTTTCTGCTGGGTTCAGATTTGGTTAGGTAGTGTACTTAGTAGTGCTTAGTTGCGGGTAGTGCTTAGTACTGTTGAATATTTACCGAGTAGTAGATAGAGGTGGTATAAGTGACTAGTAGTAGCTTATCCAGTAGCAGTGGGTTATTTTAATAAGAATTGACTCGACTTAGGTTACGAGGTCGAGGCCCGGAGGGACTCACTATTCATATGGTGAGGAGCTTTCATCATTTCTTCATTTCATATATTATATATGTAATTACGCTTTAGCATCATATGGGATCTCCACTTATTCAATCAAAGCATAAGAAGGGGAATTCAGAAGGTGAAAGAAGCAGGACTCGAAGGTTGGGCTTATAGGTATCGATCTTGATATGATGCTAGATATGTTGCTTATGCTGGTGCTTAAACTACTGATGCTGCTGGAGGTTCTTCGACTAGATCAACTACTCGCTTTGGAACTAGTAGGGCTGCTACTGCTAGATAAGCTGATGCTAGGTCTAATACTGGTGTTACTGGTGCTAGGTCAGGAACTACGACTACTGGTGCTTAGTAAACTTCTTAGTATTAGTAAACAGCTAAATCGACTGCTTAACCAACTGGATCTGCTTAAAGCTCTCTATCTAGCTTTGGATCTGGATCTTTTCCTAGTTGAACTACTCCTACCTCCCTAGATTTTGGATTCTGGTCTGAAGGATGTGGGTCAGAATCTCGATATAGAACATCCGACTCTTAATCTCTATTACTAAATGCATAAGCTGGATCTTGCTCTCGATATGGAAGATCTGGATCATGCTCACGAAGGTATGGATCACGAGTATCTACCTTTGCTTCTCCCGTTGCTTATGTTGTTGCTGGTACTGGTGAATCTCGGTATGCTTAAACAACTGGATCAATAGAAGAAACTGATGAGCCTACCTAGCAAATATCCATCTTTCAAAAGCAAATAGCCAAGATTATTGATAGAAGGTCTCATTCCCAGTGGTCAAAAATAGGAAATCATTGCCAATAAATAAATTCGCTTATAGTAAGTAGGGAACATTCATTTTAAATTTATCCATATATAACCCGCATATCTATGTTGAACTTGTCCATACCTAAGGGAGAAGGTACTAGAGCTATTCAGGTTCTCATGTTCCTTGGACTCGCATATATACATTTCATTTTTTCCATTTCAATAGGTGGTGTGATCCCCTTAGCGCCTACCCCCATTCCATAAAGAAAAAACCAATTGAATCCATGTAAGTAATATGTGTTATTTAATACCTTGCTTTAGTCCCCTTATTTAGTTCAAATTCCATATCCACAACCATTCAAAAACATTAAGGTAGGTGTAGTAATCCCATTTCCCTGCACGAAAGACACTTAGGATCGGCAAGGACTCCTGGTTGGGACTACCTGATAAGAAAATAGAATAGTTGTAGAGTAATTACTAGCCATAATGGACACAACAATAGACTATGAACTAGCACTCTTTAGACTATTAGTTTTTTCCATGCACTAAGTTCCATAGAAGAAGTACGGGAAGGTACAAAACCAAGTGGAATGAGTGAGGCACATGGGTTCGCTGAGATACCATGCCAAAATTTCACTGCTAGCCAATAGGTAGATCCCCAGGATGAGGTGATGGTGCCCCAATTACCGGTTGCGAATAGTGGGAATAAACCAATGGGAATAAAACTATCCATTTTAGGTGATCCTGCCTGAACACCCATTCCATAAATACCGAAACTAGTTGATTCCACCTAGCTTATTCGCTCTATTCTAATAATTCCCCTCTAGACAGGACTAGTTAGTATTGCCCTTCTTATTTTGCCTTAGCTTAAGTCCTACGAGTCATATCTCTCACCTTCAACCTACAACCCTAGACCGTAAGGTATGGCTATATACATATGATATCCCATGGAGACGGGAAACCAAAAGGAAGAGAATAGGTGTTCGTGCCAAGTTCTCCGTGGACCCATAGTACCCACCACACTTACTATGCACCTCAGGATCTTCGAAAGGACACATGGATGGGTGAATGGGTGAATTCTATTCTACGTTTCACTTTTCCATTTCAATAACTCACCTCATTTTTAGGGGTTGGAGGAATTCCACATCATTGAGGATCATAAAGTGTAGTTTTCTTCTTGATGAAAATGGAATTTCCTGTAGTTTACCTCTGATGGGTGGGGGTATGATCTAACACCCCTTTCATTTCACTACTTTTTCTAGAGATCAAGGAAAGTTGAAAGCTCATTTCTCCTACCTTGGAAACTAATAAGTGGAACTACTAATAATTAGGGCTAATAAGAGAAGGCTCTTTCTTACTCTACCCATTGACATGGATGGACTACACCTAAAGAGGTTACCACGTGCCCAGGAAGATGGTTATCTATATGGGCATGGTTCTTACTGAAAAATGAGGACTAGCCAGGATACCTAACCAGGATACCTAGCCATATCAATACCCAACTCACTTGAATCAACATCATCATATCCTAGTGATTAGAATGAACTGGAGAAACCTATTCCTCTATATATGCTACTAGGTATCCTGTTGCTGGAACTAGGTAAGCTACTACTGATGGTACTAGTGAAACCAATACTTATTCTACAACTGGTTTTTCCATTGATGGCACTACAGGTGCTTCCACAGGTCCTGTTGTTGGGCAAGATGGTGGTGTTGGTCTTGAAACTACTCATACTGGCTGGGTACGTTGGATCTACATATGGCTATGCTTCTAGTTATCCTAGGTATGTTGCTAATGGCTTTGCTACTAATGGTACTTCTACTACTAGTGTTGGCTTTGGATATGGGTCTTTCACTGGATATGTATCTAGCTTTGGCTCCTAGTACTCCTAGTGTTTCTAGTGCTATTGGTTATATTGCTTCTTCTATGACTGGCTTGACCCCTGTTACCTATGCTACATGTGCCTTTGGTGCTCCTGCTAAATCTGGCTCTCGATCTTGAACATCAGGTGCATCGTATTATATATTGTAATATGCATATTAGACTATTGGTGGATAAGCTCCTCTTAGGTATGGAACTGAGTCTTTTACTAGGTCAATGGATGCTAGATCTCGACTTGGAACTGATAGATCTGGCCTTGTGTCTAGATCTAGTACTGGCTTTCAAAATGGAATTTCACCTTGAAATGAGTATGACTAGAAGGGCTTCACCTATTGATACGCTAGGTAGAGTTCAGAGTGGTAGGTCCAATCTGTACCAATGCCTCTCGAGTGGACTTGGAGTACTTAGGAAAGTTAGAGAGTTGTTCCTTGTCTTCAAGGGCTACGCGCATCACCCCGGATGAGGGGCATCATCAGTAGAAAGAATCTTTCCTTAGATGGATGGATAGAGGGAAGGCCTCGATGGTACGATGGATTATGGATGGAGGGAAGGTGGATAGATAGATGGACGCTGGAATGACACTAGACACTGGATACTAGAATGACTGTATACACTCTTTCCCACACTGGAGTGAAAGTAGAAACTATTCAAATCAATCCCAAATTCAGTGACATTCCTAGTTCCTTGTTCCTGGAGATGGGAAATTGGAAATGGGAGACTAGAGAATGGTAAGGCTCATTTATTAGCTAGGCCCACCATCCCGGATGAGGGGAAAAGGTAGAAAGAATCTATCTCACCCAAGCTCCTCCTCATGACCAATCAAAATATCCATTAGTCTTTCTTTCATTGATCTATTTCTAGATCTAACTGTCGCACTATTCTTTCTGTCATCAACCCAATCCTGCCTATAACTAGCCAACCCGCTTTCCCCGACTATCCTGGCCGTTTTCCCCAACTATCTATATCAATCTATATCCATATATTTCCTTGATGGCACAACCATGGATAAGAAGGAAGACAAATACAGATACAGATAAAGATTCTCTCACCAAGGCCCATGGTAGTCCATGGCCCTACGTTGGCATCCGACAGTCCTTTTGTCCACCCTTATTCTATCCACCAGTTTTATAACCAAGTTGTTCCCGAACCATCAGGTGGGTGTGATAACTCATTTAAGTAGGGATAACCTCACCATATGAATAGTGAGTCCCTCACCATCGGAATAGTGAGTCCCTACTAGGCCTCTCCTTATAGTCGAGAGTTCGGCAGGCTCACATTACCGGGCCTTGCTCTCTCTTTGGTTGAGCAAGCGGTTCATCCCCTCATCCTTGCCCTCACGAAGGGAGATCAGGTTCTCCTACCCAAGGTCAGGATATCCCTTACATTATGCTCAGGTAAGAAACTATGATCTATAGTTAATTCTGGGATCACCTCCATTCTGTCACTATAAATCTACATTTCCGTAACAAATTCACCCAATTCAGAAGTTGTTTCAGCTGATAAAATCCCACCCACCAATAGGAGTCGAAAATATGCAATCCTTTATGTAATGGGGCTACCCCGAAATCTTTCCGTTCACCCATTTGTAATGATCAATTCACTTAGCATAATCTCTAAGAATTCATACATTCTCATCTCAGTGCGGAGAATGCTTCTTCTAAAAAGAGCAAGCGCGTATTTCTACACCCCTCCCGGATCCAAAAAGTAGCTATTTTCCACCATCTGCCTATGTGATCTCGTCAAGTTCTGACCAAGCAAGTAATTTCAATGAGGGAACAACTCAGAGAACAAGGGGCCCTTTTCAACAAAAGCCAAACAACAGAGGGAGGGTAAACGCCTAGGAGTGGGGACCAACAAAAGGAAGCTAGGTAGAAGGGCTCCAGTGGGAGAAGAGTTGTATACTCTACTTTTTATTCTATCTATATTTGGTATATTAATAAAATGAGCATAGTTTCTTGTTACTTTCACAATTTGGAGATTAAACTGCACAAGCATGGCGTTAGGCAGGATTCTTATATATATTAGGATTATGAGGATAACTCTTAAACTACTTTTAGTGCTATTCTATCATATGAAAAAGAAGAAACAGGATCGTGTGGGTCTTCGCCTTGTCCGAGGCTTGGTTTACCTCAAAGGTTGTAACCTCGACAAGTTATCATGTAACAGTTAACACTAATGATCGACCCACTTCTCCCAAGCAGGAAAAGTGATGCATGTACCATAAGCTTGACACTCACACAACTACCGAGTGTCGTGCTCTTTGGAAGGAGGATGCTGAGCAATCATCCCAACGTGATCCTTCTTCTCCCAGACAAAAAACCTAGCCCCCAACTTTTGACATTGAGCCCAAGCTGTAGTGCTATTATCATAAGGTCGACACCCACCATGAAGATGATTGTCGGATCCTAGAGAAGAAGGACGCTACTAAGTCCGCTCCAAAGGACGCACAACCCTCTCCCCCAAGACAATTTTCTCTTCCTCTCCCATTGGTCAAGACGGCTTAATGCTTACTTTCCTTTCCTTAAGGCTTGTAGAGTAAGACCAGCTAACCTATAAGAAACTCCCGCTTATAGAGGTGCTTAATAAGTATGCATAACCCTATGAAGAACTAGGGACTTGAAGTGTCCAAGTATAGAGCCTTAATTATAGGTAATTAAGAAGGGGCTACCCTATCCTATGCTAGGGAATAAAGTATATAAATATATATATATATATATATATATATATATATATATATATATATATATATATATATATATCAAGGTCTCAAGGATGGAGTAAACTTATATAGAGTAAGGCGACGCTGATGCTAAGCTCTCCTTAGTCTAAGTCTATCCTTTATACTATATATATATATATATATATATATATATATATATATATATATATATAGATATATTATACTATGTTGACAAAATTAAGTTATCACCGATTCAGTTAGGGCTATCCTTTATACTATATATATATTATACTATGTTAGTAAGTCTACCCTTTACCCATACCTCCCTAGACCCCTTGAATAACTGATTAATAATACCAATAGGATAGGAGGAATATGAATAGGATAAGGTACCCAGTCCGCAAGAAGGGCATCCATGAATGAAGGGCCCTACCTTTAGGACTAACCCTTCACAATAGGAGATACTACCTAGAGGTATCATATTTTTATATTATCTAAGAAGTAGAAAAAGGGAGGTATGCATTGACCTCATTTCCTATATATATATATAAAGTATGGTGACCTCGAAGGCCTTACCTTTCTATCTCAATATGCATCTATATATATTTAGGAAGGAGGGGCACCTCATAACTAATCCCCAGGATTCTCTACCTTAGTTAATAAGGATGGGCTGATATCTCTAGGATGTGCTTATATCTGGAAGTAAGCCTTATTGAATGTGTATTCTCTACCTTGCAATATGCTATTTAAGTGAGTGCTTTCCTAGGCGAGAATTAAAATAGTAATATCCCGTGTCCACAGTGAATCAGTAAAATCTACCTTATAATCTATATAAATGAGAATTTGGAAAGATACGGGTCGCTATGCCTTCCTTAATGTTGTCTATGCGTTCCTTAATATAGATAGGATCCACTATATGGATGATGAATCTGCGGAAAAGCACTTCTATCACGACGTCGCACCCCACGGCACACCCCTGACTGCCGTAATGTCTTTGATTTTGGCTTGTCCCAGGCGTTATTCTCACAAGGCTAATCTACCTTAGTTAATGAGTATAATCTACCTTAGTTCATCTCATTTCTGCGCACACATATGGTATGTGCTTACCAGGTTTAACTCTGCCCCTGATGGAATGTGAAAGCCCCTAATGATCAGAGGAATGATCCCATGAGCCCACCTGACCTTACCTTGATAGACGCGTTACCCAGACGATTACCCTTAGTATCTTCCTACCCTGTTGCGGGAAGGACCTATGGAGGAAATGAACTGAACACTATCGAGTCAATCTCTTACATTTACTTGGCTTACGTAGAATGATTACCTCTAAATAATCTAATTACTTCCAAGCCCTTGCATACCTTCCAATAAGCATAAACAGCTGCATTTGCGAGGGTTTACTATGTAAAAAATCTAGTGTGTAGGTTTCTAGATAGATTCATCATCTGTGTTTCTAAGCGAGCAAAATATGAACTGAAACCCCCTTGTGTTGACTACTTTCTTGTATGCCCTTAATACACTTGAGTAGAACTAAGCACTTCATTTCCTGTTATGATTTGGAATAGAGCTAATGAAGTAAGGAGTAAAGAAACGTCTAGAAAGACGAAGCCCATCTGAGCTAACTCTATACTATAGTACTATAGGTACTAGATTACTATGGTATAAATAGGAAATCCCAATAGTGCAAGCCTCTAGCTCTACCCTAGCTAAGGAGAGTATCCAATCTGTAGGGTTCCTCTGAGAATGTGTTCTGGTGTCTGGAGTAAAAAGTGCTCATGAGTATAAATCAAATAGATGGATAGCGCAATAGGGCTCATCTTAATAGTAGGCGAATCAAAGTAGAAACTTGTCGGAACTTTCATTCGATGTAAACAATGGGTTATAAACAGACTATGCGGTCTTAACACACAGATACTACCTAGATAGGAACCTCATACACTTAGCTTTACTTACGATGATAGATAGGATACCCACCCCGTAAGGTCTTTACCTACCACCAACCCTGCTCATCTAACCCACCACCACCCCAGCCATCCTATCCAGCCATACCACGCCTTGATATATGGGAAATTCACTAATGAAAGGTGGAAGCGAGGTTACGTTAAGTAGCTCGCCCCCACCAGGGGCGAGGATACGAGCTTGCTCTATTCTACCGCTTCTTTCTCTTGGGTTTCACTTATTGGACGAGGGGGCCCACAACGGGTTGGGTGGGAATAGATAAATAGTAGTAAAATAGAGGGGGGCCAGATCGAAAATTCGCTAGCCTCTGAATCGCTATACCTAAAAAATACGGGATCCTATCGGAAATCGAAATACAGATATAAGCTTGAGCATCACAGAAGCCATTCATATACGCTCATTCAAACCCCGGAAAGCGAATATATTTCACGAGTTTAATATTCTTAATCTTGATCTGATACATCCAAGGTTCTGCTTCAATTGCTTCTGGTCCATCAGGGGACACTGCTGCTACTTCATTTTTATATGCTGCTACTACATCTACTACTGGTGCTGCTCCTCGTTCAACCTTTTTATGCTTTTCCTTGGTCGTAGAGGAGGTATGGGTCTGTTACTTATGCTACTGCATTTATTGATCATTGTCCACCTGCTAGAAGGGATGCTGCTGGCCTAGTTTTGTTATATGCATATGGAACGGAGAATCTGGGAAAACATGTACCTCTACCAGGCCAGCCAGATGGGACTTTTTACCAGCCAGATTTGAAATATGTTCTTGAGCCATTTATGGATTTATTTAGTGAGGCAAGAACCAAAAGAAAGGAAGCAAGCATGACAAGGCAGATAGCGTAGAGGGAGTTATATGCTTAGGCAAGTTATTAGATAAATTGATTCAATGGCCAAGCACTCTATGGAAACTTTTTGACCTTCAAGGGTCGGGATGTTTTTAGGTCATAAGTGCGCTTAGAACGCTTTTTTCTTTTCAAAGAGGAGACGCTAGCCTCACTTGTTATTGAGGAAGTGTTCGCCAGGCGTGGTTAGTATTGCTGGGTCACCTTTCAATAAAGATAGGTTTTGTTTATAAGTATGCATATAGAGATAATACTTTCTTTATCTGATCATGTCGAGTAATAGGGAAGACAAGGTATCCGATCGTATAAAGACCAGAAAGGAAGGTCTCTACCAAGATAGATGAGTTAGTCGGATCAATGAGCTTAGCATGGTCCTGTAGTCCATAATCATAGGAACATGATCTCAGTCCGCAGGTCTTTATTCGGTGTGCTTCTGGAGAGGAAGGAACTGGGCAGCTATCGGTATCATCTCGCAGTAAAGGCACCTATTCTAACACCTATCTCCCTCGAGAAGGGAACGACATCATTTCCACTTAGACAAGTGCCTCTCGGTCAGCATCTATCTGGACCTTCTGCAAATCTTTCATCCATCTTACTGATACCGTGATCTATCTGACTCTGCGCATCATTACCAGACCATCCTAAGGTATGAATCACACCTTTGCTAGGTTGGTTGCTCCTTCGTCGACTCCAAATTTGGTCTAACGAAGTTCCCATTCCAGCATAGCCTTCTTCTGCTTTGGTCATTCAACTAATCTCGTCTGGTTGGGCAAGTAATCGAGAACTCAGGAAGAGCATTTTTATTCTGTGGAAACGACTCTGCCCTCGTCCATCGCCCCTGTAAGCCAGCCTGCTCTCGTTCGGTCTCTAGTAATTAGCTCCTCTCGTCACAGGTCACTGCTATCACTTGGGAAATATAAATACCATTTATTGCTTGAGATCATAAACAATTATTTTTGACTCTATTTCATTTTCGGAGTTTCCTCACCATATGATCAGTGTCTGCCTCTTTGAGCCCTCGACCTTACCACTACCGATTTTTTTAGGTCATAAGTGCACTTAGATCACTTTTTTTATTTTCAAAGAGGAGACGCTAGCCTCACTTGTTATTGAGGAAGTGTTCGCTAGGCGTGGTTAGTATTGCTGGGTCACCTTTCAATAAAGATAGGTTTTGTTTATAAGTATGCATATAGAGATAATACTTTCTTTATCTGATCATGTCGAGTAATAGGGAAGACAAGGTCTCCGATCGTATAAAGACCAGAAAGGAAGGTCTCTACCAAGATAGATGAGTTAGTCGGATCAATGAGCTTAGCATGGTCCTGTAGTCCATAATCATAGGAACAAGATCTCAGTCCGCAGGTCTTTATTCGGTGTGAGAAGCCCACTAAACTAGAGGAAGGAACTGGGCAGCTATCGGTATCATCTCGCAGTAAAGGCACCTATTCTAACACCTATCTCCCTCGAGAAGGGGACGGCATCATTTCCACTTAGACTTGCCTCTCGGTCAGCATCTATCTGGACCTTCTGCGGATCTTTCATCCATCTTACTGATACCGTGATCTATCCGACTCTGCGCGTCATTACCAGACCAGCTTAAGGTATGACTCACGCCTCTGCTCGGTCGGTCGCTCCTTCGTCGACTCCAACTTTGCTCTGACGAAGGTCCCGTTCCAGCATAGCCTTCTTCTGCTTTGGTCATTCAACTAATCTCGTCTGGTTGGGCAAGTAATCGAGAACTCAGGAAGAGCCTTTTTATTCTGTGGAAATGACTCTGCCCTCGTCCATCACCCTTGTAAGCCAACCTACTCTCGTTCAGTCTCTAGTAATTAGCTCCTCTCATCATAGGTCATTGCTATCACTTCCGGTGTATAAATACCATTTATTGCTTGAATCATAAACAATTATTTTTGACTCTATTTCATTTTCGGAGTTTCCCTCACCATATGAATAGTGAGTCCCCTCTTGCAGGCCTCGACCTCGTAACCCCATGGTAAACCTCCTCATAGGACCTCACCATATGAATAGTGAGTCGATGGTGGCCTTTAGTCGAGAGTTCATTACTTCACCCTATCGGGCCTATCGGTCCTTTAGTTCTTCGAGTTGATGGTGGCCCGGTGGTCGAGTCATGCTTACACATGATGGTGACTTTTGGGGCCCCTCCCCCTCACCATATGAATAGTGAGTGACTCCATCCCTTTTTTGGTCAGGAGAGTGGGTTCGTAACCTCTCCTCGACCTCATAACATCTGTTGAGTCGATGGCGACTTTTTAGTCAAGCATGCTAACGCACCCTTCGGCCCTGTTGTCGAGAGTTCGGCTAGCTCACCCTCACCCTTATGGTCTTTAGGCCTTACTAACCTTTGTCAAAACCTCATTTTGAGAATGATGAATCCATTCCCCTTCATTGGAGATAGAAAATGTAGATTCTTTTGAAGAATACCCCTTCAAATCGTTTCTCTCTGATATAGCCTTCCTTATGTGAACTAAATATATAGTTGCTCTGATGAAAAAAAGAGAAATTATCTAGCTCTGGGTTATAGAATAGAGCCTATGGTTTGGCCCAGATTATCATCATCTGAGAAATCAAAATCTCTTTTTCTGTAGAACTATACTCCCCTAGGCTTTGAGGTTTAGCGTGCTGCTCTAACCTTTGGCGATAGGCAGAGATAGATAGAGCTTAGATGAGATTCGCATTTATACGTCGTATGTGATCCTAGAATCTAGAAATGTCACTACATTCTGGATTTGAAATAATCCCAAAAATAATATCATCAGGTGAGAATTGAGTGGGAAATAATTGAAACCTCTGCATTTTACATTTTTCCATAGTTACATCCTCATTTTTATGGGTTTTATGAATTCCACATCATCGGGGATCATAAAGTTTCATTTCTAATAAACCAAAATGTAATTTCCTGTAGTTTCTCTTTGATCATGATTCCTTGCTCATAAGGGCAGAGCACTATGAGGAATTAGTAGGTATGTTAGGGTCCTATGGGGGGGTATGTTCCCACTACCGATAGAGACCATGAGGAAGTTAAACTGATAAGATGAAGTGGTTGGTGAGGAACCGAACGAATAGGATGAAGTGGTAGACCGACCATAAGAGGGCACCATTCTATCCTACCATGAGAGCTATGGTTTGCTATGCAAACCTCCTTCCTTCCAACTATGATGATTCATAATGCAAACCAATTCCTTCCTGCAAGCTAAGGTTCGCAATGCTTCTCACCCCTCCTTCCTTCTCTGAAGTCGGATAGATGAGGAGGGTTGACAACCCGATAAAGTGTCTATTGATGGAGGGTATCAACCTGTTCCAGTGTGTTGTATATCGATGAGGGTATCAACCCGTGGTTCACTCTATGAATCCCTATCATCCTTCCTTCCAAATATAGGGTTTCAAACCCATAATGTGAGGAGTATATGGAAGAGGAGGGTTGAAAACCTGTAATCAGATAGATTAGGAGGGTTGATCAAACTTGTAAAGTGTGTGTGTCTATGAAACTCAGTGCTGTCAACTCGTAGGTAAGGAATAAGCCTACCATTGGACTGGTCATACCCTAATCCTGCACTCAAGCAATTGAGAAAGAACCATTGCTTTAGCTATCATGCCAATCTTACCGTCCACTACGTCTTGTCTCGTCGCGTTCCACACTGACAAATGTTACTCGATCAAATGGTCTAAACCAATTAGATAGATTCTCTATACCAAAGCTAACCTATAATAAATAAACTTGACCCGCTTTCCTACTGATTGAATGGCTTTCCATCCATGAAGAATCTAGTTCAAATCGATTTATTTCAACTAACTTTTCGCTGCTATTATATATGTAACTATGCTTTAGCACCAGACGTACTCCATCGGTAAATCCCTAGCCCTGACAAGTCTATTATTTGGGACAAAATCAATTGAAATGAAATATTCTCTTTGGTGACCCCGCTAACTCATTAAGAGAGCATAAAGACCAAGTATCATCGTACTTTACACAACTCCTCCCTAGCCTGGGAAGTGCTGCCTCGTTATATACATGATTTCTACTGCTGTTGGAACTAGATATAGAATATGAGATCTCTTTGTAGACGATATTATGGTACGATCGATTATTATAACCTAATGCAAAAAGCTCCCCACACCTACCTTCGCACCTACCTAAGTGTTGTGATTTACCTACCTTCTAGCTATCTCAGGTAAATTCTCACCTTCCCTTCGACAATGCGATATTAGATATGTAATTATGCTCTCGAATAATTGAGAAAAGAAGTGATTTTATGCTTAGCGAGACATCTATTCCCAACCCAAAATGAATTCTATTTTCGAGATCAAGATATGACCCTTTTAGAGACAGATATGATCTCAGTTTCTATCGCTCGCTATTTGAAGAGTGGGCTTTTCTGTTTAGGTCAATCCTTCTTAAATGCAATATTATATATTTCATTATGCTTGCCTTATCACTATTACTTGAAACGAAGTCTGTCACGAACCACTGCCTTAGTTCACACGACAAGAAGACAATAAAGCCTTATAATTCCTTTTACCCAGCCGGACCTCGCACTTGATCCAAAATGCTGGAAATGAAAGGGATGAATGATAAGGGGAAATAAAAAAATCAAATTTAGCATATAATGGTAGCTCTGCCTGCTACGCTCTCCTCTATTTGGTGAAACACTACTCCTCTTAGGTCCTTCCTGAATGACCGGAATTGAATTAAGATAGTAAGCATAAAGCATATATTCGTAAATGACACAACACATCATAATATAGGCTGAGGGCTTGTCTAACAGCTATTTTTTTGAACTGGGCCTATAGCTCTGTGTTGACCCCTCCCGATCCTATGGCGAAAGGTATAAGCATCTGATGGGAGCTACGTGACCCCCTCCCTCTGTAGAAAGATGAAGGTAGGAGGAGTATTATAAGCAGATTATTTATTATATGCATGACTGAGATAGATGTATGAGTGATGATGCGTAGGTTACCAAGTGTGTAAAGTGTAACCAAATTAAGTCTAGACATTTTAAGGACTAGTCCAACCAAAGTAGGCATATAGCTGTAGGGTCTAGGGCATATGTTTCTTTTTAGTTTATGGATTTCACGGGATCGAGTATCACGTAGATATGCGAGTATCATATGTATCTCTATGTATTGATGTATATATTTCTTCTCGATTAGTCAATGGCAGCCTTAAGAGACTATCTTAGTCCAAGCATGAAGCTGCATGGACTGCCCTGTTGTAGTTATGCTCATTAAGTAACCAACATGGATGGCTCCAAAGACAATCCATTAGGTAAAGTGACTTAAATGAAATTCTAACTAAATAATAAAATTAATTGATGTGTCTCAATGATAATAATAGGATATTCCATCCGACCCGATCAAAACGAGTTGTTATTAGACCAAAATGGGAAATTAGAAGTTGTTCAATGCCAAATCTGGTAGGCAATCAATCAAATCAATATCGATATTCTCATAAGTAAACAAGCATGCCCCAATGGCTCAATCTCATCTGTTGGGAACATGGGCAATCTCTTGAATCTGGCGATCATTCAAAGATCATTCAAACTAGGCAGGTCGGTGCTCCCCCCGAACTGATGGCAAGCAACGAAGCAAGTAATGAAAGTAGTACTAATTCACTGATTGCATTATAGTGGACTTGGCTTTCCGTTCTGTAATAAATTGTCTAGCCACCTGTCTGTAGCATATGATCCTCGAATTGTGAATCAATGTAAGTAAGCATCGTCATTCCTTCAATCTAGCCCAGGTAGGAACATTCCATTGTTCCGCGGTATAGGAGGTTTTCCAACTGAGTACGGTTTGGAGCCTCTATAAATAAGGGGCTCCCTGAACCACTCACGGATATAATTCGATTTCACTTGGTAATGTTGCGGACCCGAGTTCAGATCTGGGAATAAGGTATGTAATTATTTTTAAGGCCCAATTTTTCATTCCTTTAGAGCTATCTTCCCTATCAGTAGAGATAGAATCGGTCCAATCAGTCCAATGGATGATGGATATGTCCAGGTGGATGGATAAGCCAAGTAATCTTATGCGCTAATATCATTAATATATATATATACGCTGACAATAATCTAAGTCTAATTGCGTTTCTCTTTACACAGAATGGACAATCACAAAGGAGGGTAGCTACTAGAAGCTCGTATACAATATAATTGCGATTATAGGGGTTGGAAGCTACTATTAATCCTTTTGATCTCGAGCTTGCTCTCTTTGTTTGGGGTAGGGCCCTAGATAGGACTAAAGGATGTAGAAACCTTATAACTTATTTAGGTGGTACAAGGCATCATTTTTGCTCATCGGGGCACATAAAGTGATTTAGTTATTACTGAAGATTGACGTTTCGCTATAATAGCCGGGATGAATTGATTGCTCTTAGGTTTAGTAGCGGGATCCTTCTTGCTCGCTTTTACTTACTTTTAGTTATTGGCAGCAACCGGCTGGCTAAGAGCACCCATCACTCCCCCATTGAACCCCAAAGAACACTACCCACCAACTATATAACTAGCCCAACTAATTACAACTAGTGCTCCCTTGCTCGCTTGGTTGGAGACCTTGACCCAACTCCAATAGTCTTACCTTTGAAGGTCCAACAAGCCTCACCTAACACTGACTGACTGGGATGGGATGAAAGAACCAGGAGCCTTTAATTCATTTCCATAATGCCCATCTTACAGGAATGGCATCTATTGATTGATCCATACTGCCTAGGAAAGGAATGGTCCTACCAGATGGATGGCGGCCATTGTTTGATATAGGCTGACAGATTGAAAGGGAAAGGGACATAATGACATGTTACCAAGGAAGGGGGAAATAAATGGGCTTAACGTCAGTGAATGAAGAATTGGTCCTGCAACTCTTACCGCAAAAAAAGAGTTTGTCCATGCTTACATACACGGGACTAGGTTTCCCTACAGAACCACGACACTACTCATATGGGACTAGGCCCCCTACCTTGCTTACAAACACAGAACAAGAGTTCCTACAAAACTGTACATACGGGACACAGTCCCTGCTTACCAAGATGGGGCACTGGGTCCTTAGAGAGATGAGCGTAGATATAACAATATCAAAAGTACATGCACCTAGGCTACTCAGTGCAGCTATTCATCTTCTTCTGTTTCACATTCTGAAATAAAGCTAAGAACAGATAGAGTTAGACTAAACAGAAAGGGGTTGAGTTTCAATAAAGCTAATTTCTCTTTATTGCAACGGGACTAAAGAGCTACTACACTTAGTTGAACTCAAAGTTTCACTAATTAGAAGACCTATTAGAACTATAGTTGAACTACTCAAGCAATCACAACTATAGTAGTGATAAAATAGAAAATAAGGCAAAAATAATAGTTCTCTACAGAGACAAAGCAGTTCAATCTTACTTTATTCTTTTTATTGAGAATAATGTGCACCACAACTGGAAGTATTTAGTGCGAGTACTTACGGCTAAGATGGAGGCTATATAGTATACTTACCTTATGGACGAAATTTCTTATGGAGTGGATGGAGACTAATAGTCCGGCTAGCACCAGCAGTCTCAAGTGCATTGACAAACTGAAGGAGAAAAAAGAAGTGCTATCGAGTTAGCTGAAGGCTAAGGCTAAGACTATTGAAAGTATGAAGAATATGCCTTCTTATTATTCACTCAAGTCCATGCCCATACTGGAAGACCTTTCCTATCACCGCATCCTACTAGCTCTAGAGGCACCTCCTTCTATCAATTCCCAGCTGTCATTGTATGGGTGAGTAGCTGTCTGTGCAGCTGTGCCGTCGGGGTTTTCTCTATTGGCCCCTTCCCATCCATTCATGGGACAACACTCAACTGGGCATCGATCAAATTGAGTAATATCATTATTGCACTAATTGAGTCCAAAGAGTGTCACTACAGCAGAGATCTTAACTACTGCTTGAACTATTAAGGCTTTAACTCCACAATTTCTTAAGCAGGCAGATTGAACAATTTAGCATGCATGGCTAGCTTTAGCATGCGCACCTAACCCCGCGTCATCTGTCACACCCTATTGACCCAGTTTCACCATCACCCTTTTTAGAATAACCACCTCGCCCAGCATATCCTTTAGTTTTCAATCCAATTCGATTGAACCAGGAAAACAAAAAGGCAGATCGTCAAAGATCAAGCACTAGCGGCTCACCTCCATCCACCTATATTTGGAATGCTAATAATGACTATTGAATGCTGACGGGGATCTGTGCTTGCCTGGGCCAAGTGATGCTCTCTTCAATGGTCTCGTTCAAACGATTGCTTCTATCATTCTGTATGGAGTTTCAGTCAAATTCCTAATTTCATTTTGTTCCACCAAGGCACGGAGAAAGATTCAACAGGAAGGTGGGTCAATGTAATGTCTACAACATCTAACTTTACCAATCTCATTATAGCTTATGAATCCCTTCAATCCTCCTCTAGTTTACTCACTCCTGCCATAGAACAAGATACAATCTCAAGAATTTTCTATGAGCATTTATCCAAGATTTTGTTATCTCTGCTTGATGGATCCTTTCGCTAGGAGCTCAAGATATGAGAGACTCACTGATGGTAGCTAATCAAGAGATGGTTACTAATATAATAAGTATTATTAAGTGGGCTAATAATTACTTAGGAATCAAAATATATCAAAATGTAATTACCACAGAGATCTAAGGCAGTTTCAAGTTTGAGGACTAGGGCTTTATACTCGATGATATTATTAAAAGCTTCAAAGTTGAGCCTAAAAGTGAAGTGCATATCCATAGTCTTCTTAAAGGGAGGATATATTTGCAAAGCTACCACAATCATAGACTTGTTTCTTACTTTGTCAAAGAAGAAAATAGAAAGTGAATCAGGGGGAAGATCTATGTTAAGGGGAGAACTATGAGTAACACTTCAATCATTTGGAAAACTAGGGTTGCTATCATCATTAGATAAATTGTAGCAAAGGAAAAAGATAGAGTCAACTAACTAGTTAGTAATGATTTGTCCCTTAATCTATTTTCCTTCTTTGAATTCAATATTGAATTCTTAGAGGGCTAGGGTCCATTTGGATACTCAAATACGTAGCATAGGTTTTATGGCTAAGTAGTGAAGAGGGTCTGTAGTGCAATTAACCTAAACTAGTTAGCTAAGGATGTAGTGTCATAGGTGCTAAGTGGAAAATACTACGATGAGATAACTTTTCTACATTAGAGTAGTGAGTCTCATAGTCAACATAGGTATGAGAGATGTAATAGATGAATCTCTCCCTGGGAAGAGAGCTATCATCGATTTTCATCAAGACAACAACTAAGATGTTGAAGATAGCTTAAACATACAGAATAAAGGGACAATCAGACGACTAAGAGTAGTTGGCAAAGGAGAAAGGCCTTTCATTGCTAAAAATATTTCTATTAATTGGAAATTATCAATTACTTGGTTGGGGGAGCTTTGTGGGTTGGGGGAGTCATTATTATTTAGTATGCAGTATTCCAAATACAACTCTCAGAAAGGGAGGGAAAATTTTTGTTTGCTAATGTAAGCGAGTAGTTCTGATCATGTATTCCATCCTGATTCGAAAAAGAGTCTTCTTCAAGAGTCATCCAGATTAGAATAAGAGTCCTCATCAAGAGTATGAGGGAGTCCTGCTAGCGAATGATTGAAAGTAGTAAGGTCAGTAGAACCAGAGAACAGAATAACCTCATGTCTAAGAGGAAGCTTAAGAATAAGGCTTAGGAGCTAGCTCTCTTCTTGCTCTGGTTGCTGGAGCGAGCCTTCGGCAATTGAGAAAACCCCCGTAACGACTGGTACATTGGATAAAATATACGAAAGCAAGCAAGAAAAATAGGGAGAGGAAAGGAAGTTAAGCAATAAAATCAGGTAGAGAGAAGAAGAAGAGCAAGCGAATAAAATTCAGGACAGTTATATGCTTGGTCTTAACTACCTCCCTATCGTAAGCAAGGAAGAATATGAGTTGAGGTATGAATTACCCACCCAAGAAGCACTTATATCTCATTCATAAGCTTAGAAAAGAAATCCATAAGTATAAATCACCTAATATAGAGTCTGAAAGTAAGCGACAACCACCAAGCCAGGAAGGGAGTTATTCCTCTGAATATAGTATGCATGTATATCAAAAATACCTGCTAGATGAGCCAGGGAGTCCTTAATGCCTTACAGAAGGCAAGCATCAAACTAGAAAGGAAGAAGAAAAGGAAGATCTAATACTTAAAGAAAGTTATAATTCTAACCTTATCTATCGTAGAATAAGGAAGCTAAGAAAAGCCAGCAAGCTATAATACAGGCAGCTCATGAATAAGCAAGAACACTTTAAGCTATACTACTTGATGAAAGGAGGGGAAGCTTTTCTTCCGGGCAAGTATCCTCATGAAAGCTAGTTCTTCTGATCCTGTATTATCTTGATCCACTATGTAGTTATTATCCGGTACCAAACAAAGCTCATCTCAAGCATCAGAGCAAGGATAGCTCTGTCATTCTAGTTGTTCTTCTATTGTATGCATGTAAGGTAGTTCTTCAATAGTATGAATTTCTATAAAGATAGAACCAAGCTAGTGGGACCTACTATAGTGCTAGATAAAATAGTGTCAGATCAATAGTGTAGTGCACAAATAACTGGAGTGCCAGATCAATAGTGTAGTGCACGAATAAATGGTCCAAGAACAATAATAACATGGCCAAGATCAATAGTGCCAGATCCAATGAATGGGCTAACCTGCCTACCTATACTAACTGATTCATGGACCTACCAAGCCATAGTTCTGAAAGAAAGAGTTATAGCCAGATATCCCACCCACGAATGCTAGCCTTCCATCCTAGCTTTCCCACAAATGCACTTAACCTACCAATGATTCTCACACTAGCCAGATCTACCCAGGCTGGATTAACAATAGCCTGAACTACCTCTACTGCCAATGCTACTTGAACTACCCTTCCTAACTCATATTCCACTTCGTAGCTACACTACTAAACATCCTATCAATAGCTAATATATATATGCTATGCTCTTACCTCACTGGGCCTTCATGTGCCTTTTCTTATATCTATATAATAGCCAATCCTGACTTCCTTTTTTCGGTGCCTCCCTATAAGATTGGGAATTCCCTCCCTTATAGATAGATATATACATATACAATATAGATGCCCTGGCTCCATTAGAGCTCATACGATATAGTTTCTGAACCCAGTGAACAAGGGGCTAACCTTCACCTTATCGTTGGGGGGCATTGATTGAGACCTTGGCGCTTTGATCCCACAGTGGATAATGCCCTCTTATTAAGCTTAAGAATTTTTCCACCCTTTGGACATGCTCTGGTATCTACCTACCCAGAATAACCTTATCGTGCGTTATTATTATATATTATATAGCCTTTCTGAGCTTTCCTCCATTTACAAACAAGTCTTCCTTTGCCAACTCCCTTAACACGGCTCATATGTTAGTTGGCCTAGCTTGGTTGTTTTCCTACCAGCGGACCCTTATTACGCTTCCCCTAGCGGGGTTGGGGGACCGTTAAGACTATGAACTTGGGGTTTTTATTAGACCTTCGAGCAGTGATCCAACAGCTGAGGATGCACTTTTCATAGGATTTGAACCTCGTTTATAAGCTCTGGTATATCCATACCCCAAAGGGCCTTTGCGTTCCATTTTATTATATAATGTATAGCCTTTTATATCCTTTTTCTAAATGAGTCTTTGTCCCACCTCAAGCAAGGATTGGTGATGACTCCTTAATCCCTAAACCATACAGAGAGTTTCTGGCCGGGTAAGAGCTCCCTGAACGAGAGTTGCAGGTCGCATCCAAGCAAGTAGCCCTTTCTCAGTGGCCAGCTCATCATAGTAGCATACATATTCATGGCTGCTTTCAGAAAGACCTGTACAAATAGAATTATATACTTATTGAAACCTTATTAAATGCTTAAGCTGCCTTTCATTCATCTGCCTCATAAGTTCCAACCTTCCTTCTTTAGATTCTAAACCTTTCACTCTCATCTTACGGAATATTTCTTCCTTTATCTGCTGCTTCAGCTTGCCGGCCTAACTTTTCTTTCAATCTTGAATCAACTCGGTTAAAGCCTTCCTTATTTCTTCTTTCCCTCCCTTCCAAATTTATCTCCCACCCCGCATGATTTTTTCATTCGGCCTCGGTTGGATCGGCACTCAGAATGGAACCACAACTATTCCCATGTGAATAAACTACCTATTACTGAAACAAAAGTGGTTGCATGGCATTATGATGGCCCTTCAATAATAGGAATCAGAAGAATTTAGAAGACCCAAATTCCTGCCATTGGGGTAGAGTAGTTTATAGTCAATTATTTAGGATGCGTAAGCACACTCAACCACTATTACCCACACACCCCAATCCCTGAGGGAAATAGGTTGGGAAATCACTCTAATTCCTGGGGAGAGCATAATTCATAAGAGATAATAAGGCGTGAAATAGAAGATAGCCCCTGGCGTTAAGAAGAGTTAGGTGCCTTTATTACGAGATCACACCATTAACAGTTCCCTTCCTGCCTATATTTTAGTGGGATTCACATCCCGAATAACGACCTATGGTTGAGATTGACTTCCCTTTTATTCCTAGTAATAAAGCTTCCCAGTAATACCACTTTCCTCTAGTAATACCTCTTAATTCTCATTATTGAAGAGGTGCCTGAAACATAAAATAATAGGTACCTTTACTGTGAGGTAAGATTGTTAACCAGCCCAGTTCCTTCAGGGATTGAGGTGGGTGGGTAAATAGGCCGTTGTCAAGTAAGCCATCCTTCCTTGAACTAGGTTGGCTTCACATACCGAATTAGGACCTCTGGCACCTCTCGGATTCCTCCTTCCACTCAATAGAGAAGACCGAACCATGACCTCCGACACCTCTCGGCTTCCTCATTCCATACTCAATAGGGAAGACCGAAATAAGACCTTCGAGCTAGGTTTAGATTCCTCCAAATAAAAAGATCCAATAGTCCAAAATACCCAGTAAAGAAGGAAGGCTAGAAACACCCAGTAAAGAAGGAAGGACTCAAGAACACCTATGGGACTTATCAAATACCCAATAATGAAGGAAGGCAAGGTGCGAGAGGAAACACCCAGATACGATTTAGTGCTTTCTTGGTATTCTATCCAAGAACATACTCAATACGAGTGAAGAGGAGCCACGAGGTGAGGTTATACCATTAACCAGCCTGGTTCTTCCTGTAGCTTGGTTTTATTACATATATAAAAATGAGATCTTATTTTGGAACAAACTATGTTTAGAAAACATTATGTAGGTCGTTATATTTATCACACTATGTAGGTTGTTATTTGAACACATCTAGTGTGATTAGGGAGATCCGGGGCATAACCCATGGACAAGATTCAGGTAACTGAGTACTGATCTTATTAAGCGAAGTCATACCATTAGTGAAAAAGTTTCCACCTTGTAGCTAGGTAGGCTTTTCCTCCAACTCACATACCGAGTTATTACCTATGGACTAAGTTGGTTCTTCTAGTACTGATCTTATTAGGCGATATAATCCCATTAGCTTTCCAGTTCCTACCTTTTGAATTGGGTAAGATTCTCATGAGACTAAGAGACCGAAACAATGCCTTCAGGTTAGATCAGTTATTCTAGTACTTCTTTTCTTAGGCGAGGTGATCCTGTTAGATAGCCTGGTTCTTCTTTTAGCTCGGGATAAATACTTATATAAGGTAGGCTGAGATCTGACCTATGGGCTAGATCGACTTCCTCTTTTTTGTAGGCAAGTCGATACCTCATGATCATGCCTAGACAACTTTGTAGGACATGTTATGGGCTCAGATTCCGTAGGAGACGTATTCAAAATTGTCACAGGCCTCGGCTCTTCCAGAGACGTATTCGCCATTGTTTCATAACCTGTTTCCATTCACCATTGGGCTATTTCATAACTCACCATTGGGGCAGTTGTTTCCACCCTGTTTCCACTTTTCATCATTTTATCACTCCTTATTAAACTCACAGAGCCTATGCACAGGTCTCTGGACCACAACACCACTAAAAACTACAGATTGCACTGCATCTAGAAAACAATTTCAGAGATGGCTTGAGAGGAAGAGGTCGTGGAAGGCCTAGAAGACGAGAATAATATTATGCTGATGACCTTGCAACAATGATGAGGAGAATGATGGAAAGATTGGATGTCATGGAAGAAACACAAAGAAGAGGTACTACCCAAGCATCAGATCGCACGAATACACACCCACACAGGTGGCATAGATCTAGTGAATGGAGCATAGGTGTAGTAGCGATACAACCAGTTTATGCCATGAAACAATATGGCACAGATATAGCTCTGTTGGGTACAATGCTAGTAGCCAGGGACACAAAGATTCTCTAGCTAAGGAGAGAGAAGGAGAGCCATGTTCCCCACCTTAATACATCGAGCCGTGTTGCTTACTTATGAGCATTTCAATTGAGTTCAAATGTTCAAGGCTGAAGGTTCAAGGCTATTGGCTTATGGCTGAAGGTTGGCTGAAGGTGAAAGGCAGTTATCCCCTAATTCTATTCTTTCTTGGTAAACCAAGAGGCAAGTGAGCCAGCAAGCTTTCCCGCAGCATAATCCATATTGGTGGGGGCATCAACCCCACAAGTCAGCCAACCTTCAATAACCAACCCTATAGCCTATCTAAGGAAGGTGAGAACAACAGATGTAACTCAAAGAGGAAGTAATGGAGAAAGTGTCTCTAAATTACTTATTGGGATCATGGAGAAGCTCCTTCCATGGAAGTCTCTTGATCCTGAGCTCCTTTATAATACAACGTACATATTATGATGACAAATCAGAGCACACCCGTAGAAGAAAAACTCTCCTCGACCTCGTAACCTCGGCCGAGTCCCTCTATTTTCATAAAATAGAGAGATAAATCCTTTCAGGCCTACTGTCGAGAGTTTGGCTGGCTCACCCTCACCCTTATTTTCATAATTTGTTGAACCATTCAAACAAATGGCTAGGGTATGGTTGGCTGTGGTCTTGCTGGAATAGATGGATGGATGGGTCTAAGAAGGAGGGAGAACCCACATGAAATGGGGATCCTCCGGTGAGAGGAGTGAGAGAAACCTGGTTTTCAAGGAATGGATGGCTTTTGATCGACTGGCCCAAACTTAAGCTACCAAACCTGATGTTGTGGTCATATTAAATCTTCCAAAATATCCCCCAAGAATAGTTTTTGCTTGACCTATTCGGAATCAAGGTACCGTCCCGTAGCTGCTGCCTCTCAATCCTTCATCCAGGTTGCGTACTGCCTCTAGCTTCCCTCAGAAAGCTAATGTACAGTCCAAGTAGCTGCTGCCTCTCTTCCCCAACAATCTATATCACTCCACCAGTCTGCCTGGAACACTCCAGTCTATAGTCTCCAGCTCCCGGCAACAGATTTCATACTGTCGGAACCCCCATCCATATAGCTAGTGTTAAGTCCAGGTAGTGTGTCGTGCTGCCTATCCCTCATTTGGATTCACTTGCCAAGATGCCTCTTGGGCGAAGCCCGATTTAAGAGCCTTAGAACCTCACCTTCAGAGGAGGATTTAATGGATTCATAAGCTATAATGAGATTTTTAAAGTTAGCTACTGTAGACATTACATTGACCCACCTTCCTGTTGAATCTTTCTCCATGCCTTGGTGGAACAAAATTAAATCAGGAATTTGACCGAGATCGTTGAAGAGAGCATCACTCAAACCAATCAGGCGCAGATCCCCGTCAACATTTAGTAGTCAGTATTAGTGTTCCAAATATAGGTGGATGAAGGTGAGCCGCCAGTGCTCGATCGTTGACGATCCGCCTTTCTGTTTTCCCAGTTCAATCGAATTTGATTGAAAACTAAAGAATATGCTGGGCGAGGTGGTTATTCTGAAAAGGGAGATGGTGGAACCGGGTCAATAGGGTGTGATAGATGACGCGGGGTTAGGTGTGCATGCTAAATCTAGCCATGCATGCTAAATTGTTCAATCTGCCTTCCTAAGAAATTGTGGAGTTAAAGCCTTAATAGTTCAAGCTGTAGTTAAGATCTCTGCTGTAGGGACACTGTTTGGACTCAATTAGTGCAATAATGATAAAACTAAATTTGATCGATGCCCATTTGAGTGCGGTCCCATGGGCAGATGGGAAGGGACCAAAAGAGACAACCCCGACGGCACAGCTACACAGACAGCTACTCAGCCATACAATGACAGCCGGGAATTGATAGAAGGAGGTGCCTCTACAGCTAGTAGGATGTGGTGATAGGAAAGGTCTTCCAGTATGGGCATGGACTTGAGCGAATAATAAGAAGGTATAGCCTCCGTACTTGCAATATTCTTAGCCTTAGCCTTCAGCCGACTCGATAGCACTTCTTTTTTCTCCTTTCGGTTGTCCATGCACTTGAGACTGCCAGTACTAGCCGGACTAGTAGTCTCCATCCAATCCATAAGAAATTTCATCCATAAGGTAAGTATACTATATAGCCTTCGTCTTAGCCGTAAGTACTCGCAATAAATACTTCTAGTTGTGGTGCCCATTATTCTTAATAAAAAGAAGAAATTAAGATTGAACTGCTTTGTCTCCGTAGAGAACTATTATTTATGCCTTCTTTTTTGTTTTATCACCACTATAATTGTGATTGCTTGAGTAGTTCAACTATAGTTCTAATAGGTCTTCTAATTAGGGCAACTTTGAGTTCAAGTAAGTGTAGTAGCTCTTTAGTTTCGTTGCAATAAAGAGAAATTAGTTTTATTGAAACTCAAATCATTTCTCTTTAGTCTAACTCTATCCGTTTTTAGCTCTAGTTCAGAAAGTGAAACAGAAGAAGATGAATAGCTGCACTAAGTAGCCCAGGCACGTGTACTTTTGATATTGTTATATCTACGCTCATCTCTCTAGGGACCCAGTGCCCCATCTCAGTAAGCAGGGATTGTGTCCTGTATGTATAGTTTTGTAGGAACTCATGTTCCGTGTCTGTAAGCAAGGTAGGGGGCCTAGTCCCATATGAGCAGTGTCATAGTTCTGTAGGGACACCTAGTCCCATGTATGTAAGCATGGAAAAAATCTTTTTTTGCGGTAAGAGTGGCAGGACCAATTCTTCATTCATGGGCGGTAAGCCCATTTATTCCCCCCTTCCTTGGTAACATGTCATTCTATCCCTTTCCCTTTCAATCCGTTGGCCTATATCAAACAATGGCTACCATCCATCTGGTAGGACCATTCCTTTCCTAGGTAGTATGGATCAATCAATCGATGCCCTTCCTGTAAGACTGGCATTATGGAAATGAATTAAAGGCTCCTGGTTCTTTCGTCTCGTCCCAGTCAGTCAGTGTTAGGTGAGGCTTGTTGGACCTTCAAAGGTAAGACTATTGGAGTTGGGTCAAGGTCTCTAGGCAAGCGAGCAAGGGAGCACCAGTTGTAATTAGTTGGGCTAGTTATATAGTTGGTGGGTAGTGTTGTTTGGGGTTCAATGGGGGAGTGATGGGTGCTCTTAGCTAGCCAGTTGCTACCAGTAACTAAAAGCATGTAAAAGCGAGCAAGTAGGATCCCGCCGCTAAACCTAAGAGAAATTGATTCATCCTGGCTATTATAGTGAAACGTCAATCTTCAGTAATAACTAAATCACTTTATGTGCCCCGATGATAAAAAATGATGCCCTTTACCACCTAAATAAGTTATAAGGTTTCTACATCCTTCAGTCCTATCTAGGGCCCTACCCCAAACAAAGAGAGCAAGCTCGAGATCAAAAGGATTAATAGTAGCTTCCAACCCCTATAATCGCAATTATATTGTATACGAGCTTCTAGTAGCTACCCTCCTTTGTGATTGTCCATTCTGTGTAAAGAGAAATGCAATTAGACTTATATTATTGTCATCATATATATATCTATTACTGATATTAGCGCACAAGATTACTTGGCTTATCCATCCACCTGGCCATATCCATCATCCATTGGACTGATTGGACTGATTCTATCTCTACTGATAGGGAAGATAGCTCTAAAGGAATGAAAAAGTGGGCCTTAAAAAGAATTACATACCTTATTCCCAGATCTGAACTCGGGTCCGCAACATTACCAAGTGAAATTGAATTATATCCGTGAGTGGTTCAGGGAGTCCCTTATTTATAGAGGCTCCAAACCGTACTCAGTTGGAAAACCTCCTATATTGCGAAGCAATGGAATGTTCCTACCTGAGCTATATTGAAGGAATGACGATGCTTACTTACATTGATTCACAATTCGAGGATCATATGCTATAGACAGGTGGCTAGACAATTTATTACAGAACGGAAAGCCAAGTCCACTATAATGCAATCAGCGAATTAGTACTTCTTTCATTACTTGCTTCATTGCTTGCCGTCAGTTCGGGGGGAGCACCGACTTGCCTAGTTTGAACAATCTTTGAACGATCGCCAGATTCAAGAGATTTCCCATGTTCCCAACAGATGATATTGAGCCATTTGGGCATGCTTGTTTACTTATGAGCATATCGATATTGATTGGATTGATTGCCTACAAGATTCGGCATTAAACAACTTCTAATTGCCCATTTTGGTCTAATAAAAACTCGTTTTGATCGGGTTGGATGGAATATCCTATTATTATCATCAGGGCACATCAATGCATTTTCTTATTTAGTCATAATGCCATTTAAGTCACTTTACCTTATGAATTGTCTTTGGAGCCATCCATGTTGGTTACTTAACGAGCATAACTACAGCAGGGAAGTCCATGTAGCTTCATGCTTGGACTAAGATAGTCTCTTAAGGCTGCCATTGAATAATAGAGAAGAAATCTATACATTAATACATAGAGATACATATGATACTTGCATATATACGTGATACTCACTCCCGTGAAATCCATAAACTAAAAATAAACATCTTCCCTAGACCCTACAGCTATACGCCTACTTTGGTTGGACTAGTCCTTAAAATGTATAGACTTACTTTGATTACAATCTACGCACTTGGGAACCTACGAATCAGCGTTCATACATCTATCTCAGTCATGCATATAACAAATAACCTACTTATCCTACTCCTCCTACCTTCGTCTTTCTACAGAGGGAGGGGGTTGCGTAGCTCCCATCAGATGCTTATACCTTTCGCCATAGGATCGGGAGGGGTCAATACAGAGCTACAGGCTCGGTTCAAAAAAAGAACTGTTAGACAAGCCCTCAGCCTAGATTATGATGCGTTGTTTCATTTACGAATATATGCTTTATGCTTACTATCTTAATTCAATTTCGGTCATTCAGGAAGGACTTAAGAGGAGTAGTGTTTCACCAAAGAGAGGAGAGCGTAGCAGGAAAAGCTACCATTATATGCTAAATTTTATTTCCTTATTTCCCCTTATCATTCATCCCTTTCACTTCCAGCATTTCGGATCAAGTGCGGGGTCCAACCGAGTGAAAGGCGTTATAAGGCTTTATTGTCTCCTTGTCGTGCGAACTAAGGCAGTGGTTCATGAAAGACTTCGTTTAAAGTAATAGTGATAAGGCAAGCATAATGACATATATAATATTGAATTTAAGAAGGATTGACCTGAACAGAAAATCACACTCTTCAAACAACGAGTGATAGAAACTGAGATCATATCTGTCTCTAAAAGGGTCATATCTTGATCTTGAAAATAGAATTCATTTTGGGTTGGGAATAGATGTCTTGCTAAGCATAAAATCACTTCTTTTCTCATTATTTGAGAGCATAATTACATATCTAATATCGCGTTGTTGAAGGGAAGGTGAGAATTTACCTGAGATAGCTAGAAGGTAGGTAAATCACAGCACTCAGGTAGGTGCGAAGGTAGGCGTGGGGAGCTTTTCGCGTTAGGTTGTCATAATCGATCGTACCATAATATCATCTAAAAAGAGATCTCATATTCTATATCTAGTTCCAACAGTGGCAGAAATCATGTATATAACGAGGCAGCATCGCCCAAGCTAGGGAGGAGTTGTGTAAAGTACGACGATACTTGGTCTTTATGCTCTCTTAATGAGTTAGCAGGGTCACCAAAGAGAATATTTCATTTCAATTGATGATGTCCTGAATAACAGACTTATCAGGGCTAGGGCTTTATCAAGGGAGTACGTCCAGTGCTAAAGCGTAATTACATATATAATAGCAGCAAAAATTTAGTCGAAATGAATCGATTTGAGCTAGATTCTTCATGGATGGAAAGCCATTCAATCAATAGGCAAGTGGGTCAAGTTTCTTGCTTATAGGTTAGCTTTGGTATAGAGAATTTGTCTAATTGGTTTAGACCATTGATCGAGTACAATTTTTCAGTGTGGAACACTGTGAGACGAGACGTAGTGGACAGTAAGATTGGCATGATAGCTAAAGAAATGGTTCTTTCTCAATTGCTTGAGTGCAGGCTTAGGGTATGACTAGTCCAACGGTAGGCTTATTCCTTAACTATGTATCGAGAAAGGTAATGGGAATGCGGGAATGTGGTAAACTGGCCAGTAGTAAACCTTCAATCCAACATCATCTGGACCCTCCCTCTGTCAACTGATCTCGACAACATAATCAACTGGCAAGCAACACATCATATACCTCTCTCCCTCTGTATCGATACACCTTTGCATACAACACCTCTGGCGACATATACCGGGAAGGAGCATTAGATTTATATATCTTTTGGTCCACCTCACACGGCTACATCATCCGTCTGTTGTACCGCCCCTCTCCTCTTCTCTGCCAATGTGGGACTGCCAATATGCGACAACCATCAAATATGGGACTGCCAATGTGGGAAAGAAATAAATCCCTCTTCCTTTAGTTCTTCGAGTTCCTCTCTTTTGGGGCCCCTCCCCCAAAAGAGAGTTTCTCCTCTCCTTTTGGTCGAGCTTGTTACACCATTTTTTGGTCATCTAACCTATTATCATTAGATGAACCCAAGTACACCATGTAAGACTAATTTTACCCTAAGTAAAATTGCTTTCACTATGTGAAATAACTTAGTAAAACATCTTTATTAAGTTGTTTATGGTCTAAACAGGAAACCCCAAAAGGAAATAATAAACAAATATATATTTGTTTATATTTTCTGGTCATATTTAACGCAAAACAAGGAAATAAATTAAATAAATCCTTATTTATTTGATTATTTCCTAAGAATAAGTTATTTAAATCCTTATTTAAATAATATTCCTAGTTAAATTTGACTAAATCATTTATAAATAATTGAATAAATCATTATTTATTTAATTATATTCCCACCATTTCCTTAAAATAATAAATAAATCATTTCTTTATTTATTATTTATAAATAAAGTAATTGAACCAAGTCAAAAATCCTTTTCCCTCCAACAAATATAATAAAATATTCCTAAAGGGTGGTTCTAAAATTTGATTAATAATATTTTATTCATGCACCAAGTTCTAGACCGCCCTAATATTTTGTTATAAATAGAAGGGTTTTCCCCATTCATTATTCACCTTTTTGCATTAGATCACTCTAGATCTATACTCTTGGTCACATTCTCCATTTTTGCCTTGTGAGCTCCCTTTGAGTTCTATGTTTGTCTGGGTTTTCTACATCAACAAGAGAGAGAAATTTTAGATCTGAAATGCTGAGGACTTTCAAGAACCCATCCCATTGAGGAGAATCGAAAACACCTTTCTTGTTTTCCTCTCAGGTGCCCCCTTTTAATATAAAAAATTCTTTCAAATACATTGTTCTTGTCTTGTCTATTGGATGCATGGAGCCACATTTTATTTTTACTGCTTAATGTCTTTTATGCTTAGATATGGATTTGTGTAGCATTATTTGGATCAATTAACTGCAGACTTAAAGATATTGGCATTCATAATTGATGTTAGGGCTATTTCTTATGCATAGCTAAAGTGATATTTTCCGACGAAAGATTCATACTAACAATTGGCGACTCCACATGGGTTTTCTTTTGCGACCGCTGTCGTTTTATATATTCCTGCATATCCAACTATTTCAGACCCTAGGGTTTCTCTTCAGTTTTTTGTTTTCCCTATTTTTATGGTGTTTTTCACCTCTAAAACCCTCAAACATTCAAATTTTTAACTTCTATGTGTTTCTGGCCATATTGCGCAGGTGACAGACATCAGCCGCAGCTGAGACGATAACTTTTTCTGAAATCTACCGCCAAGAGACCCGGATCTGCAGGTCGCACCTATTGGCCCAAAAACTGCGACCTAGATTGGAGGATGCACTTTTCTGCCTAAAAACTATGACCTGGACTGAAAACAGGTCAAAACCTGTGACCTACACTTTTTTCTGCAATTTTCCAGCAATTTTTCTGGGTTTCTCTGAAGCTTCTATCAAGGTTTTCCAGCCTCTCTCTCTTCCCGTTTCGACCTGTTTCTGATCTGTTTCACTCAAATAAGTGGGAATATTTCCCCTTAGGGCTTTAGTACCCTCCACTTTTTGTGGGCGAGTTTTATCTGTTTTAGACGTCGAAATTTTTAGAGTTTCAGCCTTCTTCTTTTCAGATCCCTCTAGATCAGCTCGTATCCCTTTCAAATCACCTCATATAGTTTTGTTTGGGTTTACCTCTAGGGTCACCTCCTTGTCCCTCCCGCCTTTAGTTGATTCCCCCCTTTTGTTATAGCAACCTTGCCTCTGCCTCTTTGCTATTTTATGCACCTCTTTTTAGCAGATTTCCCCTTTAGATCCCTGTCCCTCCCGACCTTAGATCTATTGGCCTCTTTTTAGTGTGTTTTGATTTGATTTTTTCCCTCTTTTAGACTAGTTTTGAGAGACTCGCCTTCTTGGGTTAGATCAATGCATTGTTAGTTGTTCATTTTCTATTATTTCAGTCTTATATATTGTTCTCTGTAGATTTATTTTCAGTTACGCAGCACACTTTTTCTTTTACTCTCAAAACTTCTGGGTTTAAAAATTAAAATTAACACACGCCACAAACTGACCCTAAGTGAAGAAGAGCCTGGTTAACATCACCTGGAAAAGACTTTAAAATCAATTGACACTGCACCGCTTTGCCCTTGTTTCGACATTGTAATCACTTGATTCTACCCCTCCCTGCCTTTGTCAATTATTCTTCTTCCCTTTGTGCCGTCATCATTGAGCCCCCAAGGCGTATCTCCCGGAGACTTCTTGGCCTTCACCCTCAGTTTCCAGTTGGTCAGCTTACTCCTTCCCGCCGTCGTCGAGTTAGTATTCCCCCGAGTCCGCACTCCAACTCCTCTTCTGTTTCTTTGGGTTCTCCCCCTCCTTATGGTTCTCCCCCTGTTACCTTCACCATGTTTGGTCCAGGGCCTAATGCTAGCAGCAACCCCGGCCCTAATGCTAGGACGATTACTAGTGGAACCACCACAAGAAATACCTTGACTATCCCTTTGCTCCCCTATATGGCAGGTCTCAGTCTCCCCGATTTCACTCAGTTGACCAATGATCCTATCCACCACGATGTTAGTTGGCCTACTATGCCAACCAAGCTCCCCTCTGACATTCCCAAGTTCGAAGGCCTTGCTAGTGAAGATCCCTCCAACCATATCCGATCTTTCCACATGTGGTGTTCATCCAATTCCATTACCGATGATTCCATCCGTCTTAGGTTATTCCAACGCACGCTTACAGGTGAAGCTTCTAAGTGGTATGTTGACCAGACCACCTCTTCCCATACCACCTTTGCAACCCTTACCCGTGCCTTCTTATCTTATTTCCAACTTCCCCCTCGTTATGACACTGGTATCGAAATTTTGACTTCTTTCCTTCAATCGTCTGTGACCCGCCTATTCGATCATGTTAAAGAATGGCGGAGACGAAAGAGCCTATGTCAAGCCCCTACCTTCGAAGACCGTGTCTACATGGACTGGTTCCTTAGATCTCTCTTACCCGCCATCGGCAAATATTTCGCATCCCATTTTCCTCAAACCGTAGAAGCCACCCTCCAAATAGCCTTGAAATATGACCTGATCTATGCTCAATCTGGTTATGTTTATACTGTCCTTCCTGACCTCCCCAGACCCGGTGGCACTAACGCACCGGGGGCACCTCATGCTGCTGACGGTATTGTTGGATCTCTCTCTCATCCATCCGCTCAACCTCCCATGAGCTATGGCTTTCCTAGGGGAGGGGGCACCACCTCCTGCACTTCTCTCCCTCCCGATAGCACGCATCTAGGATCCAGCATGCCTCCTCTTTCTTCCCAACCTCCTGTTTCCCACACTGTTACCCAACCTCATTATCATCCATATCCACAGCCTAGTGCTCCAGTTCCTCCAGCATTCGCACCCCCCCCTACCTTGTCTTCTCAACCCCTGAAACAACAGTCACCACCCCCTCAAGAGCAGGTGGATGCACAACAGGGATTTGTGGCTACCCAACCACCTGATGGACAGGCAGCCACTCAACCTTCCCCTTCTTGTTCCTTTGATTACTAGATTCTCATGATGAACTCTGATCAACCTTTACCTGTCGACCTTAACCTTCAAACTTGGTCTCGTCAGTACCCCAAGCCTCCCGCTCCGTCTGTCACCGAGTCCCATCTTCAGGTCCTACAGAGCCTCTGTCTACCCCTCCTCGGCCTCCAAATCATACCAACTAGTGTGCTTTGTGTGATGCTGTTGGTAACGCCACCCATACATGTCCTGAATTTCCTCATCTCAAGCCCATGGTTAATGTCGCGTTCCCTAAGTCCATGGTCCCGGAAGCCTTTGTTCCTTCCGTGACCACGGCTAAGAACCCCAAGACTATTCACACAAACCACCCCTGTGCTTTGTGTGATCTCCATGTCCATTACACCCACCTTTGTCCCCACCTCAAGGAATTCCTCACCTCTCTAGCCGCAGTCCGCCAATTCGAGGCCAAGCATAACGAGTCCACCTCTCCCCTATTTGTGCGTTTTGCTTCGGCAGAACTACTAGACATGACGGCTCCCATTGACATTCCCCCTCATGATGTCAAGATGACAGAGCCTTCGTCCACCATATTCTACCTATCATCATCCATGAGACCCTCGGGGAAAATTCCCTCTGAATCCTCCCCTGTTGTTTCGCTTAACCTTCCTTTAGCGATCACCCTGGACTCAACATTGGTAGATCCTTTATCTGCTTACTCTTTTTTCACCCCTTGTGATGATGCGCATGTGAAACTCTCTTCTCATGATGATGAGTCAGGTAGCTTCGCCGCGTCAGGTGTTCTTTCTTCCACCAGTCACCCCATCTTCTATCACGATGACGACATTATGGAAGAAATCCCCACCCCTGACTTTATCTATTTCCCCTTACATCGAACCCATGCGTTCACACCACATACACCTTGTGGCAATTACATTGAAACCCCATGTTTGGGTAAGGGGGCACCCATATTTGAGAGACCAAGAGAAGCAATTCTCCACAACTCTCCTAGTGTATCTAGTCATGTCAACTTTAGTACAATTATTCTTCCACATTTAGCCAAACCTCTAGAGTCCCATATCACTTCAGCTCACTCTAGGGATGATACGCCTTATCGTTCCTTCATCTTACATCAGCAACCCAATCTCTTAGACATTGTTGTTGACCAACCTATGGGTTTTCTAGGAGAGCATCAGTTCATTATCTCCAAATCCTCTCTTTGGGATAGTGACACCAGGTATGCCAACCCGAAAACTTAAAGTCCATTTGATTCATATATGCAGTACTAAAAGAGATTGGTAATCCTCCATTTCCTTTCTCATACTGCATAACCATAACGAAAACAAATGGCGCACCACATCATTAAAATGTGTTTAGATTCCCCTTTATACATTTTTGCATGACCACAACATGCTTGGGGGCACCTATGCCCCTCAACCATAACCCTCCTCAAAATCGAATTTCTTCACTTGCAACACTCATACTAGGGGCACCACTTGGCCTCCATACTTTTCCATGCTCATGTTGATGTTCGTCATGAGTTTCCATCTTGTAATCATGTTTTTATGGTCCCCTTTGGATCTTCCCCCATTTCATCATCATCATTAGTGTTCATCTATTCGTCTCTCTACTATTTTCTCCCATGCCTTAGTTGGGGATCCCTTATTACCTCACCTATGGCGGACCTCCTTCTGTCAACATCAGCTCATTTAATCCAGAAGCCAGGTCTAGAGGGCGGTGTACCTTGGTTCGAGATCCTTTCAGCATGATCGTGATCCGTATACTTGATGGTCCAGTGATGCAGCAACAGCTATTGGTGATTCCTGGGTGTGTGTGAGATGTCTCAACCCTCATGAGGGGGTGGCCCTGCAGGTAGCCCCCCACATGCCCGGATGACTTCTTCATTTCAGCCTTTGATGCAACTCCTTACATTTGATGATGTCGGCCTTAGCCGCTTACAACGCCTTTTCGATTTGCATGTATCAGTCAGATTTTGCAAGCCCTTCCCCGTGTATAGGGGGCATTTGGGTTGTATTTGTATCTCATGTACTAAAATATTATTGTATAAGTCCTGGCTGTTATTCCAGGCACAACATGTATGTGGGATTCATCATTCTATTTTTCTGGCTCGTATTTATGCCAGCATGTACTTTATAGTTCGGTTCCTTGTTTACTGGACATACTATTCTTTTGTACTTTGTCTCGGCGGGCATAGGTATGCCTCCCCCGCTGCCTTTAGCACAGGTACCACTTCATAAAATAGAGAATTGTTGCACCTATAAGTCTCGTCTCCTCAGGGTCTAGTCCTTTAGCACATTAGACTACCTTCCATTTCTCTCTCTGACTTCCCTCTTGATGTCTAGTGATTGAGTTCTTACAACGTACTTCGGTCATACGATTTGCTCCTAACACTCATACGTTGGGGGGCAATCTGTTACACCATTTTTTGGTCATCTAACCTATTATCATTAGATGAACCCAAGTACACCATGTAAGACCAATTTTACCCTAATTAAAATTGCTTTCACTATGTGAAATAACTTAGTAAAACACCTTTATTAAGTTGTTTATGGTCTAAACAGGAAACCCCAAAAGGAAATAATAAACAAATCTATATTTGTTTATATTTCTTGGTCATATTTAACCCAAAACAAGGAAATCAATTAAATAAATCCTTATTTATTTGATTATTTCCTAAGAATAAGTTATTTAAATCCTTATTTAAATAATATTCCTAGTTAACTTTGACTAGATCATTTATAAATAATTAAATAAATAATTATTTATTTAATTATATTCCCACCATTTCCTTAAAATAATAAATAAATCATTTATTATTTATTATTTATAAATAAAGGAATTGAACCAAGTCAAAAATCCTTTTCCCTCCAACAAATATAATAAAATATTCCTAAAGGGTGGTTCTAGAATTTGATTAATAATATTTTATTCATGCACCAAGTTCTAGACCGCCCTAATATTCTGTTATAAATAGAGGGGCTTTCCCCATTCATTAGTCACATTTTTGCATTAGATCACTCTAGATCTATACTATTGGTCACATTCTCCATTTTTTCCTTGTGAGCTCCCTTTGAGTTCTATGTTTGTCTGGGTTTTCTACATCAACAAGCGAGAGAAATTTTAGATCTGAAATGCTGAGGACTTTCAAGAACCCATCCCATTGAGGAGAATCGGAAACAAATTTCTTGTTTTCCTCTCAGGTGCCCCCTTTTAATATAAAAAATTCTTTCAAATACATTGTTCTTGTCTTGTCTATTGGATGCATGGAGCCACATTTTATTTTTACTGCTTAATGTCTTTTATGCGTAGATCTGGATTTGTGCAGCATTATTTGGATCAATTAACTACAGACTTAGAGATATTGGCAGCCATAATTGATGTTAGGGCTATTTTTTATGTGCAGCTAAAGTGGTATTTTCCGACAAAAGATTCATACTAACAGAGCCCCCATCGGGTCCTTCCTCGCACATTACTTCACCCTAGCTGGTTCATTTTTTATTTTCCCACTCCTTCCTTCCCTGATTGATTGTACAGTGTATCCCTCAATCCCATCCCTTGATAGCCTTGATTGTATTCCTTCCAAATGAAGACATAGTTGTAGAGTGTTTTCTTAGTACAAAACACATACCCCACCTTCACTCGCTGGGGTAGCTCCCTCCTACCTATGAATGTTTGGTGATATTCTACACTCTCAATAGGATAATAAAGGATAACTCTATATTCTATGAATGGCCCTAGATACGTAATTACCATTAGTGTATGGTCAGACATATGGTGAGCCTACCGAACTCTCGACTAAAGGCTCGAAGGGATTTATCTCTCTATTTTCTGAAAATAGAGGTACTTGGCCGAGGTTATGAGGTCGAGGAGAGGTAGCGTTAAGCGGGCTCGCCCGACCCAAGGAGGGTGAGGTAGTGAACTTGAAGAACTAAAGGAGAGGGACGTGTGAGGATAGGGTGTTAACGCTAACCATTCATATGGTTAGGACCCGATAGGGGGCTCAACTAAAGGTCAGTTAGGGGCTCGGCCAAGCTTACGAGGTCGAGGGAGAGGAACAACTCTCTTTTGGGGGAGGGGCCCCAAAAGCCGCCATCATGTGTAAGCATGACTCGACCATCGGGCCGCCATCAACTTGAAGAACTATAAGGCCACCATCGACTCACTATTCATATGGTGAGGGAGACCTAACCTATCTCGACCCGGCCTAGGAGAGATAGGTCCCATATCCATATCCTGCTTTCTCGACCATCATGAGAGAAAAGGGGTTGTTCTCGACCGCTAGGCCCGGTAGGGTGAGGGTGAGGGTGAGGGTGAGGGATGAACTTTCGACTAAAAGGCCGCCATCGACATGCGAGGAAGGCCCTGTAGGGACTCTCTATTCATATGGAGAGGAGCAACTCTCTTTTGGGGGAAGGGCCCCAAAAACCGCCATCATGCATAAGCATGACTCGACCACCACCATCAACTTGAAGAACTATAAGGCCGCCATCGACTCACTATTCATATGGTGAGGTCCAGTAGGCCTGGTAGGGGTTCACTATTCATATGGTGAGGGAGATATCAGTTCTGACATTATATATGGTGCACCTATATCGACCACCAGGAGATATAGGGCAGTGCTTGACCATTACCTATCCTATCTCGACCCTGCTTAGGAGAGATAGAGATAGGCCCCCCATTAGAACGGGATTAGTATCATTATATATGTTGCATAGCCCAACCATATTTCTCACCCATATTAGGATGTGTAAGCAAGCTCGACTTATAAGGAGAGGGCTTTCTATTAGGGCTTTCTCACCTGGTTGCACAATAATACAGAGTTGCGAGTGACCAAACAATGTACCTGGAAGTTTTTCATCAATGAGTACCCCTATCCACCTATCCTCTATAGTGGGGGTGGGGGATGAGGTGGCATGTCACATTGTGCTTATTTACATTTTCCAAGTTGTGTTCAGCAGCCTGCCCGGATAGGGACGCCATTTTCGTGAGAAGGAAAAACAGATATAGGTTGGTCGAGGGAGCTAACTAAACAGGTGCATCATATGTAATGTGTATCGTCATGGCATGCAGCCAAGGTAGAAACATTCCAATGTTCCGTAATGATAAGTGCGTGTAGGAACATTCCAATGTTCCGTAGTGGCAAGTGTTGGCTATGGGGGAACTTTATTTCTCTCTCGGCAATGAAAAATGGCTATTGTCTATTAGCAATGACTCCTGGAAATGCCCCCATCTATCAATGATCGGCTATTTTATGCCCCCCATATGTCTATGACCATCCATCTATTGGCTATGAATTTCAAGCAATGACTAGCTGCAATGGACTATGACTGTATCCATCCCATCCTATAAGCCCAACCGAGTAGCCCAGCCCCTGAGACAATCCGAGAAGAGTATCCAATCCGAGTATAGTGGCCAAGTAGAGAGTATCAAAGCCAAGCAGCCCTGCTAAGTAGCCTAGTTGAGTATCCCCGCCCAATAGCCCAGTATCCAAGCCCAGGAAGCCCCGCCAATAAATGGAATCCATTCACTCGCTGCACACATAAAGCCATTCAAATCCATCTATTGACACAAAGAATCGATTTACTACATGCACACCTAGCCCCCTCCCCTCACTGTTGTTTCATTCACTGCACGAAGCCATTAACAGAATCTATTCACAGAGGATTCCCAATCTAGAGTCAAGAACTTGCTTTTTCCTATAGGGAAATTGATGAATTTTTCATTGTCCTTCCCTTCGTCTTGGCCCGGGAATCTGAATCCATGAAATTCAAGGGGCGAGGATGCGTGCAGTGAATGATGGCTTCATGCAGTGAATTAACGGCTTTAGTTAATGGCTTCTTGTTAATAGCTTCTATGTGCAGTCAACGACGGGTGCATGGGATAGGGCAGCGATACCTTAACACCAAGAGCGAGGTATTACAACTATTATATATGATTCACTAGTTGAGTCATACGAAACAGATAGTAGCTATACGAACCATTCCCACAAGCCTAGAAATGAAAAGCCCACCAAATACAACAACACCTAAGGTGTCACTAGACCAGACCTCAGGGAGGGGATATTGCTAGTATTCTGATAGAAGCAAGATAGAATAGAGCAGCCATTTAGGTCAGGGAGGTTGAGCCAGGTTGCCACCAGAATAGATAGTGATTGAGTTCTACACCTGAAATAGAGTTACCCCACATCCCTCAACAAACTGAACGGTACGACACACAGACAGGTTTATCATACCTAGAATGGAGAAGGAATGACGATGCGCATTACATACGTTGATTCACAAGTTGAGGGTCATATGCAATAGTGACTAGACAAACTATTCACCAAAAGCCTAGAAGAAAAGAGGCTAGGTAGGTGCCATTCACACAGGTCAGGTCAGGTAGTGTCATTCAGGCAAGTCAGGTAGTGCCCATTCCTCTAACTAATCCACACATTCTAAGTTCTCGACAGACGAAGAGAGAAGTTCCCCATCACTGGTCGAGAGGAGAAGAAACCCAAGTTACCACCAAACGGGAGAGATTAGGCCAAGTTTTTCACATATGTGATTTCAATTTACCCAAGTTATTTCCATACGGGAAGGGACACATCGAACCAACACAAGGATGGCACGGTACGGCACGGCATGGAATGATCGACACTGTGAGTCACACTGCCTGCTTATCGGTTGAACTTGCTACTTGTATAAGGGAATTCTCTTGCTTTCTCGATCTTGCTATCCTTGGACAAAGGAAATAATAAGCTTGGCACCAGGGCTTGTCAAGTGATGCTAGAATTTTTGGTGAGATAATTGCGGTTAGACATGTGGATTGACGAGACAACCCAAGTGAGGCTGGCGCACGCATAACCACAGTTCCCAACATAGCATAGTGAGTCTGGAAATAATAGTTCACCTAGCATATCATGCACCCCTTTCACCCATTGATACACAATATTCAATTTCTTTTTTCCCATATTCCATGATACGGCAGGACTCATCGAACCACCACGGGGACGGGTATCCTGTGATGGTTAACTTAACCACTCTCGGATATCCAGTGATGTGTTCCTTTTCTCGTGGTCTGGCAGTAAGTATACTTCCCTCCTATTGTCTGGTGCCACCTGCTCTAGCTCAATCGCTATTCTTACACCTGGTAACAATGTGAATTCCCTCACCATATGAATAGTGAGTCCCTACTGGGCCTCTCCTCGTCTCGTGTCGAATTAGGGAGAATCATATCTTGGGTATGGTGACTCAATAGGTGACTTCTCCTCTCTCGGTTATGTTATGTTGAACGCGGGGTAAGGTGAATAGCTTAAGGCTTCTAGCTTATGGTGTGGCTTTAGTTTCAAGGCTCAAGGCTTATGGTGACTGGTGACTGGTTTGTTGAGCCCCTCCAAGAAGACTCAATCCCCTCCATTCCTGAAGACTGGCTCTGGCCCCTCCTAAAATGGCTCTATCCCCTCCCTGAGGTTGAGTTCAAGGCTTATGGGTAATGGTTTGTCTAGCCCCCACCCAATAAGAAAAACAAAGGAGATGAAACGCCCATCCCACCTATATGAGATCATTCTGTGCACCCTGTTATGTCCTGTGCACCCTGCCTTGCCTCCACCCATGCAAACAGAAACATCTAGCGAGAAACCTAAGTCCTCTAGCTAGCCATTTATATATATATATATATATCCATCCATCCTCATTTATCCTAGCTCTCGGGTTCAACAGCCCTAGCGCAGTTAATTGACTACCCCTCGGTTCCTCCCCTAGCAAGCGGTAGGATCATTACCCCACCATTTCAGCAAGCGTTAGCTATATTCCCAAGCTAGAGTAACATGATCTATTAACTTACTCATTTTTGTAACGAAGCTCAAAGCTATTCAATATAGTTTAGCTCTCTTATACTTGTAGCAGAATATGGGGGTATGAGGGGCCCTGAGCAAGTGCTGCTATCTATTCCTGTAGTTGAGCGGTGGGTTCCTTAGTCCCTTTCCTCCTGGGAAGTAGCAGCAATGTATTTGGAGCAGTCTGAAGCAAGGTTCAAAGCGTAAGTCCTTATTACATGGGGTAAGGCGTTAGAGCTTCTCGGGCAGTTTAATGTGAGGTGTAAGGTGTTTCAATACCTCTATTCCTAGGCCTCTATCGAGCGTTAGCAGTCCTAATCATGCGGGAAAATATTTTGCGATCCTCCCTCATCATGCGGGTATCGAGGTAGCAATCCTCATCCCTAATCTTACCTCATAATTTATTGTGTGATCATCATCCATCATGTCGGCACTCATTGTGTCTGCACTAACCTAATTGAATAGCTACATCATCGAGGTCAATCAGCTGAGCAGCCTGGCACCAACCCATCCGAATTGATTATCGGAGCCTTGCATATTAGAGTCAGCGAATTATAGTAGATCAGAGCCACCACCACCACAACCACCATCATTGGATCATAGAAATCGGATCATAGCCATCCCATCTATTATAGGGATTCAATAATCGCATTTATCTATTGAATACTTCCTGGGCCTTCTTGGGTGAGTGTCGCAGGCGGGTGTCAGTGGTGACGCTCTTCAGTGAATGATGGTTACATGAGATGGCTCGTATCGGGAGTGAGCTTATACCTCGATGGGACGATGATGGGTACGAAAGATGGGTATGAGGGGGACACTTTTCTCGTAAGATGGGTCATTTTTTTAGCAAGAATTCTATATGTTATTATACAACCAACAATTCGCTTAGCAAATTCTTAGAAATCGATAGGGAGAGAGGTCAACGATATGATCCAAGAGTTGATGCTTGTAGTCAATGATGGTTTTTCTCAATGATTATGAGGTTACACAATGATTCTTGAGTATTATGTGAGCTACAAGGTTGAGCTAGATCCGCACACAAAACACACAACATCGAGCTATACCACACACATCACACAACAGTATGAGAATACGTGATATAAACGACATATCATATAATATAATGTGCTAAAGTATAGGCATAATTTCCACTATGTATGCATAATATCATATATATAGTTATATAAGATGAAATGAAATTGAGGGGGGAATATCTCCTGAAAAGTATGTTTTTGGCATGGAAAATTTTAGGGGCTAATATTCGCAGGTGGGCTAATTTTCCATGGTTTTTACAAAAAAAAGATTCGCCAATTTCCATTTTTTTATAAAAATGATTCGCCCAAACTTTAAAATATAAAATTATTTTACCTTAAAAATCGCCAACATTATATAGAAAATATATATAAGATCATTATAAATTTGAATAATTTTACAAATACATCAATAAACATTTTATATTTTTCATATTAGGGACTAGTGAGATTCGCCAATTTTTTAAACTTCAAGATACTTTTCCATCCTTAAAATTATCCCTGGTTTTTGGTAGAGAAAAATAGACAGTCTTATGCTTAAAGGATCATGTTTTCTCATCTAAGAAATCACTCGCTCGATTTTTCCCCCCTAAAAAGCACCAATGGCAAAGCTACTTCTATCAAACCTATCCCCCATGAGTAACCACTACTTAACCTATCCATCATCCAGGTACCCTTCCATACCTTTTTAATCACACCCCATCCAGCCAAACACAGAGACAGACAGATTGGGAAAAGCTAGGAACATTTTTTTTGGACCCATCCTCTTCAGATGCAACCATAGATAGGGAAGTGAAACTACTCACTAGAGATTGCAAAGAGAGGGAATAAGTTGAACTCAGTAACTTCAGCACTCAGAGAAGCTTTAATAGGGGAAGTGGGAACTCACTCAAGTTATTTCTTCTTGGAAAGGCTTATAGGACACCCCAAGCAATTAAGCTACTCATAGAAAGGTTAGATACACCTAGCCTAGAATTCTTAGCTTAGATGCGTAAGCCGAATCCATCCCCTCGGTAGACTGGACTGGAAACATAGCCCGCAAGAACAGAACCATATTAGCTCCCCAGTCAAGACAAGATAGAGCAAGGCGAGGCACAAGCGCCCGGTCAAGACAAGTGAAGAGAATGAAAAGTACCCAGTACAAACAAGCGCATAGAAGGGAATGAATCAGAAGGATTTGGGGGGGAATCAATACTATTTGAAATAAGCGCAATTCAAGAAAAGTTACAGTCAAGACAAGTGCTAAGAATTCACCTGAACCCACTAATATTTGAAGAAAAGGAAGTACCCCGTACAAAAAAGTACCCAAAAACAATAGTACCTGGTTTCGGAGAGACAAACAGGCTCGTCAAGACAAGTGTGCATATAGAGGAGTGCCTGGGTTCACTAGGACTTCTTAGAATAGTTTGGGAAGTTGAATAAAAAGCCTTCTTAGGAAGGACCATTCCAGCCCTCATCCTAAGCTGTTTTTAGGGAGGCACTGACACCTCTTTTTAGATCCCAACCATCACAATAGGAAAGGGAGATGCTACACACCCAAACCCCAGACCTTTTACACCTTACCTTCAAACTGACAAACCAAAAGAAGCTGACAATATTTAGGTGAAAATACCAGCCCTTATCCAAAGAAAATATTTAAGTGCTTTTATACGACCTTGAACCGAGGTGCTTATACCAAGCCCGTCACAATTCCATACCTTAGGACGGCCCTTACGACCTCATCTTAAGAATTAAGGTTTGAAGGCAGCTACTAAAACTTGACCTCTTATATAGAAAACCTAATCCTAAGTCCTAAGGTAGGCACTTAAGATTCTTTATTTAGGCCCTTATACCTAGACACATTATCTAACTAGATTTTTGGATCGAAAAACACCTTACATCCATTACACATCGGGAGCACCCTCCCATCCAGCCATACACAAAGACAGACATACAATTAGGGGGAAGCAAGGAAGAACATTTTTGGGGGAAGAATGAATCCCACCTTCCAGCCAAAGAAGAATGGTCAGTCATTTTGAAGCTTGATCTGCATCTAATATTGCATCTCGAATGGGCCTCCTTACTGCCCATGCCTTTTTTGCCTCTCTCTTTCTTGCTTGCTTTATGAGTGGTTATTTTCTTTAGGAAAAAATGGAACTTGAAGTATACTTAGCCGGATACCTTTTTTGTATGAAAGGGAGGTTATATTTCCTTATACATACCCGTATAATTCATTTTGACAATCTAGGAATAGCGGGCTTTAGCAATGGATTCTATTTGGCTTGCTACTAGTTTCTTTATCCCTTGCTGGGATGTAAGGACAGATGGACAACCTTTCTTATCCCATACCGCAGTGGAACAACCAACCCTTTCACTTTAGGCCCGAGGAGCACCCGAAACCTTTACCCCAGTACAGTCCACTTTAGTAGCTACTTCAATCAACCCCATGAGTAGTAGGGTTTTAACCCATTACCTCACTACTGATGGAAGACACAGACAAATGAGAAAGGAACACATGCTAAAAAAAGAGTTGGTGCTTTACCTCTCCCCCATCCAGCAAAAGGATTTTACTACTTCCAGCCTACAGGGAGCATCCTCCGTCTACCCAAACAGAAATTTGTAATCACTCAAACAAGTGCTCACCACTCACCCAACCTGACACGAAAACTTAGTATTTCTTATCACTTGTACACCAGGGAAGTAAAGTTTTCTTGCGCTTAGCAAAAGATAGTCTAGTGCTTCCCCATGGGTTGTTTGCTCACCCACACTCCAAAAAACATTCTTTCACCCCTAAGCGAAGAGGCTTTGCTTTACCTTTGGATCTGACTTCAAATTTGGTAGCCTAATCATGGTCTTTACAATGAATGGATATGGATCAACTCCTACCTTTCCTCTACCTCTGTTCTTGGTAGTAGGTAAGGCATGGGAATAAAAAGGGTAGGCATACTAGAATGTGCATAAAGGTACAAGGGGGAATGTACCAAAACCCGGAACACGTTATATATGTGCATATTAATTTGTTGGTTATTAACTGGGGACTGGCTTTGCTACTTATAACTTCGTATATGGATCTGGATCAATGGCTGCTTCACTGACATCAACGGATGATGCTGTTGGTGGTACTCCTATCACCATATTTGCTAATGATGCCAGTACTACGACTACTGCTGCTTTAGGTGCCTATCAAACTTATAGCTCTATAACTGTCAGGTATGCTTCTTATGGAACTGGAACCCCGGCTACTATGAATGATAATTATAGCTTTCGAAAGGAAAATTCATAATATTGATTTTGAACATCAGACTCTTCATCTTGCTAATCACTTAATAAAGGCTAGGTAACTACCCACTCTATAGTATATAGGAGATTTTTATAACCATGGTGCATAACAAATTGGAGAATGGGGAACCCCAAAAGAGGGAAAGGAGAAATGATAAGTGAATGCACACTTCGTTCCTTATCAGTCAGTCAGATCATAGAAATCTCTACCCTCAAGGCTATGTCTATTATGATTGGATATCGATAATGACCACTAGCTATGACCACAGGCACTGAAAATAGGTTCATTCCTTTCCTACATCGACAAGAGCTTAATCACTGCCTAGCTGCACCTTACTTCTAGCACTGAAAGAGTTCTCTTACTGACCGTATCTTCTAGGCACTGACAGTATGCATTCCAGCCCGGTAGCTAAACTGATTAGCCCATTCAATTATCCCATTTGATTATTCCATTCAAATATCACAGCATAATCCCATTCAATTAGCCCAGCCGTGGCCTAGCGCAACAGAACTAGTGGATTAGCCAAGTGGAGTAGCGCACCATCCCAATTGAGTATCCCAGAAGAGTGAGTAGCTCAGTCGATTAGTCCAGTAAAAATAGCACAGCAGCCATCCAAGCAGTCAATCCAAGCAGATGAGTATCCCAGTCCATCCCTGAACCAAGCCTATTACAGTATAGCAAGGCATACCATTCACCTAACCGAAGCTAGCCACCCATACCCAATGTTTAGATATCGGTGATGATCGATCCAACACCAATTGCATGTTCCGATACCGATTGTCAATCCGCTGATGCAATGCATGCCAATTTCCAATTCACCCATCCCTCCCTGAGTCACCCCAACATACTCAACTCAAACTAGCCACACCCCACCTTGAACTACCCACATCCCCGAGATAACGATTGCCGATCAACCACATGTCAACCAAATTTTGGTGTGCATTTCTTCTCTGAATCGAGACTAAATCGGGTGATGTTCCCACCCCAACTAATCGTACCCCAAATCGACACAGGTGACACGCTTTCTGAAGGGGACCATACCAAATAATCATCATGGTTTCCCATAGTGAGCCGAAGGAGCCGTTTTTCTTCATTCTTAGGAACAAATGGTAAGGAATCATATCGGGGGGAAAAAATTGTGATTCTGTGATCCATCTTGCTCTAGGGATGGGAGATTCCCTACAATGTTCTGTGTTGCTGTAGAGGGTATAGAAGAATAATTAGCTACTTCAGTTTAGGCTTGCTGAGCTGTCTGAATATCCTTTGGCTTATTCTCTTCATTCCACTAGTCTTCTTCCTCTTTTCTTATCCTCTATTATTCCTCTTTCTGCTTTGCCTTTTCTTCCTCGGCTTTGAATCTGTTGATTTCTGACTGCCTGGCTACCTCCTCTGCAAGCTTGGCATCCTTCTCTATATCTTGGTCCAATTTCTTCTTTTATTCTCACTCTTTAAGGCTCTGCTTCATGGAAGCTTCCATGGCAGCCTTTTCTTGTTTTCTCAATAAGGTCTCTTGGTTTTCTTTATCATTTTTCTATTTTGCTAATGCCATGACATGCTTTCCTCGATCTATCCTATGTGACAAATCATCAAGGGAGTGGGCCCTTCTATAGGCTTCTTGATCAGGATTAGGTTCATGGGTGTAAGTCTAATTTCACCTTAGCTATATGCAATGTTTATATATGGTGTTTACTGGATCGTTCCTCTCCCTTTTGGTCGAGCACTTTGTTGATGGTGGCCTTTTAGTCGAGTCACTCAACGTACCTCTGGAAATTCTTGGTGCAAAAGTTTTTGATTTATTGATCCAAAGGCAGGCAGAATAGTGGGGTCAGCAGTGCCATATAGTCCCTCCTCCTCGCCTATAGATAGATTTATTGATCCGAAGTTTGACCCGATCACCCACACCTACCTTCTATCTTGCTACCTCTCAACCTATCTTGGTATATTTGATTCTTTACTGGTCTCACATGGATGATGCATATACCTCAAAAAACACATATCCTTCACCCTCCCATGACCCATTACCCAAACTACTCCCTCTCGAACTACTTTATGAAGAGCCCTAACAAGGCATTTTCCCCCCCTAACAAGTTGCCTTTCCCCTTGCGTGGGTGAGGAGCCATCACATCAAACGGCAATGGATAGATTCTCATTACTGTGAACTTTAAGATCTCCTTTAATAGATAGAATTAGTGTGGAAGGTAAGAAGGTTGAATGACAAGTAATATGGTAAACACTCAAACGGGCTTTCACATGTGTTGTTATATAATTGAAAGTAAGCATAATTAAGCTTATATTATACAATTATTTTGTTTGGGCGAATTCCACTTTCTCCACATTGGCTACTAGGGTGGATGTGGGATCATCGGGGTCAATAGCCTTGAAAGGTATAACCAAACTTTAGCAAGGAAGGATGTCTTGGAAACACTAAATAGCTAGTGAGTGTGGAAAACCAAACCCCATACCATGATCTGGCTAGTGAGTGAGTGGTGCCTTGACAAAGTGGGATGGTACCGGGTCCAAGAAGAAAACCCTATGATGGGACTAAGGGTAAGGTCTAGCTACAGAGAAACAAGCTTTAAGAGACAAGCCCTACTAGTATCTACCAGTAATCTCTATAAACTAGACTAGCTGAAGTCTTAGCGCCTATTGGTGGACTATAAAGGCATTCCGGAAAGATAGCACTCTTACTAAATTGATTACAAAGAACCATTCTTCATCATATCTAGTTGTCAGAAATCACCTTTTCCTTTCCACCACCCACCCATACTGCCGGGGGTGGTACCAAGGATGTTATCCAAGCTGGAACTTGTGTTATGAGAATGCCAATATCACTATGTTTCTCAATCTTTAAGATGCTAGAGTCACTTTCAGGTCTAATAGATGATGCACTAGGAGGGTAAGTAATAGGAGGTGTTGTTCAGAAAAGGCATGAAGAAGGTAGTATGTATATGCCTATCAATATCCCGAGGTAAGCTGCAGCATCTGTTACGGTCGTGTCAAGGCCGTGGGGAAGGGGCCTCGGGGAACCACCACCATTAGGCGTAGTATTAAAGGCGGTAGGCAAGCAGCAGTAGTATTGATTAATAAGGTAATCTCCTTCACTATGGGCTAGTTTCAATAGAATTTAGAAGTTAGACTTGCTCCATTCATGTAACCCCATAAGGAACTACTAACTCTAGCATCCTCCTTAGAGTTGTTTCCTCGGCTCCCCAGACTAACTAGCTGGAGGTTTGAATCGGAATTGAGGGCAAGGAAACACATTATATCCCGGGTATAGCATTATACCTTACCTATTACTTAGCCCACTTGAGGAGTACTAAGCAAAAATTTGAATTTCATCCCAAACATATATTACCTCTCAAATGAATCAACTTCTTGCACCTCCATTACCCCACCAGGAGAGGACCATAAGCATAACTTTTTAAGACATCTTAAATGCGACAAAGTGAATTTATCATCCAAATCACATTCCATTATCTATCCACCTCCGAAAACAAATTCTCCGAAATCCAAACAAAATGTAGAAGGAGGGAAGTGCATAAGACGTTTTAGGGGAGAGTGAAGGGTTAGGTACCAATAGGATATCTTAGGACCAACTTCGGGATCAGAAGAAAGAAGAGTGCAAGAAATAGTTGGATAGGAGAGGAAAGGGACGGTCAGTTATGCCTTATTCTTACTGGTTAGGTTCCCCAATGAATGGTTCATAGAGTGCACCAGTACAGGGCCGAGGAGGGGACAGGGCAGCAGGACAAGATTCGTTCTGCCTCATGGCATAGTTTATAGCCTATCAAGGGTTATACGAGATGAGTAAAGAAGGTTTCGGGTTCAGACCTCTCCCTCTTAAATGATTCATTCATCCAAGTGGTATAAGGCTAACATGTCTAGCTCTGAAGCAGGTAGTAAGGAAACACAGAAGTAAGGGGATAGAAGGGTAAGAAAGGGTTTAGTAATCAGATCTGGTCCTTCTACTAATAGGGTGAGGTACTTACTAAGCAATTCATTCATTCAGTGGTATAAGGGGTCTATTTATTCAGGTTATAGGTTATTTGGAAACAAGGGTAAGGGGTAAAGTGTAAATAGAAGGCTCCCTACGAAGGTCTTCTTGACTAAAGAGGTTATAAGTAAGTGGTATAAGTTCTGAAAAGTCCTCAAGGTAAGGTACAAAGTTGGAGTGATCCGGTCCTGCTTCTAAGAGAAGGGTTAGTAGCAGTACCAACTAAGTGCCTCATTCATCCAAGTGGGTATAGGGCTCTAAGGCCGCTAACATTCGCCATTCATTCATTCATTAATTCCTAGATGCACCTAGCTAGCCTCGTTTCATTAACAACACGAGCAATGATAACATTATATATGTTATTATACAACAAGAGTAAGCTAAGCAACTTCTAGAAAGCTTGTCCCTTTCTTTGTATAGATCTAGACCGAGTTAGAGAAGTATCTCGGTAGAGAGATCTATTTAGAAATCTATTTAGAGTATAGATAAAGAGTTTGTGTAGTTAGTGTAGAGAGTTCTTTTTCGAGATCTATATCAAGCATCTAGTATGAGCATCGAGAAATAGGATTGAGTACCAGCATCCCATAAATGTGCCTCCTTGTGTAAACCTCTTGGTACTGGGCAGTGGGTAATGAGGTTCTCTCAGTTCTAGTGAACGAGGTCTGGTGAAAGAGGTATGGATTGAACGGGATCTGGTTTGATGGTGACTCAGGTATCATGTGATAGGGGCCTTCTCCTCTATCATATGGTGATATCTCCTCGTCTCTCATCTATTGCGAACAATGGGGGACATCTTTCTTCCTTTCTCTTGGTCAGTGATGAGGTATTTCTCCTCTCGTCTATTTATGTGGGCCTTCTTACTCGGGTATGGTTGTGATGCTTTAACGTGGAGGTAGTGGCTAGAGATAGTTTGCTACAACGGCAAGGCTTGACGCAACTCCACCGAAGCTGGGAGAAAGAAACCGAGGGCTGTTATAACGTGAACATATGGAGAGGCAAGCTAGATTGAAACTACAACTAAGGAAGCTGCTAGGGTATTACAAATAAGGAAGCTTCTGGTACAACAAAGCTTTATGAACCGTAAGTCAACTGCTTTATGAATTAAACCAGGTTAGGCAAGAGCTAGACATGTTGATAGAGAGAGTGTGGCTTATCATAGATACTAACCTATAAGTAAAGCTTAGCTAAACGACACAACCAGTTCCATGGAATAGCCTAGTTCCATAGAGAGAGAGTCATTAGAAAGAGAATTGAAAATTTACCTAAAGCTAAGAGCAACAAGTGGAACTACAGCTAATTTAGTCGTTATAGAGAGAGAAAGGGTCTATAGCATAACTAAAAAGAGAAAGAACTACAACTACTTCTACTCTCAGAGAGCACTAAAGAGAAAGGCAAGTTGAAATAAAGCTAATTTCTCTACCCTACCTTATGGCTTTCACTCTTAAGTCCATATGGCTAGTACTTACCTTAAGGAACTTACTAAGGCTAGTACTTTAGTTAGTACCTTATGGCTAGTACTAAGGCTATACCTTAAGGCTAAGACTGGCTATGATCGAATAGTACTCCTGGCTATGACTAGCAGCTTTTCACTCCTTCTCCTACCAAACTGCTGGTCTTTCGCCACCTACCAGAGGAAAGTTCAGTTCACCTACCAAAATATGTTTTCTTCTCTGAATGCCTACCAAGTCTCTGAGTCGCATGAGTCGCCTACCAAGTATCTGAGTTGTATTCGTAGTCGTATTTGAGGCTCAAATCCTCCTTGAAGCTTGAAGATAGATGAATTTACCAGCTATTACTTTGTAACTTGGGCGAGTCGCTTAGCCTAGGATTTGTTGTACACTTAGCTAGATTTGGTGTGGCATGAGGCCTCAAGACATGACTCTCGATATAGCTCACGTACCGCCAAATGGCACTGGCCAGGATGCCACTCTAGTGAATCTACCTCTGCCTATGTGGCCTCCATTACTACTCCCTATGAGGAAGGATCAAAGCAAGGAATCAGATTATCACATGCAAAGGAGAAAATAACAGTAGGTAAGCTCGAAACGTAACGTCATACTATAGTTTCCAGTGGGCGTTAGGTTTGATTAGTAAGGGGAGTGGCTGGTAAACTATCAATGCGCTTGGGATGGGCTCTATCCGTGGGTATGGATGGTGCAACCCCCCTTACTATGTGCCTATCCGCTTCCTCGCCTTGCTATCTGTCCTTCAACCACTGCTATTAAGACTGCTCTTATGGGTGGTGATAGCTTAGTTACTTAATCAAGGTAAACAACTCGCTATAGGACAGGAACTCAATCTCGATCTGCTCAAACTCAATCTGGATCTACATTTGGGTCTGTACATGTAACTACATAAATTTTCGATATGGGATATGGGTAAAATATGTTACAAGATCATTATCTGGGCGTGAAAATTGGAGTTTCAGGTATTTTGACTAACTTATGAGTGCATTGGGGGCTATATGGGTTGTAGATGGGCGGATGGCTCGGTATAATTTATGGTGGAGCTTTACTGTAACATGTAGCATAGTGGTTGGGTGATGGATAACAGTGATTATGATTTCTATTCGTGCAATTGACTGACAACAGGTATCATGTGTGTGCTCTACGGGTTGTAGTAAGATGGAGGCATACTACGGGGTGGCAAGATGTTATGGCATGATGGAGGGATAAATAATGTGGTGTGTTTACTTTGTGGGTTATACTGAACCAACCCATTTATTGAGAGTGCAAAGAAAAACCAACCTAGCTGACTAAACCTCATGCACATGCACGGGATAATGAAATGATCCTCCCAGTTCCCTTCCTTTCATGGTCCTAATTGCAAGGGATCAGGAGTCCCTTGGGGCTACCTAGTATATTGGTCCCCTCCTATCGTATCCTCCGCATCTCCTCCTATGGTTCAGAGTCCTTCTTCCTTGGTTTCCCACACCACTTTTTTACCCTACATCTAGGTCCCTACCTATCCTTCTCCCTGCACCAGTCTTCCCTCGTATATTGAATATATTTATGGTCAAAATCCTGCCTTTGTTTCCTCTCTTGTCTTTACCTCTACTTTCACATATGCTCCTCCTTCTACTGTATTTCCCAGGCCTAGTGTCCCTCCGATGGCTAGATCAACTGATGGTTATTCACCTATATTAGTGGATTATGGATCCATAACATATTCTTCTACTATATAAAACAGATCTTCCTCTAGGTTTAGTGTCTACTACCAGAAGGTATGGGGTTGAGTCTTAGTGGTATCGTGGGGGTGGGGTCAACTGAAGGATCAAAAACTCAATCCGTCGGTGGATCTACTGGCTTTGCTTTTGTGCATACTTTTCACCCAGTCTATTCCACACATCTAACGCCCTCGTATTAAGTGTTTCTTTTCTAATATTATTCTTTTCCCCTGACAGGTATAAAGTGGGTAAAGCGGTGCTTTCCTTCCTTGTGCATCTTTCTATAGAGACGATGGACTCTATACCATTGGGTTCATTTCTTTATTAGTATTAGTCTTAAGTAGGTTATTTGAATTATAGTAAATGTGAGAACAAGCTCTCGATCTAGATCTTAAGGGGTTATACCTTTGCTAAACTCCAACCACCTGTGATGCTTTCACTCGGTCAATTGCTTCTACTCTCTATGCTACCGTAGCCTCCGTGGCCTATGCCACCTATTCATAACTGATGCTACTGAAATCAGTGATTTCGGTGGATTAACAGGGTAAACTACCACTCCTGCTACTGGCTATGGGCCTTATCTGTTTATTGGATTTGACGATAATCAATGTGTTAATGCTATGAGTATTTTTTCATATATGTTTGATATCTGATGATTAATTGATCTACGTTTTCTGCTTATACTCTTCATTTTAATGGTGGTATGTTTTTTACGTAGGATATGTTTGTAACTTCATTATTGACATCTATCTTATTCACGAAAATGCCCAAGTAAGCATAAGTTGTTCTTGCCAGGCAGAACTATTTCTTCTATGGTTCGAACAACTTTTACAAACATGAACTTAATGATATGCTGCTAACAACATCTCCTTTAGCTGCGTGTTTCCTTTTTTATCTTGCTATTTGTAGTGTTTATGCTCATTGACAATCATCGATATTTTGTTTTGTATCATCTGATAACTGTATGCCTATAACTCCGCAGGGCTCATTTGTGTCCAAGAGAGGGACTATTCAGCGGTAGTTGGACCCATACCCTGAACGGGATCCCTATCACAAACGGTTCAGAGTCTAATTGGGAATTTTTATTGGGGAGATCCCCTACTGTTTTCCAGGTCAAATTTTCCCGTCAACAAAAGGTCTAGACTAGAGACATGTTCTAGCGTCGTAAAACATAGCAGTTGTCGTTAAATTGCCTGCGATACATTCCAAGTGTGATACCTCACTCCACGTACGTAAGTATATCGAAGCTCGTCCATGTAATTTCGGGTATATAGGGCGATGTTGCAGTACGATAAGTATAAAGGGGTGCTCTCACTGTGTGGTTTCACATCAGACAACGCTAATATGGACTTGGGCCTCCACGTACCTTCGGGTATATTTGGGAGGACAAATTTTAGGTGATATCCATCCATAGTGAACCGAGTCGGCCACCTTGAAATTGTGATACACTGAACACAACATTCGGGGAGATTACCTATCCGTACTTCTTGGTTTGCCAAGAGGTATTCTACAGTTCACAGTTTCTTAATAAACCCTTTTTCCTAGAATTACCTTATTTTTGTTTATTTGTTTTTTGGTTAAAATAAAACATTAATCGTGGAAGAACAAAATCCTTTCCCTCGTCATTCGTGTAGACATCACTCTACCGAAACCAATACTATCAGTACCTCTGGTGAAGCATCATCTTCCCATATACCAGAGTTGGCACAAGTTATTTCTACAAATTTTGGTTTGTCTACTATTGTCGAGATAGAGTCCTCACAGCTACCCGTGGTCATGATCCTTCCAATATTTGAGACCATACCTCCCGAACCCAAAGTTGTTCAACTAGAATTTGATGCAGATCCCATTGTGCTCTAGGGGTTAGTTGTTATTGGTCAAACTGGACATCATCCCTAGGACCAATGAAATAGGGTCTATCATCTCATTATATTTCTATTGCTATATTCCCTAAGTGGAGAAAATCTTGATCCCGAAGTCAAACAACTGGAAGTTGTACCTGTATTGGTTGCTCCAAAATCTATTGTAGCCATTGAGTCTCCCATATCGCACAGTCAACCACCTGAAATATACTTCGTTCTAGACGACGAAGTTCTTCCACCTGGTTTAATTTTGATTGAAGAAATATCACAAGACAAGACACCTTTAACTCCAACTCATTTTTGGTAGGAGCTTTACATGTACGAGTCTTTTCCTCAATCACCTTCCTTTGCCTTTTTCGATCCTTTTTCACTTCGAGTTCGCATATATTCTATGAGGTTTACATTGGGTCATTTGACCATGGCTAAAATAACATCCCAGACTGAACCATCTATTTCAGCTACAACAACATCTACTGTTGCTTCATCTTCGATGTTTTGTCCATTGAATTCACCCATGTCATCATCTAGAATCCTATCTAGTTTCTCCTTTATGAGTACTGAACAACTTGATCCTTTATTCAAATCTTCAGTGCAATATCAAGATGATCCAATTAGTTATTATCCTTGGTGGCTAGTGATACCACAGAAATTACCCTCAGAAATTCCAAAATTCAATGAAAATCCTGGAGAAGTCTCGTCAACACATGTTATAACTTATCATTTGTGGTGTTCATCAAACTCCTTAAATGATGACTCTGTTAGACTAAATATTTTCTATCACACACTCATTAGTCGACCTACACAATGAGGATGGTTATTTTCCAGTGTCAACCTCGTTAAAAAATGAAATAGATTATTGAGAATGGTTTTTTTTCCTGTGTCAACCTCAATAAATGAAACAAGTTCCCTTGAGGATAGTTCTTTTTTCTTGTGTCAACCTCATTAAAAAGAAATGAAATAAGTACCTATGAGCATAGTTCCTTTTCTTCTGTCAAGCTTGTTAAAAAATGAAACAAATCCTCTCCTAATTACGACAAGTCTTCCATCTGATCTCGTAAATGAACCTTCATTCCATCCAACTATTAGTAACCAGTAATCTACTTGAGTGAATGAAATGAAGCTTGGGGGGCACCTACTCTTGCAGGGGGAATTTGACATGTGCTCTTGAAGGGGGAATTCAAAACATTCTTACTAATTGCATGCAAACGACCGTTGAAGTTCGTGGGGAAAAATAGGTTCAGAGATCCAAAATGCAAATGATAACTATGGAATTGTTACACCATTTTTTGGTCATCTAACCTACTATCATTAGATGGACCCAAGTACACCATGTAAGACCAATTTTACCATAAGTAAAATTGCTTTCACTATGTGAAATAACTTAATAAAACACATTTATTAGGTTGTTTATGGTCTAAACAGGAAACCCCAAAAGGAAATATTAAACAAACCTATATTTGTTTGATTTTCCTCAAGGAATAATTAATTAAACAATAATTCAATTATTATTCCTGGTCATGTTTAACCCAAAAAACAGAAATTAATTAGATAAACCTTTATTCATCTTATTATTTTCTAGGAATAATTATTTAAATCTTATTTAAATAATATTCCTTGTTAAATATGACTAAATCACCCATAAATAATTAAATAAATCATTATTTATTTGATTATCTTTCAACCACTTCCTTAAAATGATAAATAAATCATTTATTTATTTATTATTTACAAATAAAGGGATTTGAACCAAGTAAAATACTCTTTCCCTCCAACAAATATAATAAAATATTCCATAAAAGGTGGATCTAGATTTGGTTAACAATATTTTAATCATGCACCAAGATCTAGAATGACCCAATATTTTGTTATAAATAGGAGGGTTTTTCCTACCATTCTTCACCTTTTGTTGCCTATTAGATCACTCTGGATCTATACACTTGGTCACATTTTTTCCATCATTTGCTGTGTGAGCTCCCATTGAGCTCTATTCTTTGCATTGGGTTTTCTACACCAGCAAGAGAGAGAAATCTTAGATCTGAAGTGCTGAGGACTTCCAAGAACCCATCCCACTGAGGAGAATTGGATACGCCTTCTTGTTTTCCTCCCAGGTGCCCAATTAATACAAAAATTCTTTAAAAAATTGTTCTTGTCTTGTCTATTGGTATATGGAGCAAACCCTTGTTTTTACTGCTTAATGTCTTTCCATGCATAGATCTGGTTTTTTGCAGCTCTTGTCTTGATCAATTAACTGCAGATCTGAAGATATTGGCAGCCACATTTGATGTTAGGGCTATTAGTTATGCGTAGCTAAAGTGGTCTTTTTTCGTACACTTCGACAAAGGATTCATACTAACAATTGGCGACTCCACACGGGTTTTCAATTACGACCACTGTTGTTTTTCATATTCCTGCATATCCAGCTACTTCAGACCCTAGGGTTTCTTTTCAGCTTTTTTTTTCCTATTTTCATGTTGTTTTTCACCTATAAAACCCTAAAACATTAAAATTTCTAACTTCCGCGTGTTTCTGGCCCTATTGCGCAGGTGACAGACATCAGCCGCAACTGAGACGACAACTTTTCCGAAAATCTGCCGCCGGGACAACCGGAGTTGGAGGTCGCACTTTTCAGCCCATAAACTGCGACCTGGACCTCCAGGTCGCACTTTTCAGCCCATTTTCTGCGACCTGCACAGAAAACAGGTCAGAACCTGCGACCTGCCAATTTTTCTGCTGTTTTTCTACAATTTTTCTGGGTTTTTCTGAAGCTTCTGTCAGGGTTTTCCAGCCTCTGTCTCAGCCCGTTTCGACCTGTTTCTGATCTGTTTTGCTCATCTAAGTGGGAACATAGCCCCCTAGGGCTTCAGTACCCTCCACTTTTGGTGGAAGATTTTTTATCTGTTTCAGGTCTGTTTTTTCAGAGTTTCAGCCCCCCTTTTTCCAGATCTGATACCTCCTTTTCAGACCTCTTCTAATCAGCTCTTCTCCCTTTCAAATCACCTCCTGAAGATTTTTTTAGATCTACTTTTAGGGCCTCCTCCTTGCCCCTTCTACTTTTTGCTGATTTCCTCCTTTTTTCCAGCCACCTTGCCTCTGCCTCTTGGCTGTGATCTGCACCTCTTTTCAGCAGCTTTCTCCTTTAGATCCCTGTCCCTTTCGACCCTAGATCTATTGGCATATTTTTAGTGTGTTTTGACTAGATTTTTTCCCTCTTTTAGATTAGTTTTGAGAGACCCGCCTTTTTGGGTTGAATCGATGCAATAGTAGCTGTTAATTTTCTGTTATTTCAGCATTATATATTGTTCTCTGCAGATTTATTTTCAGTTACGCAGCACACTTTTTCTCTTGCTCTCAAAACGAAAAGGGTTTAAAAATTAAAATTAATGCATGCCACACACTCACCCTAAGCGAAGAAGAGCCTAGTTTACACCGCCAGGCAAAGACTTTAAAATCAATTGACACTGCACCTTTCTGCCCTTGTTTCGACATTGTAATCACTTGATTCTGCACCTCCCTGCCTTTGTTGGTCGTTCTTCTTCCCCTTGTGCCGTGTTTGTGTTGTCACCATTGCGCCCCCAAGGCGCACATCCCGGAGACTTCTTGGCCTTCACCCTCAGTTTCCGGTCGGTCGACCTACTCCTTCCCGCCGTCGTCGAGTTAGTCCTCCTCCGAGTCCGCACTCTGACTCCTCTTCTGATTCATTGGGTTCTCCTTTTACTTCTGGTTCTCCCCCTGTCACCTTCACTATGTCTGGTCCAGGGCCTAACGCTAGCGGTACTCCCGGCCCTAATGTCGGGACTACTATTAGCGGAACCGCCACAGGAACTACCTCGACTACTCCCTTGCTCCCCTTCCTGGCAGGCCTCAGCCTCCCCGATTTGGACCAATTGATTAACGACCCTATACACCATGACACTAGTTGGCCTGCTATGCTGACAAAGCTCCCCTCCAACATTCCTAAGTTCGAAGGCCTTACTGGAGAAGCTCCAACCAATCATGTCCGATCTTTCCACATGTGGTGTTCCTCCAATTCCATACTGATGATTCCATCCATCTTTGGTTGTTCCAACGCACGCTTACGGGTGAAGCTTCTAAATGGTATGTTGACCAGGCCACCTCTTCCCATACCACCTTTGCGACTCTTTCCTGGGCTTTTTTATCTTACTTCCAGCTTCCCCTTCGTTATGACACTGGTATCGAAATTTTGACTTCTTTCTGTCAATCATCTGCGACCTGCCTATCCGATCATGTCCAAGAATGGCAGAGATGAAAGAGCCTATGTCAATCCCCTACTTTTGAAGACCGTGTCTACATGGACTGGTTCCTTAGATCTATATTGCCTCCTATCGGGAAATATGTCGCATCGCATTTCCCCCAAACCGAAGAAGCCGCCCTCCAACTGGCGTTAAAATATGGCTTGATCTACGCTCAAACAGGTTATGTTTATACCGTCCTGCCTGATATCCCTAGGCCCGGTGGCGCTAATGCCCTGGGGGCATCTCATTCTGCCGACGGTATCGTTGGAGCCCTTTCTCATCTGTATGCTCAACCTCCTATGGGCTATGGTCTCCCTCCGGGAGGGGCCAGCACCTCTAGCACTTTTCCCCATCCAGGTAGCATGTATCCAGGATACGGCATGCCTCATCCTTTTGCCCAACCTCCTGCTTACCCCAATGTCGCCCAACCTAGGCATTATCCTTATCCACAATTTAGTGCTCCAGCTCCTCCAGCATCAGCACCTCCGCCTCCTTGGCCTTCTCAACCCCTGCACCAGCAGTCCCCGCCCCCTCAAGAGCAGGTGGATGCATAGCAGGGATTCATGGCTACCCAACCACCTGATAGACAGGTGGCCACTCAACCTTCCCCTTCTGGTTCCTCCAATTACCAGATCCTCATGATGAACTCTGATCCACCTCTAACCGCCGACCTTAACCTTCAAACTCGGGCTCGTCAGTACCCCAAGCCTCCTGCTCCGTCTGTCCCCGAGTCCCCTTCTTCAGGCTCTACAGAGCCTCTTTCGACATCCAATGGTCCCTTACATATCCCTCCACCCAAAGTCGAGGTTCATACCAAGATTCCTAAAGGACCATTACTCCGAAATGCTGCTCCTGGTCGAGCTGCTCATTCATATAGCATAGTAGATGATTTGGCGCAGTCTCCTGCTGCCATTTCCACATTGGAACTCCTCCAATCGTGCCCTTCCCAAAAGAAGTCTCTACTATCTACCATGGGCGCTGTGGATCCTACTGATGACCAAATGATTGTTTTCGACGCCCATCAATCAGAACATCCTCCCCTTCCTGCTTCCGTAGCCTTCCAAATCCCAGTCAAAATCCAGAACGCTAACGTCTCTCGGTGTATAATTGATGAGGGGGCATCCACCTGTGTGATGTCCGCTTCGGTTTGGAAGCAACTCAGATCTCCTGAGTTGGCCCCTTCCACGATCACCCTTCGAGCGTGGGATGGCCACGCCTCCCAGCCCATTGTCCTCTTCCGTAATTGTCCTATCACTCTTGCGGGCAAGACTGTTTGTGTTGACGTAGAAGTCATCGACACCCCTCTCGATTACAACATTCTCTTGGGGCGAAGCTACACCTATGCCATGTCTGCTATCCCATCCGCAGTTTTTCACAAGATGTCTTTTCCTCACAATGGAAATATAGTCACCATTGACCAGTTGACGTATCATGAGCCAAAATCTCAGACCTCCCCTGAGATGACCATCTCTTCTGTAGCCAATAAGCAAACCGTCGATTCTTTGACCAGTGTCTCTCCCAGCGTCTAAAAAGACTCCTCTTTGCTTGGAACCTTCCCTGGTCTTCCTCCTCCTCCTGTCTCTGACCCTAGCTCATCGAATGTTTGCATGATGCAATCGTCTCAGGCTGCTCTCAAGCAACCTGCTTCGGCTAGTCAGCAACCGCGCTCTCCGCAACCTGCTCCTAGCCCTTCACCTACAGCTGGTATTCATGAGCCTCTTTACCCTCCTGGAATGGTTCCTCCAAGCCTTAGCCCTTTAGGAGCCGTCCCACCTGGCCATTACCCCTCTAGTCAGATACCGTTCCTAGCTCCCCCACCAGGAGTGTACACGGTAGCTGTCATCGCCACCCTCTCTCTTCCTAACCTGACCCTTGGGATCCCCGTCTGGTACCTTGATCCTCTAGCCCCAACCTTGCCTGGTCAACCCAAACCTTATCTTGCTTTGACCCCGGTTCAATCGGTCCCCAGGACTTCTCCCGCCGCAACAGTGCCTCAGTCACCTCAACAGGAACCACCTCCTGTTGCGACCGCTTCAGGTAAGAAGGGAAAAGCTCGCAAGGGGGCATCAAAGGACAAGGGTGCCTCGACAAACCCTACCCCTCCTCGGCCTCCAAATCATACCATCTAGTGTGCTTTCTGTGATATTTTCGGTCACGCCACCCATACCTGTCCTGAATTGCTTCATCTCGAGCCCATGGTTAATGTCGCGTTCCCTGAGTCCCCGGTCCCGGAAGCCTCTGTTCCTTTCGCGACCGCGGCCATGAACCCCCAGACTATTCACACCAACCACCCCTATGCTTTGTGTGACCTCCATGGCCATTACACCCACCTTTGTCCCCGCCTCACGGACTTTCTCACCTCTCTAGCCGCGGTCCGCCAATTCGAGGCCAAGCGCAATGAGTCCACCTCTCCCATATTTGCGCATTTTTCTTTGGAAAAAATACTAGACATGACTGCTCCCTTTGACATCCCCCCTCCTGATGTCAAGATGACAGAGCCTTCGTCCAGCATTTTCTACCTATCATCATCCATGAAACCCTCGGGGAACATTCCCTCTGAACCCTCCCCTGTTGTTTCACTTGACCTTACTTCAGCGATCACCTTGGGCTCAACATTGGTAGATCCTTTATCTACTTACTCTTCTGTCACCCCTTGTGAAAATACGCATGTGAACCTCTCTTCTCATGATGATGATTCAGGTCGCTTCGCCACATCAGGTGGTCTTTCTTCCACCAGTCACCCCATCTTCTATCATGATGAAGACATTATGGAAAAAATCCCCATCCCTGACTTTATCTATTCCCCCTTACATCGAACCCATGCGTTCACACCACATACACCTTGTGGCCATTACATTGAAACCCAATGTTTGGGTAAGGGGGCACCCACATTTGAGAGACGAAGAGAAGCACTTCTCCACAACTCTCCTAGTGTATCTAGTCATGTTGACTTTAGTACCATTATTCTTCCACATTTAGAAGAACCTCTAGAGTCCCATATCACTTCAGATCACTCTAGGGATGATACCCCTTATCGTTCCCTCATCTTCCATCAACAATCCAATCTCTTATACATTGTTGTTGACCAACCTATAGATTTTCTACGAGAGCATTAGTTCATTATCTCCAAATCCTCTCTTTGGGATAGTGGAACCAGGTATGCCAACTCGGAAACTTAAATTCCATTTGATTCCTATATGCAGTACCAGAAGAGATTGGTAATCCTCCATTCCCTTTCTCAAGCTGCATAACCATAACGAAAACAAATGGCGCACCACATCATTAAAATGTGTTTAGATTCCCCTTTTTTTAAATAAATTTTGGCATGACCACAACATGTTTGGGGGCACCTATGACCCTCAACCATAACCCTCCTCAAAATCAAATTTCTTCACTTGCAACACTCATACTAGGGGCACCATTTGGCCTCCATACTTATCCATGCTCGTGTTGATGTTCGTCGTGAGTTCCCATCTTGTACTCATGTTTTCATGGTCCCCCATTGGACCTTTACTGTGTGGCAGCACCATCGAGTTGCCCTTTTTTAGAGCATCCAAGTTGAGTCATCATCGCATTCATGGAGTCTATCCCGAGTCCCTTTGTACCCCGCTATAGTCCTCCATCCTTCATTGCTTGGTCTCTCTCCTGTGTCGCACATTATGGCCTTCAGTCCCACTATCCCCTATCCCTTATGATATTGTGTCAGTCACTGCCATGTCATTCATGCCCTTTATGCTCTAACAAGGGAAGTCGTCCATTCGCTACTCATCCCCCTCCATTCCATCATCATCATTGGTATTAGTCTGTCTACCACTCTACTATTTTCTCTTGTGCCTTAGTTGAGGATCTCTCATTACCTCACCTATGGCGGACCTCCTTCTGTCGACATTAGTTCCTCCATTCCAGAAAACAGGTCTAGAGGGCGGTGTACCTTGGTTCTAGCTTCCACTCTTGTTCGGTGCCTCGGATCAGGCAAAGGGATCTCTCATTACCCTTTGACTTGATTGTTTCTCCACTCCAGCTCCTTTCAGCATGATCGAGATCCGTATGCTTGATGGTTCAGTGATGCAGCAACAGCTATTGGTGATTCCCGGGTGTGTGTGAGATGTCTCAGCCCTCATGAGGGGGTGGCCCTGCAGGTAGCCCCCCACATGCCCGGATGACCTCTTCATTGTAGCCTTCGATGCAGCTCCATATATTTGATGATGTCGGCCTTAGCCGCTTGCAGCGCCTCTTTGATTTGCATGTATTAGTCAGATTTTGTGAGCCCTTCCCCGCTTATAGGGGGCATTTGGGTTGTATTTGTATCTCATGTACTCAGATATTATTGTATAAGTCCTGGCTGTTATCCCAGGCACAGCATGTATGTGGGATCCCTCATTGTATTTTTATCTGGCTCATGTTTATGCCGGCTGTAATTTATGGTTCGGTCCCTTGTTTACTGGACACACTATTCTTTTGTACTTTGTCTCGGCGGGCATAGGTATGCCTCCCCCGCCACCTTTAGCACAGGTACCCTCTCATAAAAAGAGACTTGTTGCACCTGTAAGTCTCGTCTCCTCAGGGTCTAGTTCTTCAGCACATTAGTCTACCTCACATTTCTCTCTCCGACTTCCCTTTTGATGTCTGGTGATTGAGTTCTTACAACGTACTTCGGTCATACGATTTGCTCCTAACACTCGCATGCTGGGGGGCAATCTGTTACACCATTTTTTGGTCATCTAACCTATTATCATTAGATGGACCCAAGTATACCATGTAAGACCAATTTTACCCTAAGTAAAATTTCTTTCACTATGAAAAATAACTTAATAAAACACATTTATTAGGTTGTTTATGGTCTAAATAGGAAACCCCAAAAGGAAATATTAAACAAACCTATATTTGTTTGATTTTCCTCAAGGAATAATTAATTAAACAATAATTCAATTATTATTCCTGGTCATGTTTAACCCAAAACAAATAAATTAATTAGATAAATCTTTATTTATCTTATTATTTTCTAGGAATAATTATTTAAATCTTATTTCAATAATATTCCTTGTTAAATATGACTAAATCACCCATAAATAATTAAATAAATCATTATTTATTTGATTATCTTTCAACCACTTCCTTAAAATGATAAATAAATCATTTATTTATTTATTATTTACAAATAAAGGGATTTTACCCAAGTCAAATACTCTTTCCCTCCAACAAATATAATAAAATATTCCATAAAAGGTGGATCTAGATTTGGTTAACATTATTATAATCATGCACCAAGATCTAGAATGACCCAATATTTTGTTATAAATAGGAGGGTTTTTCCTACCATTCCTCACCTTTTGTTGCCTATTAGATCACTCTGGATCTAAACTCTTGGTCTGAATTTGAGCCATTATCATTGTCATATTTTCCATTATTTGCTGTGTGAGCTCCCTTTGAGTTCTATCTTTTTCTGGGTTTTCTACACCAACATGAGAGAGAAATGCTAGATCTGAAGTGCTGAGGACTTCCAAGAACCCATCCCATTGAGGAGAATTGGAAACATCTTCTTGTTTTCCTCCCAGGTGCCCTTAATACAAAAATTCTTTCAAAAATTGTTCTTTTCTTGTCTATTGGATATATGGAGCAAACCCTTCTTTTTACTGCTTAATGTCTTTCTATGCATAGATCTGGTTTTTTGCAGCTCTTGTCTTGATCAACTAACTGCAGATCTGAAGATATTGGCAGCCATATTTGATGTTAGGGCTATTAGTTATGCATAGCTAAAGTGGTCTTTTTTCGTACGCTTCGACAAAGGATTCATACTAACAGGAATGGTAAAAATGAATAGTGAAACTACTTTTTATAGTCATTTAATTTTTTGCAAGTTAAATTTTTTGCTATGACTATGGTTTTATTATGTTTTTATCATGAAACAAGTATTTTTAATCCATTTGATATTGTTATGAACAGGAAATACAACTAATGAACAAATTAGTCGTATAGATTTATTCAAAGAATGATTTGACTACTTTTCCTCCTTATTTTTAGAACTTTGATAAAAATGAAAAAGGTATTGAAGCACACTTTTATCTCTTCTTTGAGCTTCGATAACAGCGAAAAAGGAACCCCTAGAGTCTTCTTTTAGCTCTTTTTAGACTCCGATAATGTGAAAATATTCCCGAGCACTTGTCATTTCGAGCTCGTTAAAGTAAATGAATTGATATCTACTCAGTATAAGTTTAACCCTTTTCCGGACTGAGATGGATTATTTATGAAAAAGGAATACCTTGGTTAAACATGACCAAAGAGGTTCTTTCAGATATTATTTTACACTTTTTCGGATCCGAGAGACAAATTTACAAAAAATTGCTTTTGAAGTTCTCTTTCATCCACTTTTTCAGACTCCCTAAATATGAAAAAGGACTGGGCTATCACTATCATTAAGCTCGTTAAAACATAAAACAATGACGGGCTTGTCGATCATGGCAAGAATCGAGTTTTGTTCATCGCTAGACTCGTTAAATTATTAAATAGTGATACATTATTTGCCCGAAGGGTTGAATTATATATCAAGAAAATGTTATCCTCCTCAAGCTTGTTAAAAAATAAAAAGGTACTGGTCGAAAAATGATTGGGGAAAATTTGGGAAAAGTAAGTAAAGTTTCTTTTTGGTAGCAAGTCACTCTTGAACATGACACTTCTTTCACTCCATCTCTATGACTGTTTGGGTTGGGTAATCATCTTGATGGTTCATTCACACCTATGGTTCATCATACCTTCAATTCAATTTTGGGTCAATGCTTCCAACTCATCACAGTGTCGCTGATATGTTCAAGAGAAGTCATCCAGTTATTAAAATCTCATCCATCTGCAATACTCATAAACATTCATTTTCATGACCGTCATCCCTGAAAATTGCTATATCAAGTCATACCCTTGTCTCCGAAGTCAGTAAATTTTGTTTTGCAATAAGGTGACTTCCTGTCGATGAAAAATAAATATCTAGGAAGTTCACTTAGAAACATCAGATTCCAGTATCATGAAGCTTGTTACAACATCGACAAGATCCTCACTTCCGGACTTTTGACCAAAAGATTTTGTTTTTCATTCGACATCAAATCATCTATTCACGCCTTACGAAATGTACTGCAGTACCTTGAGGGCCATTGACATTAATGGTGGTTCTCTCACATTTGTTAATAGCTCACATTATTGGCTGGTAATCAAACGATGTCTTTCCATGTTCGACTACAAATCATATATTCGCATGGCTAGACTTGTACCCTAATAATCGAGTGAACGAGATAAGAAGACCCCAGATCTAGTTTCATCCATTTGGGCTGCGATTTTAGGATTTTTGTACACATCATCTGTTCGGTGACCTTACATATAGATTGTCATCCAAACATGGGCCTATATCTGTAGGCATGTCTACATCTGGGCAACATTCCAATGTAGACGGCCTTTTGAATTATGTACATGTTATTAGATTGTTTTATTTGTTGAACATGGGAATACCTACCCTCAACAATTATGATCAATAGAGGATATATCATGATGTAATGTATTGTAATATTGATGCATGTGACCATTCCGCTTCGTTTCCAAGCTCATCACAGTGTAAAGCATCTCAATCAAATGTTCTTATTATTTGGATATCGTGCTTTAGGGGGGAATTGTTATAGGTAAATTTGGGCACCATTCCCAATGACTTGGTTAATTGGGAATCATCTCTAGGACCAATGATCAAGGGTCTATCATTCCCTATCATTTCAGTTGCTATATGCCCTAAGACAAGAAACAAGACAAATCAAACAATACTTTTATCAAGCAAAGGTTTCCATGGTTTGAATCTTATTGTATAGCATATGAGAGCTCACCAACGCAATATCTAAGGGGCCTAAGTGCATTGAATATGCAGGTAGCCCCATGCAAGGCTGCTCTGCAAAGCACTTCCCAACATTCATAAGTGTGTTGGTCACATTGGGAGCAAAATTCTCATTGTTCCGGAATATCCACTTGGCCAATGCCTTCTAGAAGAGTTCACATGTGTCAAGCTTCGAATCCAATTGTCCATTTGACATCTACATGGATGGAAACATGTCTTGCTTATTTTTGGAAAGTTATTGATTTCAAAACAACCTACAGTTCATCTATAAATTGACCACAAATATAAGTGCTTGGGAAGGAATAATTTGAGTGGAGAAATGCTGGAGAATTTTCAATTGAGAGTTTGGTTTGTGAAGCTGCTGCTGGAGATATTTATACTGTGATGAGGCTTGGGAATTTTGCTGGAAGGTCACTTCAAATCAGTCACTAGGTTGTAACCTCTCCTTCTATCATCAATAAAGAGTACTTCTTATTTTTCCCTACATGCATCTATATTGACTTTGATTTTCCATATTGTAAGATCATGGTTGATGAATGTAGTTTATGCTTTACTGATTTAGCTAAATAGCTTGAATAGATATCTATATCATTGCATCTTCTGCTATTTCAGTGTTATTTCTTGCAGGAAGCATTCAACTCACAAACCGCTTGAATTTGAAGCTACAACAGAAGCGACAGAAGGAGCCATTTGGAAGCGACTGAACAAGTAAGCCTCCAATCCTCTCTGTATATCTGTTATGAGTTAGGAGAAATAGTAGTATAGTCTTTCACCTATTTTTCTAGACTAGCATCGGTCTAGGGAAGCATAATTTATCTGTAGATTACAATTCTGGCCCAACATTCCCCTTCAGTGCAAGGGCATAACTGACTACCCGCGCCAAGGAAAAAATAAGGGTTTTTGAGCCTCTGCTTAGGGAATTTTCAACAAAAGGAATATTACTCTCATGTAAAGGGACACAATGATGGTCTTTGCAAGGCATGAAACTGCTTATTGATCACAAAAATGACACTCCAATGGGCGATATGGGGATCGCAAGGACAGTGAAAAAATTTTGTGTAACAGATTCCCCCTAAAGCATGAGGTCTGAGGGAGAGGGAGGGGAAAAATGCTTTATGAGAACGCGTTCGAACCAAACATCGTTGTTAGAAAAAACCTACAATTACGAATACAACTAATATCTCCGATACATGAACATGTGGTATGGGCACAGCCATCCATAATAGAGTGTATGAAAACTGAGATCCGAGGTATGGACGCAGCCATCCAGCAGTAAGGATCAACAAATAGACTCAGATATGGTCGCATCCTTCCAATCAAAAGAGTCATACAATAAGTCATGATAATCCACCAAAATCTGCAACTTGGATTTCATCAGAAAAAATCTAGGATCTTGCGCTCCATCTCGATCCAAAAAAGTACAAATTCAAGCATGTGAATATATGAGTTGAAGTTGAACATGCAAGAAAATCACCTGATTACTAGCCAATGATGAAAGTCGTTAACAGGCATGAGAGAAACCACCAATAATGAAAATGGCTCTCAAGGAACAACCAGTACAATCCACGGAATGTGAACAGTGATATGGCATCGAACATCCACAGAATCACTCGATCGAAGGCAAATGATGTGGACCTTACATTGAATGCGAAGAACCTACCATTGAGGCATGCAGGCTCCAAGGTACTAGAAGGGAGTCTCTTGATCAAATTCCTGTATAATGAGCTGAAGTCGACAGGAAGTGACTTGATCGAAGGTGAGCCATAATGTTTCCCACATCATCAATACGAGACAGAGGAATATGATGATGAAACAGGACCAACAGAGAATTAGAGGGAGGTTGAAAACTACAGAGGCAAAATTCTCTTGAACATATTAGCAACACAACACTGGATTTGGCAGTATTTGACATCAAAGGATCTGAGGTCTTGATGATGTGGCAAAGAAAATATGAGAGGTCAAAATAGATTACCCAAACCCATGGAGGTAAAAATGACAAAATGAGATGTCCCCAACTCGACAGGAATGCAGACAAGTGTCATGTTCAAGAGCAACATACTGCCAACATAACTAAAACTTGGTTCTATTTTCCCCCACCATTTTTGGCGAGTACCCAAATTAGTTTTTAAAACAAGCTTGAAGGGGATAGCATATGTTGTGCTGTAATTTTTTCCTTCGGAAAAATCCAACCTAGTACATTTTATGATCCCTAGGAAGGAGAAACTCGAGTAACGTCATGGTGAAGAAATCCGATGTCATCAGGGTTTAACGAGTTTGACAAAGGGAGAACTCAACATCTTTTCATGTTTAGAGAGTTTGAAAATAAGGAAGAAAATAAAATTCCATCATGGTTCTTTTCATAAATAGTCTCTTAGATCTGAAAAGGTAGAAAACAATATCTAAAAGAACCTCTTAGTCGCGATAGGCTGAGGTATTCCTTTTTCATAAATAATCTATCCCAACCAGAAAAAGGGGTAAACATATACTGGGTAGATATTGCTTCGAAACCATTTAACAAGTTTGAAATGACAAGAGTCTCGGTAATATTTTCAATTTTAGAGAGTCAGAAAAGAGCTGAAAGATGACTCCACCTGGAGGAACAAGTGGTATTAAGGGTAGCAACTAGTTCTGGTGATGGTGGAACTACTCAGAACAAATAAAGGTTAAGAATCTGGCTAACAAGACCACTCATTGCAGTTGTTCCTTGGGAATGGGTAAAATGATCAAGTGAAGGTGTATGATCAGCCAAGCAGATGGTGACGATGGAATGGGAAAACCAAGTCTCATCTGGAAAAAAAGGCTGATAAAATGGAAATTACGAGGGGTAAAATAAGAATGGTTTCATTTTTACACAAGCTTGAAATGGAAAAAAACTATGCTTGAAAATATTTGCATGCCCCCAACATGGTGACTCAATTCGAGGTACATGACCCCCAAGCTTTAGTCCATATGAAAGGCAGATGGAGTGAAGGTTCAAATTATGAGATCAAGAGAAAGACTCAACTGGGAACTCACGAGATCGTATCAAAGACTCAAATTGAACAAGAACAGGTTTCATTTTTTTAACGAGGTTGACACATTAAAGGAACTATCCTCATGACCTAATTCATTTTTTAACAAGGTTGACATAGAAGACGAACCATCCTCATGACACCTTGCTTCATTTTTTAAGGAGCTGGACATAAGAAAACGAACTCTACTCTGAAGATCTTGTTTCATTTTTTAAGGATCTTGACACAAGAAAACAAACTATTCTCTGAAGAGCTTGTTTCATTTTTTAAGGAGCTTGACATAAGAAAATGAACTACGCTCCGGCGACCTTTTACCATAACAAATAAGAGGTCATGGCTTCCAAGAGGTTCGCATCTGATGGGAGAACAACATCTGAGAAATCGGGACCCAAAGCCCCCAGCACACGATGCACAACGACACTATCACTAAATGCAGGCATGGGATGGGTAGCCACATAATTAACCTGTGGAAATGAAGATAAAACTGGTAGATAAAGACCCGGAAGGGAGGATGGTGGAATAGATGTCACGTCAAGGCCAAAGAATGAAATTTGATCAATGGTCACGATCCAACCTTTGTGTGGAAAACAGATTACAAGAAAGAGGGAAGAGACAAGGGCACTCATGGCATAATCATAGTTGCACCCCAAGAGTAGATTAAAATCCAAGGGGCCTGGAACAACCATCATGTCTATATATATAGTTTTCCCTCTCAAAGTAACAGGAAACTTCAAAAGGATCCCTAACGGTTGACTGGTTCTTCTGTTAAATGCCAACAAATTCCGTGTAACAGGCATAAGCAATGGAGAACCAAAATCTTGCCAAGTAGTGGAAGACGGAACACTAATAGTCTGCCTTCATCTATAATTGTGCTAGGTATAACCATATTGAAGGCTTGTACCATGATCTTAAAATGCACATAAGAAGGAAGGCGGTATCCCACAAATCAACTCCAATCGAAGGAAGCAACCAAACTTCTTGGAGGGGGTACCATTGAATTCAGATGGTCATCCCCTAGTGTTATGGGAGCAAGAGGAACATCCTCCTGGACCTACATCATGGGAGAAGGAGGAGAATATTCCTGAACTATAGGGATGGGAGAATCTTTCTCCAAGTTCGAGGAATCTGAAGAAACAAGAAGAACGTGAGGAGGATGACATCCACTCTCAATGGAAAAGACCTGATGAACCATAGGCGGGATCAGATCGATCGATTCCATGACCAATGGTTGGTCGGGAACGGATTCATGAATTTGAATTTCTGAGGGAGTGGGATCGACCGAGGATGACTCTTGACCGATCGTGGAATCAAATAGTGGAGGACTCAAAGAAATCTTTTGGTAACCAGCCGAAAGGTAGGGTACAGAAATAGTAGGGTTGTCCAACACTCTCTTGGCTTCATCCATGTATGGACAAAGGTGAATGGGATGATGCCCTTCACAAAACCTATAGGGAGTCGTAATCTTACCCTATTTCTTATGATTCTTGTCAAGGCTAGTCGAAGATGTACCACCAAGATGACTTCCAGAACCCAAAGGCAACGATCGATGACCGTTGGACCATGCTTCAAGTACCTTGGGAATACCAGGGCAGTCTTGAAGAAGGTGGTCGCCTTTGCACAATATGCAAGGGAATTTTACTTTCCGAGGAAGGTTGGATGGTTTATCAAGGTTTCTCAGGAGAAATATCAGCAAAGTTGGCCTCTCTCTTATCTGACTTCTTCTTCTTCTTCTTAGCCACTTGGTTACTAGAATCCAAACTTTCACTAGACAAAGGAGAAGAGGAGGATGAAGAAATAAGCGAATAAGGGGAGAGGTCCACCTTAGAATCAACATGATGTTGTTCAGGTGGAGGGGATGGTTGTATAGTGGGCGGAACACTCGAGACCACAGAGGTCGAGAATAACCAAACAGGCAGCCCAACAGTTAACCTAGGCAGGGATAATGTTTCCATATAAGGAGCACCAACATTCCCAAAAGTAGGAAAAGGACCAAGATTCCTTTCGGAGAGGATTCGTTGGTTGGTGAACTCTGGAAACGTTGCCATCGGAAACAACCTTAAAACAAAATTCTAAGGAAGATAACTTTAACCAGGAATATTTTGTGGACAGTTTATTTTTAAGACATTGAAACAAAACTCTATCGTTTCATATTTTAAGAGTCAAGAAATAGGAAAAAGGTGGCTCTATCACTTTCAGGTTGAAACGAGCATGAATGGAAAAGCGCTTGATGATATTTTCCTTTTTAAAATTTCATGAAAAGATCAAAATTACTACTCTGGAATGCTAAGCAAGACGGTATACCAGGTTTCCGTGAACTGCCATATACACCTTGGTGATCAAATGAAAAATAAATGACCAAGTGTATCACGGTTACAAGGCAACAGACTCAAATTTCTATGGATAAATGGATTGCAACCTAGAGGGGTCTCCCTTTATATACTCGATGGTACGGGGAGCACAAGTCCATACTAGTGTTGTCTAGAGCCAAATAGCGAATGACAGCTACTAGGTTTTAAGACGCTGGAACACGTCTATAGCCTAGACAACTAAAAAAAATTTGTTAGGTTTCAATGATTCCTTAGGTTAATTAAATGAATTTTAAATTTTATCTTGGATTATGTTTCAGTTTTAAGGCCTTATCGAATTTGGATCTCAAAATTCCTAAATGAAAGCTATATTCAAATGAACATCATTCTCGATTCAATGAATGCTAGTTACATGAGGGATAGAGATCTTTCAAACAAAATGAAAAAATGAAAGTATGAAAATAAATTCACTAATGAATCTAACACAATCAAACTAAAATGAAACTCTTTCCTAGACAATCAGATGCTAGCTATGCAAAAGAATATTTCACTTTTGGTGCAAAGAAAGAATGAAAAATATGTTTTTTTTTAGTTTTCAATGAAAATAAGTACATGATGCACTAATTATATGAAAAAATGAAAACAAACACTAGCTTAAGTGTTGTGTAGGAATCAAAATTGAATGACTCAATAAAATGCAAAACAAACACAAAAAAGCACTCAAACTAATGTCGCAATCTTCCAAACCAAGAGAAAGTTTTCAAAGCAATCCAAAACAAGAAATGTAATATATGCTTGGAGCAATAAGGAAAATAATCAATTGAGAAACAAAAATGACTCTACAACCAAAGAAATCACTCAAAATATCAAGAAAACAAAGTGTAATTGATTCATAATTGAGACTGGCAACAATCAAAACGACTTGATTCTCACACAGAAGGCTCAGTGTACTAAACCCTTAGAAACCCTAAGGCCTTAATTCACATTGATAAGAAGATGTACAGCGACTAAGGAAAGCAATTCGACAGCAATAAAAACAGTCCCAAAGCCATAATTACACATAAAAAATAACCTATAAGCAAGCACTATTGACCAAAAGACTCATTAAGGAGGTCAAACCAAATCCTATAGGGGTTGGCGCAGCTGTAAGGATGTAATCCGCACCATATAGGGGTTGGCGCGACTACAAAAAAGGAAACCTGTGCCAATTGGCATGATTTTTCAAAGGAAAAGCGTGCCAAGCTAGATAACTATGGGAAAAAGAGGAAAAACCAAAACCTAATGAGCAAAGGTCAATCTTGACACTCTGAAGTTGAACAGAGGATGTAAAATAAGCAAGAAAACCAGGAAAGGCAGATAAGAAAATCAATGATTGAAACTGACCAAACAAAATGAAACGACAAACTCGCACTGATGCCCAGTGGAGTAGCAAATTTTTTATGCAGGTAAATCCTCTCTGCGGACAGAGACGATCCCTCTAGCCCTAGAGTGGGTCTAGAAATAAAGAGGCATGCTAGAGTGTTGATTCCTAATTATTGAATGAAAGAAGACACGGTAGATCGACCTACCTGGAGTCCAACATTGTCGTAGTTGCTATAGTGGTGGTGGCCTCTCGCTCCTGTCTTGGAAAGTCACAATCCTTTCACAGTCACGCTAGGATACCTGCACATAGAACAAAAACAAGAACAACATACAACATAGTAATTTCACTCATAACTACTAGCCAGTCAAAGAGGGCCAAGCATATTGCATTAAGCATCTAAAATAATACAAAATGGGAAGCAAACAATAGTCACATGTATGTATTAATAGAAGGAAGAGTCACAACCAATGCTTTGACGTCGCAATCTCCTCTAGCGGGGTTCAGTCGGAGTGCGTCTCAGATGCACGTCGGAGAATTCAGATGGGATTAAGACATGGACTCAAGCTCTCTCAAAAGACATGGACTCAAGATCTCTCAACGTAATTCCTTCTTATTGTATCTCTCCAGTACTTCTCCAAGTTCAACTCTTCAGCTAGTCAACCATTCAACTATTCAGCTAGTTTGTACAAAGAGAGATGGCTTCTTTTTATAGAGGAAAAGGAGGAGGTTAGGATCCCTACAAAGGTGGGAGGGAGGCCTATCCTTTAGGGAGTTCCCATAATAGGTGGAAACCATAAACTAAAGGAGGGAGTCTGTGGTTTATCAGTTCAATCACTCCCAATGACTCATCCTCAAGGTGGTTGGAGTGGAATCTCCACCTCTATTTTTAAAAAACATTCCATAAACAGCTTGGCGCGGGTGGCAAACTGGGATAGAGCGCCAGTTGGCATGGGGCCCAGTGTTAATTTTCCCCTTCAGCACAAGGGCATAACTGACTACCCACGCCAAGGAAAAAACAAGGGTTTTTTAGCCTCTGTTCAGGGAATTTTCAACAGAAGGAATATTACTCTCATGTAAAGGGACACAATGATGGTCTTTGCAAGGCATGACACTACTTATTGATCACATAAATGACCCTCCAATGGGTGAGATGGGGATTGCAGAGACAATGACAAAATGTTGTGTAACACATAACCCATGGGAGGATGAGTATACAGATGTGAAATATATCCAATGATACCATCATTGACGTGAGATTCCCCTAGTGCATTGGCACCACTAGGTCTAGGAAGATCTATTAAAACAATATAAACATAACCAGACTGAGCTTAGATCAAGTCATTTTTTAACACAACTTGGAGAGATTCTTCCTCGGTCTGAGGAAAGTGAGACATGACATCTTTACCAATGGAAGGAAAAATCATTTTGAGAAACCAATCCATATAGACATGATCGTCGAATGTGGGATCTCGACACATGCTCCTCCTTCTATGCCATTCTTGTACATGGTCAGAAAGGTGGGTGGTATAAGTTTGACGAAATACAGTCAACAACTTGGTACTGGTATGATAGCAGAGAGGTAACTGGAAGTAGAACATAAATGCCTTAGCAAGAGTCACAAAAGTGAAATGAGACATAGAAGTCTGGTCGACATACCACTTCACAGCTTCTACAGTGAGTGTACGTTGGAACAATCGAAACTGGATGGAGTCATCGGTAATGGAATAAGATGAACACCACATGTGAAAGGAGAGGAATTGATTATTAGGTTCCTCTCTATTTTTTCCTTCAAACGTAGGGATGTTAGAAGGAAGCTTAGTTGGCATAGTAGGCCAGCCTAGATTGTGGAGTATAGGGTCATTGATTAACTAGATGAAATTGGGAAGGCTTAAACCTGGCATGAAAGGTAGAAAAGGAGTAGCCATAATGGTTTCAGTAGTGGCTCCAAAATTAGGGTTGAGGCCACCACCAGCTTGAGGAACCACACCTACATTGGCACCTAACATGACGACGATATGAGGTGGAGGGGAATCAGGTTCGGAAAGAGAGGAATAACTCGATGAACCAGAATCGGAGTCAGGATGGGGACTCAGCGGAGGAATAACTCAGACCCTACATGGTGGAGTAAGTCTTCCTAACAGGAACTGGGGGTGAAGGCCTTGGAGTCTCCAAGATAAACACCTTGGGGGAATAATGATGGAAAGGCAAAAATGACACGAAAAGGTTGAATAGTGATAAACAAAGGTTCAACGAGGCAGATAAATTAACTACGATGTTTATTTCTTGGCTTGGTGGTGTAAACCAAGTGCTCTTTGCTTTAGGTGTGCATGAGTGCAAGTCATGTGTTAATTTTAATTAATCTTAAACAATTGTATAAATAAAAATAAAAAAATGTTGAAGTATTGTAAATAAAACTAAAACGATAGTGAAATAAATAGCTATAGATGCATAAATTCAACCCAAAATAAGACTTCCCAAACAACTAGTCAAAGAGGGCGGGAAAATTTGACTCAAAACACACAAGACAAACAAAAGATTCAATTTCTAAAGGACATGGATCTAATGACTCAGATATGTTGGAAAAGGTGCAGAAAACAACAAGAAACTGAAGGGGAAAACTGCTACCAAATGGGATGTGAAAGGTTAAAACCCTAGGGGAAACAAGGGAACCTTAAGGGAAAGACCAAAAAAAATGCAAGAGGGGGTTTTGGATGGAATAATAACTAATCAAAAGGGACTTGAAAGAAGGATAGATCAGACCCTAAAAAATGGGTGAAAGCACTACAAATCTCAGACTACCTACTCAACTAAACCCCTCCTAGAAAGGTGGAAGTGTACTGAAACCTTAAGGGGATTGGTTCTACTTCAAGGAGAAAAACTAAGCATATGTATTCCTAAGAAGAACTAAGATAGAGGTCAGAGAACCCAAAACAATGCTTGTGGAAAACCCTGGCTATCACAGAAAAAAATCAGAGAAAAGTTGCACCTCGTAGGTACTGACCTCTACACCGTGGAAATCGTAGTTTCTAGTCCAACATATGCGAATTCAGGCAGAAATCATAGGTTCTAGGCTAAAAAGTGTGAGTCCAGTTTTGTGATACTTAGGCAGTAGGTTGTGGAAAAGTTGTCGTATTTGGCACTATTGATACCTGTTACTTGTGGAAAACACATGAAAACACATGAAAGTTATAATTTTTACTATTTTAGGGCATAAGTTAAAAAAAAAAACATCAAGAGACTAAAAACAGCTGAATAAAAACCCTAGTTACTGAAGTTTTTGGCCATGTAGGAATTTAAATAAACAACAGTGGAATCATCGATTGTTAGCGTAAATTCTTAATGCAAGTGTACGAAAATAACTCACTTTAGCTACGCGTGACAAACAAACCTAACAGCAAAGATGGTTGCTTAACTTCTTTAGATCTTTAATTGATAGTTAAAACAAATGCTGCAAAAAACCTAATCTATGGAGTAAAATCACTTAAATAGTGAAAAGAAATAAGGAATGCTCCATACATCCAACGGACAAGAAAAGATATAAATAATTTGGATATATTATAAAATATAGGATGGGTTCTTGGTTTTCCTCAACGCTCAATGGGATGGGTTCTAGGTTGTCCTTAGTGCTTCAGATCTAGATGTTTCTCTCTCTAAATGGTGTGGAAAACCCAAAATATGTTGAACTCTTTGGGAGCTAAAAAACTCAAAGAAGGTAGTAGCAACAATGAGAATGATCAAAGTGTGACAATGAAAGTGATCAAAGTGAATAATGAATGGAAAACCCTCCTATTTATGACAAAATATTGAGTTATCCTTGATAATGGCAAATAATAAAATATTATTAACCAAGATCTAGATCTAACCGCTTAGAATATATTATTATATTTTGTTGGAGGGAAAAGGTATTTAAATTGGCTAAAATACCCTTATTTAGAAATAATAAAAAAATAAATGATTTATTTTTCATTTCAAGAATGTGGTTAAGGAATAATTAACAAATAATGATTTGTTTAATTATTTCTAGGTGATTTAGTCAAATTTAACAAGGAATAATACCTAAATAATAATTTAATTAATTATTCCTAGAGAAAAATAAGAAAAATAATGATTTATCTAATTATTTCTCATAATTGGGTTAAATATGACCAGGAATATTATTTAAACAATGGTTTAATTAATTATTCCTAGAGGAAAATCAAATAAATAAGGGTTTATTTAATTATTCCTCATGGGGTTTCTTGTTTTAACTAGAAATAACTTTATAAAACATGGTTTATTAAATTATTTCTTATAGTGAAAGCAATTTTACTATGGTAAAATTGGTCTTACATGGTGTACTTCGATCCATCTAATTGTAAATGGTTAGATGACCAAAATTGGTGTAACCTTCATCTTCATCATTGAGCTATTTGGATTGGTCTACTAATGCACAAACCTAAAATGTCTAGAAAAGCCTTTATAGTAGTAATTTTATGATATTTTTTAGAAAATTATAATGAGATTAATTTTAGTTTATTCCACTTGTATTAGGTCATAAAAGCATTCAATTTAATAAAAAAAATCACCCCATTTCATTTTCATTTGATTTGGTTAGGAATTTGATAGGTTAACTAGCTCACTAGTTATTGAATTTCCAGTTTTTAGAGTAGTAATTTTATGTTATTTTGTAGCACATGCTAACAGGGGTATTTTGAAGTGATTCCAATTGGAACGGAGTCCTAAGAAATCCTACTTAATAAAATTGTGTCCCATCCGATTTACATTTTATTTACTTGGTCAATCGATGATTTATCTCCACTTGTAGCGAAACATGACCTCTTGTAGAAATTTTGTTTCGCCTGTAGCAACCACTTGTAGCACATGTACAATTGACCATATTTTCTCCAAATTCTTATTTTTTGTCCCTTAGGATCGATTCGTGACCCCTAGGCTCGAAATACATCATTGAGGAAGAATAAACACCACTTAGGACATGCCTTTTTACAAAGTATATTAGGCTTATTTATTTGAATTCATGCTCTTAGGGCTTCAATTACAGATTGTTGTTCTTGCCTAGGATTAATTTCTTTTTAAAGTTAAATTTCCATTTATTCAATTAGTGTAGGCTTTTATTTCATGGAATTCACTCCATTACATATGGTCATTCAATGAAGGACACATTGTATGCTTCACATATAGTTCTGACACCTCTTAAGTTTGTACGAACCACGAGTTGATCATTTAAGTTGGTAGCCTTGGGAGTTGCAACATTATTGTCGCAATACTGGGGCTCATGAAAAAATATGCACACTTTTTTACATTATCTCATCCTTTTAAATCTAGTACAGTCTCCACTGCATTTATGGAAACAATTCAAAATCTTTATGGAAACCCAAAGATTATAGTAAGTTACAAAGATCCCTTTTCACTGGAAATTTTTGGATGGTATTATTTTCTTGTCTTGGTACTCAATTATCTCATAGCTCATTTTATCATCCTCAATATGATGGGAGAACTGATATAGTGAAAAAAATTTGGAAGGATATCTTCGTTGCTTTGTATCTAATAAACAAGCAGAATGGGTTAAGTGGTTACCTATAGTTGAATGGTGGTATAACACTTCCTTCCATACTGCAACAAAAATGACCCCATTTATGGAACTTTATGGATACCATCCACCATCCATCACATCATCTTTAAGAGAAAAATATAAGGTTCAAGTAGTGGAATATCACATCAAGCATCAACAACAAGTTCTCCAACTCTTAAATGATAACATCACTATGTCGCAAAATTGAATGAAACAATAGATATATCAACATCGCAATGAAAGAAGTTTTGATGTATGCGACTGAGTATTTCTACGGTTATAACCATACAAACAAATGTCCCTCAAGCAAGCTAAAAAGGATAAGAAAGTATCACCCAATTACTACGATCCTTACAAGGTGTTGCAAACTATTGGTACTATGGAATGAAAATTGGAGTTACCTGTATCTTCTCGAGTACGCCAGGTTTTCCATGTTTCATGCTTAAATAAGGTTATCAGTGGCAAGCTTCCAATTCAAACGGTGTTTCCAGAACTTGATGAAGAAGGAAAAATCATATTTGATCCTGAAGTAGTCACCGAAACAAGAACTTGATGACTATGAAATCGATCAATTTCAAAGTATCTCATTAAGTGGACAAACTTATTTGCTAAAGTTTCCACATGGGAGGATGAGAATTTTATATAGAAGCATCCAGAACTACTAAAGCATTGAGGACAACACTTTTTGAAGGATAGAGGCATGCTAGGTCCCTATAATACTAGTTTATACCCCTTATTATTATTGTTAGTGTATCCCCCTTACTGTTATTATTGTTCCCATGTAGCTCCCATATTGTTATTGTGCCCCATAGAAACCCCATATTGTTATTGTTGTGCCCTTACATTATTATTCTTATGTAGGATCTAATTATATTGTGACCCCTTATACTCCCATATATAAAAAGGAAGTATTGTCATTTATATCATCCAATAATTTTTCATGTATGTAATGCAAAGGAGGTTTCCTGCTCTAAGTGGCTAATTTTTAAGTCATTGATCTATCTTTTCTATTTTGTAAGTTGGTTGCATAATGTTGGATCTAGTGAGAAATATGAAGCAAATGATTTATAGGAGTATGGGTATACCAGTGTCATTCAAAGTATTGGAATATGCAGGAAAGATACTCCAATATAATCATTGGTTGGAAGATTCTTGTGTTACAAAAGATTCAACACTAATATTAAATATGAGGATGCATGGAGGTTCCAGAAATAAAAATGGAGCCACTTCTTTCAAAGATGCACTTAATGGGAAGGTAGCCACACAAGAATATCCATCTCAAAATCTACCAAGAATGTACATTGTAAAGCAAGCAGACAAGGTTACAGAAATGGACATGAAAACCCTAGAGGTAAAATTTTATCACAGTGATCTAAAATACTCAACAATATGTTAAAAATGGCACCGAGAAAGATTCTAATTTAATTTTCCCTTGAATTAAATTAGAATAAATTGTAATTCCACATCACATGTAAACTTGTATGAGTTAACTAAGTTATTTTGAATTAATTGGTTCAATTAATTCGATTTGAGTGTCTAACTTGAGTCATGTAGAGTATTTCCTACTTTTTAGGAGTCCTGGTTGAGTTTATTTTGAAATTAATTTAGTTTATCTGAGTTAAAGTTAGTTTAACTAGTTCCAACTGTTGGAGGAACTAGTGGGAGGTCTAGTAGTGGGGTGCGTACTTCATGATGATTAACCAGTTAACTGATAAATCAACCATAAATAACTCATTCATGTGTGAACTAAGAGTTACCCTGTTGAGATTGGAGTTCAAGGGTAGTGTACTATCAATTGTATAATCATCCAAATTGTACAGGTGGTGCATGTAAATAGAGGAAGGCCTATTATGTATTACACAGTTCCAATTGGGTATTTCCCTAATTAATATGGGCTAACTACCCAAGGACACAACGCAAGGAAATAGGGAATTAGGCAAGCCAAAATTTGGTTAAGTATTGGCCTAGCATTGTCTAGTAAGAGTGAGACAGATAGAGATAGTGCAGAGGTTTATCGAGCATATGAAAAGCTTTGTAATCTTCTCATATTTTGGAACTAATGCAATATACATATAGTGGGCTTTTATTTGTGGTTTTTCCAGGAAATCATTGTGTAATGTGTTGATTGAATTCTTTGTGTTGTATGCTTTTTTATTTCACGATCATTTAAATTGGTTTCCAAAATTGGTAGAGTATATTCAAGTCTATTGTTTTAGTAAATTACAATTAGAAATTTGAATCTACAAGGAATTTATATACAATAGTTTGTCATTTTAATGGTTTTTGGAAAAAAATAGAAGATCTGTATGAGTGGCTACACTCCTCATGGACTACAAAATGCACCATATTTTTTTGTTCCAAAGGGTTTTTCATTGTACAATTTGAGAACAAGAAATGCATAGAAAACATTCTAAAATATGGCCCATGGTTTTGGGGTAGGGCAGGACTCTTTTTTACCCCATGGTTTCTGAGGTTTTATAAAAAATGCATGGTGGTAATGACGATGTCGATGTGGGTAAGGATTCCAAACCTTCCCCTCCATTTGTGGAACTCTCAGGTTCTATAGGATATCAGTAATATTATAGGAAATTTCAAAAACATAGACCTGGAAAGAACCTTAAAATTAATTTTTACTTTTGTCAAGATATGTGTAGATATCGACCTAAGAAAAGGTCTCCCTGAACGCATTATGTTAAAACATGAGAAATTTCAGTGGAAACATGTGAGAGACTATGAGAATATGACATTTTATTGTTGAACTTGTTTTCAAATAGGGCATCTTCAGAACTTTTGTCCTCAATCAAGGAAGGCACAAAAAAAGAAGATGAGAAAATCCACTAAACCAAGGGGATGGAAGTTCCCCAACAACTCCGAAGATGAGAATGAAGAGGATGAAGAAAATAATCCAAGCCCCGATCACAACCTCCTTCTCATAGTTACTAAAAATTTGAAAAAGGGGATAATTCCATATCAATGGCCATAACTCAGAAGGCTATAGAATCAAAATAAAACATGGTACTAGAGAAGCAGAAAATGGAGATGCCAATGGACAAAGGCTCAAGTGGCATTAAGATACCACATGTGTTTGAGATCTCGGGCTAAGATAAAAAGATCCTTCCACAAATAAACAACAATAAACTAGCAATCGTAACATCGACCAAAACCAAGAAGTATGGCAGAAGGTGTAGAAAAAGAAAGAAAAAAAAGGGAAAATAAGTGATTTATATCTCACTTGTTCATATATATTTCTGTAATACTATTTTGGTTTTTTATTTAGTGTATCAGTTTCATGGTTGATATGGGGAATACTGTCTAGCATCTGCAATGTAATTTTGTTGCTTGATTTTCAAGTTAAATAAACTTATGATTTTTCCTCGTAAAAATAATAAATAAAAAAATAATTTAAAGGTTTTTTGGGTACCATTATATATATATATATATATATAATGAGACACAAAAAAACCTTAAATTCCAACAATTTTCATCCATGTTGTTAAAGAGAAAATATCATAACTCAGAACTTAAAATTTTGACAATTTTCAACCGTGGAATTAAAAACCTTAAGTTTTCAACATATTTCAACCATGACATTATCAAAAAATTATATGACTAAAAAAACTTTAAAAATGAACAAATGAATGAAAGAGTCATTATTCCAAGAGAAATTTTTATTTTAAAGGTTAAAATTATTGCTCTTTTCAAATATTAGCCTCTGACAACTTGTCTCATTGTAATAAAAACATAAAAATAAACCATCCAAATGAAGTATCCCCTTTTAATGAGGCATTAATATTGCAACATTTGTTTAACTAATATCAAATGATAACAATAAACAATATCACGAAAATATCATTGTATAGTTTAAAAATTCAACATTAATTTCTAATATATTTTTTTACTTTTAATCAAAATATCAATACTTGTAGATTGAATAAAACATAAATTATCTCTATAAGTTATTGTTGCATTGTGTATATTCTAAACAAATGAATTCATCATAATTAAATTATATAATCCAAAAAACATAGAAATGAATCATAACTTCATGTAAGATTATATGGAAGTTAAAATATTTATTTCAAGTTACCATGCAAACATCATTTACATAAAATGCCTTAGAAAATTATTCAAAATCACTTATATGTTCTAACACACCATCGGAATCTACAACATCTTTAGATGAATGATTGGATGCATATGAAGATTGTTGAAGAATGTAACTAGGTTTGGTATTCATAAATTGTACTTGATTTAATACTTATTGTACTTGTAAAAAGAATAGAGAAAATAATTTTATAATATTATTAAATGACTTATTAAAGCCTGGGTTTCATTCTTGGGTCATATTTATTTTAGGTCAAATTCCCTATTGTGGACTTCTAGGTTTTATTTTGATTCTATAGGATTATTGCATATTTGAATTGATCCATATTGGGATTTTGAATCTTGCAAATAGGCCAATTATTGAGTAAAATATGATTGATGAAGCCTCCGCACCAATTCAGCATTAAGGTGATCAAGTCGGCCTCAAGCTCAGGAATTTGAGCTCATATCAAGCCTATATATACAGTGGAATCGAACTCACTTGGAACCATCTCACTGCAACACATAAATTTGATCTGGAATTTGCAACAAGAGAAATTTGTGAAGTGAAGGAGAAGGAATTTCTGGATTCGGTTTTGGGTACACTTGTAGAGTTGAAGAAAATCAAAATTTTGGCACCACTCTCTCTTAATTTCAAGAAATATTTTGGGATATCAAAGTTCTCAAAGTTTTACTACAATAGTTGTTGCATCAGGTGTTGCAAAGAGAACGGGAATTTTAATTTTATTTGATGAATGTTGTTGCTTAGAGAAGTTGTATTGTGCCTAAATCAATGTCTTCTAATCTAGATTGAAGTCTCTACCTGAGGATCAAAGTCTCAAGAAGCAAGGTCTAAGTTCCAGGTCAAAGAAACTACATCATAGTGCTTCTACTGCTGCCAGATTTGGGAAGGATCAAAAGGAAGGTTGACTTGGTGTCGAGGAAGTCCGGGTCAAGGTATATATTCTCAAGAATCACTATTGAAGGAATAATTACTGACTAAGTTTTCCCTCGGCTGTTTGCCTACATATAGTGTCCTTGATCTATATGTATTTTCTTCGATATTTTCTTGATGAACTAATAAGAATAATGATAATAAGGGCATAATATGAACTAAAGAGGATCACAAGTAAATAATCTAGAACAAGAGGATCTTTTTGCCTTTCTGGCTCTCTAACATGGTATTAGAGCTTTGGTGAAATAAGAAGGAAAAATACAGTCTCGAGGACTTAATCAAGGAAGTTATAAGAAGTTCACTAGAGGAAAGAAGTCTTCACTATTTTCAAGAAAGATGTCTAACAATATCAAGGGAGAGAAAAATATTTAAGGAGATACAAATTATAGGTCTTTGAAGAAAAGGATTGACATTATCCTTGAAAAGAACAATGTATGAGATTTAGTCAAATGAAATATGAAAATGCCTACAAAAGAATCAAGTGATGATGATAGGGTGAAGTACAAAGAATGTCTGGAATTATTAGCTATATATTTTATGGTTGAAGGCATAAAGGAAAATCTTGTTCCCTTCATATAAATATTGATCATGCTCAGGAAATGTATGATTCTTTGTCAAAACTATTCACCATTAAGAACATTGGAAATGTGGCAAGTCTGAGGAATGAACTAAGAACTACTAAGATGACAAAGGAGGATATTGTTTCCTCTTTCTTTGTGAGGATAACAAGGATAAGGTATTATATTCTTACCATTAATGAAATAGTACTAGATAAAGAACTAGTGATTACAACCATTCTGGGACTACCACCTTCTTAGGGTTCCTTTGCTTCAACTCTCAACGACTGGAAAGAAAAACCCACCTTTGAGGAGATATGGATGCAATCAAGAAGAATTAAGAATCTCCATGGTAACCAACAATGAAGAAGTTTCAAATTCTTATGTTTCTCATCATAAAGGAATATTCAAGAAGAAAGCACCAAAGAAGAAGGTCGATCTATCCAAAATTGAGTGTTATCATTGTCACAAGATGGGACACTATAGGAGTGATTGACCTGACAACCCTAGGAGAAAGCAAAGAGAAAGAGACCGTGCTAACATGGATGAAGAAACATCATACCCCAATAAAGAAAACTTCGAAGAATATTTGAGGGAGTTGCACTACTAAGCCCCATCTCTCTTATATTTCATTTGCATATTTTATGTAGTATAGGTTTAACATCTTCCTGGAAATATATTTCATTTTTTTATAAGTTTTAGGTTTTCCCTCAAGGTTGGGAGGGAGCCCACAATAAATCCTCAAGATAAGTATCCCATTCCCTCTATTTGTCTTCATATAATTATTTAATATTTTAATTATATTAAATACTAATCACTTGTCTATGTCTATTCCTTGTTTAGGAATCAATATGTTGGATGTTCAAGAATCATTGAGAAGGCTTCAAGGATCAAATAATAATTCCACAAAAGTCAAAAGTTTTGTCAAATAATTAAAGGTATGTATTAAATATAAAGTCTTGTTACTCTCTTTGAAATATCCATCTCTATGTTTCTAACTATTGTTATATCGAGCTCTACTGAATCCTAAAATGATTATTGTTTGGGATGATTCATCGCCTGATGAATCTACCCACCTTATACAAATCTTATTGCTTATATAAATAGAACCTTAAGGAGGTTCTCTAGAAAACCATAACCTAAGGTTATGTTGATAATGTGTGAAACCTTAAACCTATTTAGGGAAAGTTATGAAGAAGTTGCTATTTGATATTGTCAACTTTGGGATTTTGATATGATCACGGAAGCTATTAAGGTCCTATACATTATAGTGACCAATTTATTATTATCTGGTTATTTATTTTGGGAATATGTTGGTAAAGTTTAGCCTATGAATCACTATGTGTCATAGCCTAAATTTTTTCTTATCCAAGGAACCATTTAGTTCTTGAAGTCCTGTGGCCAAGACAAGTCTGAATATTTGGGAGATTTTTGGTATATAAATTATAGATCAAATAATTTTGTAGGTGATTTCATGGTAAAGTGCTCAAAAGAAAATTTCCAATGGTATATATGGTGCTTCAAACCAACTTTTGGATCAAAAGACAGAGCAAGTTGAAGTTTTCTCTTCCAAACCACAAAACAAAGAAAAATTCCTAAGTGTGAAATTATTTATTTGAATTATTAAAATTAATTCAAAAATAATTTAGCAATCCAATCTCTAAACCATTAGAACTACATTTATATTCATGTGTCAACCAATAAAGAGTTTTTTAGTCAAAATCAAAAGTCAAACAAGGTTGTGGCCACACCTCGCACTTGTTTTTCAATGAGATTTTTACAGGTCATGCACTTATGAAACTAATTTACAGGGGAAATGAATTTACAAGTACAGTTGAAATGAAATTTTGGATGGAAAGTATATAAATGAAATATTTCATACATTTATGAAATGATTTTTACAGATATGAGGCTAAGTTAAACAATACTTAGTAAAAGTAAAAGGAGATTTATAGGTGTGAAATGAGGGTGTGAAATGAGGCTATAGGTGAAAGTAAAATGAGGTTGAGTAAAAATGAAACCTTATATAGAAGAGGGATATGGTTTTTGATATTGTATAGAGGGGAGAAATGCACAGGATATGAATTTGGAAAAACAATACATGGTTTTTAAAATCCATGGGAAGGTAAAATAACTCATGGGTTTCAAAATCGATGGGAAAGAAAAACAGGACATGGTTTTAAAAACCATGGGAAGGGAAAACAACACATGTATTTCAAAATAAGATGGTTTATTAAATCATTCAAATAAATATGTTTAAATTTTAATTATGAAATTCATTTACATGTTTAATAGAAATATTTGGAAATATTATTCAAAAAAAATCATTTTTTCCCCAAATATTTTGTGACAATAATGAGGTATTCAAATATGAAGAAAGACAAAAAAAAATGATAGAAATAGAACTCAAAGGGACAAATATATAATATAGGTGGTAGAATTAGTGAGGTGGAAAGGGTAGCTAATAGATTTGGGAGGACAACTTCAACTTCTATAGGCTCCAAGGCAGAGGATCAACATTAGTTAACCAATTTTCAGATATGAAGGCTGAAGATTTCTAGTAGTTCCATATTTTAGTGGTTGATGTTATCTTTAATTTATTATTTAGATTTTTTTTCCATAAATTGTTAGAGATTATTTTTTAATCGGTTCCTTTTTGTAATTTGAATTTAGTTCAATAGGAAGTATATAAATATGTTGTAATAAGACTGAGTAAGGGTTGGAACTTGTATGAAGAAAGGGTCTGCATTTTGATGTAAAGTTATGCATTGTACTGAAGTGATCATTTCAATAATACAGAAATTTTGTTCCAATATTCTTGTGTCAAGAAATTGGTGATGTTTCCTCTCATGTAAAATTTTTATTTTCCTAGTTTTATGTATTTTTTTTATGTATCTATTGTTTAAAGAATATAAAGGGTCGAATTTGTTTAGATACCTTCTGCTCTGGCTTATAAACGACATTTACATTTTCACTTTGATGCTAAATATAGAATTCATCTCAGCATGCTCTATATTTAATTGATTTCTAGTCCTCTTCATCATATTCACCCCACAAATGCTCAAAATATCCAAAATATTGCCTACCTTACCCTGTTACTTCTAATTTGTTTTTTTTTATTTGATCATCCTAAGATTCATGAATCCATCACCCAATTGACTTTCCTTGAAGTTTCAACCAAATATTTGAAGACCAACCTCTGAACTCTATAACTAGCCTAATACCTTAAGATAAAAGCCTAAATCAAATATAGAGATCCCTCTTTGAAGCTAGAAGGGTTAGATCCCAGATTTACAAGTGGTTTTGTGGTTACCTCTGCAATTTCCTCCTAGCCTAGGAAAATTCCAGAGTGATAAAATTTTGGAGACCATACTAGGGAAATGAAAGGCTTCATCCTCCCCAAGAAAAAATATCAAGTTTCAGATATGATTTTTTATGGCGGATAGTGATTAGACAAAAGAATGTTGAAACATTCACCTTACGAATCTAAGCAGTTTCAAACTAATCTAAAGACTCCACTGGAAGCAGGATCTAGAAATCAAGATGAGTTTTCAATCGATATCATATTGTAGGATTTTCAAATCGAATGCCTTGCATATATTGGAAAAATTATTTACCAAAATTCAAAGATCGAGGAAAAGAGGATGTTGCACTTCATTTGATAAGATTTCATATGCATGTGAGTAAGCTAAAGGTTCATTTTAATGAAGAGTGCATGAGGAAGATGTTTATGATCACTTTAGAAGGAAAATTTCAGTCTTGGTATGAAGGATTGTCTCCCGTTATCATTTATTCCCTTAAAGACTTCTACACAATGTTCTGTAAGAAATATAGAGACAATTATTCTTCTATAATGTTGGTTGAAATATTTTGTGGAGATTTTGACAGTCTTCTGCAACATTTGGAAATTGATGTTGATGATGAGGATTTGATGGATGAAGAAATTATGGAAGCTTTGTATGAAAACCATTTTCATCATCAAGAAGAAAGGTTAGAAGATATTGGTCATGATATTCAAGAAAATTTTCAGCAGGTTGTAGATTCTTCTCTGGCTAAAGATGAAAGAAAATTGAAATTTAATGATGATAGTCACATTCTATCCCTTGAAATTGATGAAAATATGCAACAACCTTGCAAGATTTTATGTGATCATGATATGGATGAGGATTTTTATTCAATTTTTTCTTTAGACTTTTCATTTTCTGAATTTTCATTTGAAAAATAATCTTGTCAAGTTCATATTTTTGAAGTTTTATGTATGGAAAATTTATATAGTGAGCCTGCACAGGACAATCCTCAAATAAAGTCACACGAGGATAAGCATAATAGCCAAAAAATTCTACCAATCAACTATAAAATACAAGATAATTTTATCATTCAGTTCCAAGGAGATGCTAAAGAAGAGAAATTTGTTTTAGATCCTTCGGATGATGAACACTATATTTGTAATATTACATCCCTTGACAACACAAATCGTGAAACTTCAAAAAAGAACAAAGACATTTTTATTGAATCATATGAGAATTAATTTTCATATGTACAAATATATGTTTTCCTATTTGAAGTTTTTCATTAGCATCCAAAGCCTTGTCTTTGGAATGACATGGATACAGATTTTATTAAGCAAACTGATGTTTTTTCTCTCGATAATAACCATGAGTTTTCTAGTGAAAAGTTTGCAAGAATTGAACAACAAAGGGAAATTATCCTTGATTTTGAAAATCCTTTGGAAAACCTATTGGAATCTTCAACAAAACTAAATTTTGTGTTGGTTATGGATTATGAATATGGTTTTAGTGGGAATTTTGATTTGCCATTGTTTGAGTTTGTTTTTCTTCCTGGAGGAGTGGAATGCAAGCTTTAGTTAAGTAACCATTTTCTTGAATGGTTGCATTGGAAGTTTGTTATTACTTGACATTGTTGTCATTTCAATATATTAGAGTAAGTAGGTGTGATGAATATGCTCCATTCTTTGAGCATTTTTTTCAATTACAGTTTGCAATAGAGTTTTCAATTTTCAATATATAGTTCAAATTTCAATTTAAAGAATGAGTTTGATTAAGTTTGAGGATTAGAAAAGATTATAAATTGGTTTTAAGTTGCAGTGGTTTCATGGAAGATCATGTTTCAGGCTTGGGATCAACCCAATGGATCATGCTACTAGTATACGGTGTTCTTGGCACCTCACAGGGAGGATGCCATCCCCATTGGAGCCGATGTTAGGGTAATATAAATTATAGTGATCAATTGATGATTATATGGTTATTTATTTTGGTAATCTGCTGGTAAGTTTAGCCTATGAATAACTAAGTGTCATAGCCTAAAGATTTTCTTATCCAAGGAGACATTTAGTTCTTGAAGTATTGTGGCCAAGACAAGTCTGAATATTTGGGATATTTTTTGTATATAATATTTGTGTTAGATCATGTTTCAGGTGTTTTCATGGTAAATTTATTGGAATAATATTTCCAGCGGTATATTTGGTGCTTCAAATCAACTTCCAGATCAAAATACAGAGCAAGTTGAAGTTTTCTTCTCAAAACAACAAAACAAAGAAAAATGGTTAAGTGTGAAATTATTTATTTGAATTGTTAAATTAATTCAAAAATAATTTAACAATTGAATCTCAACTACATTTATTTTCATCAAAATCCATAGGAAAGAAAAATAGGACATGGTTTTTAAAACCCATGGGAAGGGAAAAAAACACATGGATTTCAAAACAAGATGGTTTATTAAATCATTCAAATAAATATGTTGAAATTTTAATTCTAAAATTCATTGACATGTTTAATCAAAATATTTGGAAATATTATTCAATATATATATATATATATATATTTCCCCAAATATTTTGTGACAATAATGACATATTCAAGGATGATGAAAGAAAAAAATGACTGAAATAGAACTCAAAGGGACAACTAATTGATACAGGTGGCATACTTAGTTAGGTTGGTAGGGCAAATAACAAGTTTTGGAGGAAAAATTCAACTTCTCCATATTCCAAGGCAGAATATCGACATTAGTTGACCAATTTATAGACATAAAGGCTGAAGATTTCCAACAGTTCCACATTTCCTACAGATTTCCAGTGATTGATGTTATCTTTAATTTATTATTCATATTTTTTCCATAAATTGTTAGAGATTATTTTGTAATCAGTTCCTTTTTGGAATCTGAATTTAGTTCAATATGAAGTCTATAAATATGTTGTAATAAGATTGAGTAAGGTTTGGAACTTGTATGAAGAAAGAGTCTGCATTTTGATGTAAATATGTGCATTGTATTGAAGTGATCATTTCATTAATACAGAAAGTATGTTCCAGGATTCCTATGTCAAGAAATTGGCGATGTTTCATCTCATGTGAAATTTTATTTTCCCAATTTTCCATATGTTTTTCTATCTCTATTATTTAAATAAGATAAATGAATGGATTAGTTTAAATACACTCTGCTCTCGCTTATAAAAAATATTCACATTTTCACTTTGAGGTTAAATATAGAATTCATCTCAGCATACCTATATTTAATTGATTTCTAAACCTCTTCATATTATTAGCTCGACAAATGCTCAAAATATCCAAAATATTTCCTACCTTGCCATGTTACTTCTAATCTGTTATTTTTGTATTTGATCATCCTAAGATTCATGACTCCATTTCCAAATGGACTTTCCTTGAAGTTTCAGCCAAATATTTCAAAAACCAACCTTTGAACTCTATAACTGGCCTAATACCTTAAGATAGAAACCTGAACCAAATAGAGATATCCATCTCTGAAGCTGGAAGGGTTAGATCCAAGCTTTAGAAGTAGTTTTGTGGTTACCTCTACAATTTCCTCCCAACCTAGGAAAATTAAAGAGTGATAACATAAGCTCTAGACTTGCTTGAGTTAAAATGATGTTGTTCAAAATCTGGAACCTCTAAAGTCTAATATAATAAGGGTTTACTTTGACAATGAAATGAAACCCTAGGTATATGTTCTCTTGATTGAATTCCTAGCCTAGTCTAGGACACACACACACACACACACACACACACACACACACACACACACACACACACATATATATATATATATATATATATATATATATATATATATATATATGTCTAATGTATTAATGTTTACTAACATATTATGTTCTTATAATGGTGATCTCCTGGATATGTGTGTTGACCTATTTTCTAATGGTCCTAAGAATCTAGGGTTTGGAAACAAACCTTAGTCAAAATTTGAAAAATATAGGATGATGATTGAAAAGTCTAGTGTTTATAAATAAATCCTTGTAATGATTAAATTCTCTAGTATGTATGTTCATTTGAATCTATATAATGTATGTTGATAATTTATAAATGGAAAATCAAGGGTTTATATCAAAACCTAGTAGAAGTTGCTCACGATATTTTTACTGAATTCTAGGATTTACATTAAACCCTAGTAGAATCTCTTCATGATATGTTTTATAATTTATTTGAAATATAGGGCATGCAAATAAATCTAGTGAAAGACAATGTTTAAGCTTTAATCAATCTTGATTGACTCTTTTGTATGAAATCTAGGAATTGTATGAATCCGTAGTGGATTTGTATGAATCTATCTAGGATTTGTATGAATCCTAACATGTGAATTCTAAAGGTTGTTAGATATATTGTAAATCTATATAAGTTAAATGGTTTACTAAGTATTGTATCAAGTTATATTATACCTTTGAAAGAAACATTGAAACCCTAGATAGAATGAAAAACATTATGAAGTAGTCTAGGTTTTATGATAAAAGTCCCCTGTAAAAATGTTCAAGAGTATATGTCTCATGTTTGGGTATCTAATATGTATAAAGTTGAAAGAAGATTCCATTATTTTGATATGGCTAACTTTATGCTTCTATAGTTTTGGTTGTTCATGTTGTTTAAAGTTATGCAGCTACATCATAAAGATGAGAATATGATAAGTATGATGAGAAGGATGGAATCCATGAAATATTCTCCAACACCTAAAAGAAGAAGTTGATCTCCCTATATTAAGAGGGAGCCTTGATAAAATAATAAATGGTTATGGTTCTCTACCTCATGTGTCATGCACTATACCATGACTAACAACCGCAAGTCTTAGTGAAGAACATGAGTAATAATCATAGTCATGATTGGAGAAATATTTGGTACTACTATAAGAAGGAAAGCAGGATCTAATTGAATAATATGTTTCTACATGAAAATTAGGAAAGGAAAGTGTATGATGAATATTCTCTCAAAGATTCAACTGATAGTCCTACCAAAATAGTTGAAGAGAAACATCGAAACCTCGTAGTTTTTCTTTGATTATATACTTGAATAAGTATTTTTGAATGGGTTGTGTTTGTACAAGTGAATATCTCGAAGGTTTTGATAGCATAATAGTTACCAATCAGTTTAATTGGGAGAGATTGGTTATTCTTGATCTGTCGGATCAAGGTTTGATGAGGATTTGTGAGTGAAGCATTACTTGGAAATACATTAGGTTGGCACTTTGTGTTGATGTTTGGTTGGGAGGGTGGCATCAGGTGGATGTGCACTAGTTCCCTGCGTTGATGTTTAGTAAGTAAGTTCGATGGTACCTATAGAGGCTGAAAGCTTTAGTTCATCTTAGTCCCACTTGGATATATTTCTTTGGTAGGGTCAGTCTTAGATTTTGATGCCTAAACTGTTGAGTGACTAATGGATAGAGTTACCTAGTCAGGAATATATTCCATGACATTTAAGTGTCTAATGATTCTTCATACTTAATATAGTTGAGAACTACTTTGTACTATTGAGTTATGAATACCTCTCTAGTTAAGAGGGAGTGTTGAAGAATGTAACTAGGTTTAGCCTTCATAAATTGTACTTGAGTCAATACTTTTTGTACTTGTTAAACGAATAAATAAAATATTTTTATATTATTATTAAATGACTTATTAAAGCATGGGTTTCATGCTTGGGTTATATTTATTTTAGGTCAAAGTCCCTATTGTAGACTTCTAGGTTTTATTCTGAGTCTATAGGATTGTTGCATATTTAAATTGATCCATATTGGGCTTTTGAATAATGCATATATGTCAAGTATTGAGTAAAATATGATTTATGAAGCCTCCACAACAAGTCAACCTTAAGGTGATCAAGTCGGCTACAAGCCCAGGAAATTGAGATCATCTCGAGCCTATATATATAGTTGAATCAAACTCACTTGGAACAATATCACTTCAACACATAAATTCCATATGGAAGTTGTAGCAAGAGAAATTTGTGAAGTGAAGGAGAAGGAATTTCTAGATTCAGTTTTGGGTACACTTATAGAGTTGAATAAAATTAAAAAAATTTCACCACTCTCTCGGCATTTTGAGTTATATTGGGGGATCTAAGTTCTCAAAGTTTTAGTGCAATGGTTGATGCATCAGGTGATGCCAAGGTGTTGTTGCCAAGAGAAGAGGAAGTCAAATTTTTTTTTGCTAAATGTTGATGCTTAGAGAAGTTGTATTGGGCCAAAATCAAATTTTTTGAAGCTATATCGAAGTATCTACCTCAAGATATAAGTATCAAGAAGGAAGTTTTAAGTTCCAAGTCAAATAAACTGCATCATGGTGCTTCTATTGTTGCTAGATTTAGAAAGGATCACAAGGAAGGTTGACTTGGTGTGGAGGAAGTCCAGGTCAAGGTCTATAGTCTCAAGAATCACTATTGAAGAAAGAATTATTGACTGGGTTTTCCCCAAGAGTGGGGTTTTTCCTTGGTTTCTAGCCTACATCTAAATTCATTGATCTATGTGCATTTGCTTTGATATTTTTTTGATGAAATAATAAGAAGAAATATAATAAGAACATAATAAGAACTAAAGAATATCACAAGTAAATAATCAAGAACAAGAGGATATTTCTGACTTTCTGATTCTCTAACAAAGATGAGCCATATTATTCTCTTTCATGAACTAGTGCTCCATTTGAGTCAACATGCATGCCCACCATTTTAAGTTTCAAAAGTATTCCAGATCTACGACTGGGTTCAAAAAACTCCCATATTAACATTATTTCTTCTGGTAGCAACCTTTTTATAATCTCTTTGGTCCTGAAGTGAAGAGTTCCACTCTTTGTTAAATTGAAGTCATAAACAAGTATGTCAACATTCTCCAATTTTAAGAGGTTTTTGTGGCGACAATTTATTTGTGCCCTTTATTTTACTCTTTCTGCCAATTTGTTTATCAACTACCATCTTTGTCTTGTACAAACCATTGAATGGGTGTGCGTTTATCACATACCAATGTACCTCAACAATTGTAACATGTTAATTTTATTTAATGAAATTTATAACCTTGGAAACCCATAACGGATAGCCATGTGGATCTCCATCTATTAACACTGCGATCATGCAACCCTCCTTAACATCATGTACAAAACCCATGTAAATGTATTCCATGGCTTCACGTTATGCATATGATCTTCTAGAACCAATATACATTTCTCTTTCCTCTACCTGTGAATAATTAATAATACCCTAAGATTGTTGTTATTCAACAATGTTTCTTTTCTCATGTTCATTTGAAACATTTTGTGGCCAAATAAAGAGTATTCAAAAGTATATCTTCATTTCTTGATCTTGAAATTATATCACTTTGATTATTAAAAAAAAACTCCCACCAAACAGAATCAACAACATCAAATCACTCATATGCATATCTAATAGAATTTTTAATTTCTTGCAAGCATTCAGAATCATTTATGTCTCTCTTATGCCTTCTTTTATTATGTATTTTAGCAACTGATTGTAATAAAAATATATTTGATGCAAATATTACATGATTAGGAATTAAATTCAAAATTTCCAAACCTGATAACGACCTCCATTCTACATTATTTGAATACTTCTTGCCCTATATAAGTGTTTTCCCATCAAATTGTTTGAAACAAAATTGATGTTAGAATTTAATGTCATTAAGTTTTTCAATGCATTTCTCCTCATCCGTGATCCCAGAATAAACCTTCACATGTCAATAGTTTCTTGCAACACATGAAAAATAGGCTCTGGAATGTCTGATTTCTTAATGCATTCAATTAATGATGGTAGGCTTCCAACATCAAACTCCTCAATGTTAATAAAAATTATCCAATCAATATGGTCATTAGTGTGCCCAAAAAGAAGGAAACCAACCTTTACCATTTGAAAAATTCTCAATTCAACAAGCATGTTTAGATATCCAAAAAACAATTTGATTTTTGTTTTCAAAACAAGTGTTGTCTAATTGGAGATATAAAACTTCAGGAATATTACCATACCAATGATAAAGCACATCATGAATTATGGTTATGGTCATATTTTCATCATTATGAATATTTGGAGTTGCGCAGTAAGCCCTTGGCGACATATTCCCATTAAAAACCATACAACCGACCAAGAGAAACTGAATACAAATTTTCTCCTATAAATTTTTTGGTGTGTGGAAAAATTGTGGTAGAAGTGTTTTATTATGGTCCATACCATCAATTATATAACCCAAATATTTATTTCGATTATCACAACACTTATTTAAATGCTTGTACAACTTTCCCTTTCACGTTTTTTTTTTATTGTGATTCTCTTGAAGTGCTTTTCCAATGAAATCTACACATAACATAAAAGAAACCTATTAATAAATAAATTTTCATAGTTGATAACTATACATTTTTAAAAAATAATGTTATGAATGCATACCTCTTTCTTCCCCTTGACATTTATCCCTTTTTTTATTTAAGAGAAGCACATGTACTGCAAACCCCCATCCTTGTCTTCTTAGGAATACAAACATTGTTGAATTCTTTCCTCCATATCTTCACAAAATATTGATATTTAATAAAATTACCATCTCCTTCAACACCTTCTACATATTATTTTTATAAGTTGTACATTTCTCATCTTGAGAAATTATCTGGAATATGTACTGTGTCTTTATTTGTCATACACTCTCCATTCTTTGAAATTATGTCTTGCATCTATGACATTGCAGTACTTGCTAATGGCCCAAACTCTCGTCTATGACATAGTTCTGAATAGAATGTGGGATATTTTTTCCAATTTTTATTGGATTCTTGATAAACAAAAATTACTAATTGAATGAAGCTTTTTGGAAGCCTTTCTACATAGAAATAAAGTCCAATTATGATAATCATAAGCTTCCAATGTATATTGCACGCACCCCACTAAATATGAATTTTGCATATTTTTATTCATTGACAAACATCTCTTCCTTTTCTCTGATGCAAACTTTAAATCCATACGTTTCGAGCAATACTTTTGACAACATTCACTTGAAATCTGATCACTAATAGAAATTATTCTCGTGAGATATTCTTCCTTACCCCTTGTATAATTAGAATATATTGGATTGATATGAAAATGTCCACTACTACTCCTAAATACAATATTTGTTGGTATTGTCTCCATCATTTCATCATCCTCTCTGTAAGAATGTTCATCATTATTAGGAGGAATATCATCCTCACTATGATCATTTTGAACATATTTAGGAAATTCATCACCATCATTTCTTGGAAAATATCCATTATCATCCTTCCTTGCAGGAACTTATTCACAACCATCATATTTGCTTTTTAAATATGGACTCAGCCAATATTCTTTACCATCTTCATCTGTGATTTTGAAATCCTTTCTTGGAGAAATCTCATCGTCACTTTTTTTCCCTTTAAAATCATTGTTGGGAGGAGATTATTCACCATCCTCATCTCTATTGAGGAATGTAACTAGTGTCAGTATTCATAATTTTGTTTGAGTCATGATGTAATCTATTTATCAAAAGAAAGAAAAAGAATTTTTATTATAAAATAAATTGACTTTTTAAAGCATGGGTTTCATGCTTGGGTCAATGGTTTATAGGTAAAAGCCTCCACAGTATGCTTCTAGGGTTTTTTTCAAGTGTCCTTATCTATTTCATAAAGTAATAGACCCTTCTTAGGAATTGTAAAGAAACATTTTTTTTATTTATGTAAATTAGGTCTTTTAGGCCTCCTCCACCAATTCAGCCTAATTGAGGGGTAGAAACTCATATATAAATGAAAAAATTGACCTCATTTGGAGCACTCACTCATCAAGTTTGATATGAAATATATTGGACAAGAGAAAGTGTGAAATTCAAGGGACAAGGAGGAAATGGCTAGTGAAGGAGAAGGAGGTCTTCATCAAGCACCGAAAGTCAAAATTATCTCTCTCTCTTACACATGTGAAGTTGTTGAGCTAATGGAAGGGTTGAAACTATAGTCTTGAATCTAGGCTAAAACTCTCAAGTTGGGGGTCAAAGTTTTGAAGCTACAGTTGAAATTATGCATTGAAGTTGCATGTGAGAAGACACTTGGTGACTTTCAGAGAGATCATCTATTGGAAGGAAGGGTTGACTTGGTGGAGGAGGAAATTATTTTGGTCTAAGGTCTTGGTATATCTCAAATTTAATTTGCTAGTGGAAGAGTTTTACTAATATTTCCCCTATAGAGGGATTTTGTCCCTGGCTGAGTGCCCATTTGGTGTCATTGATATTTGTATTTTTTTTTTATAAATGCTTAATGAAAAAAATATAAAATAAGAACATAATAAATTTAATAAATAACACAAATATATCACAAGTAATTATCAACATAAGAAAACATTTCTACCTTTCTGATTTTCTAACATGGTATCAGAGCTAAGGTGAAGAAGGAAGTAAAAGGTAGCTTGAATATCTATTGAAGAAAAAGGGAATCAAAGGAGGATCATTAAGGAAAAGGATTATATAAGGAGAGAAGCCTACTATCTATAAGAACTATTGTTAGTATGAAATCTTAACGCAAGTGTACAAAAATAGATCACTTTAGTTTCACATGACAAATAGCCCTAAAAATAAATGTGGCTATTTAAATTCTTAGATCTACAATATATGGTCGAAATAAATGAAAAATAAACCCAGATATACGCAAATAAAGCAGCCAAACAACAAGATGAAATAAGAGTTTCTCCAAAATATCCAATGGAAAAGACAAGAATTATAAAGATTTTTTTGTATTATGTAACACCTGGGAAGGGAACATAGAGATTCCCCCTCAATGGGATGGGTTTTTGGTTGTCCTCAAACACTTCAGCTTCAGAGTTTCTCTCTCAATGGTTGTAAAATACCCAAGACGTGTATAACTCAAAGGGAACTCAATAAGCAAAAGAAAATAAAAGTGAGACAATGATAAGACGATCAAAGTCTGACCAAGATAAAAGGATCAAAGGTAAGAAATGAATGGAAAACCCTTCTATTTATATCAAAATACTAAGTTATCCTTGATAATGGTGCATAATAAAATATTATTAACCAAAATCTAGATCTAACTATTTGGAATCTTTTATTATATTTTGTTGGAGGGAAAAGGAATTTAAATTGGTTAAATATCTTTATTTAGAAATAATAAAAGAATAATTTATTTATTTATAATTTCGAGGATGGGATCAAGGAATAATTAAACAAATTATGATTTATTTTATTATTCCTAAATGATCTAGTAAAATTTAACAAGGAATATTAATTAAATAATGATTTAATTAATTATTCTTAGAGAATAATAAGATAAATAATTATTTATCTAATTATTTCTCATTAATTGGGTTAAATATGACTAGGAATATAATTAAACGGAGGTTTAATTAATTATTCCTAGAGGAAAATCAAATAAATAAGGATTTATTTCATTATTCCTTATGGGATTTTCTATTTTGGACTAGAAATAACTTAATAAACTATGGTTTATTAAATTATTTCTTAGTGAAAGAAGTTTTACTATGGTAAAATTGGTCTTACCTAGTGTATTTCGATCCATCTAATTATACATGGTTAGATGACCAAAAATTGGTGTAACATATTTCCCCCCAACATTTGAGCGTCACGAGCTAATTGTATGACCGAAGTATGTAGTAAGAACACAATCACTAGACATCGAAGGGGAGTCATAGAGAGAGAGATACATAGGCAAAGCGAAGCATGAGAGGATAATAACCCTGAGGGGGTGAGACCAATAATAGTAAGTCTCCTTTTATGGTTGAGTACCTATATACAATGAGGCATGGGAGGCATACTAATGCCCACTGAGATAAAAAAGTACAAAGAATAATGGTTCATCGAGTAAAATGAAACTGAGCTATAAAATACATGATATGCTGGCGTAAACATGGGCTAGACGAAAACATACTAAATCCCACATACATACTGCACCTAGGACAACAACCAAGCTTGAATACAATAATATCTGAGTACATGAGATACAATAATAGCCAGAGAAGCCCCGATAAACAGGAAAGGACTTTGAAAATATAAATCAATCATCTAAGTGATACATGCATGTTAGAGGCACTTTAAGTGGCTGGGGCCGAACCCATAAAATCTTTGGAGTTGCATCTGATATTGTAGAAGAGAATGAGGTAATCCAGGCATGTGGGGGGCTACCTGAAGGGCCACCCCCTCATGAGGTCTGAAACATCTCACACACACCCGGGAATCATTGGATCAATCTGTTGGATCACCAAACTATTGAGTATACGAACCTCGATCATGCTGAAGTGGAGAAAATGAGAAAAAATAAAATCAAAGTACAATAAGGAGTCCCTTTTCTTGATCTAAGGCACCGAACAATGATGGAAGCTGGAACTAAGATACATCGCCCTCTAAACCTGTCTTTTGGAATGAAAGTGCTGATGTTGGTAGAGGGAGATCCCCCATAGGTGAGGCAATGAGGGTCCTCAACTAAGGCATGAGGGAATATGGTAGAGCGACTGATGGAATAACACCAGGGATAATGATGGAATGGGGGGATACTGAGAAGAAAATGAATGACTCCCTTATTAGAGCATAAAATCATGGATTACCTGATAGTGGGACTGGAGGCCAACAAGGGCTACATGAAATAGGGGCAAGGCATGAATGGATGGAATACTGTAATGAGAGGCAAAAGAGACTCGGGACAAACTCCATGAAGGCGATGATGACTCAACTCAGATGCTCTAAACAAGGGCAACTCGATGATGTTTCCACACAAAATAGGCCCAATGGGGACCATAAAAGCATGAGAAAAAGATGGTTACTCATGTCAAAAATTTACACAAGCATCAAAAATTATGAAGGCTAAGTGGTGCCCCAAGTACAAGTGGTGTAAGTACGGAAATTTGATTTTGAGAGGCAGTGAAGTGACCCTTCTTGGAAAAAAAGGTTCGAGATGGAGTATCAAATCACCAAAAATGAATGAATACCCATTTTAGATCTCAGTGAGAGATTTCCAACGGTGTTGACGATTTGTCAAATGGAGCTACAATTTGGTCACAATTGGCCAAAGAAAAAGTAAGGTGTTTTATTTTAATAGGGGAAGGTCCTAAATATTGTGACGATCATAGCGGACAAACCGACCAATTGAAACAGGATCTGTGACTTTCAGGAAAGTGGTCATACTTGTCTTCAAGGTGGCCTTAATGTTTCTTGGAAGAATGGTTCCTGGTGAAGAATCAAGGTAAGAAAGGAATACAGGAATGAACTACTAGAGAATGTCTAGAATTATCCCCACTCACCAAGTCAAACATGGGGACTAAGTGGTAAGTAAGGTATCACATAAAGTAGAATATTCGAAGATATGGTATCAAGTATCTATGATATATGTATCACCAGAGAGGCTGGTAGGACAAAATATCAAGGGAATGGGAGGATAATCAACCATACTTAGATTGATAGGGTCTAGGCCGAGACTTATGAAAATCAAGTGAGAAGGTGGCTAGGGGTACCATCATTCCCCCAGCATATGTGGTGGAGGGAAGTGATTTGGTATTCTAAGGAGGGAATGATTCCCATAGCTAAAGGTTAGTCAACAAAAATATCTAAGGGACTTGGTTGGTGATGTAATATGTAGGAATGATTAAGTGGATCATCCCTAGGGTGATTTGAAGTGATGTGAGACTCTAGAGGTTCTTCTAAATGGGGAAGAATAATGGTACTAGATTCGACACTAAAATATGCACTAGGAGGGTTGTGGAGAATTTCTTCTCCTGGACTCTCAAATATGGGTGCCCCATTACCCAAATTTTGGGTGTCAATGCAATGGCCAGAAGGTGTATGCGGTTTGAATGCAAGGGTTCAATGTAAGGGGGGATATATCCAATCGACTTCACTTTGGATGAAGGCTTTGGATTCCACAACGTATTGGTCATGGGAATGCTACAAAAGGAAGTACACACGATGGTGCATATCATCCCAAGGAAATTCAGGGGTGGTCGATGCTTCCATAATGTCTTCATCTAAATGGAATATGGGGGGACTAGAGGAAGGGAGACCACATGATGCAGTGGAGGTACCTGGTGCATCATCATGAGAGATATGGTTCACATACGCATTGCTATGGAGTGTAGAAAAATAGCTAGTAGATGAAACATCTACCGACGTTGAGCACGAGGTGATCATCGAAGGAGGTTCAGTCGAAACAGAAGGGAACTCCCTAGAGGTGTGTTCCACCAAGGATCTCATGGATGATGACATATAGTGGACAGTGGTCGTAGATTCCATCATATTGACATTGGGAGGAGGTATGAAAATTTCCTCTAGTTCTACCGAATCAGAACGCATAAGTAGAGGGGTACAAGATCCACTACGAGTGGCCACTATTTCGTGAACAGCTTAAAGGGTGTCGCGAAAGTCGTCCAGACAGGGACTAAGGTGAGAATAGTGGCCATAAAGATCACACAAATCACAAGCATTTTTCATGCACAATAATTGAGTTTCTTGGATGAATCTGGTAAGGTAACATGGACGTCCAGGATATCAGATTCAGGAAACGACTTGTTGACCACAAGTTTAAGACTAGGAAGTTTAGGATAGTTATGGGTGGCATGCCCAACAACATCACACAAAGTGCATGGAGGTGACTTAATTGGAGGCTTAGGAGGAGCAGGAGTTGTTTGGGTAGCCTTGTCCTTAGGTTCCTTCTTTCTGGCTTTGCCCCCCTGACCAGATGATTTCGTAACAGGAGTAGATTCCCTTTGAGGTGGCCGAGGCACTGAAGCAAAGGTATGGGTCATGGCGACCGGTTGGACTCAAGTAAAAGCAGTATAATTTTTGAGTTGACAAGGCATAGTTTCAGCTGGTGGATCAATGTACCATACTAGGATCCCCAAGGCCAAATTGGGAAGGCTCAACGTAGCCATAACAAGTACCAAAAATACTCGGAAGGGGGGAGCGAGAAACGATATTTGACTGGAGGGGTAATGGCCTATCAGAATGCCTCCCAACTGGTTAAGGTTAGGGGAACCATTCCTGGTTGAAAAGGAGTGGAAGAGACACTAGAAAAAGAGGAGGGTCCTTCAAAAGAAGGGCTTGTAGGCTCCATCGAGTGACCACTAGCAAGTTGCAAAGGCTTGTGCTACTGGGTGGTTGAACTAAACTGCTTATGGTTTGTCTGAGATGATTGCATCATGCAAAAATTCGACGAGATGGGATCTGTGACAAGAGGAGGGGGACCAGGGAATGCACCAAGTAAGGTGGAATATTTATAGACTCTGGGTAAAACACTGGTAAAAGGTGTGATTGATTTCTTATTGGCCACCGAAGAGATGATAGATTTAGGAGAGAGTTGAGAATTTGGTTCGTAATATGTCAATTGATCTATGGTGAAAATCTTCCCATTGTGAGGAAAGCACATCTTACGGTGAACTGCAAATGTGGTAGCAGAAATTGCATAGGTGTAGCTACGACCCAACAAGATGTTGTAATCAAAGGGAACATCAATGAATTCAATGTTAATGAAAACATTTTTTCCCACAAGAGTAATAGGACAATTGCGGAACATTCCAAGGGGTTGAGAAGAGTGGTCATCCCAAGCACGCAAAGTGATAGTGGATGGGACTAACTCAAGTGATCCTAGTTGCTTCCAAATAGAGGCGGACATCACATGGGTGGATGCCCCCTCATCAATGATACAACGTGAAACACGGGCATTCCGGATCTTGACAGGTATTTCGAAGGCGACGGATGAAGGTAAGGGGTGGGGGTGATCTAATTTTTCAACATTAAAGATGATCAAACGATCATATGAAGGATCCACAATGCCCATAGCAGATAATAGATATTTACGTTGTGAAGAGCATGACTGGAGGACTTCAAGCGTTGACATAGCAGCAGGAAATTTTGCTAAGTCATCTGTTATGTTGTAGTTATGGGAAACTTTGGAGGAAGTAGTTGTTTGACGTAATGGCCCTTTAGGGATCTTAGGAAGGACCTCTACATGTGGTTGAGGGATCTGTAAAGGGACATTTAGTGTCGAACTAGTCTTTATGGAAGAAGTGGTTTGAGGCTCGGTTGCAGAGGAAGTAGGTGGCTTGCCATATTGGCGCAACTGAGTTTGAAGGTTGACATTTGTGGTATTAAACATGTTAGAATTCATCATTAGAATATGGTAATCAGAGATACCAGAATGAGAGGTTTGAGAAGTGGCCTGACCTTGAGGGGGTTGGGCAGCCACATATCCTTGCTGAGGGAAGGGATCTGTAAAAACAATCAGTTGAACAAGTGCAATATTTGGAGGAGCCAAAACTAAGGCTTGTTGTCCTCTATATGTTTCTTGTGCTTCCCACAACTAACACATTTGGTTTAAAAGGGGATAGTTGTGAGTATAATGGCCATGCACACCACAAAAATAAAAAGGCTTATTCATACAAAGAGTCTGTTCCTTCTTGGGTTGAGTTCCCTATTGCTGGTTGTTAGTGTTTGGATGGTTTGGTCGACGCCCTTGATTACCTTGCGCTAGTTGATTTTGGTTGCCTTTCCTCTTTTTCTTAGAGTTTGGAGGATCGGTCACGCTCTACTGCGCATACACCTGGCTTGGAGGGGGAGGTGGCTGCTACGGCAGAGGTTGAGAAGGCATAGGAGGCTGGGGTGCTAATGTCGGAGGGGCTAGAGCACCAGGATGTTGATATGGATAGTAAGGAGGTTGAACAACATTGGGGTAAACAAGTTGAGCAACCGCATAACCCATGGGAGGATGAGTATACAGATGTGAAAGAGATCTGATGATACCGTCGGCAGTGTGAGATGTCCTTGGTGTGTTGGCACCACCAGGTCTAGGAATATCTGATAAGACAGTATAAACATAATAGAATGAGCATAGATGAGGTCATATTTCAAGGAAATTTGGAGAGCTTATTCCTCTTTCTGAGGAAATTGAGATGCGAAATATTTACTGATAGAGGGAAAAAGCATCCTGAGAAACCAATCCATATAGACACAGCCGTCGAATGTGGGAGCTTGACATAAGCTCCTCCTTCTACACCATTCTTGGACATGGTCAGAAAGGTGGGTCAGAAGTCTGATGGAATGCGGTCAATAATTCAGTATCGGTAGCATATTGGAGAGGTAACTAGAAGTAGGATAGGAACGCTTTCGCAAGGGTCGCAAAAGTGGAATGAGAGGTAGAGGCCTGGTCAACATACCACTTAGTAGCATCACCCGTGAGTGTACGCTAGAATAACCAAAGATGGATAGAGTATCAGTAATGGAGTTGGAAGAACACCACATGTGGAAGCAGAAGATGTGATTAGTAGGGTCCTCTCTAGTGTTTCCTTAGAAATTTTGGATGTTAGAAGGAAGCTTAGTTGGCACAGGCCAACTTGGATTATGGTGTACAAGGTCATTGATTAATTGGCTGAAATTGGTAAGGCTCAAACCTGCCATAAAAGGTAGCAAGGGAGTAGTCGGGATGGTTCCAGTATTGGTTCCACTACTAGCAACTCTAGGTTTAGGTCCGGGGCTACCACTAGTGTTAGGACCAGTACCTGCATTGGCACCTAACATGGTGGGAGAATGAGGTAGAGGGGAACCAGGTTTGGAATTAGAATGAGGGCCTGATGGACTAGAATTAGAGTCAATATAGGGACTCGATAGAGGAATGACTCGGAAATGACGAGGTGGAGTAAGTCTTCCTAAAAGAAACTGAGGCTGAATGCAAATGATTCTTTGGGATAAACACCTTGGGGGTGCAATGAATGCAAGACACAGATACCCAAATCAAATGGAAGAGAAATAAAAAAAGGCACAAAGGAGCAGATAAATTAATTACAATGTTTAAGTCTTGGCTTGGCGGTGTAAACCAAGCGCTCTTTGATTTAGGTGTGCATGTGTGTGATCGGTGTGTTAATTTTAACTAAGCCCAGATGGTTATGTATAAAGAAAAATAAAAAATGTTGTATAACTGTAAATAAAAAATAAAAGCGATAGTAAAATAAACAGCTAAAGATGCATAAATTCTAACCCAAAAAGAAGGGATCCCAAGAAACTGTTCATAAGGCAGGTGAAATTGACTCAAAACACACAAAAGGCCCAAAGATCTAAGGCCTAAGGGACAAGGATCTAATGACTCAAATCTACTGAAAATAGGTGCAGAAAACAACAAAAAACCAAAGGGAAAACTACTACAAAAAGGGAGGTGACATGTTAAAACCCTAATGGAAACAAGAGGGACCCTAAGGGAGAGGTCAAACAAGACTTAGGGAGCTTTAGATGATTTAATAACTGATCTACATGGATCTGAAAGAAATAGGGATCAGACCCTGAAAAATGGCTGAAAGTGCTGCAAAATCTCAGACTACCTACTCAGCTAAACCCTTCCTAGAAAGGTGGAAGTGTATTGAAGCCCTAAGTGTCTTGTTCCCTCTTCAAAAAGAAAAAATAAGCATATACAAGCCTTAGACGGGTGGAGACAAAGGTCAATTAACCTTGAACAGTACTTGCAGAAAACCCTGAAAATTTAAAAAAAAAAAAACCCAGCAAAAAACTACAACTCGCAGGTATTGACTTGCTGACTAGTGAACTCACAGTTTTTGGCTTGAAAGATGTTATTTGAGCCCTGAAATCATAGGTTTGGGGCTGAAAAGTGTGACTTGAACTTCCAAGAGTATCGACGACAGGTTGTAGAAAAATTTTGATGTCTGTGTTGCGGTTGATACCTATTACCTGCGGAAAACACCTAGAAACATGCGGAAGCTAGATTTTTTACTATTTTAGTGAATAAAAGGTAAAAAATAACATTAATAAGATAAACAATAAAGCCGAATAAAAAACCCTAGGTATTGAAGTAGATGGCCACATAGGAAAACCTGAATAAAGCCCTGTGGAGTCGCCAATTGTTAGTATGAAATCTTAACGTAAGTGTACGAAAACATATCACTTTATCTGCACATGAAAAAAAACCCTAACAACCAATATGGCTATTTAACTTCTTATATCAATAATAGACGATCGAAACAAATGAAAAATAAACCCAGATCTATGCAAATAAAGCAGCTAAACCACAAAATGAAATAAGAGTTTCTCCAAAATATCCAATGGACAAGACAAGAATTATAAATATTTCTTGTATTATGTAACACCTAACAATGGGATGGGTTCTTGGCTATCCTCAAACTCTTCAGCTTCATATTTTCTCTCTCAATGGTTGTAGAATACCCAAGACATGTGGAACTTAAAGGGAGCTCAATAAACAAAAGAAAATAAAAGTGAGACAGTGATAAGAGGATCAAAGTCTAACTAAGATAAAATGATCAAAGGTAAGAAATGAATGGAAAAACCTTATATTTATAACAAAATATTGATTTATCCTTGATAATGGTGCATAATAAAATATTATTAACCAAAATCTAGATCTAAATGTTTGGAATATTTTATTATATTTTGTTGGAGGGAAAATGAATTTAAATTGGTTAAATCTCTTTATTTAGAAATAATAAACAAATAACTATTTATTGATCATTTCGAGGATGGGATCAAGGAATAATTAAACAAATAATGATTTATTTTATTATTCCTAAATGATTTAGTCAAATTCAACAAGGAATATTAATTAAATAATGATTTAATTAATTATTCCTAGAGAATAATAAGATAAACAATGATTTATCTAATTATTTCTCATTAATTAGGTTAAATATGACTAGGAATATAATTAAACAGAGGTTTAGTTAATTATTCCTAGAGTAAAATCAAATAAATAAGGATTTATTTAATTATTCCTCATGGGGTTTTTTATTTTGGACAAGAAATAACTTAATAAACTATGGTTTATTAAATTATTTCTTAGTAAAAACAATTTTACTATGGTAAAATTGGTCTTACATAGTGTATTTTGATCCATCTAATTATACACGGTAAGATGACAAAAAATTGGTGTAACAACTATGTCAACTACAATGAAGGGAGAAAACAAGCTAGAAGGAGCCTCCAACTACAGGTCATGGAAAAATAGGATAGATCTTATCCTCACTAAGCACAAGGTTTTGGATCTTATTCAAGGAAAAGTCAAGAATCCTACAAATTATTCGGGAAAGGAGAATTTCAAAGAAACTGAAATATTGGCCATGAATTTGATAGTATATAGAGTAAAGGAAAACCTAATTCCATACATATTCAACATAGAATCTGCTCAAGAAATGCATGATTTATTTTCTATGTTATTTGCCATCAAGAAAATTGGTCATGTAGCTAGCCTCAATAATGAACTAAGGAAAATAAGGATGACAAGGGACGATACTATGTCATCATATTTGGTAATGATATCTATCATAAGAGATGAAATCCAAGCAATATATGAGGTTGTACCTGAAAAATAACTAGTAATTGTTTCTCTTCCAGGTCTACCAAAAACTTGAACTGATTTTGCATAAGGTATTAGCAGTTGGAAGGATACTCCAACCTTCGAACAAATGTGGAATGCATGTAGTCAAGAAGAAGCCTACATATCATTAGTAAATAACAAGAAGGATGATGAAGAAGATAACACCTCTAATGCCTATTCTACTCATCACAAGAATAAGGGAACATTCAAAAAGTTTAAAGGACCAAGAAATAAAGTTGACCCATCCAAGATTGAATGGTACAATTGTCACAATATGGGTAATTACAAAATTCATTGTCCAAAAGATTGATGGAATAAGAAGAGAGAAATAGAACATACGAATGTTGCTGTTGATGATCCACCTAAGAGAAACAAGGCTGGAGAATCTAAAATCAAAGACACATTATCCAAAACTATTAGGGAACACCATCCTTCGCATATCCTTCTATATTAAGTTTTTCATTGTTTGCCTTTATGTTTTATTTTCTAGTAGGTCTAATATGTCTTGTTAGAACATTTTTTGAATTATTTCGATAAGTTTTAGGTATCCCTCAGAAATATTGTATTAAGAGGGAGGCTTCAAAAATTTACCAAAATATAAGTATCTTGTTCCTTATTTCCTCTTTTATGTTTGGTTTCCCTCTCATGTCAAATTTGTTTGTATTATATGTTGATAACCTTTTCTTTGTATTTTCCTTGGTAGGAAATATTGCAGAATACACAAAGGTTATGAAGGAGACTTCAAAGGGTAGACTTGAAGCATGGAAGAAGTTATGTTGTAAAGGAATCCCTTCAATAATTGATGCCCTACAAGGTTTGTTAAAGAAAAACTCAAGGTATGTCTTAAACTACAATTTTTGGTACAAGGTTCTCTTCATAAAAAAGGTATGTTCATTCTCTTTTGAAAATTTCTTTACATTATTGACATTGTTATGTGTAGGATTTTGAATCTTGAAGATTCTTCTTAGGGTGATAAATTATTATATTGAATTTACCCTCATTATATTATGATTTGATCATTATTTAAGGTTCACTATAAAACCATAGCCTTTTGGTGCTTAGGGTGTGTTAACATTAATGTTGAAACCCTAGTCCTCTTAGGGTTGTTGATGAAATCTAGAACCTATAATGGAAACTCTATTATTTTTATGTTTATGTTTTTGATATTGTTTTAACAAAAATATGAGTCTTTTAGAAAATTTTTGTTACTGTCTAAGTTATAAACCGAAACCATAGATATTTAAGGTTTTGATAAGTTAGGTTCCGTTGTTAATGTATAGGTTATAAGTTCAAACCTTAGATTTTTAGGGTTTGGTTAATTAGGATTTATGAGAAAAACCCTTGTAATATCTAAAATGAGACCCTAGTAATGAAACCCTAGATATGTATATGTTGATGTTTTAGTTGTATCCAGGATATAGAACAAAAATTCTATTAGAGATTGATATTCTAGGGCATGATGATATTGTTTTAAATTATTGATATGATTTAACTTTGATGATAAAATCTAGGGTTTGAAACAAACCCTAGTAGAGTTTGACATGCAATTCCTAAAAATATTGTTGAAACCTTATATGTATAATTTTTATTTGATTGATCTTAGGTATCTATTATATTCTTTCCACGAATAGGTTTGCACATGGTTTTTGGGCATGATGGTTTGCACATGGTTTTGGGGCATGATGGTTTTCAACCCCTGGTATTTTGTAGATCCGGTCAAGGGAACTATGATTATGTTCTAATCCAAGGTCAATGGATTGGGGTATATGAATGCTTCATCATGTATATATATGTGTGTTGTAACACTAAAAGGAATATAATGAAAAATCAAGCTGGTAGTCCTGATTTGGGATCCGGGGGAAAAATATCTGTGTATATTTGTTTTATGTTTTATGCTCTCGCTATTGTTTTTTTTTTTTTTAAGAATTTTTTTGCAGATAATTTATGTACAGGGTTAAAACCTACAATTGAATTTTTGATATCTAATTTTTTGTGTCTCAAAGATGGAGTCTAGGGTTTATAACAAAACCCTAGCAAAAAGTCGAAGTCTACTTTGTAAAAAGATATGGACATTGTTGATTATGAACATAACTATGTTTAGGTATGTAATGTTTAAAGTTTTAATGCTTTGATGCTTCTATTTTAATGACATGCCTTTGATATATTTAACTTCATTATTCTATATATGTATTTTTGTTGTACTTGCTACTAAATTTTTTGTAGGTACATAATCTTCAAAATGTTGAAGATATTCGTAATTGAAGATGATAATAAAGATGAAGGAAATTGTAAGAATGATGTTGATCAAGGTAAACTTGATACCATGAGAAATAATAATGTTCCCAAACAATTGAAACCTTGAGAAATTGAAGAAGTAAGTTGTTGATATCCCTAAGTTGAGAGGGAGCTTGGATAGAAGAAAGGACACATCTCCCCATTTAAAAGGGAGAGAATGTTATGATAGTTATAATAAAAACCTTGAGGAAAGAATGAATGAAAGCACTACAAATAGATGCTAATGATTTATGACATTACAAACAAAGACTGGAGAAGAACTGAGGTTGTCTTTGATATTTCTGAAGAAGTGAAGGAAGAAATATTCTGATGTATTTGGATAACTTGAAGATATAAGCAGCATCTGAATCATTGAGGACCCCAAAGGTTTGTGTTTACTTATATATATATATATATATATATGAAGGTTTATTACAGATTCAGGTTGTGATTATGCAATATATCTCCATGAAAGTTTGAATGTTTGAAGCATGATGGAGCTTCGACCTTGGATACACACCTAGATCCATGGATTGGTGATAGGGCTTAAAAGACTAATGGTACCTAGCGTGGAAAAATATTTAGTTCACCTTAGTCCCACCTAATTAGAGTACCATGGTTAGGTATCTAATTTATAACATTGTGTGTGTTGTGACTCTTCATAGAGAAAATTATTTTGATATCTTCCATGTACCTTTATATATATGTAATTATGAATACCTCCCTAGTTAAGATAGAGTGTTGAAGAATATAACTAGTGTCGATCTTCATAATTGTTTTTGAGTCACGATGTAATGTATTTTTCAAAATAAAGGAAAAGGTATTTTTTTATAAAATTAATCGACCTATTAAAGCATGGGTTTCATGCTTGGGTCAATGGTTTATAGGTCAAAGCCTCCATTGTAGGCTTCTAGGGTTTATCTCAAGTGTCCTTGTCTATGTCATAATGTAATATACCTTTCTTTTTCATTGTCGAGAAACAAATTTGTTTTAATGTAAATTAAGTCTTTTAGGCCCCCTCCACCAATCCAGCCTCAAACTGGACAATTCAACCTAATTGAGGGGAATACTATATAAAGGTAGTAGCTCAACCTAATTTGGAGAACTCCCACATAAAGTTCAATCTACAATTTATGGGGCAAGAAAAAGTGTGAAATTCAAGGTACAAGGAGGAAAGGGCTAGCGAAGGAGAAGGAGTTATTTATCAAGCACCAAAAGTCGAAATTATCTCTCTCTCTCTCTCTCTCTCTCACACACACACACACACACACACATGTGTGTGTGTGTGAATATTTTGTGTCATTGTAAGGGCCAAAAATACAGTCTTGAAGCTAGGCTGAAATTTTAAAGTTGGGGGTCGAAGTTTTGAAGCTCAAGTCGAAATTTTGGGTTGAAGATGCATGTGAGAAGCTGAAACTTGGTGAATTTGGGATATATAATATATTTTAAGGAAGGGATAAATTGTTGTAGGAAGAAGGTATTTTTGTCTAAGGTCTTGGTCTATCTCAACTTGAATTTTCTAGTGGAAGAGTTTGACTGGGTTTTCCCCTATAGAGGGGTTTTAGCCCTAGTTGAGTACCTACATTTGGTGTCATTGATATTCGTATTTTGTTTTTATGATGTCTTGATGAAACAAAGATAAAACAAGAACATAAGAAAGTTAATAAAGAACACAAATATATCATAAGTAATTTTCAACATAAGAAAATATTTCTACCTTTCTGATTTTCTAACAATCTCTTCTTTTTAAATCCCCGCTTAGAGGAAATTAATCATCACCATGAGTGCCTTGCCTTTGAAATATTGACTCAGAGAAAATGAATTATTCACATATTTTCCTCTAAGATTATCATTTGGAAGAAATTCTTCATCCTCCCCTTCACCAGTGATGCTCCCAGAATCCTTAGCATTAGGACTAAGTGGAATATTTGACTCTTTATTCATAGAAAAACTATCATTTGTAGAAAATTATTTATGCTCCCCTTCGTGAGTGGTGATTTCATAATCCTTAGGATAAGGAGCAAATGGAAAATTTGACTCTATATTTATTGGAAATTCTCCATCCTCCCCTTCACCATTGGTACTCTCACAATACTTAGGAATAGGACTAAGTGGAAAATTTGACTCTCTATTTATTGGAAATTCTTCATCCTACCCTTCTTTAGTGATGCTCCCATAGGGCCTCAGGATTAGGAATAAGTGTAAAATTTGACTCTCTATTTACTGGAAATTCTTCATCTTTCCCTTCGTTAGTGCTACTCTCATAGTCCTTAGGATTAGGACAAAGTGGAAAATTTGACTCTTTATTTACTGGTAATTATTCTTCTTTCCCTTTACCAGTGCTGCTCTCATATTCCTTAGGATTAGGACTAAGTGGAAAATCATACTTTATGTTTACTATAAATTCTTCATCCTTCCCTTTGTCATTTTTTCTCTCATATTATTTAGGACTAGGACTAAGTGGAAAATTTGACTCTTTATTTACAATAAATTATCCATCCTACCCTTCGTCAGTGTTGCTCTCATAGTCCTTAGGATTAGGAATAAGTGGAAAATTTCACTCTCTATTCATAATGAAAGAATTCATGTTATATTCATCAATATGAATAGAGTTGTTACATGAGGAAGATGTTGATGCTCTAGAAAGAGAAAATTCACTATCAAAAGAATACATGGCTTCCAAACATAAGATTTTGAATGATACAAATGCACTCTCTCCCAATGACAATTTATAGCATAGAGAATGAAAATTTCCCTCCAAAGTTTTCCCCGATGAAAATTTTCCCTCCAAAAATTTTGTTTGAAATATTTCCCTCCAAAATTTCCTTCTAAAATTTATTTGAAAACATTCTACTAAAATTTTGTCTAGAAAATTTTGACCCTACTTTATAATCAAAATTTCCTTTAATATATTACTTTGAAATTAAAAAAAATCTTTTACTTCAATTATTTAACATTAACTAGGTAATTAAGTTAATTTTTATAATTTATAATTTATTTTTCTATCCCACATTTAACAAAAGTTAGTGTAATTCTATAAAATTTAACTATATATTAATTTTTCTTAATTTTAATTTTAATCCCACATTCAAGAAGCAATAATGTGATCCCATAATCTTCACTATATAATAACTTTCATTTTTACTATTCCTTACATCACATAAGTCTTCTAGTTGTTTTGTTAAAAAGCATGGAGCAATTTTGCACAGGAGATACATTGTCATTGACAAAACATTCAACAAGAGATTTTCGCATTTCAAAGGTTGGTTTCCCTTCTATTTTGACCATTTAAAGAGGAATTTGGGGTAAATGGGTTGTTTTATTGTTTTTATGCTGAAAAAATAAAAAATAAAGTAAAATAAAATAAAGAAATTATTTTTCTTCTTTTTTTTGAAGATTTTTTTATTGGAAAATTTCAAGGGGAAAACCACATAAAAAATAAAATTATTTATATTTTTATAGGGAAAAATATGAAAAATTGTTGGGAATTAGGTAAGGCTAGGTTTAATTCAAATTATCTTCTTGATAATTACTTGTGAGCTTACTTCTTTTACTTATGTGTTATCTTCTTAGCTTTTTATGTCTTCTAACAAGTTAATTATCAAAACACAAGAGACACAAATTTAGGCTCTTTGAGCCAGGGCCAAAACCTCTCCCTCTTGGAGAGGAAAACCCATAAGAAATTTTTCTGATAGACTTTCATTTGACTAGCATCATGACCCTTGTATGCATCCAATACCTTGTCTCTGCTTATTCCTTGACTCCTTGAACAGATCCTTTGTTTCTGCACCATCCTGCATTGTTCTGAACCAGCCTTAGAGAGCTCGGTCTCTAGTCCTCGGTTTCTCCTTTTCTTTAGATCCTTATTGGCTTCTTCTTATATAGATTTATATTGTAGTACATACTTCTATACCTTGGATCCTTCCTTCTACGCATGTTTTCTTATTGCATTACAATCTTGAACTTTAGGCCTCCAAAAATATTCTTATATTTCTTTCCAAGAGACTCCTTTCTATGACGTCTTTCTACACCCTTATACATAACGCAAATGGCACTGGATAACATTCCTCATGAACATCCCTCAGATTTCTGATATTGCGTGGATACAGAAGAACTTATGCAATTACAGTGAGCTTATTACACACCTTCTTCAATTAATATCTTTGTTGAATAACCTTGTACCTTTGCATCTGTAATTCGCACTTATGTTCTCCCTTTCTTGCACTACATATCAGTCTTGAAACTTTCACTAAATCATAGAATTATTGACCGAAATTCTATGTCAAACTGAAATCTACATACTCCCATAAACGATTATTCCTAACTATAAATTAGCTAACTTTTAGATAGGTTATGAAGTCAACTTGATCAAGGTTTTATGAGCCAACTTGTCTATTGTTAATAGGTTGTCTTAAGGAGATATTCCAACGTTGATCTTGAGCACCATATTAATTCATGTCTTCAAGATTAATATGATAAGATCTTGAGGCATACATGACTGATATTACATGAGTGAAACTTCATATACATGGCTCTAATTAACACATTTATGGCAAGATGACAAATCCCTAAAAGACATCAAGAATAAGTATTTTGACCTATAATAAAATTCCTTGCTCATGAAACCCATGAAGAAATATTAACAAAAATACATTTTATTATCTTTGTCTTGTTCATTACATAAATACATAATTACATAGTCAATATGAAGATTGAACCTAGTTACACTTTCCAATGCTTGCTCTTAACTAGGGAGGTATTCATACTGGTACATGGCCACTTTCAATCTAAAGAATCTCATAAGAAGAATTGGATTGGTAATCACATATGTATAGCATCATAACAACTAGAATTGTCCTAGTGCATGGCCTTGACTAAAAACCCCATATCTTAACAAGATAATGGGCTACAATGCTGGAAAGACACGTGACTTATAGACACCATAGTCATTGTATCTCCAAGGTACATACTCCACCCAGGTGTTCCCAGAGTATGAATTTCTTGGACTATTCTTCTCTTGGGTAGCCAACCCTCAAATAATATTGGTCCCCGAATAATCTTACCTTGAATGCCCTATCTCATTCTCAAATAGTATCATATGCCAGAGATTATCCAATCCTCCATTATGTCTTCTAGGTGAAGACCATAATTATATGTCTATCCATTCTCTCCTCCTGGCCTTCGCTAATACTTACGAATGTTAGTCTTGGTCTAGTGCTTGACACACAAATTTAAAGAATCATATTTGTCACTTCCTTTTGATTCAGGAAGGACATACTTTAAGTTTCTTCATAGTAAGAAACTTACCACCATGTTGCCTCTTAACCATGGACCTGCAACAACAATGGTGAGACACCCAGATTTCTCATGAAGAATTCCTCCCTCGATGTCATGGATTTTGATACTGAGGGATCTTCAACATTGGCTTCATAGGGCATAGATAATCCATCACTTTCATCCATGAGCCATGTCATCCACCAGAAAGTGATTCATCAGTATTTCTCATTTGGTCCATCTTTATGTCTTTCTACTTTTCTTTGAACCATATCCCAAGGATCTTACATCCTTCCACATGATTGGTAGCCATGTATAAACTTATCTAGATAAACATATACATAAGAACCTTTTATCACTGGAAATGTTAATGGTGTAATCGCCATTGTATTATTGTTTTCAAATTTTTATTGTGTCCTAGTCCATGTCCAAAGTTTCAGTCATTTCCAATAAAAGTTAAAAAGTCCCAACATCAAGGTGGTTTTAAGTGAATAGGTGTCATAGTGTTTTAGAGTCCTAAAATAAGTTAAAATATATGTTTTGGCTTATGTTAGTGTTGAAGGTCAATGGATGTTTGGGTAATAAAATTGCAGTCATCTGGCCTGGAATAATAGCTACTTTTGTTGCAAATTTATTGTCAAAACAGTAAAGGGCAGCTATTTTTCAAAAATGGAAGTCATATATTCCACATAGTGAAAAGCACAACTATTTCACTGAGATTTTGGTTATCCTAGTAAAAAGGCTACAGGTAAACATGTAATCAGTTTCCGAAGTAGGAAAATTAAGGCTTCACGATAACCAAATTTCTTTAAAAATAAAGCGCAGCATGAAAAAAACAGATTGACCAACAGAGCGGGAGATCCAAAGAAGAGTAGCAGAGAATGTTTAAAGGGAGATAGTCAGGAATTAAACTAAGGAATGAAGAGACAGAGAAGAATCGAGTGTAGAACGAGCGGATGGCCAAGATCCAATCGCAGATCCAAAGGGGAGCAGACCAACGACTGAGATTAAAGCGTAGTTCGCACATCGTAATTTTTTAAGTTTATTGTTAAGTCAAATTGCATGGTATGTTAAGTGATTTTCGAAGTGATGAGGCTAAAGAACAAGCACGGAAGACTGTCAAATCTGGGCACAGATCACCGGTGGAGATGAAAGCATAGATGGAGCGATTTCGCAAATCGTAGTTTTTAAGTTTTATCGTTAAGTCAAATCGCATGGTATGTTAAGTGATTTGTTATGCGATGAGGCTAAGGGGCAAGCAAGGAAGAACGTCATATCTAGGTGCAGATCAATGGTGGAGATTAAAGAGTAGATGGAGTGATTTTTCAAATCACAGTTTTTAAATTTATCGTTAAGGCTTCGTATGGTATTTAAGCGATTTTCGATTCGATGAGGAGAGGGACACGTGTCAGTGTAGAGCACCAGCATGATTTTTCAAATCACAAAGTTTATGGTTTAGTTTTTATTAGTGTAAAAGTTAAATTTGTGGGAAGTCGATTTGCGATTTCTTTCTATTGGCCAACTGGTTGTGGGGCCGAAGAACCAAAATTCTGCGTGAATGCATATTGTTTGGGAAAAATTGTGGTTTTGTTTAAAGTTCCGATAAATTCTGTTGATTGCATGCATGTGTATGTTTATAAAAATCTTTATGCATGATTTACGATCGGTCCCATTTCTCTACCACATCACCTCCACTCCCATTGCACAACGCACTTTTCCATATTTAACATATAACTCCCACATTTCACAATAAAAGTTCTAATGTGTGACCTGAAATCGGTCCCACTTCTTCACCACGTCACCACCCCCCCCCCCCTCCCCCCCCTCACTTATCATTTATTCTTCTCCATATCTCCTCTATTAATTAAACCTGTTTCAAAGGATTTTCGTTGTAATTTCTCAAAAAATGAAACTCCATCATTCTATCCAAATGTTTCAAGTTTTCCACCATTACAAAGGGTTTTCAACCGAAAAATATAAAGGAACAATGGAACATTGGCATAATTTCTCTCAAATAGTTTTCTACCACTACTCTCAGTACTAGCACATTTTTACCAGACACCTGGCATCATTCAAGGAACAACCGCACACCATTTTCACTCTTGTTTTCACTTTTCATGGAGTTGGTTATACTAGAATGGAAGAGGAGTCTTCCCATAAAACTGCCACATCATACAAACCACTTAAAATTGTTAGCCTCAATGTTGTTATTGTTTTTAATGTAGCACTTTGTAATTAATATCAAGGGATAAGCCTCACCTCTTGCACGAGGTTTTAATGACTGTTGAAATAGATTTATATTTTTTCTATGGAAGAGGACAGTATCATATTTTGTATATAAATTCCAAACTGATATGAAGTCAGCGTTGGTTAGCGGTTATTGAATTTTGACTTATATGAACTGTAATTTTTTTTGTGAATGAAATGGAATAATACTACTAAGGACTTATTACCAATTTGTTGTGTGTATTGTCTACTTTATTTTTGTTTCCATATATCCTTTCTTCTAGTTCCAGTTTGTAAATCATCATATTGTTATGTGTTTTTATTAGTCTCTTAAGCATGTTATGTGTTTAATCAGTTTTTGTTAATCTCACATAGTGAGCATTCTTGAAAAAATATATGTTATAATAGTGGAACAACATCACTCATGATAGTTAATCTTCATAATATTTCAGTAAGAATATTTTCAGACTACAAATAGCTTTCTCTCAACGGAATATTTCCAAACTGCTACTTTTGCAAATTTCTACTAAATCAGTAGATTTCTATTTTACAGACCTACTGATTCTTCTCTCATCTTACAGTTTCCTCTCCTCATAGACTACAAACTTGCACCTTGCTACCACTTCAAGTTACAATACCCTCATTAGTAGAACTGTGGATTTGATTGAAATATCTTTTTAGTGAATCAAATCTTGTACCACCTACCAATCTCACAAAACAAATCATTAAATTTATTTATAGTTTAAGATGTGTCTGGTTAGGCACTTGCTGCAATCCAAGTGTTGATTCCAACGCCAACATGTTTTGGTGTGTTTTCCGGGAGACGAAGGCCTTGTAATGAAGTATTCTTCTGAGTCTATTGTTATGAATTGTTGATAATCAATTCTTGATGGTCAACAAGAATTGGTGACCTAAAGAAGACTGCAATTTTTTTCACCTGCCGACTCCACAAATAGGAAGAGGGATTTCAAGACCTCCTTCTACAAGGAGGAATCATAGATCTCCACCTATGGCTCCAATTGCTGACCCAAAGAAAATTATCAAAGATGCTAAAGGAAAACAAAGATCAGTTGAAGCCACATCTCAGTCAGTAAAGAAGGTACAAAAAAAGTACATTCCAAAGAAAAAGTTACCTCTATCTACCTTAGAATATAAATAGGTTTTAGTTTCAAAAGATTCTGCTGAAAAATCTCAAGTTGAAGCTAATCCTCTAGAAAATAAAGTGGATATTGTTAACCTAGGCTCAACTGAAGGTTTTTCTTACTCATCACCTATTAAATCTAAAATAAGTATTGTTCTAGTTAAATAAGGGGAAACTAAATTTCCAAGTGTTGAAAAGAAGTCTGAAGAATTTTCACTGACTGAAGGGGAATTAGAACAAGTATTGGCTATTGCACCTTTTCTTGATGGGGATATTTTTACTAAAGAAGACTTCAAGGCTATTTTAAATTTCCTTCAGACTCATCTTGAATACCATTCTCTTGTCACCCCTCAGTAAGAATATTTTCCTTTCTCTCCAAATCTAGCTGTTGGGTCATATTCCTCTCATCCACTTGAAGAGACTGTACCTGAAGGTCTTACCTTTAACTTATCCATTTTCCTTTCTCAGCAAAATAAAGCTGAATTAGCTCCATACCCTCAAGAGACAAATTTAGATTCTAATTCTTCTACTGAAGGAGAAGTCAAGAAATCCTATGTTCATCTTTTTGAAAACCCACTCTTCTTAGTTCCAAAGATTGAAAAATCATCTCAAGGCCCTAAATTTTCTGTTGTCCTAAATCAGAATCAGAATTCGCTTGTAATTCCTATTTCCCAAACAGATACATCAAATGTACATCAGCAAAATATGGCTCAACCTACCCTTACAAGGATGTAGCGGATAGTGGCTACGAGATATGAACCAGTTGTTCTCCCTTAACACATGCATGCACTTCCCCAAGGATATTACTTGAAATATCTTCCAAAATACACTGCGGAGGGAGAAGGAGTTTCTGTTGAAGAAAATTTAGTGGATATCTTATAGTTATGCTAACAATTACAATATTGAACATGAAGATGTCTGGTCAAGACTCTTTGTTCAGAGCTTGGATGGTGAAGCTCGAAAATGGTTTAGAAGTTTTGCTCCAAATTCAATTACAGGAATTGATGAATTAGAAGAGATATTTGTGAAGCATTGGAGTGATAGGAAATACTATGTTTATTATCTTACAAAATTTGGAACTCTGAAGAAAAATGCAAATGAGTCTTTAGCTGAATTTACTAAGAGGTTTAATAATATTTATCAGAAAATTATTGAATAAATTAAGCCTACTGAAACCACAACTATGATAAATTTTGCAAATGCATTAGTTTCTAAGTTTTCCTTATGGTTGAGGGCTGAAAAATCACAAAAACTGACAACTATGCAAGAGGTTACAATTGGAGTACAGTCTAATCTCATGGCTTCTAATAAATTAAAAATGGAGGAAGAAAAGGAAAAATACAAAAAGAAGATGAAAGAAGAAAAGCCTTCTTCTTCTAAGTCTCTTACAGCGGAAGAAAAGATCGATCAAATGTCCAATTTGATCAAGGAAATTACCTCTAAGATGTCAAAATTAGAGGTATAAAATAAACCAGCTGCAAGAGCCAATCAAAATGAAGCTAATAGAAATCAGGATCCCTTTAGGAGGCGCTTTCAGCCTCAACAAATATTACAACGCCCAAGGAGGAATACTAATGATAAAAATGTTCAACCTCCTTTGAATAATTTTACTGAATAAGAACAACAAGGAAATGAGGAAGAAAATGAAGAAATAAACCATGTGGGAGAAACTTCACAATCAACATGTTTGACATTGCAGGAATATGAAGATAGATCAAGAATTTGTTTGTTTTATGATGATATGAATGCTCAAAATTATGCACAGAATGATTAAAAACAACAAGATGTTCAAAACATAAATTACCCTTTGAGGCCCAAAGGTCCTGTTCAGCTGCCTCAACAAAAATTAGATTTAGATAAACAAGTTTCTAAATAGAAGGCCAAGGTAAATGAGGTTCCTCTACCTCAAAATTCTGCTCCAATTGTCAAAATTAAAACAGAAAATAAGGAATTATTTCCAATTTATTTTACTTTCAAATCTGAATTGAATACAATCAAAATTCCAGTTCCACTCCTGGAATTATTAAAAAATCCAACATAGAAAGTGTCTTTTAAGAGTCTGTTGTGGCCTCCTCTAGCCCCTGATTCAGTCAACCTTGAGCATGAGCATCCCACCATTTATCTAGGCTGTCGTGTCCAAGACCAAAATGATGATAACTCACCTCATTTCTAGCTGTCACTCAATATACATGACAAATTTCTGCATAATTGTTTATTAGATTCTGGAGATTCCCACAATCTCATGCCAAAGAAATTAATGGATGAATTGGGATTAGAAATCACCAAGCAATACCATTACATTTACACCTTTGACTCCAAAAAAGTCAAGTGTCTAGGAGTGATTAAGGATTTGGTTGTTTCCCTTACCCAACTACCTATGAAGGGCTTTGTGATGGACATTGTGGTTGCTAACATTCCATCTAGATTTGGGAGGTTACTTTCCAGATCTTGGTCTAAGAAATTGGGAGGTACCCTTCAGATGGACATTTCATATGCTACTATCCTTGTATTTGGAGGGGAATTTAGAAGGATGTATAGGGAAATTCAAGTGTACTACATCATCAGTGATCAGGACAATCCATCAAACCATCCGATATATGTTGAAGAAAAGGAATTGGGGTCATCAATTTTGCACCTTGTTGTTGATGATAATGATTTCCAGCCCGAATTAAGTGAAAAACAACATTTTCAAGGTGCAAATGCGTAACATTCAAAAGGAGGATAGATCTAGAAATTATAATTTGACAAAGATTCTTCAAGAGAAGGATTAGGAGCTGTTGTATTCCTCATTTCTCCTACTCAGCAGAAGGTAACCATATCATACAAACTGCAATTTTCTACCACTAACAATACTGTTGAGTATGAAGCACTTGTGCTGGGTATGAAGGCAATGAAATATTTGGGAGAAGAAGAGCTAATTTCCTTTGGTGATTCAGAGTTAGTAATTAAGCAGGTGAGAAATAATTACCAAGTAAAAAATTCCAAATTGAATAATTATAGGAATGAAATCTGGGATTTGATTGAACATTACTTTTCAACATTTAATATAAATTTTGTCACTAGAGAAGAAAATAAAATTACTGATTCAATAGCTATTGCCACTAGTAATTTCGAAGTTCCTCTAGATGTCAAGGTAGTTTATGATGTTCAAATAAAAAACAAACCTTCAATTCCTGATAACATCAAGCACTGGCAAGTATTTGATGATGACAAGGAGATTCAAAAATTTTTGGAATGTGTAGAAGAGTTTGCAGACATACAAATTGATGATGAGCAGGAAATTGTTGAAAACCAAAATAACAACCCTTTTAAGAAAGCTATGGCTAGGAAAAACATTATAGATATGAAAACTAACTTTATTCCTAAGGGTTTGGTTCCTTTAGAAATATTATTTGATAATAATGATGTTTTTTTCAAGCTTGAAAGAAACATTGATGGAGAGAGTAAAATAGAGTGTAACATTGGTACAAAATATCAGCCAAGATTAGTCAAAGTGTCCAAATTCCTTCCTCTAGAAACTAGAACAAAATATATCAAACTGCTGAAGGAATTTGTTGATATTTTTGCATGGTCTTATAGTGAGTTGAAAACTTACAATAAGAGCATAATGGAGCACAATATCCCTTTGAAAACATATGCAAAGCCTGTAGCACAAAAAATCGGACACATCAATCCCATGTTGCTTCCAATCATTGAGAAAGAAATAAAAAAATTATGGGAAACAAAGATTATTCTACCTTTGAGATTTTCTAACTGGGTAGCTAATATAGTCCCAGTCCAAAAAAAAGAATGGAGAAATAAGGATTTGTGTTTATTTTCGCAACCTGAACTGGTGTTCCTTGAAAGATAAATATCCACTGCCCAAGATGGATTATATCTTGCAGAAGGTTGTGGGATCCAAAAGAATGTCAATGATTGATGGATTTTCAGGCTATAATCAGATTTCAGTTGATAGGCAAGACAGAGAAAAGACAAAATTTACCACACCGGGCACATTCATGTACAAAAAAATTCCATTTGGTTTGATGAACACAGGTGCAACCTTTCAAAGGGAAATGGATATTTCCTTTTCGGGAGAAAATGACAGATTTGTGATCATCTATTTGGATGACATCACAGTATATTCAAAATCTGATGAATACCACTTGAAACATCTGAAGCAATTTTTTGACAAATGCAGAAAGTTTGGTTTGTCCTTAAACCCCAAAAACCATCTTTTGCTATCCAAGAAGGTAAGTTATTGGGACATATTGTAACAGAAAGTGGCATATATTTTTTATCCAGGAAGAGTAGAAGCTATTCAGAATATTGGTTTGCCAAGAAATAAGAAGGAATTGCAGTAATTTTTAGGGAAAATTAATTTTCTGAGGCGTTTTGTTCCTAACTTTGCAGAGCTAATCAAACATATAAGTGTTTTGCTATAAAAATATGCAGAATTTAAGTGGCAAGAAGAAGAAAATAATTCTTTTATAGTAATTAAGTCTGCCTTGATTGAAGCACCAGTTTTGATTAGTCCTAATTTTGGAAATTATTTTCTGATTTTTTCATATTCTTCAAAAGAAAAAATTGAACTTGTCTTACTATAGAAGAACATGGAGGGTTTGGAGCATCCAAATTCATTTTTTAGTCGTGCTTTAAGGCATGCTGAATTAAAGTACAACTTGACTAAAAAACAAGCATATGCAATATTTAAGGCTTTGAAGTATTTTCGATTTTATGTGTTGCATTCAAAAATAATTTCTTTTGTGCCTGATATCACTGTTAAATATGTGTTGCTGCAACTAGATACAAATGGAAGGAGAGGATGATGGCTAACCAAGTTTTTGGAATTTGATGTTTAAATCAAACCAACTAAATTGATAAAGGGTCAGGGCTTGGCTCACTTGATGGCTGAATATAACTATAAAGCTTTATATTTGAATGTAGAGGCAGCTGAAGGAGAAGATGGAGAAGGTATTGCTAATTATCCTGAAATATTTAATTCAGATTGGTACAAGAATATAGTTTACTTATTGTTAAATTTCAATTGTCCACCTGAAATGAAGAAATCTAACAGAAGAACTTTTAAATTGAGAGTTATGAATTATTGCATTTTGGAAGACCATATTTACTGGAAAGATCCTGTTGGAGTCTTGTTAAGATGTGTAGATGAAGCAAAATCCTAGGAGATTATGAAAAAGATACATGCATGAGTATGCAGAGGGAATTTATATTGGAGAGCCACTGCAAACAAAATCTTAAGAGCTGGTTATTATTGGCTAATTATTTTCTCTAATGTTTTTGTCAAAGTCGGTAGCTATGTCGAATGTCAGAAATTTGCTGGTAAATAGAAATTTATACCATTACCTCTCATTCCTATTTCAGCATATGTTCCTTTCCAACAATGGGGGCTAGACTTCATCGGTGAAATTCATCCACCTTCATCAAGGCGACATAGATGGATTATTACAGCTACAAACAATTTCACTAAATGGATTGAAGTTGTACCAACCAAAAATGCTACTGATACGGTAATTATTAATTTCTGTTGGAAAATATTATGTCAAGATTTAGTTGTCCATAGAAATTAGTAATTTATAATGCAATGGCCTTTAAGTCTGCTAAGATGTAAAAAATTTGTCAGTAATATGGGATTGAATTGACTCATTCCACACCTTATTACCCTCAAGGTAATGGTTTGGCTAAGTCATCCAATAAAATTTTGGTAAGGATTATTAAGAAAATGTTGCCTAAAAATCAGAGGAATTGGGACACTCAGCTGATACATGCTCTGTGGGCATATAGAGTAAGTGGTAAGAAATCAATTAGAATGTCTCCATTTCAGCTTGTATATGATACTGATGTTGTAATGCCTTTGCAATTAACTCTTCTTATGATCAAGTTCCTACAAGATGAAGTTGATCATGAAAACCCAGTCCAAAGGAGAATGTTACAGTTGATAGAGGCACACCAAATCAGAGAATCATCGCTAGAAAAAGTTCAGAAATATCAAGCTAAAGTCAAATATGTTTTTGATAAAAGAGAAAATCAACAGTTGTTTCAGGAGAATGATTTTATGTTGTGTTGGGATGCTAGGAGAGAAGACCATGGAAAGCATGGTAAGTTCTACAATCTATGGTTTGGGCCATTTAAAATTTTTGAATTTTTGGAGAATAATACTTTTCTTCTCAAACATCTGGATGATGATCAGTTGACTGGAGGCCCAGTCAATGGTCATTTTCTTAAAAGGTTCTTTATTTAGTTAGTTCAGTTGATTCAATCCATTGTAAATATCCAGTGCGATGTGTCAATAAGCTTCAAGCCCAGCAGTAATTATGTCTGTATATATGGTTAGCCGTGAGTACAATATGTTAATAGTTAATCCTAGTTATTATTTTGAAAAATTATTCTGAGTTTTAAGAGTTTTTGAGGCACTGAGTCTACGATCCTTGAAGCCTCACAGGGAGGAATTCATCCCCAACAGGAGCCACTACTAGCAAAAAAAATTTTAATGGTGTGATCGCCATTGTATTATTGTTTTCAAATTTTTATTGTGTCCTAGTCCATGTCCAAAGCTTCAGTCATTTCCAATAAAAGTTAAAAATTCCCAACATCAAGGTGGTTTTAAGTGAATAGGTGTAATAGTGGTTTAGAGTCATAAAATAAGTTAAAATCTCTGTTTTGGCTTATGTTAGTGTTGAAGGTCATTCAATGTTTGGGAAATAAAATTGCAGTCATCTGGTCTGGAATAATAGCTACTTTTGTTGCAAATTATTGTCAAAAAATTAAAGGGAACCTATTTTTTCAGAAATGGAAATCATATATTCCACACAATGAAAATCGTAGCTATTTCACTGAGATTTTTGGTATCCCAGTAAAGAGGCTATAGGAAAATAGGTAATCAGTTTCTGAAGTAGGAAAATTAAGGATTTGCGGCAACCAGAGTTCTTTAAAAACAAAGCGCAACATGCAGAAAACAGATTGACCAACAGAGCAGGAGATCTGGAGAAGAGCAACAGAGAATGTTTAAAGGGACCTCACCAGGAATTAAACTATGGAATGAAGTGATGGAGAAGAACCAAGTGTAGAATGAGCAGATGACTAAGCTCCAATCGCAGATCCAAAGGGGATCAGATCGATGGCTAAGATTAAAGCACAGTTTTCACAACATAGTTTTTAAAGTTTATTGTTAAGTCAAATCGCGTGGCATGTTAAGTGATTTATGATGCGATGAGACTAAAGAACGAGCAAGGAAGTGATGCAAAGTATCTGGGTTAAATAATATCACCACATATAAACCAATAGAGCCTTCTTGAATTTCATATACACTCACACCGTCGCATAAAAATTCCATTCACTTCAACGTCAAATATACAAATCAAAAGAGAGCTTATTCAAACAAAATGTAGATATTAATAACGTAAGAGAAATCTTCGGCCACATATTACAATGGATAGCTTCTCTCAGCTCTTGGCCCTCTACAACAGCTCTCAAATCAATTCTCACTCTCTCTTAATTCCTCACTTATCACCTCTCTTCCCTCTCTGATTACACTCTCATATAATTCTCTTATTTATACAAAAATATGCATTTACTCCATTCCAAAAATCTCTCCACACAAATCTCAACTAAACCTAAATTAGATTCATTCTAGGTGTGGACTCAACAAAGTCCCATACTTAGAATTCCTACTCCCTAAATTTGCTACCTAATCCTATTTCACTCATATCCTTTTAATTATTAAAATAATATATACAAAAATCCTCACCTTTTCTCTTAATTTATTAAAATAAACAATTTAATTAATAAAATAATTAAAATGTCTCACCCCCCTATTACATAATTAAATAATAAAAATTTGACTTGGATGCTCCTACATCAGGAAGACCATCAGGAATGGGTGTAGATCAACAGTGGATACTAAAATGCAGAAGGAGCGATTTCGAAAATCATAGTTTTTAAGTTTTATCGTTAAGTCAAATCGCATGGTATGTTAAGTCATTTGAAATGAGATGAGGCTAACGGGCAAGCAAGGAAGACCGTCAGATCTGGGCACAGATCAACAGTGGATATTAAAGCGCAGATGGAGTGATTTCTCAAATCGTAGAGTTTATGGTTTAGCAGTTATCAATGTAAAAGTTAAATTTGCAGGCGACCAATTTGCGATTGCTTCCTATTGGTCAACTGGTTGTGGGGACCAAGAACCAAAATTCTGCGTGGATGCATATTGTTTAAAGTTATGATAAACGTTGTTGATTGCACGTGTATGTATTTTTATAAAACTTATGATGCATGATCTACGATCAGTCCCATTTCTCAACCATGTCACCTCCGCTCCCATCGCACATCACACTTCGCCATTTTTAACATTTAACTCCCACATTTCACAATAAAAATTCTGATGCACGATCTTTGATTGGTCCCACTTCTTCGCCACATCACCATCGCCCCCCTCAAGGACACCAGGCAGCATTCAAGGAACAACCACACACCATTTTCATTGTTGTTTTCACTTTTTATGGAGTTGGTTTCACTAGAACGGAAGAGGAGTCTTCCCATAAAACTGCCACATCATACAAACCACTTCAAATTGTCAGCCTTAATGTTGTTATTTTTTTTAATATAGCACTCTGTAATTAAGATTAAGGGATAAGCTTCACCTCTTGCACGAGGTTGTAATGACTGTTGAAACAGATTTACCTTTTTTCTGTGGAAGAGGACAGTATCATATTTTGTATATATATGCCAAACTGATATGAAGTCAGGGTTGGTTGCTAGTTATTGAATTTTGAATTATATGAACTGTAATATTTTTTTGTGAATGAAATGGAATAATACTACTGAGGACTTATTACCAATTTTTTGTGTGTATTGTCTACTTTTTTTGTGTTTCCATATCTCCTTTATTCCAGTTTCAGTTTGCAAGTCATCATACTATTATGTGTTTTATTAGTCTCTTAAGCATGTTATGTGTTCTATCAGTTTTTGTTAGTCTCACACAGTGAGCATTCCTAATAGAACATATGTTACAACAGTGGAAGAGCATCATTCATGATAGTTAATCTTCATAATATTTCAGTAAGAATATTTTTAGACTAGAAATAGCTTTCTCTCAGTGGAATATCATCAAACTGCTACTTTTGTGAATTTCTAATAAATCAGTAGATTTCTGTTTTACATACCTACTGATTCTTCTCTCATCTTACAGTTTCCCTTCCTCATAGACTACAAACGTTCACCTTGCTACCACATCAAGTTGCAATACCCTCATTAGTAGAACTGTGGATTTGACTAAAATCTCTTTTCAATGAATATAAGTTTGTGCCACCTACCAATCTCACAAAACAAATCATTAAATTTCTTTATATTTTAAGGCGTGTTTGGTCAGGCGCTTGCTACAATCCAAGTGTTGATTCTAGTGCCAACAGAACTTTTAAATCAAAAGTTACCTCAGTGATGATATTTCACCGTGACATCTTCTTGTAGGCATTAATATCCTCTATTTAGATTGACATATCTCCTAAATATATGTATTGTCAAGGGTATTCTTGTTTAACATTCATCTATCAGAGTCCGCATATCTTCCTAGGATATCTCCTAGTCACATTTTCTTGGCGTCCAAACGATAACCGCCTCTTGACATGGTTGCACTTCATGATATTTTCCTTTCTTTCTCCACACAACTTCATTCCTAGGAACTTTCAATGTCCAATTCCTTTTTTGTATACAACCACCTCATACTCTACATGAGGACATATTTTATTTCATCTGTTAGTGCCAACCTATGCACTAGAAGAGATCCTTGTTTATTTGATCATACTTCTAAATATAGAAGTCCATCACCTGCAACCATATGACATGACTTCACAGCATCTAGTGACAACATATAGATATATGTACCTCATCCTTTTCCTTTGGATTCATCCTACAACAATTTTACTAGAATTAAGAACTTCATTCCCTGTACTTGCTTCATCAATATGTCATCATGTTCTAATCCGTGAATTATGAAAAATAGAATTCCTGATGAAAACTTTTTCTTTATTTCTAGTCATTGAATCTAGATAGGACTCCATTAGAGAAATGTCAGCACTTGTTTCCATATTGATTATTGAATGATGACCCTTGATCTTGATGACTTCCTTGCATCAATGTAGTTATCAGTGAGGTTTATAGGAGCTACTTATTCAAGTGCTCCTTCCATGATTCTATCATGGTGCTAATAATATAAAATGATTGCTATCATACTACTTTACAACCAACATAAATCACTTAAAGAGAAATATGATCTCAGTCATGATAGAGATCTTTCGCTTCTTAGATTTCTTTGCATCATGTTCTTCCCTTTCATCTGTGACATGGAGTTCTTCCTTTTTCCTCTTTTCCTTTCTAAATTTAGGACAATCCCTTTTATAATGCCCAAAATCATTACATTTAAAGCATCGTGCTTTGTTCATATTTATTCTTTTAATTTGAGGAACAAATTTACCGAACCTTCCTTTCTTCTTAGACGTGGTTGCAAAGGCTTAATTCCTTTCACTTGATCATGTATCATCTTTAGCTTTTAATCTTGTTTCTACTATCTCAAATAGACCTTAGAATGGAATTTCTTCTTCCTTCCCATCAATGCTTGAAGTGAAAATTCCCCATTCTTTAGGTAGAGAATTTTGTACCATAGTGAGTATTTCTCCATTAGACATTACTTCTCCCAATTTCTGTAGTTGATCTGATATTGCAAAAATATCCATAATATATGAAATTATTTCTTCCTTTCTTGACATGCTCAATTTGAATAATTTTTGTCTCACAGATATTTTTTCCCCTGCAGAACCCTTCGAGAATAGCTCCACCAATTTATCATATATTTATTTTGAGAATTATAGATTTGATACATAGGGAATGAGATATTCCTTTAAGGATTCTATAATAATCCTTCGGTTTCTTATGTCTCCCTTCATGTATTTGATAAATGCTTGAATGTCTTGTTTTGAAGGTTGAATAGTAGATCCTTCGATGTAGCCCATAACTTCATTTTCAATTAGATTCAAATATGTCATCTTCTTCCATGCACTAAAGTTTGATGACCCAACCAATTTTTTGCTCTCTTTGAAATAAATCATTTTAGATGAGGTCATAGATACTTACTTGAGTAGAGTGACTTCCTCCTTCAAGCAACTTCCTTGATTAAGATGAAGTTAGGAACTCCATCTTAGATTGAATTCTTCAATGTAGATGTCTTCAAATGTGTTGGATAATGATGTATGGTGCTTGATGATGTGTCTTCCAACAATGTCTCCAATGCCATATATTTGATAGCAAATATTATCTCCTTTATGAGACGATCCTTTGAATGAGATAGAATTTATTTTTAAAATGGCTTGAGAATATTTCCTGCAAAATTATTTGACTTTTCAACACAAACTTTGACCTTCACTTTTATTCTTGCTTCCTTGAGTGTCTCCTTGTCAAGTAGCCCTTGCCTTCAACACCTTAGCTCTGATACCATGTTGAGAATTAGGGAGGGCTACATTTAATTCAAATTCTCTTCTTGATAATTACTTGTGAGATTACTTCTTTTACTTATGTCTTATATTCTTAGCTTATTATTTCTTTCATCAAGTTAATTATCAAAACACAAGAGACAAAAATTTAGGCTCTTTTAGCCATGACCAAAACCTCTCCCTCTTAGAGAGGAAACCACACAAGAAATCTTCTTATAGACTTTCAGTTGACCATGACCATGACCATGACACAAAACCTTGACCCTTGTATGCCTCCAAGGCCTTGTCTCTTCTTATTATTTGACTCCTTTAGCCGATATTTCTTTTCTACATTGTCCTACACTGTTTTGCACCAGCCTTAGAGAGCTCAATCTCAAGTCTTCAATTTATCCTTTTCCTTAGATCCTTCTTGGCTTCTTCCTATTTAGCTTTATACAGTAGTACATACTTATGTACCTTGGATCCTTCCTTCTAAACATTGTTTCTTATTTCATTACAATCATGAACTTTAGGCCTCTTCTTATATTGCTTTCAAGAGACTCCTTTCTATGATGTCTTTCTACACCCTTATACTTAACACAAAATGGCACCAGACAACATTCCTCTTGAACAATCCTCAGAATTTTGATATTGCGTGGATATAGAACAACCTCCTAAATTACGGTGATCTTATTACACACCTTCTTTAATTAATATCTTTGTTGAATAACCCTTTACCTTTACATCTGTAATCTACACTTTTGTTCTCCCTTTCTCACACTATATATCAGTCCTAAAACTTGCACTAAATCATAGAACTGTTGACCAAAATTATTTAATATTCCCAATTAGCGATAGCTAATTGGAAATATTAATTTTGACCAAATTTTCTTTATTACAGTCGGAGCATGAATAAAGTGAGTAAAATATTAATTAACTCACTTAGGATAAAACACTTTCCTAAAGTCCACAACAAAATTAAGAGAGTGGGGCCCAGTCGCCAAGTGGACAGTGCAGGAGAGGGATGCAGACCACGTGGGTAGCGTGGGGCCTACTTCACACAGATGAGGGAGACAGCATGGGCCAAGGAGCACGTGGAGGTGGTGGGGCCTAGAGAGAGAGAGAGGCCTAGCGTTATAAAAGGGAGGAGAGCCCCCTCATTTGATCATTCATTTTTATGCATATTGAGCTAGTCATTTCGACTTGGAGCATGCTAGCTATTTAGCTTGTCTACAGTACTGTTCAGTACATTGGGTGTCTCTGTTTGGATATCCCACCCTCAGCCCCAGGAGACTTTGAGTACTTGATCAGGTGAGGTATTTCCATCATCACTTTGCAGGATGATCGAGGTTTTGCATTCGTGGAGGAGCAGAGAATTCAGAGACTGTGCAGTCTTGAGAGGGAGGATGCAGTCCATATTGGGGGAGATCCAGATTGACATCATTTTGGAGGATTCAAGCCAGAGTATTGAGCAAGGGGCCAGCCCTTGCCTATTGGAGGCATTTGGCAGAGTCGGGAGGCCATATTTTGGAGGATTGCATTCAGTATCAGCGCGGCCCTTGGGAGGATAACATAGATCCTCAAGGGAGGCATTTTTGGGGGTCAACCATTTTAGAAATTCTCTCTAGGCTTTTCTGGGTATTGTGAGTAGAGGCCGATTCCATAGTTTCAACTTTTTCTGAGTAAGGGAGTAGCCCCAAATACTCATTTTGTTCTAGCAGTAGTAGCAGCACGACAATATTCCAGCAACTTGGACGTAGAGCAGAGAGTAGCCATTTCCATAAATATTCTGAGAGTATTCCTACACTTTCCTGGTGCAAGTCCAGGTGCCATCACTCTGATCACCTCTTGTATTCATTTCTATTTCTCAGTATAATAAAATGGCTTAGCATTCTCTCTATTTCATGTGTATCTGCTTCATGATCTGTTTCTAGCATTTTATATCTTGTTGTGTGCTTTTTATTACAGTCTATTTCCCTCTCAGGATATTACAGTGGTATCAGAGCTCATAGACCTGGCTCAGCCTGCGGAGCAAGTTATCTATGACACCAGGAGAGAAGTTGTATATTTTCTACAGGGGTTGTAGGTTGCAAATCACCTACGGAGAGGGTGACTGCGTTCCAGTAGTGGACGTAGAACAAGAGGAACCAATGGCAGATGATAGTGATGCAAAAAAGTTTGGGGAAATGCTCCTCAAGTCAGTACAGGATCTGTCGAGGAAGATTGAGGTGATGGGACAGAGATTCACTACTGTAGAGGCTAGACAGCATGAAACCCCAAGGGGTTTTTAGATTAGCGAGGGATTAGGCACATCCCACCATTTGCAAGAGCATGATGCCACTCAGCACATGGCATCACATGGACCCACACGTTCCACCATCCCACTTTTCTGGCTGCAGACATAGGGGCAGGAGCACAGCAGGAGCCGAAGCCCAGCCAAATGGGTGATTACTTTGCTGAGTATTAGGCATATGGGCAGGAGTTCAGGGTTGCCCTTTCATTTCAATATTTTGTCCAGCTCCAATGGGACAGCAGACCCCATGACCATCACAGGGGACACCAGCATTACCACGAGGGAGACACTTAGTGTACGGTGAGAAGGTTCCATTTGCCTATGTTTGATGGCTCATCAAAGAGCTCAACAAAGGCTTGGGTGGAGAAGATGGACATATACTTCCAGCTCAACTAGATGGTAGAGACAGAGGCCATCAAGGTGGCAGCGCTGCATTTGGATGGCGAGGCCCAAGATTGGTGGTTCCACAGGATGATTACACTCAGGCATTCAAAATTGACCACATATGCCGAGTTCACCTAGAGGTTGATAGAGAGGTTTGATCGGAGGGATCCAAAGGAGCACTCTGTTAAGCTGACGAGGCTCAAACAAACCGGGAGTTCGGATACATATATCTCATATTTCCTGAGACTTTCAGTGATGGTTCCAGATCTATCCATGGCACGGATGATTTACATGTTCATTGAGGGGTTAGCAGAGCCACTTCTGGGATTGGTCAAATCCACTAGACCAACCACTCTCCATGATGCAGTTGGCAGGACCCGGGACTTGCAGGATGCCTTACCCAGTACCAAGATGCCATAACCCCAGAGACAGAATTTCCAGCCTAAGGGGAAGGATGTGAGGATTCCGCCTCCAAAGGGGAATCAGTGTAGGGGACATTTGGATGATGATGCCAGGAGGGAATTGAAAAAGAAGAGGCTTTGTTTCACCTGTCAGGAGCCGTGGGCACCAGGACACAAATGTGTTGCCGAAAAATCACACTTTATTGAGGTCTTATCGAGAGCAGCGGGGAAGAGGATGAGTATGATGACGTTGAGGCAGGGGGCAGCCATGAAGCGCAGGACCATTTTCCACCTCCACCACCAGGAGCAAGAGGTGCATCCTTTTCACCTACCGGGGGGACCCTTGCAGCATTGCAAGGAGTACCCAAGTATCTGACGCTGTGTGTCCGAGGGACAGTACGGGGGTAGCTAGTATCAATACTAGTGGACAGTGGGGCAACCCACAACTTCATTGATGCACAAATGGTAGAGAGAAGAGGCATACCGACAGAGAGCTTCGATGGGTTTTTAGTATTGGTCCCAAGAGATCAGACTATGCAGTGTTCCAGGTATGTTCTAGAGTTGGCAGTGACGATGGGCACCTACACAGTGACTGACCACTTTTTCGTGGCTAACATACCAGATACTAATGTGGTATTGGGTGTATAGTGGCTGATCACTCTAGGGAAGGTCACTACATATTGGGAGGCCTTGGAGATGGAGTGGGATGATAAGAAGACCGGGAAGCATGAGAAGATATGGGGCATGCACACTTACCCACCCCAGACCGTTTTAGCTCACCGGATGGAGGCAGACTTCTAGAAGGGAGACATAGAGTGGTCAATAGAGCTACGTGCATCAGAGGCATGGACTATCAGGCAGACTGTGCATCCAGAGATACAGACCATCCTTAACAGGTATGCCATGGTGTTTGGGGAGATACCGCCAGGTCAGCCACCGGATCGGGGATTTGAGCATACGATTGAGCTAGAGCAGGGCATTCAGGCCGTCATTACCACACCCTATCGGCACCCCAAGGCCTATCGGGATGAGATTGAGCGAGCTATCCACGAATTGTTAGCCCTTGGACACATTCGGCCTAGTACCAGTCCTTTCTCTTCTTCAGTAGTGTTGGTGAAGAAGAAGGACGCCACATTGTGGATGTGCATTGACTACAGGGCCCTGAACAAAAGACCATGAAGAACAGGTACCCTATACCACGGATTGACGAGCTGATGGATGAGTTGAGAGGGGCATCGTTCTTCTAAAAGATTGATTTGAGATCCGGGTACCACCAAATTTGCGTGAGGGAACATGCCATTCCCAAGACTGCTTTCAGGTTCCATTATGGCCACTTTGAGTTCTTGGTGATGCCCTTCGGGCTAACCAATGCACCGGCCACCTTCCAGTCATGCATGAACCACATCTTCCACAGTCCCATGAAGAAGTTTTTTCTGGTCTTCTTTGATGATATATTGATATATAGCAAGACATGGGAGGAGAATCTCCAGCACATAGAGGCAGTGTTGCGTATTTTTGAGGAGCAGCAGTTTTATGCTAAGCTCTCCAAGTGTGAGTTTGGGTTGACGGAGATGCTATACTTGGGACACATTATAGGGGTGGACAGAGTGAGGGTCCAAGAGGATAATATCAGGGCCATCAGGGATTGGTAAGAGCTGAGGAATGTGATGGAACTTCGGGGGTTTGTGGGTATCTGCACCTACTATAGGAAGTTCATCAAGAGTTTCTCTCAGCTTGCTGCACCCCTTATAGATCTAACGAAGAAGGGGGAATTCAGTTGGACAAATACAATGCACCGGGCCTTTGATATGCTCAAGGAAGTGATGAGCATTTTTTCAGTGCTTGCATTTCCATATTTCACGCAGCCATTCGTTCTAGCGTGTGATGCATCAGGAGAGGGGATCAATGCAGTATTGATGCAGGGAGGTCACCCTATAGATTTTGAGAGAAGGAATCTCCTTCCACATGAGAAGTTGTATGCCATATACGACAAGGAGATGATGGCCATCATGCATGCATTGGCCAAATTCTGGCAGTACCTGGTAGGTTACAGGTTCATGGTGAGGACTGAGCACAATAGCCTCAGGTTCTTCTTAGAGCAGAAGCAGCTACAGGAGAGGTTGCAGAAGTGGGTCATCAAGATCCAGGCCTACGACTTTGAAATCGAGTATGTCAAAGGGAAGAACAGAGTGGTGGTTGATGCAATTTCATGCAGACCATACATGTTGTCTCTGATGAGTTTGGACACAGATTGGAGGGCTCGATTATTTGTGGAGTACTCCAAGGACAGGTTTGCTTGTGAGGTTCTGGATGGTCAGGTGACAGATGATAGGTACAGGGTGATGGATTAGATCATCTATTGTAGGGACATGATCTTTTTGACTGAGGGCTCTCAGATCAAGAATAATATATTGTAGGCTTCTCACGATTCACCATTGTCTGGCCATCAGGGGTTTACCAAAACCTACAGGGTCATCAGGGAGAGGTTCTCATGGAAGGGCCTCAAGGAGGATGTACTCCAGCATGTCAGGGAGTGCGAGGTTTGTCAGTGCAACAAGGGGGAGATGAACCATCCAGCAGGTTTGTTGCAGCCTCTTCCCATTCCAGAGGGGAAGTGGGAGAGTATTTCGATGGACTTCATCACAGGATTGCCCATGGTGCAAGGCAAGGACTGTATATTCGTCGTCGTTGATCGACTGACGAAATATGCACATTTTTTTTCCATATCCGCACATTATACAGTAGCACACGTGGCGGATCTGTTCTTCAGGGATATTTTTAGGTTACATGGTCTTCCCAAGACCATTGTCAGTGACAGGAACAACCGCTTCATGGGTGGATTTTGGCAGGAGCTTTTTCGACTGGTGGGGACAAAGTTGACACCGAGAACCGACTACTACCCATAGACAGATAGGCAGGCAGAGATAGTTAACAAGTGGCTGGAGGGCTACTTGCGTAACTATGTCAGTGGGAAGTAGAGAGCATGGTTGAAGTGGCTGCACCTAGGAGAGTACTGCTACAACAACACACATAACATGTCTATCAGTATGTCTTCGTTCTATGCATTATATGGTTATCATGTTTTATATTTTGTTGATGCAATTTTTGGTGCTAGCAAGGCTCCAAGAGCAAGGGATTGGATCCAAGAGAGTCAAGATATCCTCTAAGCTCTCAAGGATAACATGGCTACAGCACAGAACTAGCAGAAGCTGTATGCCGACAGGGGTCAGGTGGAGAGACAATTGGAGGTAGGGGACTTGGTCTACTTATGTTTGCAGCCATACCGACAGTCGACTCTGAAGCAGAAGGGAGATGAGAATCTCAAGCCCCATTTTTATGGGCCTTATAGGGTGATATGCAAGGTTGGACAGGTTGCTTATGAGTTGGAGCTACCCCAAGGCAGCAAGATTCATAACATCTTTCACGTGTTGTGCTTGAACAAGGAATTGGGACAGCAGGTGACAGTGATAGAGATAGAGGAGCTTCTGCCTACAAATGATGAGGGTCATTTGGTGCTATATCCGGAGGCAATTATTGATATTAGGGAGAGTGTTGTGAAACCAGCTCCAAAAATAGAAGAAAAGAGATATCAACGCCTTATAAATAAGCCACTTCGAGGGGGCAACCTCCAATACATTACATTAATGAACAATTCTTGGATGATTCAAATTAAAAAACCTCCTTTCTATATATAGGATTCCATGGGGCCACAATGTAATCCTAGCCGACCTAACAATAATAATTTAAGGGCATAATAATAACAATATGGTGGTTACAAGGGTACAATAATAACAATAAGGGGGTTACACTAACAACAATAAGGGACTATACTAGTAATATAGGGACCTAACATGCCCCTCTCCTTCAAAAAAGTGTTGTCCTCAACGCTTGAGTAGCTTTGGGGCTTCTGTATAAATTCTCATCCTCCCATGTAGAATCTTCAGTGGGTAAGTTCTTCCACTTGATGAGATACTCTGAAATTGATCGATTTCGTAGTTGTCAAGTTCTTGTTTACGTGACTGCTTCAGGTTCCAATATGATTTTTCCTTCCTCATCAAGTTCGGGCAAGATTGTTTGAACTAGAAGATTTTCACCTATAACCTTCTTTAAGCATGAAACATGGAAAATTGGATGCACTCATGAAGAAGCAGGAAGCTCCAATTTGTATGCCATAGTACCAATATTTTGCAACACCTTGTAAGGACTATAGTACTTTGGCGATAATTTATTATCCTTCTTAGCTTGCTTGAGGGACATTTGTTTGTATGGTTGTAGCCGTAAAAATACCCAATCTCCTACATTAAAACTTCTCTCGCTGCGATGTTGATCTGCCTGTTGTTTCATTCGATTTTGTGCCAATTTCAGGTTATCCTTTAAGAGTTGGAGAACTTCTTGCTGATGCTCGATGTGATCTTCCACTGCTTGAACCTTCGAATTTTCCCTTAAAGATGATGTGATGGATGGTGGATGATATCCATAAAGTGCCATAAATGGGGTCATTTTTGCTTCAGTATGGAAGGAAGTGTTATACCACCATTCAGCGAGAGGTAACCACTTGACCCATTGTGTTTGTTTATCAGATACAAAACAATGAAGATATCCTTCCAAACATTTATTTACTATCTCAGTTTGACCATCGGATTGAGGATGATAAGATGAGCTATGAGCTAATGGAGTACCCAAACAAGAAAATAACTCTGTCCAAAAATTTCCAGTAAAAATGGGATCTCTGTCGCTCACAATAACCTTTGAATTTCCATGTAGCTTTTGAATTGTTTCCATAAATGTAGTAGCAACTGTACTAGCTTTAAATGGATGAGATAATGCACAAAAGTGTGCATACTTGGTAATTCTATCAACTACCACCATGATGACACTCTTTCCTTCAGACTTAGGTAAACCTTTGATAAAATCCACTGAAATATCCTCCCAACGTTGGCTTGGAATGGATAAAGGTTGTAGAAGACCTGGGGTCTTAATTGTCTCAACTTTATTCTGCTGGCAAACCAAACATTCCACCACAAAATTTTGAATATCAGATTTAAGGCCATCCCAAAAAAATTATTTCTTCACCCTGTGGTAAGTTTTTAAAAATTATGAGTGTCCTCCTAAAGGAGAAGTGTGCAATTCCAAAAGAATCTTTTGTTTTAGTTGGGAATTCTTACAAAGATATAAGCGATCTTTGTACCATAAGGAATCATTTTTCCAACTAAATGTTTTAGATGTACTAGGATCTTGCTACAAATTTTGAATTAGTGTCCACACTTCTTCGTCCTTCTTCCATTCATCTCTTGCTTCGGTTATCCAATCTGGTTGGATAATAGAAATGGCACAAAGCAATGCTTCCACCTCTTCATTCTTTCTTGAGAGTGCATCTGCAACAACATTTAGCTTCCCTTTTTTATATATTATTTCAAAGTCATAACCCAACATCTTTGTGACCCATTTTTGCTGCTCTTCTGAAGATAGTCTTTGTTCCAAAAAGTGTTTAAGACTATCATGATCAATTTTTACCTTGAAGTGTCTTCCCATTAGGTAAGGTCTCCATTTCTTTAGTGCATGCAGTATTGCTAACATTTCCTTCTCATAAATAGCTTTATGTAAATAATTTCCTTTGATTGGACGACTTTCAAAAGCAATGGGTCTTCCTTCTTGCATTAAAACAACACAAATTCCATTTCCTGAGGCATCACATTCCACAATAAAGGTTTTTGTGACGTCTGGTGTAGCTAAGACCGGTGCTAGGCACATTGCCTCTTTAATATGTTCAAAGGCCTTAGTTGCTTTAGGAGTCCATGAAAATGCTTCTTTCTTCAATAATGTTGTTAGAGGTGCTGCTATTCTCCCATAATTTTTAACAAACTTGTGATAATACCCTGTTAACCTGAGAAATCCTCGCAACTGCTTAATGGTTGTGGGGACTGTTAGAGTCGGTATCTTCATCCCTCCATCAGAGATCAAAATCTCTTTTGTTGCATTTAATTTTAGGTGTCTCATTTAGTTCAGTCATCTGCATTCCATTAGGAGCATGGATCTTCTGACAGAAGGGTCTTTTCACTCATGTTCCTCATGTCTTGTACTTGCTAGCCTAAGTCTATTCATCAAAGCTCATCGAAATCATTTAAAGTCATTTACAGTCATGTTTTCCAAAGAGTCACTTTTGGGTTTTAAACCTCATTAGGTCTAGGGTTTCATCTTCAGAATGTCTAATAATGTCAGCAGGCACATGAGGGAGATTCAAAATAAGTTTTCATTGCAAAAATTTCATCATCATATTGCTTGATAATGATTTTTCTTCAAAACTTTGTTTTGAAGAAAAGTCGTCAATTTCATCCTTTGTAATAAATGCCATGTAATTTTCAAAAAAATTTCAGTTGTAAAGTTTTTCAGGCACAGCCCTGGTCACCTTTGCCAAAACCCCATGCCAGCTATCCCTGCAAAGACAGACAAGAGATTCATCATTCAGCTCAAAAATCACAAAGGAAACAAAAACAGATTTTATGTGAAAGGTGCCAAAGTTTTCAGACTTTACAAAGTGGGTTTTTCAAATAAAAAATAAAAGTCTATGGAATAAAAGATATTTTTGGTGTTTCAATAATCCATTTGCATGCCAAAGATAGCAATGAGACAAAAGAAGAGGTGTGAGGAGTGAAGGAAGAATCTTGGAGGTAAAACTAGGCAAAGTTGGCTGTGCAACGCATTGGGCAGCCGGTGCGACGCACTGGGTAGGCGCGACGCATTGGGCCGGTCTCCGCAGTGAAAAAAATACACTGGCGTGGCACATTGGAGGTGCGTGGCACATTGGGCAGCTAGTGCAGCGCACTGGCTGAGCGCGGCGCATAGGGCTGCCCTACACTATGCAAATTTCAACTGGCGCAACGCATACAAGGTGCGCGGCGCATTGGGTTGTGCGCGCGGCGTATTGGCCCGAAACATAAAAAAAATTCCAGTTTTCTCCAAAATCATATTTGCTTGGTTGTTCCATGCTCGAGTAAGTTAAAGCCATTCCCATATTGTTCATAACTCATGTTTGGTATTGATTGAGATTGAAATATAAGAGTTTGAATCCCAAAAATTAAACCATATCCTCTTGTTAAGAATTGTTCCCTTAGGGTTTTGAAGTTGGAGTTTAAAATTTGTTTTGGTGCAAAACTTTCATTCCTCACCTTGTTTATTCCTCCCTCTCACTGTTATATTATCACTACAGTCCATCCCATTTCACCTTACATCCCTAAATTCAATTATCCCTATCCTATTCCCATTGTCCCCATATCATGTGTGAATTTCCCTCAAATCCCAAGTTATCCCAAAAATTTAAGTGGCTGTCCCAACACACAGTTTTCAAACTCACAATTTCACTTGATTGTAGCCCATCACTTTCATTACCCCATTCCTCCATATTCCCTCCCATGTGACACATATTTGGCAATCTAATCAAAAACACCAAATTCTCATACAAGACAACACAGACCTTGCAAATTCTCATGGAGACGGATACTTCTTATGACCGAGACAGTGATTCCACCACTGAACTGCATGCATAAGGAGGGCACTAAAGCGTCGTAAAAAGCATGATAGACTCCAAATTTTGGCCGAAGCTTCTTTGGCCCAGCATAGTGCTTGATGGTGGACATTTAGCCCAAATTTCAAGAAATTTGGAAAAAAAATTGTCAATTTTGAATTTTTGGGCCTAAACACAGATTTTCCTGCCTGACGCGTAGCGCCACTTGGCGCGCGCTTATAATTGGCAGCTCTTCTGGCGGAAAAATTTTCATTTCTAGATTTTTCATCAAAATTTATGCTTTCCTATGGATTACCTAAGGATTTCATCAAGTTCTGGGTTGCTAAAAGGGTCAAAAACACCCTAAAAATGACCTTTCTGCCACTTTTTTCACACACAGGAAGCAGTGTTGGAAGATTGGATTTTTGGAGGGGAAAATGGCAACCAAATTCATAAATTCAACTTGGGTTGGAAATTAGACAGGCATAGATTTCCAACGAGATATCCTGCACTCAATTTTGACTTCGGGAAGGCCCTCAAAATCAGCCTAAAAGTTGTGCTACGCATAGAGATTTCAGGCGCGGCGCATTGGGAAATTTGGCCTATTTTTCACTCAGCAGCTCAGATTTTCGCCTATTTTTGGCTAGTTTGACTTTTTCATGTAAATCTTGATGTAACTTGATGTAATTTCATGACCATGATGTAATTTTGGCACATTTTTACTCATTCTAGTAGATTCATTCACCAAAAAGTGAAATGTAAGTGAATGAATCAATTTCCTATCATATAGAGGCAAGTTGTTTCATTGCCTATTTTCCAGTTCTTAGTTTAGATATGGTTGAAACAACTCCTAGAATGATGAGCTCGACCCCTAGAGGCATGGGGATGAGTTAGGCTTCTCTATATCTTGTATTTTCTCAGTCATTTTCAAGGGTTGGACATTTGGGATTGCTTGGCACTTCATTGTACATTTCATCTCTGCACTTTTGACAAAGGAATAGACCAGGGTTTGCAGCACTCTTTAGGATCCATGTGGCTCTGTGTTTTGATGGTGTGTTTCTCTCTGTGATTTTAAGTTCACTGATTTTTCATGTGTATCATTTCCCTTCTCCTTTCTTCTTAAATTAAACAAATAAGTGATAAAGGTGGAATCCATTAGATTTGCAGTGCTCTACCTTGAAGTTTTGTTTAATTTTCCATGTTTTCAACTGTTTGAAGAGGATTCTTGAATGCCTCTTGCCCTCTTCAACTCCTTACCAGTTTTTTCTATCCATTTTATTCAATTTTGAAGCATCAAAAAAATTTCTTTCCTTGCCCCATTCAGCCCTTTGCAAAACTGATCATTTCCCGGACCCAAAATTTTCTTTTCCCTTTGATTCCAACAAACCCCAAAAATCAAAATCAAACTCTTTTAATTATATACCTAGCCTAAAATAAGCCTTTATTTCAAGTCATGTCAAGCCCCTTCGATTATTTTTGTTGAGATTGACCCGGAGAGAGCCCTCTCCTGTTCTGATAGGGCTAGCTACCAAACTGAGCGTGGTTTGATGTTACCCTAAACTCTGCCTTCTTTCAGCCTGAGGTAGATTTAGGCAATAACAGGGACTTTCCATTCCTTAATGGCTTTGATTTTTTTAGGGTCTACCTTAAAACCCTTGTGAGATACAATATGACCCAGATATTCCACCTCTTATACTCCAAAGAAACATTTGGATGTTTTTACATACAATTATTTCTCCTGCAATAGTTTGAACACCCTGTCAACATGTTGAACATGATCCTTCCAAGACCTGCTGTAGATTAGTATATCATCAAAAAATACTAGAACAAATTTTCTAAGGAAGGGTTTGAAAATGGAATTCATCAACCCTTGAAATGTAGAAGGTGCATTGGTAAGGCCAAAAGGCATGACCAAAAATTCATAATGGCCCTCATGAGTTCGAAATGTTGTTTTTGGAATATCTTCAGTCTTCATTCTAATTTGATGATATCCTGAACGAAGATCCAACTTGGTAAAATAAATTGCTCTATGTAATTCATCCAATAATTCATCAATCACAGGAATGGGAAATTTATCTTTAATGGTGAGCTTATTGAGCTCCCTATAATCCGGACACATTCGCCATGATCCATCCTTCTTGGGTACCAATACTACAGGAGCAGAGAAAGAACTTTGACTAGGTTGAATTATACCCGCCTCTAACATTTCTGCAATCATACGTTCAATTTCGCTCTTTTGGACATAAGGGTATCTATAAGGCCTGATGTTTGGAGGAACACTTCCTGGAATCAAATGAATAGCATGATCATGATCACGAATAGGTGGGAGTCCTTTTGGAGTTTCAAAAACCTTGGAATGATTGTCCAAGACTTTTTGGAGATCTGCAGAAATAGATGGTTTTGATGTTGGAACTTCTAGCGAGCATAATTGTGAAATTATGCCTTGTTGTTATTTCTTTAGAATCTTTTTCATGACATTAGAGATTATTATCTTTCCCGGCTTCCCTGAAATACCCCATAATTCAACTTCCTTTCCTTCTGAAAAAAATTTCAAGAAAAGTTCTTGAAAATTAAAAGCTATCGTCCCCAAAGATTGTAACCATTGTACTCCTAGTACAACATCAGCACCTCCCATAGGAATGGAAAGCATTGGACTATTCAATACATATTCCCCCATTGTTAGCTTGATATTATGGCATTTTCCAGAGCAATTTATAGTTCCTCCATTTGCAACCATCACTTGACATTCTAGTGCTGGGTATAGGAAACAATTTAATTCCTTGGCTACCTTACAATGAATAAAATTATGTGTGCTACCTGAATCAATCAACACTATTACCTTTTTCTTCTTGATATGTCCTTCTATCTTGAGAGTTTGAGGAGTGGTAATTCCTACCAATGCATTACACGATATGGTCGGACTAATTTCTTCCTCTTCTAGGGTTGGTTCCTGGTGTATATCCTCTTCTTGTTCATTTTCTTCTTCCTCTTCACAATCTATGTAAAATAATTTCTTCTCAGCACACTTATGAACTCTAGTGTATTTTCTATCACAACTGTAGCAAAGCCCTTTTGCTCTTTTTTCTTCCAATTTTTGTGGTGTCAACCTTGTAGGTTGTGGAAATCTATGAGTAGCAACACTTCCCTCTTTATAGAAGTGAGTGGTAGGCTTCCTTGTCGCCATAATTTTACATTCAATTTTTCTTGCCAACCTGAATGCCTTCTCCAATGAATCAGGTTCCAAAATGCGAACTTCATGTTGGATTTTATCCTTTAAAGTACCTATGAAGAGATCAATCATGTGTTCCTCTGGAATATCAGTTACCCTTATATTCAATTTTTGGAAGTCCTCAATGTGCTCCTCCACTAAGCCCTTTTGTTTGAGATTTATCAATTGGCTAAAGAAGGTGTTGCTCTTTGTATCCTCATAATGTGCTATCATTTCCTCCGTAAAAATTGACCAAGTGACAATTTTTTACGGGAGCAAAGCCATCGATACCATACAAATGTATTTTGTTCTAAATGCAAAGTTGCAATGTGTACCTTTTGTGTGTTTTGCACATTATGGAGATCAAAATATTGCTCCATCTGTAGTATCCATGTTACAGGATCCTTTCCATCAAACTTCCTCATATCCATTTTTGGAATATGGTGGCTCTTCTCGCCAACATTAGATTTTATGAAATCACGATTAACATTTATTTTGTTCTCATCATGAGTTTCCTCTACTATCTTGTCACCATTAGGAAACATTTCTTGTATCAAATTTTTCAAACCTTCCATGTCTTCTTTTAGATCATTCTTCATGTTTTCCATTTTAGCTTCCATGTCATCCATCTTAAATTCCATGCCATCCATCTTAGATTCCATGCCAGCTTTCATGCCATCTATCTTAGATTCCATGCCATTCTTCAAACCATCCATCTTAGATTCCATGCCTTTCTTCAAACCATCCATCTTAGTTTCCGCGCCTTTCTTCAAAACTTTTATGTAATTTTTTTTTGCTCTTTGCGAGAGCGAAATTTGTTGCACTTGCTCTTGTAATTTTGATATGTCATGTTGCCATTCTTCATCTTCATGAGTCATAGTAGAGATTTATAAAGGGTTAATGGGTGTTGAATTCTTTTTAGGGGCCATTTTATAATCCAATACTGATATCTATTCGAAAATATGCCCTTGGAATCAATTCAACTTGCTTCTTCAAACAATACTTATGCAATTCGGAAAACAAATACACACCTTTTACATGATTTTGAGGAGCTATATATTGAAATTAAATTATCTCTATAATTGTGGATCCTCAATATCTGAAATTAAGCCCTGTAGTAGCCCTCTTAAGCTTCTTTCAAATGCCATAGGTCTGATCTGATTTGGATTCTTCAAGGCAAAGTTATGTCCAATATCCCACAATGACCCATTTTTGGACTAGTTCATTAGATCAAACTTGTACGACTTGCCACATGTCAATGTTTCCTCCTTTGGCTCTAAAATTGATAAACCAAAAACTAAATTCCATGCACTTGCTGCAACTTTTTATGGAATTTCAATCATATGCTCAGAGAGAGAGCTATGAATATTTTCCCACGATCACCTCTTTGAGATGAAATTCAGAAGCCTCAAATAGCCCTAACTTCCACAGATCATATCTCTGAAAATGTTGCGAAAAAATATCTAAGATTTTTCAACGATGTTCCTCAGGATTATAGCTTCACACTCTAAAAATTTCAGCTTCTGAACCTTCGTAGAAAAAAAGTTATTACGAAAATACCACGATGACCTGTTTAGGTTAAATTCAGGAGCCTGCAAAATGACCTAACTTTCATAGATCATATCTCCTAAAATATTGCGAACCAAAATCTGAAATTTTTCAATGATGTTCCTCAGGATTTTCGCTTCACACTATAAAAATTTAAGATTCTGAACCTTCGTAGAAAACAAGTTATAGCGAAAATTCCACGCTGACCTGTTTGGAGCAGCGAAACCCTAGAATCTCAAAGCTCTGATACAATGTTGTGAAACCAGCTCCAAAAATAGAAGAAAAGATATATAAACACCTTATAAATAAGCCACTTCGAGGGGGAAACCTCCAATACATTACATTAATGAACAATACTTAGATGATTCAAATTACAAAACCTCCTTTCTATATATAGGAGTCCACGGGGCCACAATGTAATCCTAGCCGACCTAACAATAATAATTTATAAAAAATAAGAGTAACAATATAAAGTACAGGGTGAATAATAAACAATAAGTGTAAGTTACACTAATAATAATAAGGGACTATACTATAGTAACAGAAAAGGACCCCAAACAGAGGCAAAGCAGGAATGTACTACCCAGAATTTAGTGAGGTAGAATTTGCTTTATTGAGGACGTTGTATCAGAGAGTGAGAATACCATGCAAATATCCATCACTACAAGCTGTTTGGGGTCACAACATCTTTCCGGGGAGACCGTAATATTCCCAATTAGCGATAGCTAATTGGAAATATTAATTTTGACCAATTTTGCTTTATTATATTCGGAGCATGAATAAAGTGGGTAAAATATTAATTAACTCACTTAGGAAAAAACACTTTCCTAAAGTCCACATCGAAATTAAAGAGTGTGGGGCCTAGTGGCCAAGTGGACAGTGTAGGAGAGGGACGCAGACCACGTGGGCAGCGTGGGGCCTACTTCACGTAGATGAGGGAGACAGCGTGGGCCAAGGAGCACGTGAAGGTGGTGGGGCCTAGAGAGAGAGAGAGAGGCCTAGCGTTATAAAAGGGAGGAGAGCCCCCTCATTTGGTCATTCATGTTTATGCATATTGAGGTAGTCATTTCGACTTGGAGCACGCTGGCTGTTTAGCTTGTCTGCAGCACTGTTCAGTGCATCGGGTGTCTCCGTTCGGAGATCCCACCCACCGTGGGAGATTTTGAGTGGGCTTTGCTCTGGGTGAGTGTATTTACCCAGCACTTCGTAGGAGACTTGAGGTTTTTCATTCGTGGAGGAGCAGAGTATTCAAAGACTGCACAGTCTTGAGAGGGAGGATGCAGTATATATTGGGGGAGCTCCGGATTGACATCATTTTGGAGGATTCAGGCTAGAGTATTGAGCAAGGGGCCAGCCCTTGCCTATTGGAGGCATTTGTAAAAGTGGGGAGGCCATATTTTGGAGGATTGCATTCAGTATCAGTGCAGCCCTTGGGAGGATAGTGTAGATCCTCAAGGGAGGCATTTTCAGGGGTCGACCATTTCAAAAACGCTCTCTAGGCTTTTCAGGGTATTGTGAGTAGAGGCCGATTCCAGAGTTTCAGCTTTTTCTGAGTAGGGGAGCAGCCCCAAATACTCATTTTGTTCCAGCAGTAGCAGTAGCACGGCAGTATTCCAGCAGCTTGGATACAGAGCAGAGAGCAGCCATTTCCATAGATATTCTGAGAGTATTCCTACACTTTCCTGGTGCAAGTCAAGGTGCCATCACTCTGATCACCTCTTGTACTCATTTATATTTCTCAGTATAATAAAATGGCTTGGCATTCTCTCTATTTCATGTGTATCTGCTTCATGATCTATTTCTAGCATTTTATATCTTGTTGTATGCTTTGTATTACTGTCTATTTCCCTTTCGGGATATTACAAATTCTATGTCAAACTGAAATCCTCATACTCCTATAAATAGTTGTTCCTAACTATAAATTAGCTTACCTATCCATAGGCTATGAAGCCGACTTGATCAGGGGTTTATGAGCCGACTTGTCTATTATTCATAGGTTGTATTGAGGAGATATTCCAACACTGATATTGAGTACCATATTGAGTCGTGTCTTCAAGCTTAATATGACAAGGTCTTGAGGCATACATGAATGATATTACATGATTGACACTTCATATACATGATTGATATTACTTGAGTGAAACTTCATATACATGACTGTTATTTCATGAGTGGCACTTCATATACATGAATCTAACTAATACATTTATGACAAGATGACAACTCGCTAAAAGGAATCAAGAAGAAGTCTTTTGACCTATAATAAAATTCCTTTCTCATAAAACCCATGAAGCAAGCTTAACAAAAATACATTTTATTATCTTTGTATTATTCATTACATAAATACATAAATACATAGTCAATATGAAGATCGAACCTAGTTACACTTTCCAACAAAAAAAACTCATATTTGTAGGATTTTTAGGAGGAAAAATAGGAAAATTCATATTTTTTAGGGTTTTTAAATGGAAAAACCAGTGTTCAACTTTTTTTCTGAATTTTTTATTTGTCTTTGGGAGCAGCTCAATTCATTAATTCAAAATTTAGGAAATCATTGAAACAAGGCAGACCGAGGTTCAAATTCCCTTGAGGTGATTAATTTACGTGAGGAGAGGTCGTAATCCCTTAGAGTTTTATTAGTAGTTACGTGTCAGGTGGGTTGTTGGGTTCATCCGAGATACCAAAAAAAAATTATTCCTTTAATATATATATATATATATATATATATATATATATATATATATATATATATATATATAGAGAGATATATATATATATATATATATAAATATATATAGATATATTGAAGAAATAATGATTACAAAATAAAAAGATTTAAAAATTTTGCGCTCGATCTACGCTCGTGGGCGGCCTGGCTAGGTGTGCCCAGGTGCACCCAGGTCCTATTAGCCCCCATACTGGGTGGCCTTCCCAGATGCACCCAAGACTTGCTGGTCCCCTCGCCCAATGGGGGGTCGACAGGCCACGACCGTGCCTGGGCAGCCTGCCCAAGCCCTAGCCATCACCCACTAGGTGTTGATCAGCAGTTGTCATTGATGTCAACCCAAGCAGCACTCTAACCCAATATTGCATGGGAATTTTGACCTACCAAATTAATATATTCTAGGTCAATAATTCTTTTTATGGTTTCTACTTGTCGAGATGTTTCCGTTGATATATGGCACGTCATGTAATTCTTCACAGTTTGAGAGATATTCATGTTTGAAGTTTGTACCTCTAGTTAGTGGGCTAAAACCCCATGGGGTTGGGGCATGGGTCATTGAAAATTCATAATTAATATTTTTTAAGCTCCTAAAATCCCTCCCATGTTCACTTGTTGAAGCCCCTCTCAACCTAAGCATTTATATAAATTGTGATCCTCATTTCCTCCTTATGCAAGGGATTTCGCTATTTGAAACAGGTCATCGTGGCATTTATGCTCTAAATTGTTTTCTATGAAGGTTCAGAAGCTGAAATTTTTATGAGGTGAAGCCGAAATCTTGAGGAATATGCTGTAAAAATTTTAGATCAAGGTGCGCATATTTTTGGAGATATGATTTGTGGAAGTTAGGGTTTTTGCAGGCTCCTGAAATTCATCTCAAAGAAGTGACCTTGGTAAATTCGTCATAACTCTCTCTCTGAGTATCGGATTAAAATTTCCGTAAAAAGTGGCAGATATTGCACAGTCTTTTGTTTTCTCTCTATCAATTTCAAAGCCAAATGAAGAAACAATGACACGTGGCATGCCATACAAGTACGCTCTGCTGAAACAGTCCATAATTAGGGCATTGTGAGAAATTGAGTATAACTCTCTCTTGAAGAATCCAAATTGGGTCAGACCTATGGCATTGGAAATACAACTTAGAGGACTACTACAAGACTGAAAATCAGATATTGAGGATCTAAAATAACAAAGATACACCAGATTCAATATCGAGTTCCTAGAAGGCAAGAAAAATCTAGATCATGTGTTGTCAAGGGTTGCAAAGGTCCAGAATTTCTACGACAACAAAGCAAAGAAAGGTGCAGTAGAGGGTAGCATGACAAGAGAAGCAACCAAGGAGCATAACAGCAGCAAGAAGTTTATCATATGAAGTCTTCAAGTGGGCAGCATTGCATACAATCATTGTAAAGGTATCTTTGTACTAAGTCATTGTAAATACATTATTGTAAAAATTGTACTAGTGTCTATCTACCAAGGGTTGAAGAGGCAGTGTTGGGCGGTCTAGGATCATCATTAGGTGGTTGTGTCAAAGTTGGGGTTATGGTCTAGTATAACTTCTTCTTCTACATCATTCTATATCATTGTAAAGTGGATCATTTTCCCTGGTACGGGAGTCCATTCTTCTTTTATTCTTCTATAGGGTGCTAGGGTGGTGCTAGGGTGAGTTGTAGCTCATTGGGTGTTGGGGCACCCATTCGGTTGACTACTGAAGAATATCGGGCATTGGAGCATACATCCAGTGGGAGCTAGAGAAGAATTTTTTTCTAGATTCTAGGAAGTTGGAGATTTATTTTCAATTAGAGTTGAATATTAAAGAATTATTAGAAAATCATTAAGTGGTTTTTGTCTCGGAGTGGGTTTCCAACTTAAAAAATGTGTGCATTTGTGTTCCTCTTGTTTGATTCTATCATTGTACAAACACTGATAATAATTTAAGATTAACTAATGCTCTAATTGAAAGGAATACTAATTCACCCCCCCCCCCCCTCCTCAGTATTTCCAAAAATTGGTTTTAGAGCTTGGTTCCTTCAATGGCAGTTTAACAGCTGGAAGGAGGTCATGGAGCATACCAAGAATGGTGTTCCTCTATTCAATGAAAATAATTATGCACTCTAGAAAGGAAGAATGGAGGTCTATCTCTTGGCGCAATGTTACGAAGTATGGGACACTATTCAAAATGGATTTACATCAACTACAGATGAACAAGGTGAGAAGAATTTGGTAAATGATGCAAAAGCAAAGAATATTATTATCAGTGGACTTATTGAATCTGATTATCATAGGGTGTTGGGTTGTAAAACTGCCAAAAATGTATGGGACAAGCTTGAGAATATATATGTAGGTGACTCAAATGTCAAATAAGCAAAGCTTCAAATCTATAGAGAAAAATTTAAGCAACTCAGAATGAAAGAAGATTGCAACATTGCTGCATACTTCCAATACGTTGATGAAATAACCAATACTCTGGAAGGATTGGGAGAGCCAGTTGACGAGAAGACTATTATACGAAATATTCTTAGAACATTACTAGGGAGATTCAACCCAAAGGTATCGGTCTTAGAATTTAGTGCAAATCTGGACAAACTCGGCAAAGAGGAATTACATGGAGTTCTCATAGCATATGAAATGACACTTGATGAAGAAGAGGGTACTTCACATCTAGAAACTGTGTTCATTGCATCTAAGAAAACCAATAAGGATAAACAATCTTCAATTGAAAATACATGCACCTGCAAGTGTGAAGAAAAGGGAGATGATGAAGAAGGTCTTTCAAATGAAGAATATGCTTACTTCACGAGAAAACTAAAAATTGGTAAGGGACAATTAAAAGGTAAACTTCCTTTGATATGTTTTAGTTGTAATGAGGTTGGGCATTTTGCAGCAAAATGTCCAAACAGAAGTAAAGGTAGCTCAAAAGGAAAGAAAGGCTTTAATAAATTCAACAAGCAAGGATCCAAAAGGAACTTTCTCTCTAAAGAAGATAGCTCATCATCCAATGAAGACAATGGCAGTGAAGAAGAAGCCAATGAGAGAGTATTTTTTATGGCCAAGCACAATAAACCCAAGCACAATAAACAAGAGGTATCAAACAATGAAGAAGAAGGATGGACCATAGAATAATTTTATGATGAAGCAATCAAGCTTATAAAAGATCTCAAAGCGGAGAAGATCTGTTCCAGAACTCTTGAAGAAAAATTTCAAGGTATCAAAATTGAAGTTGAAGAACACAAATGCATTGAAGAGTCATTTCAAAAGAAGTTGGAAGAAAGCAACCAAGAAAGGGAAGAATTAGAAGCCAAAGTAGTCTCGTTGCGTGAGGAAGTGAAGAAAGGAAAAACTATCCAAAACTATGCCAATAGCTCAAGGGAATTGGAAGAACTCATCAACAATCAACGATCTTACAATGACGAAATTGGCATCGGTTACAAAGAAGAAGAAGCAGCACCTTCTACAACAAAATACAATTAACCTATGAGATCTGACATGCATGTAGACTTCATTGGACAAGATTCGCAAGAAAATCCTTGGAAGACAATTCCTCAACGAAAATTTCCATCCAGGTACCAACATATTTTTTATGACTACTATTATTCATGTGGAAAATTTGGTCATAAAGCTGTAGAATGTCACACATACCCTAAGAATGAATACAATTCCAGGAGATCGGTCAAATATGAACCTCCCAGGGCTCAACGAAACATCAATAGATTTGAACATTTAAGAAATAATATTGAATGTTACAAATGTCAAAACTTTGGACACATAGCCAAAGACTATAGACTTGAAAATCCTCCAGAAGAATCTTCGAAGCCACATAACGAACGAACATGGAAGAAGAAGAATAATGATAATTATGCTCTCACTTTCAAGGCTCAAAATAAAAAAAATGTGTGGTATGTTCATAGCGGTTGCTCAACACATATGATTGGAGATAGAAATAAATTTGTATCTCTGAAAGAGAAGAATGACATAAATGTGTCCTTTGGAAATGATGGATCTTCAAATGTTATAGGATTGGGTAATATCACTCTCGAAAGAAAAGATGCTCTAGCCAAGAATGTTTTATTGGTTTAAAACATGAATCACAATCTACTCATTGTTGGACAAATGTGTGATCAAGGACACACAATACTATTCAACTCCACAAAATGTGAAATTAGGAAAGGCGTGTATGGTGAAATTGTGGCTATAGCAATTCGAGCTTCAAATGACATATATGTTCTGGATGAAGCAACTAAAGCATGTCTAATAGATAAAGAGGATGATACAATAATTGGTAGCAATGATGATCGACTAAGTAAGAAGTTTGCTACAAAGGTGCAAAGTGATTTCGAGATGTCTTTACTTGGTGAGCTGAAATACTTCTTAAGGCTTCAAATATCTTAGCAAGAGAAAGGAATATTTATATGTCAATCCAAGTACCTCAAGGAAATGCTCAAGAAATTTAAAATGGAAGATTTCAAACCCATCCTTACTCCAATGGTAATAGGTTGCAAATTGAGCATAGACGACTCATCTAAGGATGTGGATCAAAGGTTGTACAGATCTATGATTAGTAGTCTTCTATATGTAACAACATCCCGACCATATGTTATGCAAGCAGTTGGACAAGTAGAAATATTCCAAGCAGCACCAAAAGAATCACATATTAAATATTCACCAGCATTGGAATATCTTCACCAGAAGCTTGGGATTCTCCCAAGTTCTCATTAGATTTTCCTTTTTCAAAACATAAAGGGGGAGTGGAAGTAGATTATAGGTCTGTAGGATAGTTGTGTATCAGGGGGAGTGGAAGTGTGTACAGGTCCATAGGATGGTTGTGTTTCAGAGGGAGTTACCCTTTGTCATTAATGTCAAAGTGGGAGAGAATGTTGTAGGAAGAGGTGTCAAATCGCAGGGGGAGTACTTGTGTTGCCATCAATGCCAAAGGGGGAGATTGTTGATCAGCGGTTGTCATTGATGTCAACCCAAGCAGCACCAGGGGCTAGCCCAATATTGCATGGGAATTTTGACCTACCAAATTAATATATTCTGGGTCAATAATTCTTTTTGATGGTTTCTATACTTGTCGAGATGTTTCCGTAGATATATGGCACGCCATGTAATTCTTCACGGTTTGAGAGATATTCATTTTTGAAGTTTGTACCCCCAGTTAGTGGGATAAAACCCCATGGGGTTGGGGCATGGGTCATTGAAAAGTCATAATTAATATTTTTTAAGCTCCTAAAATCCCTCCCACGTTCACTTGTTGAAGCCCCTCTCAACCTAAGCATTTATATAAATTGTGATCCTCATTTCCTCCTTATGCATGAGATTTCACTATCTGAAACAAGCCATTGTGGAATTTGTGCTCTAACTTTTAATATATGAAGGTTCAGAAGCTGAAATGCTTATGAGACGAAGCCAAAATCCTGAGGAAGCTATTGTAAAAATTTCAGATCAAGTTGCACAAATTTTTTGGAGATATGATCTGTGGAAGTCAGGGTTTTTGCAGGCTCCTAAAATTCATCTCAAAGAAGTGAACTTGGTAAATTCATCATAAATTTCTCTCTGAGTATCAGATTGAAATTTCATAAAAGTGGGAGATAGTGCACAGTATTTAGTTTTCACTCTATCAATTTCAAAGCCAAATGAAGAAACAATGACACGTGGCATGCGATAAAAGTGCGCTCTACTGAAACAGTCCATAATTAGGGCGTTGTGAGAAATTGGGCATAACTCTCTCTTAAAGAATCCAAATTGGGTCAAACCTGTGGCATTGGAAATACGACTCAGAGGAAAAATACAAGACCAAAAATAAAATATTGAGGATCTAAAATAACAGAGATACACCAGATTCAATATCGAGCTCCTAGAAGGCAAGAAAAAGCTAGATCATGTGTTGTCAAGGGTTGCAAAGGACCAAACTTTCTACGGCAGAAAAGCAAAGCAAGGTGCAGCAGAGGGTAGCATGACAAGAGCAGCAACCAAGGTGCATAACAGTAGCAATAAGTTCATCATGTGAAGTCTTCAAGCGGGCAGCATTGCATACAATCATTGTAAAGGTATCTTTGTACTAAGTCATTGTAAATACATTATTGTAAAAATTGTACTAGTGTCTATCTGCCAAGGGTTGAAGAGGAAGTGTTGGGAGGTCTAGGATCATCATTAGGTGGTTGTGTCAAAGTTGGGGTTATGGTCTAGTATATCTTATTTTTCTACATCATTCTATATCATTGTAAAGTGGACCATTTTCCCTGATACGAGAGTCCATTCTTCTTTTATTCTTCTATAGGGTGGTAGGGTGGTGCTAGGGTGAGTTGTAGCTCATTGGGTGTTGGGGCATCCGTTTGGTTGACTACTAAAGAATCTCGGCATTGGAGGGCCCATCCAGTGGGATATGGAGAAGAATGATTTTCTAGATTCTAGGAAGTTCGAGCTTTATTTTCAATTGGAGTTGAATATTAAAGAATTCTTAGAAAAGCATTAGGTGGTTTTTGTCTCAGAGTGGGTTTCCACCTTAAAAAATGTGTGCATTTATGTTCCTCTTGTTTGTTGCTATCATTGTAAAAACACTGATAATAATTGAAGATTAAATAATGCTCTAATTGAAAGGAATACTGATTCACACCCCCCCCCCCCCAGTATTTCCAACACTAGGCAAGGGCCCACAATAGGCCTTGGGCGCGCTTTGGTAGGAAAAGGAAAAAATAACAAATTATTAGTGTAATTTGGACACACTAATACAATTTATTCATATAAATCCTTTTTAATCTAATTAAATGAACTTCTAGTCTTTGTATTACACTTAACATCATGATATATTTTTATCATATCAGTCATATCTCTGACTATTTCTGCAAAGCTGAGAATGAACATCCTTAGAAAATTAATTTGACTCTGAAAAGACTGATATGACCTTTTGCATGCAACTTGTGACCTTTCGCCTTATTTTTCTTCAAATTTCCATTATTTTCATAAATAAAATTCCAATTAATGCCACATGCCTTTCCAAATACTTTTCCATTTCCTTTTCCAATTTCCATAGCCATTAATTAATCACAATTGATCCACATCACTATGTTTTTTCCTAACATTAAGCTTGGAATGTGTGTACCATGACCATGGTTATTATTTTCCTTTATTAAATATATTACATGGATTTTTTAATAGGGATATTATAGAACCCCCCCACTTGGGGGAACACCATCCTTGGTATTCAATGACACCTACAACCAAAAAAATTGTTGAAATCAAAACATATTTCCCATGGAGATTTATAACTTAGCTTGTTGTAGTATTTACAATGATCAACCCGCTAAAGAGAAAACCAACATGACATCCATAACAATCATAACAACCGTAATAACATGACACCCATACCGCTTATTAGATATTTATAACACAACTCATGGCAGGATTTACATTCATATACATATGCACATAAACCAAAACATCACACCAAATCATATACCAAAAGCATTCTCTCAACTAGTGAATAGAGAAGGATACATAAGCTGCATTTGATCCGCCATCTCCCATGTAGCTTCATCGGTCCTGTTAGGGTCCTATAATAATAGGGTTCATAATTTTGAATTGACTATGTTTTATTCTTGTAATATTGTACATACTTTGTTTTCTGCAAATTTTTTCCCATATTAAAAAATGTAAAGAGGGTAAGTCCTAAAAGAAAAATCAAAGGAATAAAAGAAAAAGATCAAAAAAGAATATAAAGTATGAACCCCACCAAAAGGAGATAAAAATAGATCCTGAAAGTGATGCAAATTCAAATGCCACTACTTTTACTTTATTTTTCAAATAATATTGTGTGTAGCTTGTCAAAAATGCCACAATCCATGATGATCAAACAATTTAATCTTGATTCATTCATGTTTTAAATTTCATGTCAAAATAGTTAGAGAATAAATATCTAGCCAAACCATTTAATCTTGGCAGACCAATAGTTAGGTAGAGAATCAAAATGAGCTCATCGGTTTAAAATAAGCCAATGTAAGTTATAAGGTTAGAAGTAGATTAGTTTTCTTATTAAAAGAAAAATAAAAAGGGTTAGTAAGCTCAAATGCACCCAATAAATGAAGAAAAAAATGTTAGGGTATGATGGGTAGGTAGATTACTTTCAAAAGTATGGAGAGCATCAATTGGTCATTTCATATCACTAATATTCCCTAAAATCCCCTTCCCCTTGCTTAAAAACTCTATTTTCCATTTTCAGAAGGCATTTTCCCTTGTAAAAATATCCCTTTCCCTTCATACTAACCTTTTCCCCTTTTTTCACCCATTTTCCCTTCCTAAAACCCCTTTCCCTAGTTTAAAAAAAACATTTCCCTTTGAAAATCATTCTCGACTTTACTAATTCCCCTTTTCAAGTAAAACATGCAAAAAAACACACTTTGCATAGTTTAAAAAGTTAAAATAATATGTCGGGCCCCACTATAACAATCCCTATCCCTAGTGTATTTTAATATCTTGCATACATTTTTCCTTGATCGCCTTATTTTATTATAATCTATAGTTATACATTTTTTACTGTAACCCATCACATATGTTAAAACCATTCCATTTTAATATATTATCCAATTCCCCTTTATATTGTTCCCCCACCCACATATATTAAATCCCATCGCATGACTTAAATCTGGGTCCTACTTATCAAATGCCTCCTATTCGTCCATTTTTCAAACATCCATTCCTTTGATCCAATGACCAATGACAGCTATCGCACCCCCGACTACCCAAACTTTAAAGCCACGGGGGGGTTGCAAAATAAGTGGTTTTTCACCCCCGCTCCCCTGCTATTTGGCAGCCCCACGTTGTATCACACTCCCCAATGGAAAACCACTTTACCACTTTTTACCATGTGATAAACCACTTATCCTGTTTTCACCCATTGAAACAAAATCACCTTGTTGTTTGAAAGTCAAGCCTCAGTGCCAAGGTTTAACCACTTCTGGTTAAAAGCCATAAAGCCCACCTGAAACAATTTTTTTCTATTATTTTATGTGTATTTGCCAAAAACTATTTATTTACAAAGAGGAAGCCAAGAAGACAGATGCCAACCTATTTCGAAGCTAATCTAGACCAAAAGTCAAGCCTTTTCTACCAGAAGACAGTGTTGACTCAGTCCAAAACTTTGCAAAGACCAGGAAAGCCCCTGTTGCTTCTAGGACCTTCTCTGCAAACTGAAAACTTGTAATATTACTAAATTAGCATGCAACTAATAGGAATATTGAATTGTTCTTTTAGCACCTAGTAGATGAATAAATTGGGTAAGAGATCCATACTTATCTTGATTAAGCATAAAATCCCTCTTGATGTGAAAAGGGGATCATAATAATAACTATATCTAGCACTCTCATGTGTGAACAAGGCATAATGGATGTGGACAAAGTCAAGTTTGACCAAGTCAACAACATTAATGGGGAGGAGTGGATCATAAATTAAAACAACTCAATATGAATATGGATTAGTTTAGAAAACTATATCAGAGCTAGATTGAAGACCCTTAGGTGTGAAAAGGGTTGAAGCAGGTTGAAGAGGTCAACCTTGACCAAATCAAATAGCGTTGTTGTGGAGGGGTGACATTGATGAAGGCACAGTGCAGTTTTGGAGGGAGATTGATTGTGTGATGGAGGAAACCCTAGTTAGTGGGACCCAAGGTGAGAAGGCTCACATATTTTATAAGGAAGAGGATGGTAGCCATTTAGGGTTAGCTTATGAATGATATTTTTATGTGTCTTCTTAGACTTTGCTCTCTTCAGCTGTTTAACTAAGATTGTTGGTGTTGTTTAGCACTAAGGTATTCCTGTTTAATAATTCCATCTCTTCCCTTTCAGCAGCTCTTGGGAGAGACCTGATCTATCATTCCACACATCTGGAATTGATGCCAAGATTCAGTCTTCAGTTTCAGTGCAATTTCTGTAGTATATTGTGTTGAGTTGTAGGGTGTTGCAGTGGAGGGTTGAGAAACCCACTTTCTGAGTTGGTTTTGCAGAGGAGGAAGGATTCCTTCTTTTGGGAGATCAGTTTGGAGGGTTCTTGAGCTGATTTCAGATCTTTTTTTTTAGGCCAATATATTTCCATCACCTACAACGTAATTCTAGTCCGCAATTGGGTTTTTTCTGGAGGGCAGCTTTAGCAGGGGATCTTTTGGTTCTTTTTGGGAGTTTTCTTGTGATTGAAGGGTTGATCCTTTCATGGGGGAAGACCTTTGATCATATCTACATCAGATCTACATTATTTCAGCCTTATATACTCTTGTGGTTCAGTTTTTAGTGATTATTCAGTCTTAGTGCTGAATAACACCATTTGTATTTGGGGTGTATTCCTAGAAACCCTTCTCGAGTTCTCTAGAATTTGTATAAAGGAGACTAGATCTCAGTTTTTGGGCCACACAGATTAATATAACATTAGATCTATTTGTATCTACTATTTAGGTGTATAAACCCTCATTAGACTGCAATGTCTCTTTATGCAGTAATTTCATGTTGCAGTAGTTTTGGGGTTTCAATAATTTTTGTGCTATACTAGGTGTGGGAGGCCTATTTACCTCACCTAGTTTGAATTGTTTCTGATGTATTCTTGGATTTAGATTGTATATTGTTAGATCTAAGGGATACAAGTGTTGATTTTTTTTTTATATAGCATATATTTCTGAAAATGCATTTTTCATGCATGTATTGCTAAGTAGTCCCATTTTGGGATATTACAGTGGTATCGAAGCATGATCTTTGGCTCAGCTTGTGAAATTCAAGCCAAGATTCTATAAGAAGAAGGAAATTTCATAATGATGGAGATAATGAGCTTTGTCTCATCATTTTTCATATCTATGGAGAACCTCTCCAAGGAGGTTAAACAGAAAGAAGAGAAGAGAAGCAGTGAAACTTCTAGAGGGTTTCAAGAAGAGGAAGGGCCATGTACTTATTATTCTCAAAGGAAAGAAACAAATTTGCAAAAAGATACAAGGCATTACACATTGCCTTTCCATTTTTATGAAGAAGTCAAGAGGCATGGAGATGGAGGACACTTGGAACATGAGATCCTAAGTGGATACCTTGCAGGATACAAGTCTCAACCTAAAGCTTTCAAGGAGACTCTATCTCTTCCTTAGTTTATTTAGCTGGAAGAAGAAAGGAGGCCCTACAACAATAGGAGGATGAGGGGAAATAGATTTCTATTGTCTACATTTGATGGATCATCCACATGTACAACAAAGGCTTAGGTGATGAAGCTAGATGCATTATTCCTACTACAACCAGTGGTGTAGAGAGAGGCAGTTGAGATCTTAGCGCTACACCTTGAGGGTAAAGCAAGAATTTGGTGGTTCAACCATGTGAGTCATGCAAGAGTATTTACTTTTTCAGATTTCACTCAAAGGGTGATCAAGAGATTTGACAAGAAGAAATCAGAAGGGGAGGAGCCTTCACCACCACTTGAGGAGATTTGTACCAGCGTTGGTACAACTATGGAGGAGCAGCCATCATCCTCATCAGATGGGGAAGCCAATACATTGGAAGGAGGAACCATTGTAGCCATAAAATATGTTCCCAAGCTTCACCAAGGTATGCATGAATCTCCACTTTTTGTTATTTCAGCAAATCTTATGGAGGGATGTGGAAATTTTCCTTTGCATGATCTAGGATCAACACATACTGTTGATTTGGAGTAGCAGGATTGCACTGTGCTGTGTAACCTTGACTTGTTCAAGGAAGGGATGAATCATCATCCTAATATGCCATGGTTGAGCTGCACACAACACTTGGGGTTGGAGTGTGGGATTTTAAATGGTAGGATGAAATTTATCCTAAACAATATTATACAAAACCATATGTTCTTCCTTGAGCTGGAGTATGAGATAGAAAATACACCATTGAGGAGATTAAAAACACTTTCATTAAGCAGTAGTGAGGATTTTTTGTCTCCAGCACACTTGGATCCTTATGGATTCAAGCTGGTCATTGGTACGAGATCTTCTCTAGGAGATCTCCAAGGAGTTGCATTTCAACATCCCATGAAATGAAAAAGCAGAAGCTTGATTTGGGAGGATGGTAGTCTTTATTGGAGGGGTACCAAGGTGGAACATGGTAGGATACATCCACGTATGGATGAATGGGAGTGGATAGAGAGCAAGAGGTTGGTAATCCACTTGCATATCTATGACACCAGGCAACGAGAGGCTTGGCTAGGTTGGCTACTCTTGAAAGAGTTTGGCCATCATGAGATATATCCTTCTCCAAAGGGTATGTTGGCGGAGGAAACTTGGTAGGACACTTGCATCATATGGCATCAAAGAGTTTGGGTGCATTATGTTGATATGATCTCCTTCATGTCAATCAACATATTTTCACCTCATGATTTGTATGATGGAGATGTGAGGGGGCAACAAGATTTATTGTTGTTCTGGCTTCTCTTCAGAGAGTATGGGCAGAAATTTTCCCATACTCATCATGATATCTCCGGAAAAAGGGATGGCACATTCAAGGTGCAAAGAGGCTACCCTTCAACATTGAAGGATAAGGTGGGGCTTCCACATAGGAAGAATATTTCCCCACATAGCAACATGATGGTGGATTACTTTGGCATGTGGAATTTCAAATAAGGGAGTCATGGAGTGACAAGAGCCTTATCACTAAGGCCAACAACGTTGCCACTTGGGAGTATGTTTCTATTGATGGAGTGTTCCAAGGGGAGTATGCATCCTTTCATGTTGTAGATTTTTATGAGAAGATTCTCATGGGACGACTCATACATGGACCTCGCTTTCAGCTTACTCATTATGCATGGTAAGAAATACATTACTGTACTTATTGTTCATTTCATTGAGTATTTGAATTATCTCACCATCTATGTACAGTGCATTGCTCCACAAGGGGGCAAGATTATTTTTGGGTTTCATGATCAATCTAGGACCAATACTTATGATGATAACCCTTCTCTACATGACTTTGGGAAAGTGTGCTGTTATTTTTATCATGCTTATCTAATATATATTGCTGCTTACTACCACATAGTACATGAGCAAACATGCACAACTAGTAACTTGTTGGAGGACAACTTGCCACATGATGTTCTAACGCAGCAGTTGGAAAGACTGCATTGTATCCACTTGAGAAACCATTGGTATCATCCAAACTTGCACATAACCTTCAAAAATTTTCTAATTTGGATGTCATATGGTGATGATGTGCCATTCATTTTGTATGGAATAATTTGGGCCAGCATGATCCATGACTTTAGAGAGAGGATCTTTGAAGATCCAATATTCTTCTTGCCACTTGAGGGGAACCTTATTGCAGCCCAAGATCAGCAGATGCTCTAAAATCATCATGAGTGGAGAGAAAGGCAAGATGGGGTAGGCCATTTTGTCTACCATGATCAGTTATTCATCCCACCTACATTGCAGGAGCCAAAGGTGGAGGAGATTCTTCGTGAGTTACCATTCTGGAGGGTGGCTCATTTTGTGTGGATGATAGCTTGGGGATGGGAGATTCACATGGGGATAATAGACCCCAATACATATCAGATATCATGCCTCAAGAAGGCCTCTAGATAGCACATTTTTTCCTCCATGGATGTTTTACTTCTACATGATGATAGATGTTTGGGATACTCACTAAAATCTAGCTTGCATACTTAGGAGGGGCAACTTGGAGATGTATTGACGATACAAATCTTGTACATGGGAGGATTTTATCATATACATATGCTACAGGAGGAGGAGAGGAGGCTCTTCATCTCTACCCTTGCAGTTGCCTGAGGACAAGCAACTGTAAGGGAGGGGAGGACTTTAATATTCCTAAATTAGCATGCAGCTAATAGGAATATTGAATTTTTCTTTTAGCACCTAGTAGACAAATAAATGGGGTAAGAGACCCATACTTATCTTGATTAAGCATAAAATCCCTCTTGATGTGAAAAGGGGATCAGAATAATAACTGTATCTAGCACTCTCATGTGTGAACAAGGCATAATGGTTGTGGACAAAGTCAATTTTGACCAAGTCAACAACATTAATGGGGAGGAGTGGATCATCAATAAAAACAACTCAATATGAATAAGGATCAGTTTAGACAACTATATGAGTGCTAGATTGAAAACCCTTAGGTGTGAAAAGGGTTGAAGTAGGTTGAAGAGGTCAACCTTGACCAAATCAAACAACGTTGTTGTGGAGGGGTGACATTGATGAAGGTACAACACAGTTTTGGAGGGATATTGATTGTGTGATGGAGGAAACCCTAATGAGTGGGACCCAAGGTGAGAAGGCTCACATAGTTTATAAGGAAGAGGATTGCATCCATTTTGGGTTAGCTTATGAATGATATTTTGATGTGCCTGCTTAGACTTTTCTCTCTTCATTTGTTTAGCTAATATTGTTGGTGTTTTTTAGCACTAAGGTATTATTGTTTAGGAATTCCATATATTCCCTTTGAGAAGCTCTTGGGGGAGTCCTGATATATAATTCCACACATCCAACATTGGTTCCAAGCTTCATTCTTCTGTTTCAGTGCAATTTTTGCAGGATATTATGTTGAGTTGCAGGGTGTTGCAGTGGAGGGTTAAGAAACCCACTTTCTGAGTTGGTTTTGCAAAGGAGGAAGGATTCCTTATTTTGGGAGATCATTTTGGAGGGTTCTTGAGCTAATTTCAGATCTTTGGTAGTAGGCCAATATATTTCCATTACCTACAGCATAATTCCAGTCTGGAATTGCATTATTTTTGGAGGGCAGCTTCAACAGGGGATCTTGTGGTTCTTTTTGGGAGTTTTCCTGTGATTGAAGGGTTGATCCTTTCATGGGGGAATACCTTTGATAATATATACATTAGATATACATTATTTCATCCTTATATACTCCTATGCTTCAATTTTTATTGATTATCCAATCTTAGTGCTAAAGATCACCATTTGTATTTGGGGTGTATTCCTACAAACCCTTCCCGAGTTCTCTAGAATTTGTATAAAGGAGACTAAATCTCAGTTTTTGGGCCACATTGATTATCTCAGATCTATTTGTATCTACTATTTATGTATATAAATCCTCATTATACTATGTTGTCTCTTTATGCAGTAATTTCATGTTGCAGTAGTTTTGGGGTTTCAACAATTTTTGTAGTATACTAGGTGTGGGAGGCATGTTTACCTCACCTAGTTTGATTTGTTCCTAATATATTATTGGATTTATATTGTATGTTGTCTGATATAATTAATCCAAGTGTTGATTTCGTGTTTTTATAGCACATATTTCTGAAAATGTGTTTTTCATGCATGCATTGCTGAGCAGTCCCATTTTGGGATATTACAAAACTCCATTTCACAGGTATTATTGAAGTGCCTGAGACCATTTCTTAAAATAGAAAGTAATAAATTAATCAATTAAACAAGTTTTAATGGCTTCCTAAGGTATTGTGATTGTTAATCCCCTACAACCTCTTATTATTGATATTGAACATACCCCCTTGCAGAAAACGATTTCAAAATCAGTGATACAATCACTGGTTGCAACCTCTTGGACATCCACTGCTGGAGCCATGATAAATCCATGGAATAGGCTGATGATATATACCTTTGGGAATCAAATTTACCTAATTACATCCTCCCACAAACTTTCTAATTCCTAGAAATCATTAGACTATGTCAAATCAATTATCTGTCAAATGAAAGAGCCCTAGAAACCCCTAGCAAAGAGATTTTTTTCACCATTACTGTAGAATCAATAAACCAGATGTTGTAAATCCAAGCCAAGCCTGATGAAGCCCCTTTTTCTATTGAAATACTCACTGAATTCTGAAACTTGACTTTCCCAAGAGGTTTCAAATCTTCCAAACCTTCTTGCCTTCATCAGTTGAAACCCCAAAGAGTAACCCTCCCTATTCAGCCTCAATTTTTTTAGAGAGAAAAAGAAAAATTGTCACAATGTTGTCTTGTATATTAGGGTACTTCACAGATGAATATGTAGATGCTTCTGTCTTAGGTTTTTTGTATATTTTCTGCCCAGGACAACCTCCATATTTTACATATAACTTTTCTCAATACTTATCAAATGAAATCCATGAGAAATTAGTTAAATTATGTGAAGAAGGAGTGTTTAAGTATTCTTCAGTGTTGTTTCATTTATTCATATAATTCCAATCTGAAAGGTTTGCAGTTAGCCTTAAAAAACTGGACACAGAGGGTAACCCCAAATCTGTAGTCTTCTGGAATTCTTTAATCAGGAAATATTCCATAGATTTTACCTATAAGGACTTCATTGATTTATTTATTCATCCAATTGTTAATATGTTAAACAATAGCAGTGAACCTAGGATCAGTGAAGAAATAAAAAAAGTATTGCAGTTATCTAAACATAGTAGAACAAGAGATTGGTATTTATACCAGAACCACACTGAAATTAGGGTGTATGGATGTCAACTCACTCTATACAAGTTTCCCAAATACCTCCCAATGAAGTTATTTTCACTAGAATATATCAATAAGATCCTAAACTCAGATGAAGTTAATTTCCTGTTAGAAAAGAAGAAAACACAGTTTAAGATTAAAAATTAGATTAGTCCTTTCATTTGAAATAACATGAATGTTGGTCAACAAGAAGAAAATTACTTACAGGAATTCAAGTTCAGTGAAAGTTTCAAATGGCAGTATGATCCTTTGGGAGTTATCAGCAAGTTAAGGGTAAAATTTAAATTAACTCATTTTGTTCATGAATCTAAACCAGAGATTGAAAAGTACCCAAACCAGTCAGAGTGGTTGGAGAATAATTTGAAATAGGCAAAGAAACCAGTTGATACTAGTTCTGTCCTGCAAACTCCAGCGCTACAAGATAGCAACTCCAAGAGAGAAAGAGAATAAGTTTCATATTCATCTCAAATCACTACTGAGACTAAATTCAAACTAATGTACACGAAAAATCCCAAGCTGAATTCATTAGCTGAACAAGAAGAAACAATTGAGACAATTGAAATCATTGATACAAACACACTGGCTAAAGAAAATGCACCTCCAATAGTTTCATAGGAAACTCACCAGCCTCCAAACTCTAATACTCAAATCATCCAGAAGCAAAACAATGTAGAGGTATCTTCATCAAGTAAACCATTGAAAAAAGAACAAGTTATAATGGAGAAGTATAAAGAAATCAAACTCAGGAATGAGGCATTGAAAGCAATGACTTATGCCTAATATTGGAAGCAGACACCTAGAACAGGTTACTTTCTGTCTTTGATTATAAAACCAGGAAAATGCAGATGACATTTTTGCAGCCCACAGTGCAGTATCCAAAGTCATCAACTGACTACAGGAAAACAACATTTGAATTCATGGCTAAAGATGTTCATCCTATAGACCAAATTGAATTTCATAAGTAAGTTGGAGAAATGTTATATTCTACTATGACCAAAAAAGCTATGAGTGTCTAGAAACTACAAAATTCTCTAGAGAATATCAAATCACAATTAAAGCTAGAGAAGGCTTCCTCAAAACCCAAGGAAAAAAAAATCAAATCACTTGAAGAATTGGTCATATAGGTAGGATATGATCCCAAGAACATAAAAGTAGTAGAAGAGCTCATCAAGAAAAAGAATGTAGACATTGTTGCATTGAAAAATAAGTTGAAACTACCTCCCACTGAACATCCACAAGAAAAATAAGTTATGGAGAATGAAGGCCAGAAAGATGAAATAATGAATCTCATCATTTAGTTGACAGCTCAACTGAAAGACATGGAGAATGAGATGGATAAATTGGTGTAGGATAAAAAGGCCAACATGGAAGCAATCCCTGTCATTGCCATTCCTATAGTTACTGCAACAGTTCCATCTACTTCAATAGCTCAAGTGGCAACATAAGTTCCAGTGGCTACAAAAATTTCAACTTCAGCAACACCAACAATAGATTCAATAGCAGTAGCTCATCTCAGTGATGAGGCAGGTAAATTGATCAAAGCTATGTAAGACATATCAATACAGACTACTGAAATAAATAGACTTAAAGAACAAATAAAAAGTCTAGAGGATGAAAATAAGTTGATACAAATCATGCATAAGAATGAAACACATAAGCCAAACAGATTGACTGACAGAGTACAAAAGTTAGAGAAAGAATTGACACTAAAAGAACCACTTTCCCAAGAAAAGCAGCAGTTGTGGGCATCTATCCAATTTATCTTTGAGTAGAAGGATTTGATCAAGGAAGCAAGTGAAGCTATTCAGAAAGTCAAAGAGGAACTTGGGAAAAAACCAGAAGAAGCCACTGAGATCATTGAGTTTCTCAATTCTAATAAAAAAAAGGAATTAGAAGAAATTGGCATAAGTGACAAAACTGAAACAATCCTGGAGGTAAGAAAGGTAATTTCCAAGATAAAATTGATGACACAACTTGAAGATAAGTGTAAAAACATGGAGCTTGCAATAACCAGATTCATAGTTAAATTTGATGTTTTTAGGCAAAAATTTCTGCCTAATCCTTTGGTGATCAATGACAGATTAATGAAACATGAAGACTATGACAAGAAAATCAGAGAAGTGGCCAAAGAACGGTCCAACATTTCCTCCATGAAAGGAATTCCTACCGGAAAAGTACTCTATCAAAGTTTTGAAAATCTATTTTACCTCCAACATGAGGTAAATCATCTCAATATAAACAAGCCTACTTTTGAAAAATACACAGAAAATGATGAGATTTACAGGAGAATGGTGAAAATCAAATTACCAGAGGAAGAGGCTTAGGATAAATTATATGATTTACTGTGATAGTGAAAAGTAAGACATGTAAATAGAGCAGTCAATGTGAAAATAGAGCCTGCATGGTTAAAGAGTAACAAAGCAATCAAGTTAAAGTAAAAATATACAGGTAGATACAGATGAAAGATAGAGTTTAAAGTGAAAAAAAAGAGTTTAAAGATAAAGAAAACGTAAAATACACTCAACAGAAAGTAGACAGCCAGCGTGAAAGCAAACAGTCAGAGAGATAAAGCAGCAAAAGATCAAAGAGACAAACAACAAAACCAAATAAGCAGGGACAACTTGCATTAGTTACATAGGTGTCTCTATCTTCTTGCATGAATATATTTATTTTTCCTTGAATAATTCCTAAATCATTTTTAGGATATTTTGTAATAGTTTTTGTATAAATACTTCATAATTCAAAGTATTAAGTGTGGATTCCTAAACATTTCTATAGTTGTAATTGATCTAAAACCTGAGGGTTTATTGTACCATTTTCAATTCAACAGACAAGACAAGTAATAAATGCATTGCATTACAGGATTCATGTGTTGAGCCATTTCAGTGAAGCATTTTTCTATTGTTCATGTTTTTCCTTAAGTATTCCATAAACTTGCATGTTTTCCCATTTAAATGCTATAATAGGAATATTATTGCAGGAATTGTTTAAGTACACTCTGTTATGAATTGTTATTCATTTTAATGTTTTCTTCTGATATCCTAATCTGAGAATCCTTAATTTCTCTCCCATCCCGATTGACCACTTTCACTTCCTTCATTATCCAGTTTGAGGAATCCTTAACTGCTTCTTGATCCCAATTGAAAACCACTTCACCATCTAGCCTAAAATATCTGATGTTACTCAGTTACCTTGCCCTCTGAACACTTCCTTTAGAACTTGATTCTATCTTGTTTGCTTGATACATTGACTCCATATCCCAATGGAAAATAGACAGACATCTATCCATCTAAATCAATAATTCCACCAACCAAACCAAAATCAAAACCAATCAATCTTACATAACTAGCCTAAAATAAATTAAAAACAACAAAGTTAAATCATAAAGAGAGAGCCCTCTTTGAGCATTACGAAGGCTAGATCCTGATCTAAAAAGTAGGTTGATAGTTACCTCTAATATTTCTTTAAACAAAAAGCATAACAACAGTAGGAATTATTGGAGTGATAATAAGTCCTAAAGTGCTTCCATTGCATTTTAACCTGCTCGATTGCTCTGTTCTGAAGTATGAGCATATTTCTTTGCAAAATGCATTGAGGTTGCAGTTGGAATTCTCCTTCTGGATCAACCTGCAATACAAACCAATCAATCACAATATCAACATCTTTAACATACTTCTTAAGTAATTGCACATGGAAAACATCATGGACTTTTACTATCGGAGGCAGTGCAAGTCGATGGGATAATGGTCCAATCCTTTCAAGAACCTTGAAATTTCCATAATACCATGATTCTACCTTGGCACGTGATCCAATCCTCAAGGAAATATTCTTGGGCTTAATGCGCAATTACACCTGTTCCCCAACCTGAAAATCCTTTAACAACATGTGACGATCTGCATAAATTTTCTACCTATCATGTGCTGCTTTCAAATTATTGTTGATTACTTGCATTTCTTGTTCTATTTCTACCAACATGTCTAATACAATAAATAAACTGTTAACTGAATCACTCCAACTGATAGGATTATTACAACTCCACCCATAAAGTTCCTCAAATGGACTCATCCTCAAATACTCATGATACTTATTATTATAATCAAACTTAATCAATGTAAGGTACACCTCCAGATTTCATTTTTAATGCACCACATACATCCTCATCATGTCTTCCAATATCATGTTGACCCTCTCTGTCTATCCATTTTTATACGGATGATAAGTTGTACTGAAGGCCAACTTTGTACCAAATCTGAAAATAACTCTTTTCATAACCTAGAATTGAAATTAGCATCCTTGTCTAACACAATATTCTTCGAAACACCATGAAAACTCACTAAATATCTGATGAATACATGTGCTACATCGTTAGTTGAATATGTATTCTTCACTGGAATGAAGCGTGTTACCTTCATCAACCTGTCAATCACAACCATAATCTAATAACCTTGTCTAGATTTTCTTGGAAAACCTGTGATTAAATCCATGGAAATGACATCCCATTTCCACTTTAGAATCAAAATAGGTTGTAGTAATCCACCTGGGTGCTTACACTCTGTCTTTACCTATCGATAATCCAAGCACCTAGGCACAAATTATGCCACTTGTCTCTTCAAATTCGGCTAGTACTAAAACTTCTTTACTGTTCTCAATGTCTTTTGATATCCTGGGTGGCCTGAATATGGCTTGCCAAGAAATTCCCTCAAGATAAGCTTATTGAGCTCACTTCTATCTAGTACATATATCATGTCCCTAAATCTAACCAATCCATCCAATGTAAGATGATAGTGCACATCTTGTACACCTGTGCCTGCACCTTCACCTGTACCTATACATGTACCTGTACTCTGTTGTAACCTATGCCAAATCTCCATGTACCTCTTATCATGTTGACCTGCCTATGATCCAATCTTATATATATGTCCCATCAGAAATCATAGTTATAATGTGATTTACCTGTAACCACGTGCTAAGAGCATCTACAACCCTGTTCTCTTTTCCCGTGATGTACATGATCTCAAATTTGAACACGCTAATTGTGGTAAAACATCTATTTTTCCTAGTATTCATATTCGGTTGGTCAAGCAAGTATCTCAACCCATAGGAATCACTTATCAATACAAACCTCCTGCCAAGAAGATAGTGCCTCCACATCTTCAATGCATGTATGATCACTGCAAACTCAATCTTGTGTGTCAGATAACTATGCTCGTGCTCATTCAGTTTTTGTGACTCATAGCACATTACTTTTTCTTCCTACATAAGAAATCCATGGATTCCTCTCTTGCAAGAACATTTTCATAGCACAACTTCTCTATCCGGATCTACAATCTTTAGCACTGGATAATTTGTCAATAATTGTTTCAACTGCTCAAAACTTGTTGCACATTCCTTTGTCCATTCAAACTTCTTGCATTTTCTTTGCAATGATGTGATAGGGTATGTAATCTATGAGAATTTCCTGATGAAACTCCTGTAATAACATTCTAACCTAAAAAGGACCTTACCTCATCCACATTCCTAGGAGTTTCCCACTCCATGATAGCCCTTACCTTCTCTAGATCCACTACTAGGCCTTCCTTGGAAACCACATGTCCCAAGTAATGTACCTATTTGTGAAACAAACTGCACTTATTGAGCTTAGCATACAACTAATGATTTCTCATCAATCTCAATGTTGCTTCTAATATTTGTACATGATCTTCTTCATTTTTATAATATACCAATATGTCATCAATGAATACCATAAAAATTTGTCTAGATAAGGATGCAACAGGTTATTCATCAAGCACATAAAAGTAGTTGGAGCATTAATCAAACCAAATAGAACTACAACAAACTCACAATGCCCATACCTGGTCCTGAAAGTTATCTTCTATATGTACTCTTCCTTGATGTGTACCTGACGATATTAAGATCTCAAATCAATATACAAAAACATTTCTTCTCCCTACAACTAATCAAACAAGTCATCAGTCCTCGAAAACAGATTCCTGTTCTTGATGGTAACCTTTTTGAACTACCTATAATCAATGCACAACCTTGGAGTACCATCCTTATTCTTCAAAAACAATATCAGAATACCCCAAGGTGATATACTTGGCCTAACATATCATTTTTCAATCATTTCCTTCAACTGCAACTTCAAATCTAATAACTCTAGAGTGCTAATCCTATAGAATGCCTTCAATGCTATTGCTACCCCTGGTACCAACTCAATAGAAATATCACTTCCCATGATGTGCTAAATCTGAAATATTTGCGGGAAATACATCTTGAAACTGTTGTCAAACAAGGTACCTTCTTAATACCTCTGCATCCTCAGATTTCTTACCTTTGTCACTAGAAATATGCACTGTAAATAACACACACCCTTTCCTGTGATTGCGCTTCGCCTACATTATAATTGTCACCATTCGAATTGATATTGCCTTCTTCTTACCCTACAATAATATGTGTTCCCCATTTTCATCCAAACAATCAATAGCTTTGTCATAATAGTCCACCTTGGTCCTATGAAGATACAACCAATCCATCCTCAACAACATATTATATGATCCCAATGGAAATACATTCAAATGTGTTGATGTAGGCATACCATTCAACTTAAATGCACAAGCTTTTACCCAATGATGAACTCAATTTTTTTGCCTATAGCCAACTGTACTAACCAAGATTATACATGCACTTATTTATTCAAACCACACTTATCCCCCAATTCAAGCTTAACATAACTATAATTAGATTCAGGGTCAATCAAAATAGAAAAAACTTGATCATAAACCTTACCATCCATATAAAATATAGATGCCTGATGATCTACCTGTTGGTTATCCAATGCAGCATAAATTTGAGGAACACTCTGTCAAACACCTTCCACTATTTGTGTCTCTCGAGCACTGTAAATATGCAGTCTACCACCCTGATGTTGTGGAAAATATCTCTAACGATGATCTCAACCACAATTCCAACACCATACGGTCTTCCTATCCTCACCCTTGTTCTGCTCAGATTGAAATTCCTTTCCTCTATCAGATGCATTGAACTTCTTATGTGATGTTGCATTCTCTTTGTTACTCGTGTCCTGAGGCCTTGCTCATTCCTTGTCCCATTTTCCTTTGTTCCTTTAATTACCTTTCCAGTTTGATTTAGTCTCAGATCTACACTTTTGTTTCTCATAACAATGATTTAGCTTTCAGATGGCCTCCTCCAATGATCTAGGATCATCAAACTCAATCATGTACTTGAATGCTACTAGAAACCCACTAATGAATCTTTGATTCTTGGCCTTCTCCTTCTTGAGGTACAACACATACATTAAAAAATCCATAAATTTTTTAGTGTACTCCTCATCGATCATAGATCCCATCTTTAGCTCATAGAATTATTTTTCCCTGTCATCATATATCTCTCTGATAAATACTTCTTCTAGAATTCTCTCTTGAACTCACTCCAAGCCAACTCCGCTTCATAAATATCTTTGACATTCTTTACATCTTCCCAAAAAATATCTACTTTACCTTTAATATTGAGTATAACTATTCTGAATTTTATGTTATCTGAGTAATTATGAAATATTAAGAACTTATTCATCCCAAGTAACTAGGCTTATGCATCCCGTGATTTCTTCATTTCTCCATAAAATGTAGGGGGCTTTGCTTTCTTAAACTCATCAGATGGAGATCCCTTTCCATTCCTCCTATAAGGAAGATAATGACAATGATCATGATGTCCTTTAGAACCAAAGCTAGAATTAAATATGTGTCCATCACATCTCCTATCTGGTGTATCCAAGGACTTCCCATCCCTGATCATGTCACACTCTATCTGGCCTATTCCCACCATGAGAGTGAATGCCATATGCCCCATAGTCCTATCCTCTTTCCATTGGCTGATATGAAGTGGTCCCTGTCTCTACAATTTTGACAAGAACTCAATGATGACTGCATTGACTTCAACCTATTTCTCATGTTCCCTAGCAAGCATCTCTTATGGTTGAATGATTCGATCATTATCTACTTTATAACTCCTTATTTATACCTTTAGACTTTGCAAAGTGTCTTCTATGTTTGGGGAGTATTCCTCGTGATGTTTCTCATCTAATCCATAGGGATAATATCATGAACCAAAGTCTACCACTATGCTATTCATCTTTGTTCTTCTCTTCCTATCTCTTCCTACAAGGTCTATCATGTCAGCTAAACCAAATCATAAACAACCAACATACCTCAGTCTAGTTTAGGGGAGGATATCTTGGCTGCAAGATCAACCAGATTAGAGTAATATATATATATAAACATAATCATATTCAGAACGAACATAGGCATCATCTCAATCCTTATTCAATTTTCACGCATTATGCCAAAACCACACACCAACTAGAAAAAATGCATGCATAAAAACATATACACTGACATGCATGACCAATGCACCATCAACATGAACTCATGACAACCATACACCACAAAAACACCATAAACTTTTACATGGTGACACCATTGCAACTATGACCATGCCATGCATATGCAACAAGAACATAGACCACAAGCATAAGGAGCACATATGAAATCGACATATATGCATGACTAACACACCACCCATATATCCCAAAGGGTGAAACATGCTCTTGTAACACCATCCTCCCACTTACACAAGCTAATCATCCAACGGGGGTAAACATGTGAGGAAGAGCTACTATGATGTTATTAAACTCCCCAAGTACAGTTAAGGAAGTGGAACCAACATGAAAATACCAAACTAAACTTCCACACATGCTATATAACCTTCAAGATCTAACCCACCATTCCAGGTGACTAACCCCTGAGGGTAATCAAAATTTTACTGACTTAGATCCCCAGTCGCTCCCATGATACTGCTTGAGTTTGACTGTAGCCTTTTCTTGCCAGTGTTATGCTAGCTACTACAATATTTAAGGCTATTATCCAGGGGTATGACCCAATCACTTTCTAGAAACTCCATGAAACATCCATAACTCATAAGAGACATGAAGACAATACTTTTGATAACAAACTTGATCAAGGACTTGACTGGACCCCTACTAGCCATTACTTACATTTCATCAATCATATCACAAATATGCACCCTACAAGTTATAATAATAAATCTGAGTATAGGGGTCTCATACCTATATAAAAATAACTAAGAAACATTGATGCAATATCACATTAGTTGCATTATCATATATTAGGTCATATGTTCATTGTTAATTCATTTACAAATAAAAACATGATGAGATACACACATCATCAATTTCATAAAAGATACTCATAACCAGCATATAAATAACATAAATAACAAGGACACAACATCCATAAGATCCACATATAACCTAGTACATTTACACATGAAATACCAAGTATAATAATCTCTTAATAATGAATGGAAAGGCCAACTAGGTTCAAATCTTCCATGAACCACTTGACCATAGATTGGTTGAACCAAATCATTCTTTCAACCAATCAACCTTGTGCCATATTCCAAGCATAAACGTGGGATCTCATGAAACAAATACAACATAACTAAACCAAAAATTCCAGAGGCCAAACGACATCAACCCTCAACCAATGATTTCACCTCATGGTTGAAAATCACTAACCATCACTAGATAGGTCTCTACCCAAGTTTTCCAAGGCTCAAAATCGTTTTTTACAACCAAGTATCCAAGACTAATAGCTCAACCCACAATTGATGCCAGGCTCCATATGTTTTTTCCAACCAAGGCTCCATGACTAGTAACTCAGCCCACCAAGTGCTCCAGAGAATTTTTCCAACCAAGGTTCCACGACTAGTAACTCAGCCCAAGTTGTTACAGGGCACCAGATGATTTTTCCAACAAAGGCTCCAAGAAATAATAACTCAACACACAACCAAAGGAACATGAGAACGAATATAAAAAAATTGGGAAAACCCACAATACCATGGCTATCTAGGAAATGGCAAGGCTAGGAAAACTACTGTCAATCCAGGAAATCCTCCATGCCAATGACATATCATGACCAAGAAACCACATGCATGTGCCATGCATGCCAAAAGAAATCATACATGAAACTCGGTACCCGCAAGAAAAACTTGATGCAGTTGTTGATCCCAATTTCCTATTATGCTTTTGTGCTTCTCAATTTCCTTCTTGTTCCAAATCTCAAGTATGCCACACTCCTCCAAGGTTTCTCGAAGCAAACACTAAGTGTCCATAAGTATGAGAGAGAAAGAATAGAATGAGAGATCCAAAAAATGAACTGAAAAAAGGTACCAACTGATCATTAGAAGCCTTTTTATTACTGAGGCCTCTATTATCTTCAATTTTCCATTACTTTCTTCATTTTCCTCCTCACATGCAACCTATTACCTTTCACCTTCTTTTTCTCCTAACTTCCATTATTTTCATAAATAAAATGTCAATTAATGCCACATGCCTTTCCAAATCCTTTTCCATTTCCTTTTCCAAATTCCATAGCCATTAATTATTCACAAATGACCCCCATAATTATGTTTTTTCCCAACATTCATCTTGTAATACGGTCCCCTGACTATGGTCATTATTTTCCTTTATTAACTTTATTACACAGATTTTTGACCAGGGTTGTTAAAAAAGGCATGAGGGAGGTGTGAGAGATTCCATTTATAGTTGAAATTTGGATAAAAAGTAACATTAGTTTCCTTTTTTTAATTAATATATGCAGCAAATTCTAGTTTCGACATCAGATAAATATTTAGTGTGCAATTTGAGGCTTGGAGGACTCTTAATCCGTTGACTTGTGCATCATTTCTTTCATGTGCATAGTATGGCTTGTGTTACCTTTCATTTTCTGGTAAATACCTATTTTATTTTTTTTCATTTCTATCTAATATATGTAAAAAATTTCTCACTATTTATATGTAGCATTAATTTCCTTTGAATAAGAGTTGATATTCGCTTCTAAAACCAAATTTAACCTTGCTTGATTGGATAAAATATTGAGTCAAAAAAGTATCATTGTCGTCTCTTTAATCAACATAAGGAGTAGGATAAAGACACTACAATCATATTTTTTACCAATAGAGACCGTAATGTATGCTTAAACAACTAATTTCACTTGAGTTAGTTTTGTTCTTAAATTTTATTTAGAATATTTTTTCATTCAAGCATGTGTGATTAAAATTTATTTTTACTTCAACAATCTACATAAGTGAAAAGAGAATTGTTGTGTGAGCCTTTCTCAAAGCATAAAATCCCACAACTTGATTATATACCTATGTAAGCTTTTGTAGTATAGATCAAAGAAGATTAGTCCCTTTTTTTGTTGAATTGATAAAACAGAATTTTGTTTTGGTTTGCAAGTTAGAATTTTCATTATTTCCACTATAGTGACTTAGTCATTATTGAAATTTTCATTTTATATTAGTTTACATTTCATTTTCAAATTACATTTTTAGTTAATTAATGATAGCCATAACTTTAGATTTCACTTTGAATTTGTTTAAATCAATTTCATTCTTTAATCTTAAGTGGTAGTGAGGAAATCTAAGGCTAATTATTCACATATAGTTGTGCGCTTCTATGTTTATGGACTCCTGGATTGACAATATTAATGTCCTGATTTATGTAAATAAAGTAGCCCAAAATTTTGGTTCCGTTATTGGGGAAGCACATTAATAGTTAGATTGAGATCTAGAAGTTGTTTTTGAGTTTTTGCATTCATTTTTTAATATAAACATGTAGGAAACGGAATAGAGAAATAAATAATATGAGAGGTAAGAACCTTTTCATTATCTTTAGTAAGTTTTCATGAGCACTTGCCATGTTTATATGAATTCTAGGAATCATAAAGGTTTATTAATTAAAGATATAAAAGATATTAGATTTGAAGAAATAAATCCCCCAACTACTAATATAACTTCAAGTACTCAAGAAGTGTGGGAACAATTGAATATTGTGGAAGAATAAGGAGAAGAACAATAACAACTAGGAACATCCACTCAAGAAACCTCAATTTTTGTAGAAACATCTAGAGAAGGAAAATTTAAAACAAACTTATATAGAAGGACATCAGAAGTAAACCCTCAATATTGAACCAAAGAATTTTGGGTCGTTTGGACAAAAGATATAGAGAAACAGTAATAAGAAATTAACATGGATGTTGCAATTTCATGAGTAAGAAAGAGGCAACAAGAGAAAGAGCAATAGAAACAAGAAGAGAAAGGAGAGAAAGAGAAATAAATTCTAAAGAGGCAACAAGAGAAAAACAATATGAAAGAGGATCTAATATTAAAGTTAAAAGAGAACTGAAAGAGGAGAAGGATTTGGAGCACAAGTACCAGATAATGAAGTCACCTTTGAATTTCCAATCTCAAGTGCACCAACAATCGTTGGTATTGAGGTAAAAATGAAAAATATTCATCCATTTGTACTTTCTTATTCCACCAAACTATCCAAAACATTCTCCAATATTTTTAGAAAAATATCTAGAGTCAATCCAACTTAGTGGAGACTTATCATCTCAGGAAATTGTAAAATTTATTATCAATGAGATGTGTTGAAGAGCCACTTAATCTAACCAAATTGGAAAATATCTGGAACTCATCCACCTGCGAGGTTATGGTTCTTATACAGAACTTAGAGGAGGCACCTTTACATCAATGTATGGAAAATGGATTTACTATGATAACTACCCATATGAGGGTAGGAATCCAACTTTTGGAAAAAGAAAAGGTTAACAAATGGGGATAAATTTATTTGAAGTCAAATGAACATGTAAAGAAACTATCTATAATATCACTAGTTAAACTTATACTGAATCATTGTGTTCTAAGAATACGTAAGAATGTATTTTGACAATTTTGTCATATTCCTTGAATTTAAAGCTTTAATTATTGGATTCATTATAAAAAACAAGTTGTACAAATTGTGTCAAAAGCATCAATACATTTTAGGTATTGAAATGGAAGGTAAAAAATAAGAATTGCATACCCAAAGCATTAGTGAACATTATTTATGATGCATACAAAAATGAAGTTGAGATTATAAAGAATAGTTATGTTCCTGTTACTTTGAATATTGAAAAACATTGTAGTAATAAGATAAGATAGAAAAAAGAAGTCTTACAGAAACCACCATTGATAAGCTCCTAAATCAAATTCAAATATGAGTCGGCCCTATCATGTTAGTTCCCCTCTAAAGACGTGTTTGTTTAGTTGAACTCGTATATATATAAAATTCATGCCTCCTCCATTTTGATAAGGTCAGTTTGGTGAAGCAAGGATAAGTGAAAATTTTGAAAAAGGAGAAAAGTATAGAACTCGTCTAAGGAGCAAAGAAAACTAGGGCCTGAGAAAGAAGACTATTGGTTCATATCCCATGAACCTTGAAAATGATTGTTGACAAATTTCTTAAACTTTATCTTGGTTTCCAGTTAAAAAATTTATTGGTGAATTCATGTTTATTTTTGGAGCTTTCTTGTGGTGGAATATGACTTCCTTGTTACCTCTTGAAACTGAAGTCTCAGTCCCTCTTGAAGCTGAAATTTCAGACCTATGTAATTCAACCCTCTATGACATTTCATACCTTTGTAATTTGGCCGTCTATGACACTTCATATCTTTGTAATTTGACTCTCTATGACAGACCAAACCTCTATAATTCATCCCTCTAATATCTGTAATTCGACCTGTGATCCTGATACAAGAGCATAGGGTGGGATAAGTGGTCCAACACCTTTATAACTAAACATTGTAAATGTAAACTCAAAACGAGAACTCTATCAAAAAAACTTGAAAAACAACCAAATAACGAAAAGTATTTATGCCGAAGAGATGTTTTTTTAAGAATAGATTTTCAATACTTTAAAAAAATGGCAATAAAAACCAATTTTTTGTGTAAAAAAGATGTAAAAAACACGTTGAAACTGAAAAGCGTTGATTCTAGAATAATATTTTTTTCAGGGTACATTTAAACATTTTTTAGCAATGGCATTAAAGATCAAATAATGGGACCCAAAAAACCTTAAAATTCTGACAATTTTCGGGCATGTCGTTATTGAATAAACTTCATATCTCTAAAAAGTCTTAAAATTCAAACAATTTTCATCCATGTTCTTAAAGATAAAATATCATGAATCTACAAATTCTAATTGTTTTCAACCATAACATTAAAGATAAAATATCATAACTCAGAAAAACTTTAATTTTTTTTCAAATTTTCAACCGTGGAATTAAAAACATTAAGTTTTCAACATATTTCAACCATGACATTAAACTATATGACTAAAAAAACTTTAAAAATTAACACCTGAATGAAAGAGTTATTATTCCAAGAGTAATTTTTATTTTAAAGGCTATAAGTATAGATATTTTCAAATCTTAGCCTAAGACACCTTATCCCATTACAACAAAACCTAAAAATCAACTATGAAAATGAAGTATCCCCTTTTAATGAGGCATTAAAATTGAAACATTTTTTTAAATATGGTGTATGAAATGATAGCAATATATAATATCATGGAAATATCATTGTATAATTTAAAAATTCAACATTAATTTCTAATATTTTTTTTTACTTTTAATCAAAATATAAATACTTGTAGATTGAATGAAACATAAATTATTTCTCTAAGTTATTATTGCATTGTGTATATTCTAAACAAATGAATTCATCATAACTAAATTATATAATCCAAAAAACATAGAAATGACTCATAATTTCATGTAATATTATATGGAAGTTAAAATATTTATTTCAAGTTACCATGCAAACATCATTTATGTAAAATGTCTTAGACAATATTCAAAATCACTCATATGTTATGGCACACCATTAGAATCTACAACATCTTCAGATGAATGATTCGATGCAGATGAATATGACCCATATTATTCTCTTTCATCAACTAGTGCCCCATATGATTCAATATACATGCCCACCATTTCAGGTTTCAAAAGTTTTCTATATCTACAACTGGGTTCAATAGACTCCCATCTTAACATTGTTTCTTCTTGTAGAAACCTCTTCAGAATCTCTATGGTCCTAAAGCGAAGAGTTCCTCTCTTTGTTAAATTAAATTCATAAACAAGTATGTCAACATCCTCAAATTTTAAGAGGTTTGTGTGGTGACGATTTATATTTGTACCCTTTCTTTTTCTCTTTCTGCCAATTTTTTTATCAACTACCATATTTGGATTGTACACACCATTGCATGGGTGTGTATTTGTGGCATACCAGTGTAATTAAAAAATGTAGCATATTTATTTTATTTAATGAACTTTATAACATTGGCAAACCATAATGGATAGCCCTGTGGATCTCCATCTACTAACACTATGATCATGCAATCATCCTTAACATCCTGTACAAAAACCTTGTAAAGGTCTTCCATGGATTCATGTTGCGAACATGATTTTCTAGAACCAATATACATTTCCCTTTCCTCTACCTGTGAAGAAATAAAAATACCTAGATATTGTGGTTGTTCAACAATGATTCTTTTGTTAATTTTTTCAACTAGGGTAAAATTCCACATTAGAAAGCTCAAATGATTAAGATAATAATCTAATTAGATTCCTATTTTTGAGAGGATCAAAATTGAACTATAGATTATCCCAATCGGTTAAGAGGAAGTTGAGTTATAAATTATTTTTATTATTTTATGGTTCGGTCTAACTGTATGTTGATTCAGCCAAAGCCCCAAGCGGCCCCTCACAAAGTTATAAATAGAAGCAACCCTAAATTCATTTTCACACATTTTCTCATGATATATTCTTCATTCTATTTTGGTTTTGGGTCGTATTTTTGGTTTCTGGCTTGCACATGTATACAGGAGAGGCTCGTATAGTGGATCGAGATCACAATCAGAGGCTCACAATAGATCTGAGTCTCTTGGGCCATAGCCATGGGTAGGAAATGCTGAGGTAGTGACAAGTGAGGTAAAATTTCTTTAGGCTTGTTGAGGTTGTGACTCAACTACAAAATTCATTGGCAAGATGACTTCAGGATACAGATAGGGTTCTAGGGTATTCTAACCCTCATCCGCAAGCATAGAATGCTACGGTAGCAGCTTAGAGCCTTTAAGCCGCAGGCTTAGCATGTTAAGGCTGCGAATCAGAGAGTTTTTGGGAAGATCAGATTTGGTTCACAGTCATTTTATTGCACAGTGCCTCCAAACATCAGTCGTTCAGTCACAGTTGCATCAAAACAATCATTGACAGACTCCTGTATTCAGATCTAGTAATTCAAAGTTGATATCGCTTCATGATCTATCATATTTTTGATTTCGTATTATAGATTTGCTAATATGTAGATAATATCTATTTGTTTCCACTGCAAGGTGTATCTACAATCCTCATTCAGTATCAATCATATTCATAAGTTTTCTACAACCAGTGTCAGTGCATTTTAGTTCTTAGATTCAGGATCCTTCATGCAGAAGTATGGTTATGGTTTATTTCGTGTATTCTAGTTATTTTCTACATCGTAAATATATGTATCTATGGATAATTTTACTCTTATTGTTCAATCATTTGATGATGATCTAAGAAGAGAATTTTCAAGGGTTTTCCCCATAGTGGGTATTTCCCTAGTCTCGAACCAATCTTGGTGTCTCTATGTGTTCATGCTTCTCTTCCTTTGACCTTTTACTTTCTGCTACTTAGATGATGATGATGATGGTATTGTTATTTCTGTATAGTTTCATATTATGATGGTCAATAATATAAATTTGTAAAATGGTATAATTACTTGGGATTAAATTAACATGTTATTGAAGAAATGTAACTATCAAAGTAAAGAACAATGTTGTTCCATGAAAAATTAACATGGTATCAGAGCTGGTTGAAGAAAATCCATGGAGATCACCCCAAGGAGACACTTTTATGGAAGCAAGAAAAGGATGGTAGATACCTAAAATAATTCTAGGGTATGAATAAAACCCTACGAAGTTAGTGGATGAGGGTTTGAGAGAAACCTTGGTTTATGGTAAAGTCTTGATATTTGGTGTATGAAACCCTCACATAACCTTTGTAAAGATGCTCGAGTACTTAGGATCGATTTGACAGATTACCTGGTTATTTATAAAGTTGTTTATTGAAGGAAAATTTGTTTTATGGTCTATGGATGGCTCTTGAAGGTTGGTTCGAGAGGGAGAGGATCATCTCTCATTGAAGAGAAGTATTCCTTAACTTATAACCTTACTCTTGTTTACACTTATGGATTTGATTTCTATTATTATTATTTCTACTTATTACTTCTTGCATGTATATTTTAGCACCTGGATATTTCTAACTTACATGATGAGATGTAATGAGTGGATACATCTTGAGGATATTTGGAAATGCAGGAAACATGGCTAGATCTGGAAAAGGTAAAGAGGCACTTGAGCACTACAAGCTAGCTATGTGAAGGTGCACAAGTAATATCGCAAGGCATGCATGGTATTTTTCTTTAATGGTATGTTTCAGCTATAACATTGGATGGATAGGTAAGCCCTATGTTATATTGATAATGTATACTTCTCATAAGGATCATGCATGAATATAAGAGTGATTAGGATTTATGTTTCCTATGAAGAAATGGTGCATCCCCTAGTCATGAATGTTTTGATCTTGATTCTACAAGGGTACTTGATGTGATTGTTGAACTTGGATATAGTGGCATTACTTGATGTGTGGCTAACATATATTGTTTTCAGATCTTGATTCTAACTCTATTAAATGGTACTCTTGACATGCATAAGACCTGTTGGATCTCTTATAGTGGGTTACCTCATTTATATGGTATTGATAATGCTTTTTATAAGCATGATGAAAGCTCCTAGAAAAATAGTGCTTTCACTTTATTGGTATGTTGAATAATATAGCATTGATTATGATATGCATCGTATTGGAAACTATGATGATAGAGGCATATCTATGAGATTGATGTTTCAGATCTTTGTCTATCTATAGTTATAGCATGTGGTGAAATTAAATGTTCTAACTTGATGTATTGTTATTTGGATAATAAGATTGTGTTGTCACATTAGCATGTTGCCCTGATCCTTCAAGTCCAACCCTTGATGAAATATTTATGACATTATGTTGATGATCATGTTAGATGTGTGTTTATGATCTAAAATATTTGTTGTTTCCTGACTCCATGAAAGACGAGTTGATGAAATGAATGAAGTGGATTCTCATTCAGAGGGAGAATCTCTCTCCTAAAAAATTCTTACTCATATTTGTAGTATGTGTTTTATTGAAATATTGTTTACATATATATGACATTGATTAATACATAGCAGAGGCCTGAGCCTCATTCACGTAAATGAAGTCTCATAGATGTGACTCTGCCTGATAGACACATAATTGAAATCTTGTACAATGAATTTTGTCTATACTTCGAATCTATGAATCTCTTATTTGTCTTACCATTGTAAACTAATTTCTGGAATTTCTGGAATTGAGCATGAAATCAGATGGTCACTTGGAAGATGTCAGTTCTGCAAATGTATTGCAGATGCCAATAATATATGTTAGTAGGGAAACTTCATATGTTTGAACCACACTTGTGTTTGCAGGTGACTGAGACATTCATATGGATATTGTTGGGAAAAATACTGAGAGGGGGGGTGAATCAGTATTTACAGCATAATCAAAACTTTTTACTTTTGTTTACTTCAAAACCCATACGCGACTTTCCTGAAGCAGACTCGCGTATATACGCGGATACCCTTTATTAAACTCGCGTATACACAGAACTAATTATGTCATTAATTCTTTACTTAAACCATTCCATCATTTATTCATCAGATATTCAATAAACAGTAAACATGTGCAGTAAGAACAAAATAAACCATCACACAAAGCATCACACATGAACACCAGGATTTTTAGGTGGAAACCCAAGTCGGGAGAAAACCACCGCTGCAGTTGCTCAGCCTTCAATATTTTTATTATAGAGAAAACATCTTACAACATATGTGCTGGTGCAGACTCTACCAGCACGCAGGCACCCACCTGCGCTCGTTTACCAGCCTCTCCTGGAAGGGAGCTCCAACCCCCTGACTCGTTTACCAGCCTCTCCTGGAAGGGAGCTACAACCCCCTGACTCGTTTACCAGCCTCTCCTGAAGGGGAGCTACGACCCCCTAACTGAAGGCTACAACCCTCAGCACCCCTTCGGACCACGTTTCATCAATTTTCACACTGGATCCAACAACTTCAATAGAACAATACTTGTAGGCCACATTTCATCATATTTTCAGACTGGACCCTCTTCATAGATTTAAGCTCAATCATACAACCAAACTGATGCAGACAACTCAGAACAGTAGAATACAGATAGCAGCAATACAGCAGAATAGATCAGTCATTTCTTACCACAGACTTCAGCAAACCCTAGTTTGCATACGCGCTTTCACTTCACTGATGTCGCATATATACGCACTTCCATTCACACAAATCAGCATATACTTCTGTACATATTACAGAACCATTTTAATTGCGCATACGCGCTTTTCTTTCAGCTAAGCTGCGTATATACGCGCTTCCTCTTCGGCGAACTAGTGTATGGTTCTTCAGAGATTTTAGGTCATTGCATTTCTTCAGAACAGATACTTCACACAGATTTAACCCTTCACTTCAGACAGATGTTCGCCTCTTCTTGGATCTAATCATTCCATAAATAGATCTAGAAAATACAAGCACATTTCAGATCTAGATCCCCTTCTTCATCATTGGTGCATCATACACTCAGATTTATCATTCATGTGTAACCCTTTCCATTCAGATATACTTCAGAGAGAAGTATTCATTCAAGCTCAGAGATCTTGCACCCATGCTCATCATTTGCACAATGAATTTCTTCTCCTTATATAGGTTTACCCTTTGTCAATACCATGAGCCCCTTTTTCAATACCATGAGCCCAAAACCATATTACATCCGATGGTATTCCTGGACGGGGTCAATTAGGCGGATCATTACCCAATACAATGGGTCAATACCATGGTGATGACCCATGGTTTTGCAATTTTAGAGCGCTTTAGCCCATACGCGACTTGGCACATTCTTTTCCGCGTGCATATGCAACTTCCCCTAGACAGATCCGTGTATTCCTTGAGACATACTCTTTCACCATAGACTCAGCACAATCTGAATTCCTTTCTTCACTGTCTTCTGTACTCTCTGTAGATACATCAGATTTACTTCATTAAGAACATATTCTATCAAGCAAAACTTCATCAAGTATGTTGTCATCATCTTCATCAAAGTGGGTTGCCATCAAGGACAACACTCTGCATCATATTGCCAACAATCTCCCCACTCTCTGCATCATATTGCCAACAATCTCCCCCTTTGGACTTGATGGCAACCACAATGGTGTTTGGTTACCACAACAGATAGGTACATTAAGAATACAATGACACCATGTCACTCTCTCCATTTTTGACACCATTCAAACACCATGGCACTCTCCCCCTTTGACATCAAGGGCGAAGGGCGGAACAAAACCATCATACTCTCCCCCTGAGTTCATGCTGAATCTTCAAGCATATTTTTCAATGAAGTACATGACTCTATGAACTTCCTATCACCAATGACTCATACTTACATCAAATATCCATCCAAGTGGATTTACATATGAGACTCAACTACCCAACCAAGTGGGTTTACAAAATTTGACGCAGCTACCCGACCAAGTGGGTTTACAAATTCGACAAGTCCTTACAAGACTGAATATTACAATTTTACATCATGGGTCTTAACAAGACCTTTTCATCAAATTACAAAAGTGAATTTTCATAACCAACACCAGAAAGTCCTCAAGATGGAGAACATATTTCAGAATCATCATAATGCCAACAATGCGTTATACTCAGCAACGCTAAAGCTCCCCCTGAGTCTGTGCATCCAAGCATCCTTTCCATAAGACTAAGGCTCCCCCTTAGTTTGTGCATCCTGAACACTTTCACCAACAAATCATCAAGGCATCTTTATCAAAACATGAGAAAAGAATTATGAGAACTGGAACACCACCAGATATACCAAACAGTACCAGAGATATCAAACATCATTGTAGCTGTGCTGAAGAGAGCTGACTCCAAGCAGAAAATTGTCAGCAATCAGACATACGTGGTTTTCTGTGCAGGAACTCGCGTATATACGCGACTGTGTTTAATGAAACCCGCGTATCCACTGCCATATTCTAAATTTATGCAGATTTGTTCTTTTGACTGGCAGAGAACACTCCCAACTTCTGTCTTAGATACTCGAACGCTTCCCTGGGCAGAGGTTTGGTAAAGATATCAGCAACTTGTTCTTTGGAGGGAACATACTCCAACTTCACTGTTTGCTCAAGCACTTGTTCTCGTAAGAAGTGATACTTGATGGGAATGTGCTTGGTCTTTGAATGCATAACAGGATTCTTTGAAATACTGATGGCACTTGTATTGTCACACTTAATGGGGACAAGAGGAGTACATTTGATTTGAAAATCTTGTAAGGTTTGCATCATCCAAAGGAGTTGAGTGCAACAAGATGCGGCAGCCACATATTCTGCTTCTGCTGTAGATAAGGAAATAGAATTTTGCTTCTTGCTGAACCAAGATACTAACCGGGGTCCCATATAGAATGCACCACCACTAGTGCTTTTCCGATCATCAACACTTCCAACCCAATCTGCATCAGTGTAAGCATGAAGAGTAAGATCAACATTCTTTGGATACCATAGACCAAAGTCTTGAGTTCCTTGTAGATATTTGAATATTATTTTAACAGACTGAAGGTGAGACTCTTTTGGATTAGCTTGGAATCGTCCAACAATCCCAACTGCATGCATAATGTCTGGTCTAGTCCCAGTGAGATAAAGTAGACTTCCTATCATTGATCTGTATTCTGGTTGATTCACTGTGGGAGAATCATCATTAGAACTAAGACTGCATCCGGTTATCATTGGAGTACTTACAGGTTTGCATTCTTCCATGCCATACTTCTTCAGAATTTGCTTAAGATATTTTGTTTGTGATAGGAATATACCATCTGCAGTTTGATGCACTTGCAAGCCAAGAAAGAATGTTAGTTCCCCAAGTAAAGACATTTCAAATTCTTGCTGCATGACATAAGCAAATTTTTGACTCAAAGATTCTTCGTTACTCCCAAAAATGATATCATCAACATATACAACCACAATCAATAGTTTATCATTTTCAACTTTTGTGTATAAGTTGCTATCAGCAGACCCTTTTGAAAATCCTTGTTGATGAAGATATTTGTCAAGACGATAATACCAAGCCCTTGGAGCTTATTTGAGACCATATAGAGCCTTTTTAAGTCTACAAACAAGATTTGCATCATTTCCCAAAATGAATCCTTCCGGTTGTTCTATATATACTTCTTCTTCTAGATCACCGTTAAGAAAAGCAGATTTAACATCCATTTGATAAACTTTGATTTGTTGATAAATTGAAAAGGCAAGAAACATTCTGATGGCTTCAAGTCTAGCTAGAGGAGCAAAAGTTTCTTCAAAGTCTATACCTTCTTGTTGAGTATACCCTTTGCAAACCAGTCTAGCTTTGTTTCTTACAACATCCCCATTCTCATTTAACTTGTTCTTGAAAATCCATTTAGTTCCAATGACATTTTTATCATGAGGTCTTGGTACCAAATCCCAAGTGTCATTTTTTTTCAATTTGAACAAGTTCTTCATCCATGGCTTGCCTCCAACATTCATCTCTGCTAGCTTGATCGACATTGAGAGGTTCAATTGTGGATAGAAGTGCCATATGACTAGAAGATCCTACAAGAGTTCTCCTTGTTCGTACACCTGATTCCTTGTCTCCCAAAATTTGAGATTCAGGATGATTCTTTTGAACATATCTGGATGGAGCTTTTTCAGATAGATCATTTTCAGGTTCTTCATTGGATCCACTGTCTATATCATTTCCATATGATGTAGAAGGCCATATGTCGCTATCATCTTCTTTTGTTGTTTGTTTTTCTTCTTTAGGAGCTGCAGGAGACTCATCAATAACAACATCAATACATTCAACAACCTTTCGAAGCCTCTTATTGTAACATGTGAATGCTTTGCTTGAAGATGAGTAACCAAGAAATATCCCTTCATCTGATCTAGGTTCAAACTTGCCAAGATTTTCATAATTATTTTTGATAAAGCATCTACTTCCAAAAACTTTAAAATGCTTCACAGTGGGAGAATTACCATACCAGAGTTCATATGGAGTTTTGTCACTATTTACCCGAACATGAGCCTTGTTGAGAATGTTAACTGTTGTATGTGCTGCTTCACTCCAGAACATGTCAGGAACATCAGAATTAACAAGCATAGCTCTAGCCATTTGAACAATTGTTCTATTCATTCTTTCTGCTACACCATTTTGTTGTGGAGTGCCTGCTACAGAGAACTGTCTTTTAATGCCATGTTTTTCACAAAATTCAAAGAATTCATTTGAAGAATATTCTCCTCCTCGATCAGATCTAAGACACTTGATTTTTAGATCTAATTCATTTTCTGCCAATGCTTTGAAGCTCTGAAATTTTTCAAGTGCTTGATATTTTTGTTTAATGAACTCGATCCAACACATTCTAGAGTAGTCATAAATAAATAAGATATAGTATTCATCCCCACGTAGTGAATTTTTCCTCATAGGTCCACAGATATCAGTATGAATGAGTTCAAGAGGCTTACTTGATGATCCTTCTTTGGCATTAAATCATACTCTGGTCTGCTTACCAAATTGACAAGATTTGCATATGATACTTTCTGGTGGATTAATATTGGGAAGATCACGAACAACTTGAAGTCTGCTTACTTTGTTGATTTGTGAGAAGCTCAGATGCCCCAGCCTTCTATGCCATAACCAATTTTCTGAATATTTTCTCAGGTAACATTGATCTTTGTAGCCCTTTAGTATATACAGGTTGCTTGGATTTCTTTTTCCTTTTATAATAATTTTACCTGTATCAAGATCATGAACCACACATTCTTTTGAACTAAAAACAACTTCTGTTCCTTGATCACACATTTGACTTACACTTAAGAGGTTATGCCTCAATCCATCCACATACATGACATCTTTAGCCTTCACCTTTTCTTTTAGAAACACTGACCCTTTTCCTTTAATTATAGCAGGAGTATCATTTCCAAATGTAACTTTCTTTTCCTTTTCTAGAGCATTATATGAAAGAAGTTTGCTTTTGTCACCTATCATGTGTCTTGAACACCCACTATCGATGTACCATTTATTTTCTTCACCTTCTGCAAATAATGCTATCCCACAATTTTCAACCGGCGGTTCTTTCTTTTTCCACACTTTAGAGCTTGAGGGAACATGTTCTTTTGGCTGGATCTTGTTCCTGCATTCAGATTCTTTATGGCCAAAGTTATTGCAATAAGTACATTCAACTTCACTTTGAAGAGGAGAAAAGTTGTTATAGGTATTCTTCTTTGGTTCAGTATCCAACATTTTCTTTCTTGCTTCTCTTGTCATGATGGTTTTATATGCAACACATTGAACAAATTTATGACCAAAATTGTGACATGTGAAACATTGCCCATTGAAGTAGAAATTTCTGCGATCATGGAATCTTCTATTTGAATTTACCTGTTGGGTGTAGCGTCTTTGAAAGCTATCCCTGTTAGTGTTCCTTGAATTGAGATGGTCCTGCTTTTCCTGTAGAGATCCTTTATTCCCTTGCTGAGTTGTTGAATGTAGTAAACCACCTGTAGCTGCTTTTAGATAGTTTGGTGCTGAAGCTTGAGAAGATTCTCCGGTATATCCAAGACCTGTCTTTATAAGAGGAGAACGTTGTACCTTGATAATCTCATCTAAGGTTTCATATCCTTTAGCAAATCTAAGATTCAAGGTCTTTGCTTTCTCAACTTCTTTTCTTTGACTTACCACTTCACATTCCAATTTTTCAATATGTTTCTTTGCTTCTTCAAGTTGCTTTTCAATGGTCTCTCTGATTATCTTTTGTTCTTCTAAGAGAATTTTATAATCTTCTAAGCGTAGTTTGAGTTGATTGTTTTCTTCAAGGAAATCATTTTCCTCTAGAGCATCCATAAAAGTATCATTTTCTTCTTTTTGTTCAAATGCCATGAGAAGTCTAAGATCTTCTTCACATTCTTCCTCAGTATCAGATGGCCCATCACTGTCTTCATTAGTGTAGTAACTTTTCTTAGAGCTAGATCGGTTCTTATTCCTTCTTACTACTTCTTTTCCTTTATAAGGACATTTTGCAGCATAATGACCAACTTTTCCACACTCAAAACATTTGAAAGGAAGCTTACCTTTGAATCTTCCAATTCCTAGTTGGAGTTTTCTCACGAAATTCGCTTCTTCTTCATCGGATATATAGCTGGATTCTTTGACAACTTCCTTTTCTTTTCCTCTTGCAGATACCTTAAAAGCAGTTTCTCTGATTTGAGAAGGACCTCCTTGTCTCATTTCAAAGGCAGTCAGAATACCATGTAATTGAACAATAGTAAGAGTTTGTAGATCTTGCCTTTCTTCAATAGCTGAAACTTTAGAGTCAAATTTTGAAGTCAAGGATCTTAAGACTTTTTCCACCAGAGTAGTATCGCTTATGGTTTCACCCAAATTTCTCATCCGATTTACAATATCATCTAGACGAAGAAAGAAACTGGCAACACTTTCATCACTATGCATCTTCAAATTTTCATATTCGATTCTAAGAGTTTGGAGTTTTGCACTTTTTACCTTTGTATCTCCTTCATAGCTCAATATTCAATACTTGTCCTATTACTCCTTTGGCCGAATGAAATTATTACTTTTTACAAAATCGATCTGCAATATGCTTCCACCACATTTGACGCTTCGCATTGGTTTCATACTTCCCTTTCATCGACTGAAATGTTTACGGTATTGATAGCCTTCTCCATGATCAGCTTCCCATTCCAGACCAAGACTTTGCAGATACGCTTTTCTTCGTACCTTCCAGAATATCAGATTGCTTACATTTAATAGAGGTGGCTTTATAGACATCACTCCTTCTTGAATTCCCATTGCGATGGATCTTCTTCAAGCGATCAAGCTTCTGCAGAAGAACCTACTCCGATACCAATTGTTGGGAAAAATACTGAGAGGGGGGGCGAATCAGTATTTACAGCATATTCAAAACTTTTTACTTTTCTTTACTTCAAAACCCATACGCTACTTTCCTGGAGAAGACTGCTGATATGCATGCGATTCTTTATTTAAAACTTTTCAGCAACACACACGTATAGAATCAATTATGTCATTAATTCTTCACTTGAACCATTCCATCATTTATTCATCAGATATTCAATAAACAGTAAACATGTGCAGTAAGAACAGAATAAACCACCACACAAAGCATCACACATGAACACCAGGATTTTTAGGTGGAAACCCAAGTCAGGAGAAAACCACCGCTGTAGTTGCTCAGCCTTCAATATTTTATTATAGAGAAAACATCTTACAACATATGTGCTAGTGCAGACTCCTACCAGCACCCAGGCACCCACCTGCGCTCGTTTACCAGCCTCTCCTGGAAGGGAGCTCCAACCCCTTGACTCGTTTACCAGCCTCTACTGGAAGGGAGCTACGACCCCCTGATCTCGTTTACCAGCCTCACTTGGAAGGGAGCTACCACCCCCTGACTGAAGGCTACGACCCTCAGCACCTCTATGGACCACGTTTCATCAATTTTCACACTGGATCCTAAATTAACTTCATATTACTAGCCACGTCCATATCCTAAAATATCTCTTCAGATTGCCTATATCATACAACCAAAATGATGCAGACAACTCAGAACAATAGAATACAGATAGCAGCAATACAGCAGAATAGATCAGTCATTTCTTACCACAGACTTTAGAAAACCCTAGTTTGCATACACGCTTTTTACTTTACTGATGTCGCGTATATACACGCTTCCATTCACACGAACCAGCGTATACTTCTGTACATATTACAGAACCAATTTAATTGTGCATACGCGCTTTTCTTTCAACGAAGCCGCGTATATATGCGCTTCCTCTTCGGCGAACTAGCGTATGGTTCTTCAGAGATTTTAGGTCATTGCATTTCTTCAGAACAGATACTTCACACAGATTTAACCCTTCACTTCAGACAGATGTTCGCCTCTTCTTGCATCTAATCATACCATAAACAGATCTAGCAAATACAAGCACATTTCAGATCTAGATCCCCTTCTTCATCATTGGTGCATCATACACTCAGATTTATCATTCATGTGTAACCCTTTCCATTCAGATCTACTTCAGAGAGAAGTATTCATTCAAGCTCAGAGATCTTGCACCCATGCTCATCATTTGCACAATGAATTTCTTCTCCTTATATAGGTTTACCCTTTGTCAATACCATGAGCCCAAAACCATATTACATCCGATGGTATTCCTGGACGGGGTCAATTAGGCGGATCATTACCCAATACAATGGGTCAATACCATGGTGATGACCCATGGTTTTGAACTTTTAGAGCGCTTTAGCCCATACGCGACTTGGCACGTTCTTTTCCGCGTGCATACACGACTTCCCCTAGACAGATCCGCGTATTCCTTGAGACATACTCTTTCACCATAGACTCAGCACAATCTAAATTCCTTTCTTCATCTGCTTTCCATTTATACATCAATAGAATATTACGAGTTCATCAAGCACAACTTCATCAAGTACGTTGTCATCATCTTCATCAAAGTGGGTTGCCATCAAGGACAACACTCTGCATCATATTGCCAACAATCTCCCCACTCTCTGCATCATATTGCCAACAGATATGTCATTATGTTTTAGGTTTGTACTACATATTTTGGTAAATTGATATTGATAAACCTTGTTTGTTACTTTTGACATCAGGCTTAATGATTGAGATATGTCTAGAATTATATATCTTACCATGATTGCACATCTAGATTTGACATGATTTGATATTTTGATATTTTATTTTCCCATATGACATTGCTATGTGAGCATAGTGACCTTCAGTATCATATGTGAGTATACATAAGTATGGTTCTGTATTGGCCTCCTTATTCTAGCACAATGGTTGTTGTGACTTAGTATGAACATGCATGACTTTGATGTGTATGCACTTGCATCTAGAGATGTAAATGGCCTATAATGACACGTTAAATGAAAAATTTATGTCTTTAAAACAAATGAATTCAAGACTTGATATGTGCTCCACATGTATCTGGTTGAAAGAATTGATACTATGAAATCAATGTCTTTGATAATAGTTTTGATTAGCTTCTAAACTTTGATGAAGTTGATTTTGTTGACACAACATTGATTTCTGTAATGCTGGATATGTTGGCATGGTAAGGCATTATTTTTATAGAGAGCATTGTGTGACGCAAGCTCCTCGATTCATATTTGTCTATATTTGACAATTTTCTGGTGAAGTCAAGCTAATGAGTTCCAAGGTATGGCCTTGACTTTGATTATGGCTTTGATTATACATTGTTACATAGCATTTTTTCACTATCCCTGCAATCCCTCATCCCGTACATTTGAGGACTATTCCAGTGACCTGTGAATCGTAAAATGTCTTAAAACCACCTTCATGACATCCTCTTGCATAAGGACAAACATTCTCCTGAAGAAAATTTCCTCTAAAAAACCCTAAAAACAGATGTTTTAGCCTTGGCGGGACTAGCCAGTTCATCCCTCGCGCCAATGGGGGAAATCCACACTAGAGGGTGCGCCAACTAGTGCTCTATCCCTATGTTTCACTCATGTCAAGCTTATTAAGGGATGTTTAAAAAAAATAAATGGCAGAAGTTTGATTCTAACAAACTCCTGAATGAATCATCAAAAGGAGTTGAGTGGTTTGGCTCCGGATCTCCATTTATAGGAAGTGGTTTTCCACCTATCATGGAACCTTCCTAAGATATAGGGCCTATCCCATGATTATAGGGATCCCAACTTCCTTTCCTCCATCTATTAAAGCTTGCCCTCTACATTAGCAAGCTAGCTGAACTTGTAGGAAGGAAACTATAGCCGAGAAACTATTGAGATCCAAGCCAAAGAGAATCCCATAAGAGAGAGAGCTTCGTCTAGATTCCTGACAGGCTTTGTTGAGACACACTCCTCTGCAAGCCCCGCCAAAGGAAGATCATAGCGTCAGAGAATTTGGTTGTAATATCCCTTTTGTTATTTATAACATAAGCAACTCTGATTTTGGTTCCATTCATGTGTTCATTTCTTTATGTAATGTAATGAATTATATCCTCTCTAATTGATATAGAGTTACATGCTTTAGATTTTATGTTGTGTGTCATTTTTCCCCCGCATGTGTATAGGTGTTCAGACGTGTCGAACGGAAGGATCATGATCTGTCAATCGAGGGACGAGAAACATCATATTTTCTTCAACGAAAACTGCATGGGATTTGAGGTAGGCTACTTGTCACAATTTTTGTCTTTTTGTAACTAGGAATCAACATCATTTCGTGACTTGATTGTTTCTAGACCTGATCCGGGCTAATGGGATCGCCTCTATCCGCAGAGGGGATTTACCTCTTCAACATACATACTGATAGTATATACTTGAAAGTTGAAGAGCCTCTAAAAATACAGGTAAGAGGGATATTACTTATGAATATTGTAATGATGTATCATGGCATGATGAATTAATTTTTGGAATTTGGGAAAGAAATTCCATATTGCAAGACTCTTGAAATTCCTTTGTGTAATTTAAATCCTTGGGCTCTCTGATAAAGTTAAAATGTTGATTGAACGTGAAATGGCATATATTATTTTATTGAAGCATTGATGTTCCATTTTGAACATACATCAGTGTAAGATGTGTTTAGAAAATGATATAATTCATGATTGAGCCACTTCACTCAGAATTTCCACCAAATATATTTTATTTGTTCTACTCTTAAAGGTTGAGATATTTATTCCATGATAAGTAGTTGCATGAATGAACAAATGATGTTTGGGATTAGTATTTATGAGCACATATGGATGTTTCCTTAGTACGATATCTTCCATGATATTTTGGATGCGAGGTCCATAGCACGACTATGGTCGAGTACTATGCTGCTAGTAAGGCTAGCTGTAAGGCATGATGTAGAATATCCTTAGAGATCTATCTGTGCATGATCTGGATTAGACATGGATACACTATGATGACAAAGAATCCCAAATATGTATAGTTTGGAATGTGATTTTTCCAGTTATTGAGACAGTGCAGCTGTTCGAGACAAGCTTAGGCTTGTGATTGACACCTCCATGAGAGGGAGGATGACTATGATATCCATGTATGTTTGACACCTCCGTGAGAGGGAGGATGATTATGGTATCTTGTTATGATTGGTATCTTGTTTTGATTTACATGATTATGTATGTTATAACATAACACATTATTTTATGTAATGTAGGAATAAGAATCAACATATAACATATGAGAGCAGTGTCGATCGAGGACACCGATCCAAATATTCCTCCCTGTTTGAGCTCCCAGAACGATGAATTGAGATAGATGGCTCCTGGGGTTGATGGAACTCTAGAAAATAGGGAATATTACTTATCTATTACCCATAGGGTTTATTATCACAAAATCAGACATGATATGCTTCCAATCAATGTAATCTCATGTAACTATTTCAAACCAATATTTTGATTGAGTCTTCGCCTCCTCAACCTGAGAGGGCTCTCTCAAGGGTTAATGATTTTTTAATAGTAATATAGATGGCTAACTCTATGTGGGGTAAAAAGAAGATAAAAATAGATATTGGTTGTAAATCACATTAGCAAGTGCACATTGGGCTTATGGAGTCATAATAGCTTCAGCAAAACCAAACAATCTACTTAGCATGGAATTCAAGGAATATCAGAGTTCAAGTCAAGGAATACATATGTGAAACTGTAAAACACACAGTCAGTTTGTCTATGAAGGAAGTCAGAGCATCAATGATGAATTCTGAGTAACATAACCAAACACCACTGCAATAGGATATTAAAAATATTCCATCATAACAAGAACATACTAGAACTCTTTATGAATCTTGAGTTGGCTATGTAGAAAAATTTGTATTAAGCTGAAAACAGTCACTTACAGTAAACACAGTATTTTTGCTAAAAATTGTCCAACCCTTATAATTTCGACCTCTTCATCTTTATAGATAATTTACAATATAGGATAACCTTATCCTGAGCTAGATACATTGAATTCCTACTTTTTGACACCTTGACTAACAATATGACATGGTATTTATTACAAAATGACAGCTGCAAACCTAATGAGCAGTCCTATTACAAATAGGACTCAAACTCTTTAACTCTACTCATAACAACCTTATATAAACTATATTACATAATTTTCCAACTATATTCCCATAAGGTTGAATCCAAATGATAAGCTCCAACACTTTATGACCTCAATGCTGATCTCCATTAAACTAGGAAACTGTCCCCTGTTTTCTAGGCATAGGATTCTTTGTTCTCTTGAGACACTTTGACTGTCATGTACCCATTATTTCTAGCTTATTTGATGTTATGAACTGAATTAATACTTTCCAAAAATCTCACCAAGTCCCAGTTGTCCAAAACCACCATCAAACTCTTCAAAATAGCAGAAGTATACCCGCGCTACGAAAACATCACAGTTTCGTAGCGCAACCTTTTTACCATTTTACCTTCAAAACTTTGGCTTCTTTCTTCAATATTTATCTTTTTATTCACTTAACACAACTTCCATAGAAATTTAAGGTCATAATATACACATTTTCCTTCCAAAAATTTATAATAAAGGGTGAAAAAAACTGCTACAACATTTTCGTAGCGCATTTCACCCTTTTTGCACTGTTTGCACTACAAAACTGCTGAGTGAGCAGTTTTGTCCAAATTTTTCCAAAATGTAAAGTTTTAATGTGCCAAAAACTTAAAATAGACTTTATTTCATCATATCAGTTGAAAAACAGAGTCATTCCAGCCTTCTTTAGGTCCCTTCTTCATTTGCAATAGGTTGACCTATTAGTTTTTCTTGTTTTTTCCTGAAAAATAGGTCTTGGGATAGAGCCTATATCTCTTACTCCATGATGTATTTTGAGAAAATGAAGGAATTTTTTGTAGGCCATTATTTCTTTCATAAAAACCTCTCTTGGGTTTTTGAACCATATTTATTGTTGTCCAGAAAATTCCTTTGAAAAAAATGTGTAAAACAGGAAAACTTTGTTTCTGAAAATAGGGCTTCAAAGAAAGCCCTGTATCTTCCCACTGATAACACATATGAGAAACATGAGAGAGGTTATTTTATCTAGGGCTATGATAGATACAAAAATCTTTCAGAATTCCAAAAATACTTTTTAATTTGGCCAGAAACTAAACTTGAAGTTGATTGCTAAACATTCATGTACATGACATTTTGTAACAGCAGTTTCATAGTGAATTTTAATTTATCAATTTCTCCCACTTCCTAATGAATTTGAGGAAACTGAGAGATTTTTTTTTAGTTAGTTCTGTTAGGAAGAAAAATCTCTTTCAATTTTCCTAAATTCGTTTTCATTTTCTCAGAAACCTCCTTCGAAGTTGACTACTCAAAACCAGAAAACAAAGTTTTTGTTTTATCACTTTCAGCAGTTTCGTAGCGCAAATCAACTTTTTTGAACTAGCGGCACTACGAAAGTAAGGTTTCTTGGCTAATTTGACCTATTTTGACATGATACTTTAGGAAATGGCTCACAAATGGAAATTATGGATATTTGACAATGAATGGACCTTAAAAAGACTTTATTTGAACTTAAGGATGGGCTTTGATCTTTTAAAAATCTAACCTACCCTTAACAAAACCCTAAATTGTCTTCTAAACCTAATTTGAACCATGACCAAAAACAAACATAACACAATGATGTTTTTTTTGAGAATTTTTGGGTGATAACAGGGTTGATAAATTTTCTCGCATATATTCATAGGGTCAAAGAATGCTTCTCCCCTGATTGGTCTTTGCAAAGTATATGCCAGTTGGAATCATATCCACAAGCAAGGATTGTCAGGATTATCGCTCCATGTTTGGCCAATGATTTGAGAGTGTACTTGGGGTGTACAACCCAGGAAAATTATGATGCAGGTGTTCTACCACATGACTATTCAAGGTCATCGATGGAAAGACTAGTAGGAAATGGGATGGGTTGGGATAACCCTATGCAGTTCCAGGTTGAGATTGAGCTCCCCGTCCCAAGGTCGAGATAAGATCCCATGCATTGATAGGTATAATATTGCTAGATATGGATTTGTAGAGGTATAGCTCCCCCATGAGATTCTGGGTCGATATGCACTCCCTGATGTAGTTACAGGTTGAGATGTACTCCCTGTTGATATGCTCTTCATTGATGTATTTCGTGTAGTAACCCGATGGTAGAGATTTTAAGACGATAGCCTGATGGATGAAAGGTGGTAACCTAAGCTCCTCTCTAGTGAAAAATTATTCTTCTAGATCCGAGAATGTTCAACATATAAGAAAAAATAATCGAGAGACAATACTAAATAAGCATCAAGAGTACAATGACGATTTATGATGAGAAATATTCACAGCATGATGACTACATGAAAAAGATGTTTAGTGAAGATACATAATGATGCATTAAGATAATTGAATGGCATATTGATCGATGAACAAATATCAACAGATTGAGTTGAGTCATGATGACACCTTGATGCAGAGAAATACTAGAAGAGATTGCAAAGTGGAATTCTTCCTAGTTGAGAGGGAGTGTTATTTTTTGCAACTAGGGTCAAATGCCAAATTGGAAAACTTAGATGATTAAAATAATAATTTAATTAGATTACTATTTTCAAGAGGATCAAAATGGACCTATAGATTGTCCCAATCAATTAAGTGAAATTTAAGTTATGAATTATTTTTATTATTTTATGGGTCAGAATAACCGCATGTTGATTCAGTCAAAGGCCCAAGAGGTCCCTCACAAAGTGTTAATTTTAGTTAACCATGGTATTTTATATGCTTGGAGTAGTTTACTTCAATCCTTATTATTAGCCCAATTCAATTTCAAGATATGAAATCACATAACCATTAACAGTAAATTTTGATAGAACATAAATAAATCGCCAAAAGACAAGCCAATACAAGAGACACAAATATTCGTATAATTTTTCTTATTCAGTAGAGAGAGAGAGAGAAAATATATTTTACAACAGTCAACAGGTTGCCCTAGCCAGCAAAGTCTTCACTGATCAAACCAGAAAGTTAACCTCCAATGAAGCTCGGTCAAAATTGGTCAAACTTGGCCTTTAGTCAAAGTAAAAAACATCCCAAAATAGTCCAAAAATCTCGTCAATTCTATGGTAAAAAAAAAATTCAAAGCTATGGTCAACACTACGGTCAACAAAATTAAAATTCAACGTTATGCCTCAGTTTTTGTGCCTCCATCCGCGGCCTCTCCAAATAAGAATTCGGACATCAAAAACACAATCAAATGATGAGTGTTGACCCAAATTCAACTCTGGTCAACGTTGTCTAGAAAAACCCTAAACCAATCCGAAATTCCCAGCTTCTGTTTCACACGTGTGGAGGAGAGAGAAGCCTCTAGGTTTGTATGAACCAATTAGATGAGAAAGTGATGTGTTATATGAATGAATGACGAAATGGGGATCATATCTCTCCTTTTTATATCCATGATTGAGGGTATGTGACACAACTTTTGGGGCTTGTGAGCCTACATAAAAAATCTAGCTGACCTTGACAAATTGCACATGTGTGGAAAATTAATTCAAAATTATACTTCTTCTCATCCAAACAAGATGATCTTTAGATTAATATTTCACCTCTCTAAAAGAGGAATCCAACAGAAATACCATCTCCATCATATGATTAGTGCAACATGGAGTCTGGCCTTATTTTCCAAATTTAACACTCCCTCTCAACTAGGGAGAACTCCACTTGACCATCCATCTGTCAACCTGTGCAATCTTGTCTTCCAATACCAACATGTACTCCATATATCATCCTTCAATCCTGTGTCATCCTGTTGTCTCTGCTTTTTTGGATCTTCTCTAATATAGAAAAAATAATAATAATATGTGATCGAGAGTGACTCACAAATACCTTTCCATTCTCTACTGACCCAAAGTTAGTTTAGAGGTAAAAAAACTCAACTAGGCTTGATCCTAGATCAATTTTTTGGACACATCCCATCTTAGACATAGAGAGTATGGAAATACATGATGCATCCATTAGTAACACTATGGTCTCTATCCTCATTTCCCAACTCAGTGGCTAGATGAGAAGTACTTCCCATGAGTCCCAAACTACATGGGTATGATGCACGTGGGGCATAGACCAAAGAGAGGGTGAACCAACTCAATATCATAACGGTGGGGAAGTAGCACACCAACAAGGTAAGGCGAACCTAGAAATTTGGTTTCTTATAGCTATCCCCAAGCTCCTTGGATCTCCCAGAGTTCATAGTCTAACTCAAGCGGGACCCTCACAGTAGGGTTTGTCTACGATACCAAGCTTCTCACAGAAGGTTAAGAATTTTACCTTCCCCAGGGGCTTCATGAGAATGTATGCGAGATGCTCATTAGTCCCAATGTGATGGAGCCTTATGGTGCCTCACTATACCATGTACCAAACAAAGTGTTACCTAATATCAATATTTTGGATCGGTCGTGGAACACAAGATCTCAGAAAGGAAAATCCCACTTTGGTTGTCGCAAAGGATCACAGTGGTATCTAGCACATGACCAATAAAATCACTGAAGATATTTATCAATGAAACATCTTCACAAGAGGCCATACTTGCTGCAATTTATTCAGCCTTGGCGGTGCTAAAAAAAATTGATTTCTACTTCCTGCTCATCCAAGATATCAGAGCAGAATCTAGAGTGAAGAAACATCAATATGTGCTCTCACAATCCACCACACTGCCTACCCATTCGGCATCATTATATCCATGGAGCCTCAAACTCTCGGGAGTTCATCTTAGCCCATGGTTTATTGTGCCCTAGATATATCTTAAGAAATTATTGGCACTAATCCAATGAATTCGATGAGGCTCGACCATACATTGACTCAACTTGTTTAGTGAAAAACATATGTCTAAACGTGATTTAACTAAGAACATTAAGGCCCCCACGAGTTGATGATAATCAGTGGCATTTCCCAAGTTGAGACCAACAACACTTCCACACAACTTCTTAAATTTGAGTTCCATCGGGGTAGTCACGAACTTGCATTGTACCATCCCAAATCTCTCCAGTAGCTTCACAACATATTTTCCTTGAGAAAGGAAAATCTCACCTAGATTTTTCTAGACCTCCAAGCATAGGAAATAGTACATCTGTCCTAGGTCCTTCATTTTGAATTCAGAATCTAGATCCCTCTTGTATTGATGAATAAGAGGGTCAACATCTATCAGGAAGAGATTGTCCACATAGAGAACCAGAATGAGAGGCTTGTCATTTTCAACCTTAAAAATTAAAGGTTTGGATCAACATCACTTCAAGTAAAGTATAGCTTCATCAAGTAGCTATCAATCCTCTCATACCAAGCCTTGGGGTCTTGCTTCAACCCAAGAGGGCTTCTTCAACCTCCATACATGTGTGTTTCTTTCTCGACATTCGAACCCCATAGGTTGTTCCATATAGACCTCTTCCTTGATCAAGCCATGTAAGAAGGCAGTATTAACATCCATCTAATGTAGACTCGATCGTTGCGATGTAGCAAGGGAAATGATCGATCGTATGGTAGTGTAGTGGGCAACAGGTTCAAATATTTCATCATAATCTATGTCTTCCTTTTGTGAGGAGCCTCAGGCAACAAATATTGCCTTGAAATTTTCATTACTTCCATCGACTCCATGTTTGATCTTGTAGACCCATTTTCAGGTGACAACAGATTTTTTCTTCGGTCTAGGTACCACATCCCAGACATCATTCTTTAGGATTGACTCATATTCCTCATGCATAACATCCTTCCATACTTGATGCTTCACGACTTATTCAAACGTTCCATGCTTAGATCGTACAATGGTGCTCATGGATGCTAGGTAGCCTTGGTACCTATTCGGATTCTCAATTTCGCGGAATGTTCCCCTTGGAGAAATATGGCTCTCGGCATATTCAAGAGTGTCTCTAAGCCATGAGGGCCTCCTTTTATTTGAAGAAGGTGGATCTATAAGATCCATCAGACCTTCAACATTGAACATTGGTTCATCCTTCGAATATTCTTGCTTCCTACTTCTTCATCTTCTTTGTCTTTTTTTGATATAGGAAGATCCATAAACTTCCTAAGGTCAACATCTTCATCAAAAGTGACATCATGAAATATCTCCACTTATCTTCGACCAGGAACATAAATTCTATATGCCTTTGAGGTTTCATTGTAGCTCACAAGCATTCTCTTCTTTCTAGAAACATCCAACTTGCTTCTCTTTTCTTTAGACACATGAAAAGATACGAGAATTACAAAAACTATAAAATGGGAGACACCAGACTTCTTACCAGAGAAGACTTCTTCGAGATTTTTGGATTCCAATGCAAAATGTGGGCATCTATTTTTAACATACACAGCGATGTTGGCAGCCTCTCCCCATGGGAACTTGGGAAGACCTTGGTCATAGATCATGGCACGAGAAACTTCCAAAATGGTTCTATTATTCCTTTCAGCAACACTATTTTTTTTGGGAGTATAAATATTAGTGGTCTCCCTCTTAATGTCATCTTCCCTACAATAGTCATTAAATTCATTTGACTCATATTTGGCTCCATTATCAGTCCTCAAAATTTTGATCTTCTTCCTTGTTTGATTTTCAACCAAGGCCTTGAAGGTGCAAAACCACTTGAATGCTTCGTCCTTATTCTTCAACAATTATATCCAATTTTAGCAGGAGAAGTCATCTATAATAGTGATGTAATATAAGCATAATACCAAGGATGTTATGGGCATCATACCAAATAGATCAGAATGAATGAATTATAAAATATAAGATGGCTTCATGACACTTGAGGGGAATGGTCCCCTTGTATGTTTTCCTTTGGCACAACCCTGGCATACACCTTCATGATCATATTTGAAGTCAGGCATAACTATCACCACCTTCCTTACTTCAGGAAGGGCTTTATAATGAAGGTGTGCAAACCTCTGGTTCCATAGCTCAGATCGAAGAGTTGTGTTGCATGTCATGGCCACCAACGAACTTCCTCCAACCTGATAAAGTGTATCAACCCTAAAATTAAGAGTGAATTATTCTTTGAAGTTCCTCTTCCAAATGTGTACCTTTCCATCAATGAGTTCCACCTTGAATCCTTTGTCTTCCATTACCGAGATAGACACTAGATTCTTATTCAAGTCAGGTATGTACAACACATATTGCAAATGGAGAACATGACCTTGATTTATATGGAGGGTCACAGTCCCTGTCCCTTTCACAGGATCGATAGCATTGTCTAAAAGGATAATCTCTAAAATATTATCATTTTCAATCAAATTAGAGAGGGCCTATTTATATCCATTGAGCCTTGAGGCACCATTATCAATCAACCAGTTATCCAGGGTATTAGGAGGAGATGTGAAAATGAGGGAAGATATAAGAATATATTCATTTCTCTTATTATCAACAACATTAGATTCATCATACTTGGAGTTCCTTGACCTCTTGAAAGGTTTACCATTTCCATTTTGATCAGAGGGAGCCTTCCTCTTTCCTTTTATCTTGTTGTTCCTTGGATTTCCATTCCCCTTGAAGTTGTTGCTTTTTTTTTCATCATCATCTCGAGGAGAGTCCCTTTTATTGGGGCACTCTCTAGCATAGTGACCAAAATTGTTACAATTGTCACATATTCCATTCCTTCCTTTGGGACCCGCTCTTCCATGATTTTGATTTCTTGGACCAGCATTATTCCTCTTATTTGCATGAGCGGCAAAGGTAGTAGGGTCACTTCCATTCCAACTTGATGGATGGTCTCTCTCCATAATCCTTGTCTCCTCTTGAGTGCATCTTGTCAAAAATTAATAAAAATTAGGAATTATATTATTATTGGGAATAGTAGTATTAAATACATACCATGGTCATGGAAGACCTCGAATAGAAATGAGGGTGAGCTCTCAGTCAGCTACAACCTCTCCAATAGCTAGGGGATAATTATTGATTTCAGTGATCCTCGTGAATTAGGATTGGATGGACTCTCCCTTGTCCATATTTATGTTCTTCAACTTGTTTTTCAGAAATATAATTTGATTAGCATTGCTTTCCCTAAACATGCTAACCAACTTATCATACATCTCCTTAGATATGCTAGTTCAGAGATATAAGAAACCAAGTTCTTATGAATAGAATCCCTGATGATATTCTTCACCTTGACTTCCCCTTCTTATACTTTGTTTTAGTGGCAGCTGGTGCATTTGATGGAGGTTCAATGATATTTCCCTCCACATAATCCATAACATCTTGTTCCTTTAATGTTAGATCCAAAGAAATTTTCCAAGCATGATAATTAGACTTATCATTTGGATTGTCATCAGATTCGAAGTATGATGAGGAGGCCATTGATCCCCGTCCTTGTCTATTCAACTTCGGTGATTTTTCTTCTCACTCTTCCTTAGGATTTGTCTTCACTTGATCTATTATACCATGTTAATTTTAGTTAACCAAGGTATGTTCTATACTTAAAGTAGTTTACTTCAATATTTCTTATTAGCCCAATTAAATTTCTGGATATGAAATCACACAACCATTGACAGTAAATGCTGATAAAACGTAAATAAATTGGCAGAAGAAAATCGAAGACAAGAGACATAAATATTATTATAATTCTTCTTATTCAGCAAAGAGAGAGAGAGAGAATATATTTTACAACAGTCAATAGGATGCCCTATCCAGCAAATTCTTCGCTGGTCAAACCAGTAATTCAACCTCTAATGAAGCTTATTCAAACTCTGTCAAACTCTACCTTTAGTCAAATTAAAACATAGCCCAAAAAATTCCATAAATTTGGTCAGTGCAGTGGTCAATTCTGCGATCAAAACAATAGTTAAAGTTGTGGTCAACGTTGTGGTCAACAGTAGTCAAAGTCAATGATTTGCCTCAGTATTTGTGCCTCCAGATATGACCTCTCCAAATCGGAAGTCAGACCTCAAAAACACAGTCAAATGATGATTTTTCACCCAAATTCAACACTAGCCAACGCTATCTAGAAAAACCCTAAACCAGTCCAAAATTCCCAACTTCTATTTCACATGTGTGGAGGATAGAGAATCCTCTAAGGCTGTATGAACCAATCAGATGAGAGAGATATGTGTGAGATGAATGAATGATTAAATGAGGATCATTTCTCTCCTTTTTATATCCATGAATAAGGGTGTGTGACACAACTTTTGGGGCTTGTGATCCTACATAACAAATCTGGTCGACCTTGACAAGTTGCAAATGTGTGGAAAAAAAATTCAAAATTCAACTTCTGCTCATCCAAAAAAGATGATATTTAGATCAATATTTCACCTCTTCAAAAGAGGAATCCAAAACAAATATCATCTCCATCATATGAGCAGTGAAACGTTGAGTTTGGCCCTAGTTTCCAAATTTAAGACAAAGTTATAAATAGAAGCGACCCCAATTTCATTTGCACACATTCTCTTATGAGATATTCTTCATGCTATTTTGGTTTTGGGTTTTATTTTCTATTTTTGGATTGCACAGTTATGTCAGGAGAGGTGCGCGTAATGGATCAGGATCACAGTTAGAGGCTCACAATATATCTAAGTCTCTTGGGCCAGAGACACACGCAAGAAATTTTGAGGTACCGGATCAGCTGAGGTAAAGCCGCAGGCTAGGTTTGTTGAGGTCGTGACTCAGCTGGTAAAAAAACTGGTAGGATAGCTTCAAGACACTCCTAGGGTTCTAGGTTATTCAGACACTTAGCCGCGAGCACAAAACGTTGAGGTAGCGTCTTAGAGCACTTAAGCTGCAGGCTGAGCATGTTAAGGATGTGACAAAGAGAGTTTCTAGGTAGATTAGATTTGGTTTAGAGTCATTTGATTACGTAGTGCCTCCAGATATCATTCATTCAGTCACGGTTGCATCAAAATAGTCATTGACAGACTCCTCGATTCAAATGTACGACTTCAGGGTTGATATCACTTGGTGATCTATCAGATCCATGTTTTGGTATTATAGATATGTTGATCTGCACATTAGATCTCTTTGTTTCTGCTACAATATGTATCTACAGTCCTCATTCAGTATCAGTCATATTCATTAGTTTGCTACAGCCAGTGTCAATGCATTTCAGTTCTCAAATTCAAGCTCCTTCATGTTGAAGTATGGTTATGGTTTATTTCCTGTATGCTAGTTTTTTTCTACATTGTAAATATATGTATCTATGGATCATTTTATTCTTTTTGCTGAATCATTTGATAACAATCTAAGAAGAATAATTTTCAAGGGTTTTCCCTGAAGTGGATTTTTCCCTGGTCTCGGACCAATCCTGGTGTCTCTATGTGTTCATGCTTCTCTTCCTTTGACCTTTTACTTTCTGCTACTTAGAAGATGATGATGATGGTATTTTTCTTTTTGCATAGTTTCATATTCTAATGGTTAATAATATAAATATATACAATGGTATAATTATTTGGGGTGAACTTAACATGTTATTTAAGAAATGTAACTATTAAAGTAAAGAACAATGTTGTTCCATGAAAAATTAACATCTTTCCTCATGTTCATTTGACACATTTGTGGCCAAATAAAGAGTCTTGAAAAGTGTATATTCATTTCTTTATCTTGAAATTATATCACTTCGATTATTGAAAAAATACCTCCACCAAAAGGAATCATCAACATCATAGTACTCATATGCATATCTAATATATTTTTTAATTTCTTCCAAGCATTCAAAATAATTTATATCTCTCTTATGCCTTCGTGTATTATGGATGTCAGCAAATTATTGTAATAAAAATATATTTGATGCAAATATTGGATGATATGGAATGGAACTCAAAAATTCCAAACTTTATAATGGCTCTAATTATCCAGTAGTCAAATACTTCTTGCCCCATATAATTTTTTTCCCATCAATTTTTTTGATACAAAATTGATGTTGGAAGCTAATGTCATTAAGTTTTTCAATGCATTTCTCCTCACATATTTTCCATATTCTTTGTATAAGTTGTAGATTTTTCATCTTGAGAAATTATCTGGAATATGTATTGCATCTTTATTTGACATACACTCTACATGCTTTGAAAAGAAGTCTTGCATCCATGACATTATAGTATCTACTAATGTCCCAAAATCTCGTGTACGACGTACTTCTGAATAAAATGTGGTATTTTTTTCCAAGTTTTCTTGGATTCTTGACAATAAAAAATTATTGATTGGATGAAACATTTTGAAATAATTTCTATATAAAAATAATGTCGCAATATGATAATAATAACCTACCAATGTAGATTACATGCACCCCACTAAATATGAATTTTGCATGTTTTTATTTATTGAAAAATATCTCTTCCTTTTCTCCAATGTAAACTTCAAATCCATATGTTTCAAGCAACCATTTTGACAAAATTCACTTTAAATCATATCACCAATATAACTTATTCTCATGATATATTCTTCCCTACCCCTTGTATAATTGGAATATCTTGGATTGTTATGAAAATGTCTACTCCTATTTATAGATACAATATTTGTTGCTAGTGTCTCCATCATGTCATCATCCTTTCTATACAAATTTTCATCATCATCCGGAGGAATATTATCCTCACTATAATCATTTTAAAAATAGTTAGGAAATTCATCACCATCATTTCTTGGAAAATATTCATTACCATCCTCACCTGCAGGAAATTCTTAGCTACCATCATCTGTGCTTTTGAAATAATGACTTGGAGGACATTCTTCCCCATCTTCATCTATGATTTTTAAATCCTCACTTGGAGTAATTTCAAAATCATTGTTTCTACCTTTAAAATCATTGCTTGGAGTAAACTCTTCACCGTCCTCATCTCTATTGAAGAATGTAACTAGTGTCAGTCTTAATAATTGTGTTTGAGTCATGATGTAATGTATTTCTCAAAAGAAAGAAAAATAAAATTTATTTAGAAAATAAATTGACTTATTAAAGCATGGGTTTCATGCTTGGGTCAATGTTTTATAGGTCAAAGCCTCCATTGTGCTTCTAGGGTTTATGTCAAGTGTCCTTGTCTATGTCATAATGTAATATACCCTTCTTATGCATTGTCAAGAAACAAATTTATTTTGATGTAAATTATGTCTTATAGGCATCCTCCACCAACTCAGCCTCAAACTAGAGAAGTATGCCTAATTGAGGGGCAAAATATCCTATATAAATGCAGCAACTCAACCTCATTTGGAGCACTCACTCATCAAGTTCAATCTGAAATTTCTGGGAGAAGAAAAAGTGGAAAATTCAAGGGACAAAGAGGAAATGGCTAGTGAAGAAGGATGTCTTCATCAAGCACAAAAAGTTAAATTTATATCTCTCTCTCACACACACACGTGTGAAGCTATTGAGCTACTGGAAGGGTTGAAACTGTAGTCTTGAAGCTGGGGTAGAAATTATGGGTTGAAGTTGCATGTGAGAAACTGACAATTGGTGACTTTGGGAGAGATCATTTGTTGGAAGGAAGAGCTAACTTGGTGGAGGAGGAAGGTATTTTGGTCTAAGTTCTTGGTCTATCTCAAATTGAATTTCTAGTGGAAGAGTTTGATTGAGTTTTCCCTTATAGAGGGTTTTTAGCCCTGGCTAAGTTCTAACATCTGGTGTCATTCATATTTGTATTTTTTTTTATGGTTTCTTTATGAATCAAAGATAAAATAAGAACATAATAAAGTCAATAAAGAACACAAAGACATCACAAGAAATTATCAACATAAGAAAATATTTCTTCCTTTTCCGATTTCCTAACATGGTATTAGAGCTAAGTCGAAGAAGGAATAAAAATGAAGCTTGAAGATATATTGAATAAAAAGGGTATCAAAGGAAGTTAATTAAGGAAAAGGATTATATAAGGATATAAATTACTATATATAAGAAATATGTCAACTACAATGAAGGGATAAAACAAGCTAGAAGGAGCTTCCAACCACAGGACATGGAAAAAGAGGATAGATCTTATCCTCGCTAAGAACAGAGTTTTGGATCTTATTCAAGGAAAATTCAAGAAGCCTACAAATGATTCAGGAAAGGAGAATTTCAGACAAAATGAAATATTGGCCATGAATCTGATAGTAGATGGAGTAAAGGACAACATAATTCCATACATATATAACATAGTCTTTTCTCAAGAAATGTATGAAGTTATTTCCAAGTTATTCACCTTCAAGAAAATTGGTCAAATAGATAGCATCAATAATGAACTAAGGATAATAAGGATGAAAAAATAGGATATTGTGTCATCATATTTTTTAAGGATATATGCAATAATAGATGAAATCCAAGAAATAGATTGTGACAACCTTGGTGAAAAATACATGTAATAAAGTTAATAAAGGAAAATTAATAACCAAGTTTATGGGACACATATTCCAAGCTGGATGTTGGGAAAAAACATAAGTGATGGGGATCACTTGTGATTAATTTATGGCTATGGAAATTGACAAAGTCAATGGAAAACTATTTGGAAAGGAAAATGGCATTTATTTCCATTTTATTTATGAAAATAATAGAAAATGGGAGAAAATGAAGGTGAAAGACCACAAGTTTCATGTGAGGAGGAAAATGAAGGAAAATAATGGAAAATGAAGAAAATAGAGGCTTCATTAATAAAAAGGCTTCTGAGTATCAGTTCATGGTTTTTTGTTAATTTTAGCTTGGAGCTCTCTCTCTCTTTCTTATATCCTCTCTCTCATACTCTTGGGCATGGATTTTTCTTGGATTAAACTTGGAGGAGTGAGGCATATACTTGAGATTTTGAGCAAGAAGGCAAAGGAAAAGCAGGAAAGTGTAGGAGAACAATAGGATAAGAAGATACAATAGGTTTTTCTTGCAAGTATCGAATTGCATGTTTGATATTTCATTGGCATGGAGGATTTCCTAGATTGACAGTGGTTTTCCTTAGCCTTGACATTTAGTATATATCCATGATGTTATGGGTTTGCCTTTAATTTCTGGTTGGTGCTCATGTTCTTTATGGATGTGGGTTGAGTTACTAGTTCCTGGAAGCCTTGGTTGGAAAAATGCTCTGGAAGCCTTGTAACATCTTGGGTTGAGTTAATAGTCCTAGAAGACTTGGTTGGAAAAACACTCTAGAACCCTTGGCATGTTGAGTTACTAGTCCTCGAAGCCCTGGTTGGACAAATGCTTCGAATCCTGACAACAATTGTGGGTTGAGTTACTAGTCCTGGAAGCCTTGGTTGGAAAAAACACTCTGGAGCCCTGGACAACTTGGGTATAGACCGATATGGTGATGGTTAGTGATGTCTAACCATGAGGTGGAATCACTAGTTGAGGGTTGAGGCTATTTTGCCTCTAGAAGCCCTGGTTTGGTTTTGTTTGGTTTATTCCATGAGATCCCAAATTTATGTTTGGAATATGGTACGGGGGTGATTGGTTGAAATAAATATTTGGTCAATCCCAATCTATGATCAGGTGGTACATGGAAGTCCTTAACGTAACTTCATTTTTCATATGTTAATAAGAGCTCTTTTCCTCTTGTATTTTATGCATAAATGTACTTGTTATTATGTGATCTTAATGGTTGTTATATCATTGTTATTATGTTGGTTATATGTTGGTTATAAGCATGGATTATGATAGACTTGAGTAATGGTTCTCATCATTTTTTTTTTAGTAGTTTTAGCACTCTATAAATTTCCATAGGCTAAGGAGGGAAATCCCGGACATAACCAAAGACCACTTGTAGGTTAAGGTCCAGTCCCCCTAAACTTGGATAGGGCTCTCTCATTGGATCATCAATCAAACACTGATAGGATATGGATTTTAGACATATTATTAAGCCCATAAGGTAGATGACATAAGATTTAATGAATTGTTGGGAGAGAGAAGGCCACTGGAGTATAAGATCACAGAACATCAGGGCATGCATGAGCCATATAGATAATAGAGGCAAGGTAGGCACATATTACAAGTCAATTATCAATTGTAGTATAGTGAAGAATGATTGAAACATAAAAATATCAAGAAAAATGAAACAAAGCACATGATTATGAATTCTGCTACATAACTAATGAGAAAATATTCAAAAGAACCATGACAAAGAAATGAAGAATTCCATCATGTATGAGATCCACAATTATCCTAAGCATATAAGGATGAATTCAAGACAAAAGCTTCGGAAATATACATTATATTAACATTAAGGAAAACAAAAAATTGAAATCACACACCATAGGAATCTCTGAAAATAGAGGAGCAAGCCTGCTCTGAGCTTTTTATTCCAAAAGAGAAAATGCATACACCGGACCTAGTTCATTCAATCAACCAAAAAAAACCTACTTCATTGTTCTTATGATATTAAATAGAATTGCATCATAAAAATATCTAAGTACTAGATACATGGTATCTCTCAATCCATCCATAGGGTCGAATCACACACAAATTCAGAAACATACTACTTTTTGGCATCAAAAAATAGATAAAAGTAATCCTAAACAACAATCTTTGTCTTCTATGAAAAAAACTTAAGAACTATATTATTGTATCTAGTTTTCCTATCTAGATATTAATATTATCCATGATGATCTTATCCTTAATCATTCTGGACATCAAAGTCTCAGATTCAAGATGAAAGTGGAAATAACAGATCAAGTTGTGTTGCGCAACAAAATTTCAAATTCTGATTGCACCATGTATTCTTGCCAAAATAAAACAAAATATTAAAAACAATAATTTTAAGCTCTATCATATGCCAAAAACATGCAAAATGAAAAAAATGTGTCCATGAATTTCCAAATTTTCAAAACGAAATCCAAAAATTTCATAATTTTGTCAACAAAAACTACAAAAATTAGCCTCCAAATGACATGTGTAGCTCCAAAAGGTAGCACATGTGTAAACTATGAGATATTTTTTTTAAATTATATTGTTGTGAAGAAAATCCTCTCTCTATTTAATCAAATTATTCCACAACTCCTCAGTAACGGTTCTGCAAAAACATGGCTAAAACAAGAAATTACATAGTCTGAAAAATAGGCCTTAAATATGCATTTAAATCTAACAATATATGACACCTGTGAAGAAATTGGAAGAGTTTATTGTTCTTTGGTCCATTATTGAGAAAAAAAACTTTCATTTTCTTGAAATTCGGCTCCATATGGTCGGAATCATCGTTTCAAAGTGATGACTAAAATGAGGTATTTTGTGCAGCATTGTGCAACAAACAGTCCGAGTAGCACTGGTGCACACTGAATTTTCCACGGTGAGTGCAACCTTTTTTATTGTCAATTTATAACTGGGGTTCAACCTATGGTATTCTGAATTAATGGTTGATTAGGTCAGAAATAGAATGAAGGTACTGTGCATAAGATTAAGGCGATATTCTGATTTGAATTACCCCATGTCTTGTCCTGTAGCATAATTATGATTTGGAGCACTCCACTTGACTTGGCACGAACATAAAAACATGGGAAATCATTAAAATTTTGGGAGTATAATGTCTCTTAGTTAATGGGTGGGGGGCGAGGGGTGGGGTTGCATGTCTTACATGAGGGTCATGTCATAAGTGATGGTAGTGACATTATGGGGGAATAGGTTTAAAATGAGGGGGGGGGAGGGAATAAAGGTAGTTAGGAATGATACATAAATGGGATGTGAGAAAGGTATAGGTTTGAAGTTATGTTAGGTGAATTATACATAAGAATGAAGTGGTAGGTAACTTATATATGAAGGGGAGTGAATGAAAGGGAAATATGGGAAATAGAGAAATGTGAGATAAATAAGAATAGGGGATAGAATTGTGGAATATTTTAATGACCATGTTGTTGGGCCACTAATATGTTATTATTATTATCACTTTTTAACACATGTTTCATCCATTTCTACTCTTCTTTATCACATCATTTATCATGGTTTATCATATAATTCCATTTTATAATTATTTATGCTCTTATGGATAAATATTATTTCTTCTCCTTTATTATTAATAAATCAATGATTATTATGCATAATTTTATCAATGATGGTTTATTAATATATTTTGTAACATCACTCACCATTTTAGCCTCTAATATAATTGCCAAATTGCAGATTTGATCTCCAACACATCATTCAATATTCCAACTCAGAAATTCGCTGGAATAAGAAGTGAGAGTTTTGTGTTGGACATTTTGGGCAAATGGAGAAGAATATGGAAAATTTGAAACATGGGTTTTGTCCAAAATGGACCGAATTAACTAATGAAAGAACGGTTTGCCCAAATTCGGTCCGTATTAAGAGAAACAGAAGGTTCTCTGAGGACAATTTTCCTAGATTCACTGTTGCGGCCGTTTTCCAAATGATGTCAATTGCAATACCAAATTCGACTTGTTCCTGTTGAATGACTGATGGAAATATATTTTCTTGCTGATCAAGTTGTTGGGAACAATCCAATTTTGTTACGAGGTATCACATTTACTACTTACTTTCTCCTTTTTCTGATTATAAAAGGAGAGCATGCATTTCCATTAGGGGGAGATTTCTTGTTGTAATTTTCAGAATTGTTCATTGACTCTTGTTAATTAAAATAGAGTAATATTGCTTGTAAACTCTGCTACACATGCTTACTACATAAATTCACTTGCTACTCATTCGATTATTCTGAAGTAACTTAGCAGTGCTCACTGGCGGCTAAGGGCCCGGCCTCTGGTGGAGTTCACTGCATCTTTGTACTATATTTCTGATTCTTGCAATGTGTGAGTGATTTGATTTAATATTTATTTCTTTTAATCACATTGCTTTACAGTTTCCTATTTTATAGCTTGCTATTTCAATATTATATGAATTCATTTTATTACATAAGCTGTGATTGAACCGCATTGTTGTTCCTTTCCACCATAACAAGATTACTATTCTTTACAACTTACATTGTTATGATGTTCATTTCTATTCAATAGCCTTACTGTTCATTCTAGATTTTGTTGTTCAATAGAATTTTTTGTTCAAATCCATTAGATAGAGTTTGATGTTCAAAAGAATTTGTTGTTTAATTCCATTAGATAGAGTTTGTTGTTCATTTTATTTGTTGTTCAATTCCAGTCAAATAGATCTGCTATTCATTTCAGTTAATTAGTTTACATTTTATTTCATACCTGCAAAGATTTTGGTTTTGCTTTCGAGAGCTTGCCTAGTTTATTTCATTAGCAGCATTAGTGATTTAGTTCAGTTTCCATTTAATTTTTTTTAGTGTGGAGTGTAATATCATCAACTGTAATGGACATTGGTTATTGACACCTACGTTCTTAGATTGATTGTCTTGTTCTTATTTGATTTCATTTACATCAGTTTCCAAAGGAAAGAGTTATCACTACTGCATCCTTGACTGATGATTGCTGAGTGAGTGATTGAATTTCAAAACATTGAGTTTCATATTGTTGTAATTAGATTTAATTTTCAAGCATCCGTTTACTATTGTATTTGAAAGACCTATACTACATTTTAAGAAACATTACTCTCTGGGTTATAGCATGCACATACTGTGTACACTCTTGAAATAAGAGGACTTGCCTGGGTTGATAATTAATGTTGGATAAATAGGAGTTTTAAAAGGAACCTTTTAGCACCCAACATTTTGGCGTCGTTACCGGGGAGAGTGTTGCTATTTCACAAAGAGTGATGTATGTTTGATGTTTGTTTGCTATGAAATAATTGGGTGTTAAAAATGGAAGGTAATAACCTGCGTAATGAGCAAGTAAAATGCTTGCTCCTCCGCCCGCTTTTCAGCAGAATCGCATAGGAATTTAAGGTAGAAATGAACGTTTGTATTTTAGAGGTAGAAATTTTGAAAAAAAAAAATTGTAATATCACTCGAGTGGTGATGTAAGAACCACCCATTTCGCTAACCAATTGACAGGAACATTGGAAGGAGGATCCTTAAAGAAAAATATGAAGAACATCTTCTATTATGATAAGAAATGGCTCACATTTCAACTTTTGAATTCCCTATCAAAGATCTAGGAGGAGTGACACAAATGCACATAATTCCCCCATCGTCTCTACCAAATTTTCATGGTTTGACAAATGAAAATCCCGATACATTCTTATTTGAGTTTGAAATACTTTGTAGAGGATATGATTATTGTACTAATGATCAAAGGTTGAAAGTGTTTCCTCTTACTCTAAAAGGAGCAGCTCTCTGATGGTTCATGAGCCTAGGTGGGAACTGCATTCAAACACGGGAGGATATGAGGAACATATTCTTGAAGAAGTACCAAGACTACTGCAAATCCAATGAATATATTTTCTGTATGATACAAGGGGAAGATTAAAGCTTGGAGGACTATGTAGAGCGATTTCAATATAACCTTCAAAAATCAAAGCATAAGAATTTGGAAAAAGAGATCTTGAAAACACTCCTTATTAAAGGAATCAAATTTGAATTTTTAGAACTCTTAAATCTGATAGGAAAAGGTGATGTTTTTCAGTTATCATATGATGATGTTTGTGAGTTGTGCATAAGGTATTCAAGAGGAATTTCCAAGGCTGGTAAGAATTCTAGATTTACTACAAGAACAAGAGACATAAGAGCTGAAATCAATGTTTTATTTGAAAATTGTAAATATGATTTTATTAGCTCTCTAAATTCACAATTGAATGTTTTGCAGGTTCAAAAAAATCAAGAATTTGATGAAGTGTTTTGCCCTCATTACCGAAACGAGCATCCCATAGATAGTTTTTCTTTGTTATATAGGATGGAAGTAGCATATCAAAGAGATGGGGAAGTTGCAACAAGGTAAAAACCATGGAAATCGTGGCCTACAGTTATGGTTCAAAACACTTCCTCTCCATTCTCTTACTTGCATAATCCATTATGGAATACTCATATGTTAGGACATCCATGCCAATCTCAATATAACCACCACCAATCTTGTCTACAAGTTTGGCATGGTTCATCTTATGATTGCATGACTACTCTCCCTCATCTTGTAGCACAAACACATCTTCCAGCTCTTCCACAACATCTTGCTTTCCGATTAAAATCATCCATTCAACCCAATCAACTACATCATCAAAATTCTCCATTCCCTACACAATTTCCTGCTAAACTCATTCCACACTGTTTCGGGGAATTAACACCCTAGAGGTTGGTTGGGATACAACCTCCACAGAGCAGGGGCGTACTACTTAACAGAGACTCACACAACCATGCACGTTCAGAAAAACTAAATAGAGCAGAATGAGAGATTTACCCGTTGGTCCTACGTTTGAAGTAGATCCACGTGGGGTCCAAAACCCCAGCAACCGTCCTTCCTTCTTAACCTAAAATATAAGAAGAAACCAGCACAAAGGACAGGTTGTACAGCATATATCTACTCTAAATGTCAGTGGGATTTATATAAAAAATTAAATAAATCATTATGAATGCTTGTATAACAAATATTCTCATACATTAAAAGCATACACTAACACGTTTATTTCGGGAACAGCATGATACTTCTGTATTATAAATAGTACGTACAAAAGTAATCAAGTGGAGAGATCACCTGATCCTTCTAAGGCCTTCGCAGACCGTCGTCCGGATCCGTCCAGCCCTTGCCTCGCTAAGACTCCTTCCAAACTGGTGCATATGAGATAACATATAAAGGGATGTGTATCTCAAGGAAACAAGGGTTTCCTATAATGAACTGGGAAAGTGCAGGAGGCACGGGGAATCAGACTTGGATAGGGAATACCAACAGAGTATAATATCAATAACTCTCTCTCCCCCTTAGGCCATACACATGAGGGCTTTTTATAGTCCCTCCAAGTAGTTTCAGCAGTTGGAAACAGTTGGCCACGGGCTGGGGTGGTTGAACTACCTGAGTAACCATCAACCCAGCGCGAAATTAGGGATTTTTATATATTTTTTTAATCATTTTAATGGCATACGCGGAAAAGTCTAGCTGTACTCGCGTATACACGCGGAAAAACACGGGCATAGTCGCGTATGGGGGATTTTACACTGTTTTTAAGTGAATTTGTCCAAGTCTATAGGAATGGGTGCCCAAAAGCCATAAAGCAATCATGAATCATGTCAAGGTGAGAAATGATGCTATAACAGATGCCCCCTAATATATGAGGTCAGAAGGGGTACATGATGGCCGAAATGTATTATGCACATAGAAATAACTTCGCAAGGACAAGAGAGGACTTCACCAGATTTCAGCCTGCCAAAAACCAATGAAAGAAACCAGAGAGTCAACTCATGCTGAGGTGGGCATACCCATGCTCAGTCAAAAATACATCATATGGAAAGTACTGAATAGATCCAACATGTATACAAGTATAGCCGAACTGTAAGTACACAATGAATCATCTGAGCATGGCCCGGAAATACAAGTCTGAATCACTGTCCAAGTATCACATATAGAAAGCTGATCAAAGATGGTGCAACTGGATGTCTGATCAAATAAGTAACTGAATGTCCAAGTATCGGATCATAAGAGGTGGATCAAACGGTACAATCACGCAACTCGGGGACCAACATATAAGATGCTGCTGTGCTGAACTGAAACATATAAGGGTGGACGGCATCACTGGCAGATACTAAAAGGACTGTCAAAAGTGAACCGAAACATGCTGATGCAACCCGAGGTCTTCACCGATCACTATGGCACAATTCTACACAATGGGAATAAATGAGCTGAAGTCGACCATGTGAGAAATTGTTGGATTACCGGGCAATGATGAATCCCGTTAACCAACGCGAGACAACCCACCGATAATGATAATGAGTGTCAAGGTGCCCCAGTACAATCTGACAAGTGCGAATGAATGAGTTGAAGTCGAACACTTGAAAGAATCTACCAATCAGGAGGCAATGATGAATCCCCACTGTCGATAGCGAAGAGTCTGCCACTGATGACTGCAAACCCTAAGGTACTGACAAAAAGACTCTAGATCTTGTTCCCAGAGCAATGAGTCGAAGTCGATGGGAAAAGATCTGCTGGAAGGAAGGCATTAAGGCATCCCACATCAGTCCAGCGCGAGTGTAACCCGCAGGCCAAGATTTGGAAGGAATTGGACGAAGTAGAGTGATGGAACCAAAACCGAAGTACGTTTCCGACGTGCACAAGATGAAGCTAGCGCACGGAAGAAACCCTCTGAACCAACCAATAATGAAAGCCGACACAGAGGCGAGAAATCCACCGATAGGGTCAAATGGAAATCAAGGTACTGCACGAATCCCAAGTGTGATAATGTGTGCTGACGTCGAACACAGGGGAAACCACTCAGTCAAAGACCCATGATGATGATCAAATGCTGAGCATGAGGTCACCTATCAATGATGGAAATAGGCCCAAGGTGTGGCTCTAGGCTTGCTCTCAGAGCAATATGTCGTAGTCGATAAGAGACAAACCCGCCGGCAAGAAGTCAATGGGGACCTTCTCAAACCAGCACGAGCAGAAGATCAAAACATCTGATGTGATAGAACATGATACTGACAAGACCGGGAAGGCCGACTGAATAATGAGTCAAGAGACACCGTAGAATGGCCGACTCACGCTAGACTTCCTTGAACAAAAGCACGACTCTGTGATGACCATGGCAGTAAAAAGTGACACTGTATAAGTCTGTCTTGCAGGAGGCAAAACAAACTCTCCATATGATTGGAAGAGATAACCAACCGGGGGAGAACTGACAAGTGAAACATGGTAAAGGCTGAACCTAGGTCAAACAAGAACCATCCCAAATGAAGAAAATATATATAAGTATATGTGCTTTGTTCAAGGGTGACAAACTGACTCTGTACTGCCATCAAAATAACTAAGATACATCCCGTTCCCGCTCTTTTTGTTATATTTGATTTTTTTGTCTTTTTCATATAATAAGCCTGAAAAAGAATAAAAGAATGCTATGGTACAATGGATAGAACGAGTATCAAGAAATCAGATGCACTAGTTCCTGGGATTGGAACAATCTTATGCTCAATGCAAGGTGGCGAAAACTGGTCAGTGATACTCAGAGGAACGTTCCATCCATGGGTACAAAGGTGTCAAGTCGTGATAGCTAAGTGCATGCAATGGTTAACTTGTACAAAAATTCAAGGTCAAAAGTTGGCTTAAACATCGAGTCCAAATGAAGCCAGCTAAAGGCCAGGATAAACAAGTAGCCAATATGCAATGCAGTAATACAACTTAATGACACCAGGGAGCCTCTAGGGTATAAGCCAGAAAAAAATGATAAGTGATGAAGGAGAAGAATGAAGCTTCAACACATAAGACATGGCGGGACTAAAGAGGACTCCCGAGCCTACATAAAAAGCAGCATGGGCAACAAGTGATAGCGAGGAACTAACTAGGAAGCCCATGTAAAGGAAGGCTCTACCATCAAGTCATGATTAAATAATCGACGAGTGAAATGGGTGTAATACTCATGACTTGATGGGATCGACTCTAAGGCAAGTGATCAGTATGGAGGCTAGTATGCAAGATGCAACGGAAAGTGATTCCCTAACCTATATGCCAGTGAAGATCATATACCTGTCGTGAAGAGTCGGAAATCATGGATCAAAACCGGGAAAAGTCTCAAAATCGTCAAAATGTACCTGAAAACATACCAAACTGGGCACTTCCAAGCAATCGAGTTATACAGCATAAGATAGATCGAAAAAATAAGCATAAGGAATTTTTTGCGAAAATTTTCAATTTTTAGCCATAAATACACAAATTACCTCTCAATTGGTTCATTATTGCATAGCTGATTTGGAAAAAGTGCTCTGGAGCTAAAAACTTCTTTCGTCAAATCAGGAACAACCGACCATCGGAATTCAGCGAAACTTCAGGTAGGCTCCTTAATCATCCTGTTGATTCATTTTGTTCGTTTGAAAATTAAAATTAAGTGATTTTTTTCTTAGAAACCCTTGCTAAAAATTGCGTATCTGCGCATACGCGGGTTTAATGAAGGAAACCCGCGTATACAGGCGACTGTGTACAGTGAAAACCGCGTATGCGCAGGGCTGTAACCAAAAAAGCGTGGCTAATGCAAATTTTGTTGAAATTTCTCAGGATGACCATCTCATGGAGGGAACGTGAGCATAGCGCAGTAGACCAAGAGGTCATGCAGGACCGCGCAGCGCAAAACATCCTCCGAAATTGCGGATTGTTGAAATTCTTTAAAATGCCCAATATGAAAAGTAATGTGCGATTTCTTGAAATGCTCGTAAATTACTGGGAACCAGATCAGGATTGCTTCATAATTGATCAGATGCCACTATGCATAGAAGTGGAGGATATATATTTCATCACTGGACTCTCTAGGAGGGGAGACCCAAAAGACCTTCACGGAAAACCCCTGGGAGGGTTAACTGTGGAAGATTATGTCCACTTATATTGCGTAGATAATTCCAAAAAGGTTGGAACGCAGATTGCAATTAGAGATATCAGGGATTTGCACATGAAGATCCTCCTTTTCACCATCGGTAGAGTGGCAGGATCTGCCTCACTACATCAGGCGTCTAGGACGCAAATGAGTATAGCTGTAGAGTGTTTGATTCACGTCTACGATTGGTGCACAGCCCTGCTACAGAACATGAAACAAAAGCTGACTTTTATTCGCCAGGCAAAAACTAAACACTTTGGCTATGGTACCATTTTGACAACATTCTTCTTTGAGAGGGTTCCAACTTTGAGACCCACAGTCATCTCAACTATCAGCAGCCCGCGGGACCCAAGAATCGCCCGTTGGGCAGACATGATGAAGAGACTGGGGGGCAGTGAGGTACCCCGGACCACGTGGGACGATGAGTTCTTCCTGTGGTGGGGAGAATAGATCGTCGCAGTGGACGACTATCCCTATGCTGGGATGGACTTCCGAGGAGATCCAGATCTAGTACTTCCACCCGGCGCAGCATGGGGAGCAGTCGATAAAATTTTTTTTTAACTTATATGATTTTTTGGATTTTTCCAAATATGTATGAAAAAATGAAAAACAAACATGTTTTTGATTGGATTCATAATGACTGACAATTAAAAATGATCATGTTTCAGATGTTGGACCAGTTCGTCCTGAGGGCGTACCGCGCCACAAGCGCCGCAGAGGTGAGGCGGAGACATTGGATTCCGACAGGACTCTCCAGGCCGTGCAGAGAAACTTGGAGGGACTGACCCGCCAAATCCCTATGGCTGCCGTGGAGGACTTGCCGAAAGCCGTCCAGAGACGGGTTGGAGGAGTACCCCGGGACTGGGTTAGACTATTCCGCCGTGTGGCCACTGCAGTTATGTTCTATAGGAACACGACTTCTGGGCAGGGTCCTCAGGAGTAGACAGATTTTATATATGAGATGACTGTATATTCTTTTTTGAGACTGAACATGATGGGGCATAAGTCCAAGTTTTGTACGAGATTATGGATCCAAATTTTGTAAAGTTTTTTGACACTCCGATGATATATACAGCGATATTTGATGTGGTGTGATAAATGTATCAAATGTATGATGTTTTTGATGATTTAGAAAATTTGTTGTATTGAATGATTAATATGCCAATCTAAAGCTTGATTAGCTAATGAGTCAGCAAACCAATTGTCAGCTCGAGGAATATGAATGAATGTTAAAAATTGAAATGACCTTTGTAACAAACGTACCCTCAAGAACAATCGTAATAAAGATGGATCTCGTACCCGATAAGTGTTGTTCAACTGCGACACCACCAGCTGGGTGTCCAAGAAAACTACCAACGAATCAACACCCAAGGATATTTCCTCCGAGAGTAGATGAATGACTGCAGTGTATTCTGCTATGTTATTGGAAGCAGGACCAATGCAGACTCCTCTTGATACCAACAGCTGACCGGAAGGATAATGAAGCACCCAAGCCACGGAAGCTAAGTTCCGGGTGTGTCTACTAGCACCATCGGCGAAACCAAAATGACTCATGACATCCAACGCAACCTACCAAAGCAGATCAAAAACATCACCATCTCATCAAAAATCGAAAATCAAACAGATATGTACAAAGCAAAAACTAGTATATACAAAGCAAAATGCCAGGCCAAAGCCTAGGCATAATACTTCTTCAAATAGAGCCCATTCCGGGGCTCCGGCAACTCGTTCCCTTCGAAGTCAACCAAGGTATACGCTCCTTTCTTAAGGAATTTTTTAACGATATAGGGGCCATACCACATCGACTTAAACTTTCCTGCCCCTAAGGCATCTTTTTCTTGGGCATAGACCAAAACAAGGTCACCTTCGGAAAAGACCCTAGGCTTAACCGCCTTATCGTACTGAACTTTGACTCGGTTTTTATGCGCTTCATTCAACGTGGCGGCATCTCGACGTTGCTCATCAAGATGTTCCAGATGAAGAAGCTGCTCTGCCAGACTAGAAGTGTCAGGAAGAAGCTCAACAACTAATTTAAGGGAAGGAATCTCGCATTCAATGGGAAATATGGATTCCACCCCGTGGACTAACTGAAACGGAGTAAAGCCAGTTGCAGTTTTAACTGACGTCCTGTATGCCCAGAGTGCAGGATATAGCATAATGTGCCAGTTGGATCTATGTTTATCAATCGTTCGTTGAAGAATTGTCTTCAAGGACTTATTCACGGCTTCCACTTGCCCATTGGCCTGAGGATAATATGGAGATGAATGCTCCTGCCGGAAACCCAATTTGAGAGCCAACTCAGCCATCATACTATTCTGAAAGTGACTGCCATGGTCAGTGACAATCTCTCTAGGTATACCGAAACGAGCGATAACTTGGTTGAAGAAGAAAAGAGCTGTCATCTCACCATCATTCCCAAAAGTAGGCATAGCCTCGACCCACTTCGTAAAGTAGTCTACTGCTACGATAATATACTTGTGACCTTTTGCCGAACGTGGGTTACAAGTAGTATAATCCATACCCCACTTTGTAAAGGGTCCGACAGTAACGACTGGAAAAAGCGGAGCTGGATGAGCGCGCATTTTTCGAGTATACACCTGACAAGGATGACACTTCTTGACCGATTCAATGCAATCTTTGAAAATCGAGGGCCAGAAGTAGCCAGCACGCAAAATCTTTTGGGCTGTAGCAAGCCCTGATAAATGACCCCCACAAGCTCCACCGTGAGAATCATTGAGCACAGCCTCAGCTTCTTCGAAAGTTAAGCAACGTCTTAGGATTGAATCAACCCCTCGACGGTACAAAGCATCACCAATAATCAGATAATTCTTGGCTAAGTGACGCAGCTTACGACGCTCATCTTTCGAAAAAGAAGAGGGAAACTTCGCAGTCTGGAGATACACAATGATATCCCCATACCAAGGATCTTGTGGAGAGATTAGAAACAAGTGTTCGTCCGGAAAGGACTCATCATAGATCATGTCCTCTCCACAAGGCAACTCGGAGATCAATTCCGCAAAGACTAATGACTTCTTGGATTTGGCAGACATGAACTCTAGATCAAATTCTTGTAAAATAAAAATCCATCTATTATATTTGCCCCCAATCACTCGCCTGCTGAGGACAAACTGAAATGGATTGGCAGCTGCCAAGACATAAGTTTTGTGAAGAATAATGTAATGTCAGAGTCGCTGCACAGCATGAACTGCTGCTAAGGCTAACTTTTCTATCGGGGTGTATCGAAGTTCAGGTCCTACCAGTTCTCGACTAAGGTAGTAAATAACATGCTCAACAAGAGCATCATCCTCCTGAACCAGAACCATACCAATGGTAGATTCTGCTGTAGCCAGATACAAAAGAAAATCTCTGCTATAATCGGGTGGACTCAGTAGAGGAGCAGAGGTCAATGCCTTTTTCAAGGAATCGAATGAGCGTTGAGCGTAGTCGTCCCAAAGAAAAGGAACTCCTTTCTTCAACAGTCTCATATATCCCTTTGTAATCTCAGCATAGTTGACGATAAACCTCCGAAGAAAATTAGACTTTCCTTGAAGACTTTGAAGCTGACGGATTGAAGACGGGGGAGGCAACCGAAGTATTGCCTCAACCTTGAAGGGATCTACCCTTATCCCTTCCCTAGACACTATAAATCCCAACAGCCGACCGGATGTAACCGCGAAAACGCACTTGTTCGGATTCAATCGAATTTTATAAAAACGACATCTTTCAAATATTTGTCGGAGGTGACCAGGATGATCCATCCTCTTTCGAGAATGAGCAGCTAGATCATCTAAGTACGCCTCGATAATCTTCTTGATGTCATGGAAGGCATAAGACATGGCTCGCTGAAAGGTAGCTCCAGAATTTTTAAGACCAAAAGGCATTTTCTTGTATGCAAACATACCCCAGGGACAAATAAATGCAGTCTTATGTTGATCTTCAGGACGGATAGTAATTTGATTATATCCGGAGAAACCGTCCATGAAGGAGAAAATCTCGTTATCGGCACACTCGTCAATAATCTAATCGATGAATGGTGTGGGGTAATTGTCTTTAGGACATGCCTTATTTAGGTCTCTGAAATCGATGCACACTCGAATCGTTCCTTGATTTTTATCTACCGGAACGGGGTTTGAAACCCATTCAGTCAGAGGAACTGGGAAAATGAATCCCGCCTTAAGCAGCTTTTCAACTTCAGCTTTGATAGCTGCTGCCTTCCTAGGATTAACCGGACGAAGTTTTTGCCCGACCGGCTTAGCGTTTTCATACGTCTTGATCTCATGCTGGACGATAGATGGGTCTATGCCAGGCATTTCCTCATAAGACCAAGCAAAAACATCCCTATACTCTTTGAAGAGCTTGGTATAGATTTGAACTTCTTCACGGGAACATTCAGCTCCAATGAAAACGTTCTCGATAATGTTGGGATTCCTGGAGATGTTCACCGGGATAGTCGGAGAGATCACAGCCATGTTCCCTTCAGCATAAACCTGTGCTGGTGCTAAGGGGCTCAAGACTGGGTGAACAGGTCCAGGAGACCGAGGACTTGGAAAACTAGCTTCGACTTCGCTCAAGTCAGGTAGGAAGTAAGACCGATGATGCAAGTCATCCCACGGTCTCTCTATACCTGTCATTGCTTCCAGGATGGCCTCTTCAGACGGAAGAGTGGTATCTAGACAATCCTGGGCAGAAGAAGAAGTAAGCGTCCAAGCCGGAGCCACATCACCATCCAACTCTTCCGGCGAAAGAGGAGCTGGATCAGACTCTGCAGTGTCAACAACAGACTGATATGCAATCTCAGCTGCAGGAATCGGGAATGCCATTCCACCCACTTGCCCTTCCTCCAAAGTGGCAGTTGGGGAAGGTAAGGTCCAAGGGTCCAAAAAATAATGAGTTCGAAAGAACTCTCTTCGAAGGGGAGCCTTGGAGGATGAAATAGCATTAATAGACACCTTAGGAGGAGGAAGATCAAAAGAACCCATCAGGGAAGAATACATTCCAACTCCTAAATTCTCAACAGGCGCCTTGGTATTATCCAACTTAGGAAAAAATGAGTCAGAAGGCGCATCCAGGTCTACAGGAGGACAGTCCAGTTGATCCACTGTGACAATCCTCCCTTCGTGGGGGAAACATACAATTCGAAATAGTGAGGATGCAATGGCATCCATCTCATAAATCCAGTTCCTCCCCAACAGAAGGTTGTAGTCCAAGGCTGCATCCACTACCTCAACCTCTATGTTAACGGTTTTTCCCCCAACACAGATGGGCAAAGTCAGGACAATACCATGGGGTCTGTGAGAATTACCATCGAATGCAGTAAGAACAGTGCTAGATGGAACAGCTTTGGGAGATCCAAGTGTCTTCCAACATGCGAGAGACATCACGCAAGTAGAAGCGCCCTCATCAACAACCGTTCGAAAGATATTGGTCTTTCGATATGACGATCTAATGTGAAAATCCATGTGATGAGGAAGTCTCTTCTTAAAATTAGTCATATCAAAAGTAATCAGAAGAGAATTTTTCGGATCAACAGCCCCAATGGCAGTGAGCAAAGCACTGCGCTGAGCCGGAAAAGACTGGAGTACCTCTAAAGCTGACATAGCACAAGGACTTTGCGCTAGATCTTCTACAATCGAGTAGTTCTGGGTAGCCCTTATGTTCGGATTAATCATTGATCGCTTAGAAGATGCTTTTGGCATCCGAGGCATAGACTCAATAGTTGGCTTCGTAATGTGAAGCGGCTCAGTAGCATCAGGAACTTCCTTAGCTTTCGAAGATTCCTCTCCGCCATAATCACGGGATCTCGTAGCGACATCCACGTGAGCACTCATCATAAAGATGTTCGATGGAATTTCCCCTTCCTGGGTACCTCCAGAGGAAGCCACAGGATTTTGGTTCGTGCCAACAATTAATTGCTGCCCTTGGGGAAAAGGGTTTGTTAGCACAGCCTGGGAACTAGAAGAACCCTGCTGAGATAACAGGCGCTGAGCATCTTGAATTTTCGGGCAAAGGTATGTGAGATGGTCTCCAGCACAAAGCTTGCATGGAAACTTCACTTTCTTTTTCTCCTTTTGACCCTCACCAACACACTCGTTGGTTTTATTTGCATTGCCCTTCCCGTTCTTGCCCTTCTTCTTGTTATTACGTCCCTTCTTCTTCCCATCGGATTGTTGATTTCCTTTGGGATCAGAAGCTTGGACAACATTTATGGACAAATACTGGGAAGGTGATGAATCAGTAGGCACAGCCTGACCAGAAGGAGCAGATTGTAAAGACAACTGCTGCAATTGAGAAAGCAGGCTGGCTGCACTACTATTGACCGATCCGACAAGCCCGTCACCATGCGGACCAGGTTTGGGTTTCGATAAATCCAATTTGGAGCGAGGAGCATTGGGTAAATACTTATAAGCATCCCAGACTGAGAATAGATCAGTTCTAACTGCTGGGCCCTAAAGATAGCCTGCTCCTCAGAAAATACCCCAGATAAGGATACATCTTTTGAAATATCTGACTGCAGAGACTTCAAAAACCACTCGAGAAGGAACTCACCTGGAATATGGGCTTTGATAAGCCTCTTCCTTCTCCTCCATTCCTGAATGTGATCAGAAATGTGAGTTGCCTCATCCTGCTTAAAATTAGCCAGGAGTTTGTTCCCAGCCTCTAACAGGAAACTGAAAATGGTTAAGAAATGTGACAGCCAGTTCTCCAAATGTGGCGAAACTGCCCCCAGTGAGCTCTATATACCATTTGGCAGCATTTCCAGTTAGGGTGCGTTGAAATAATCTCAACCTAATCGAGTCATCGATCAGGGAGTTCGAAGAGCACCATAAGTGGAAAGTGGTAATGTGATCCGCCGGATCCTCTCCATTCTTACCTTCAAACTTTGGAATGTCTGAAGGAAGTTTGGTCGGGACCGGAGGCCACCCCGGACTATACCGAATCGGGTCATTAGTTAACTTCGACAAGTCTGGCAAGTTTAACGTTGCCAGAAACGGTAATCGAGGCGGAGCCTGAGAATTCCATCCTTGATGGGATGGATTTCTAACATTCTGAAAAGAATAGCCTGGATTTGATGAGGCACCAGGCTGCCAGAAAGGACTCGTAGAAAACGGAGAAGAACCTCCTCCCCACGCCGAGTTACCAAAACCCATACCAGTTCCCCCCGCTGAAGTATTGACCGAAGAGGAAAGCCCCTGATAGGGGTTCCACGCATTAGATAGAGGAGAAAAAGACTGATAAGCACTCGATGAAGGGAAAGAAGCATTCCCTTGATGACCCGCGAAGAACTGATTCCCTGCCCCAGCCGTTGTAAAGACAGGATTCCATCCCGTAAAAGTAGTCGAACTTTGCCCCCCAGACCAAGGGTTGAAACTCTGGGTCTGGGACGTAAAAGGAAACGACCCTAAAGAAGGATTGGAACTGGGAATATGCCTAGTCCCAAAGGGGAAACCCTGAAACGAAGCTGATCCACTAGCCATGTTAGACATGGGCGTAGATCCAGCTGCACCGGCAGAAAAGGAAAAAGAGGGATTTCCACTAATGGACATCCCTGAACAGAAGGGACCAGAATGAGAAGCATATGCTTGGGTGAACCCAGAGCCAAACATAGCAGTGCTAGAAGCAATCTAAGATGAAGCAATAGTGCCCCCTGCCTCGACAGAAGCAGGGGTCTGAATGCCTGCAGCACTCACGGTAGAAGCCGCATTCCCAGTCGTGGCCATCGAAATATAAGAATGATATGGAAGATCCGGCGGTCTCTCAGACTCCGGTCCGATGTACTGAATAACAAACGGATGATCAGGAGGAAGAGAAGATGGACCTGTAGCAGGAGGCTCAGGTATGTCTTCGACTTGAAAATCTTCTTCCTGAGGGAACAAAACTCGCGAGGTGAGCGGAACGCTCCTCTCGGGACCGACACCAGAATCAGGTATGAAACTTTCAGACCTTGGTGGAGGATCTCTCTCCACAGCGTCAGAATCCACAGGGTGGTAACCACCTACTAAATCGCTCCTACGCCTTCTCGAAGAAGGCTCTGCACTCTCAAGAGATAACCCCCAGATTCTCCTCGAACGTCGAGGCGCTTGATCAGCCACTTTTATAAATTTATTATATTAGACTCAAAAAAGTGAAAAGCTAAGCAAGCTAGGAGCAAAGAGCACTCACTAAAAATAAAAATCCCTGAGAAACAGCAAGCAAACAGCCTCCAAGTATTTCCGCTCCGGGTGATGAGGACCGGACACCAAAATACAGGAAAGCGAAGTATAGGGCCTTCCGAAAGCAGTCTGGGATGATTAGGGCCCAGAACAACTAGCGAAGGTGTCAGAAACAGTTACCCCGACCTCCTAACGATAGCCTTTGCCGGCTCAAGCACCCAAGCTTCGCAAGGGCACCCCCCAGAAGTAATGCTGAAAGTGATGCGACGTCTGCCTCAGGTACCACGGGTATTCCCCCCCGCAGTCACCTGTGTGGAACCTAGGAGAGGCAACTATGGACACCAATCCGTATCAGAAGCTGGGCGGAACGGTCTTGAGGTCAGATTCAGCTAATCGGAGGGGGGTATCCCTCTTCTCAACCTTCACTTCCCCTCACGCTTGACTCTCGGATGAGAGCTTTCCCAGTCCACCTCACGGAGTTGGATTTCGCTCAATTAATCAACTTCTATGTTTGTTTGAGCGGCCTTGGAGAGTTAACTCTCCACTCACCTATTCCAAGGCCCTACAACCTAGCTAGTTGGTGATCGACACTTAGTAAAACTTGCTAGTTGATTTTAGATTAAATCGCTTATTTTAAGGGTTGTTGTATTAAGTCACAAGGATATGGAGATGAAACCAATGGTGTTTTGACGCAAAAGAAATTAATAAAAACTTAACTACATGCACATGCAGTTCTTTGTCTTTCGATGAAAAGTAATCTCTATACAGGTTCTACGAGACTAAAAATTGTATTTTTCTTTTCGAATTGCAAACTCACACTGACAAAAACTAAGAAGCTAACTAAATGATTCAATGCACCTAATGCAAATCACTACAAGCATGTAAATCCTAAGATGCAAAAATCTCTTAAAACAAGGTGAAATTTCCCAAAAAGCTCCTTCAGTTTTAACTCATCTTTTGTTGTCCAGAAAGGCAATTCTTAAAATCAAGAACTCTTAAAATAAGGACAGCAAAACACTTAAAAACAAGAAGAATAAATCAAATGACAACTCCTCAAAATCAAGCCGAAAACTAGAAGCAAGAAACTTCACAAAAGCTCCAAAAGATATGGCCAAACGAAAATGAAAATGCAACAACAAAAACAAAAACAAGAGACAATGTTTTTTGAGTTTTTGAAATGCAAAAACAAAAAGCAAAACAAATGTTTTTTGGGCTTTTTAGTTTTATAAAGCAAGAGCTCAACAAGACCAAGCACAACTATCAAAATCCAAACCAAAAAGGGACCGAATTTCAAGCACAAGCTTCAACAATGCTCCCAAACCTTATAAAGCTAACAGTAGCAAGATCAATAAGAGCAATGGCAGACCAAAACTCAGCCAATCAGCCTAGACAAATAGTGCAAACTCGCTGCAACAAAAACTCCAAAGAAGCAAGAAAAGTTCTTTGAAAATTGCAACAAAACCCTAGCCTATGGAACTCAAGAAAACCAATCGAAAACGAAGCAAAAATCGCAATGCAAAACAAAACACAAAGATAGGAGTGAGTCAGTGAGCAGAAGCTCTCTGTTCTGATAAAGCAGAATAGCCAAGAATGCTCAGAAAGCGATCTTGGAACTCAATCCAGAAGTGTCAGCACCAGAAACAAAACTTTTGCCAAAAGACTAGTTTCCACTCAAACGAAAGAGAGAAAAGACATGAAACCACTTCCTTCACACTCCAGTAAGTACAGAGACACTGTAGACACAGGCCTCCACAGCAAGAAAGGACCAAAAATTCAAGAATCTCAAAAATTCAAAATCTGCCTAGGTATACGCGGCTTCACAGTTGTACAACCAGCGTGTATATGCGTCTGTTCTAAGGGAAACTCGCGTATACGCGGTGTCCTTCAGAAAAACTCGCGTGTATACGCGACTGTGTGCAAAAGAAGAAGCGTATGCAAAGGTAAATAATGAAAAAAAACAAAAGAACAAGCCTGGAAAAGACACCAAGACTTCAGACTGACTGCAAGAAAAAAAACTGAACTGCAAATGATAGATAAAACTGTTGGCAACCTACCAAACAGCTGAAACAACCCAACAGGAGAATCACAAGAATGTGATCCCCAGTGGAGTCGCCAGTTCTGTTTCGGGGAATTAACACCCTAGAGGTTGGTTGGGATACAACCTCCACAGAAAGTGTGGGCGTACTACTTAACAGAGACTCACACAACCATGCACGGTAAAAACCAAATAGAGCAAAATAATGAGAGATTTACCCGTTGGTCCTACGTTTGAAGTAGATCCACGTGGGGTCCAAAACCTCAAAGAACCGTCCTTCCTTCTTAACCTAAAATATAAGAAGAAACCAGCACAAAGGACAGGTTGTACAGCATATATCTACTCTAAATGTCAGTGGGATTTATATAAAAAATTAAATAAATCATTATGAATGCTTGTATAACAAATATTCTCATACATTAAAAGCATACACTAACACGTTTATTTTGGGAACAACATGGTACTTCTGTATTATAAATAGCATGTACAAAAGTAACACGTGGAGAGATCACTTGATCCTTCCAAGGCCTTCGCAAACCGTCGTCCGGATCCGTCCAGCCCTTGCCTCGCTAAGACTCCTTCCAAACTGGTGCATAAGAGATAACATATAAAGGGATGTATATCTCAAGGAAACAAGGGTTTCCTATAATGAACTAGGAAAGTGCAGGAGGCACGGGGAATCAAACTTGGATAGGGAATACCAACAGAGTATAATATCAATAAATTCTCTCTCTCCCTTAGGCCATACACATGAGGGGTTTTTATACTCCCTCCAAGTAGTTTCAACAGTTGGAAACAGTTGGCCACGTGCTGGGGTGGTTGAACTACCGAGTAACCATCAACCCAGCATGAAATTAGGTATTTTTTATATATTTTATAATCATTTTAATGGCATACGCGGAAAATTCTAGTCGGGACTCGCGCATACACACAAAAAAAAACTGGCATATCACATAGGATTTACACTGTTTTTAAGTGAATTTGTCCAAGTCTGTAGGAATGGGTGCCCAAAAGCCATAAAGCAATCATGAATCATGTCAAGGTGAGAAATGATGCTATAACACACACCCTCACCATAATAAACCAATACAACATGCTTACAGTGTTGAACTGCAAAATTTACCCACATTTCCCACCCATTCTATCTCATATGCACCATTGGAAAAAACTTATACTGAGATTCAGAATGTATCAAATCCAAAAATTGTAGAGGTTATGAAGGAAAATGAGGTTTCTTCTAGTCTACATCAACAAGCCATTTTAAACACTCAATAACTTCATGATATGATAGATATGGGAAATCAAGAAAGTAAGGGATACATTGAAGATTAGTTTCACTCCATTTGTTTGCAGCATCACTCCATGCTTCAACAATTTTTGGCACCATCTTTTCAAGGGAAGTTGGCTTCTCATACCCTAATTTTTATTAACATGCATTTTTCAAATTTGGGTATGTACAAAATTGAAGCTTTATTTTGAAAATGGTTACACTGGAAATACTCTTATACATAATCATATTCATTTTACAAATTAGAGTAGGCTAGTGAAAAAAATAAAATAAATAAGGAAATAAAATAAACACAATTTTTTATTTTATTTTTGTAAAAATAGTTGTTTTTGTTGCAACACGCTGTGGAAATCAACATCGATGATAAATATTTTAATTTATTTGTGTATGTATATGAATTATATTTAAAATAACAATTATAAAAATACTTATATTTATTTTTATCACTAATATGGAAAAATTTCTTGAATATCATATTTTTTAGCTTGCGGGCTTGATAAAATTTTTGAAAACAGAGTTGGGACAGTCATGTTTTGAGGGACCAAAAGTAAATATTTTTAAAACCTATTTCTATCCTAGGTAGCCCTTGATGTCTACTTTCCAACCTAATTTGAATCACTCCATTTGGATTTGAAACGAAAAACTTATAACCAAAACATTGACAAGGCGTCTAGTAGGCAGCTCAAGAACAGAGTTGGGACAGTCAATTTTTGGAGGTCTAAATGAATATATTTTTAAAACATGTTTTTATGGTATATTCCTCTATGAATATAGTTTACAACGCAATTTTAATCACTTGATTTTGATATAGTATGAGAAATTTATGACCAAAGTACTAACTTCTTATCATAAATCAACACTCTTGAAACTCTGTTTTCTCGGCTGTTCACTAGCATATTTGACCCATCAATTATTCTTGTATTCAAAACATGTTTCTACTAGATATCAATAAATGAATATACTTTAATCTCCAATTTTAATCGGTTCAATCCGCCATCAAATGAAAAATTTATGGTTGAAATATCAACTATTGGTCTGAGTTGGAAAATAAAAAATGACTCTATTATGCAGGTTGTTCTAAGAAAATTTAACGTACCATTACATGGAATTTTTAAAACCTGTTTTTATTGGAGAGATATCTCTAAATTCACTTTCATTTGGCTTTAAAATCACTCAAATTGGATGAAAAACAAAGAAGGTATGATTAAAACACTGATGGTTAGTATGATTGGTCACTGCTCTCTTGCATGTAATAGATTCATTTTGTCCGTGGATTTGTTTTACAGAGTAACTACTTGTTAGTTTTTTTGCATAATTATTGGATTATGAGAGCCTGATCACCTCTCTTTCTCCATGATTTAATGTTTTATTACAGGTAGACACTCGTTTTTTTGCAAGTCTTAGGAGAACAAAGAAGGTCAATTTATGGACGAGCAATTCTTGAAAGCAATTTTAGTGAAACAAGGGCATTTCATCCAGTTCATTACCTAACGGATTCATGAAGAATTGGTTTCCATTTGAAAATTCATATCACTGCTGCCAAAACATTTTTTAAAAAGATCATTTTTTTCTATTGACAGATTGATATTCCTTTAGGAAATAACATCATAGCTATTGTAACTTAATAAAGTGTTGTTTCTTTTCTGATTTATTTTATGTTTTTGTGTTTCAGGTGTTGATCCCTTCAAATTGTAGTTTCTACTCCATTGGAAATTGAACAATAAGGACCCCACCATGCCAGTTTCAATTACAGAAGGCAATTCTTCGACAGCACAAATTCTGTAAAAAATTACTTTTTCTTTAGACCTGTACATAAATTTTCCTTTCTAGTTGATTGGATTTGTTTGAAAATGGATTGTAAATTAGCTTTGTTCTTTCCTCTATTTTTTTTCCTTTGCTGTTCCTTACAGAAATTTCTGCGTGCATTTTCTTTGTTGTTCCTTATAGGGAACAACACTTTTTGTGTGCCTTTACTTTTCATGTTGTTCCTCTTAAGGAACAACAACTGTCCCTCTTAAGAAATATCAATCTTACATTCTTATATGTGTTTGTTGTTCCTCTTAAGGAACAACAGTCATTCCTCTTAAGAAATAGTGCATTTGTGTGTTTCTTTTTGTTGTTCCTTTCAAAAGGAACAACATTTCCGTTGATTATTTTTGATATTCTTTTCAAAAGGAACAACAATTTTGTTGTTTCTTTTGAAAGGAACAACACTTTTGCTGCATGTTTTTACTGTTCCTTTCAAAAGGAACAACACTTTTGCCGCATGTTTTCATTGTTCCTTTCAAAAGGAACAACACTTTTTCTGTGTGTTTTTATTGTTCCTTTTCGAAGGAACAACAGTTTTTGCCGCTTGTTTTTGTTGTTCCTTTCAAAAGGAACAACAGTTTCTGCCACCTGTTTTTGTTGTTCCTTTCTAAAGGAACAACATTTTCCCGCTTGTTTTTGTTGTTTCTTTCAAAAGGAACAACATGTTTTTTTTCCGATTGTTTCTGATGTTCCTTTCAAAAGGAACAACATTTTTGCAGATTGTTTTTGCTATCCTCTTAAGGAACAACAACTGTTCCATCTAAGGAACAACACTTTTTGAGTGCATTTTTCTTGTTTTAGAACAACATTTTAAGGATTTTTGTGAATTCTTCTAAAGAAAAACATACAATATATGCAAGGACACAAAAATTAGAGGTTACTGGAATCAGCAAATCAAAAGAAATTGTAATTTTTAAGAAATTGTTTTGTAGTGACAAGAAAAGGAAATGACACAACTATCTATATCACTTTGTTGTCTTTATTTTCACTAAAATTAATATGATCGGTTATCTTTATCATGTTGGTTCTTCCCTAGATCTTCATAACTCTCTTTGATTTTTATTTATTGAATAAGAATAAGGGCATACTTTATCTATTGAGATGTTCAGACTTCTTCCACCATCCCTACTCTTAAGGAGTGTTGAGCCATCCTCTATACATAACTAGGGAAGTACTACATGAAAAAAAAAATCTCTATATGATTACTAACAATTCTATGATATGGAAGATGGAGAATAGGGAGTCTCATCAAGAGCCAACCTACCATGATCATAAGAAAGCAGTGAAGTGGAATTCGCATTATGGCCACCACACCAGGGATATGATCCAATGGAAAACTCAGAAAAATAAAAAGTCCTTGGAACAGGAGGTCTCATCACGAGCCGCCCTACCCACCTTTTACTCCTTCCTGGTGAATGGCATTGTGATTCATTTGGTTCCCAAGCTAGCACAGTGGCCTCCATCATGACATCACACAGCACTTCCCTAGGCATAAATAAAGGATAATGGTTCCAAGGGTGAAAAAGCAACTTTGTCAAAGTTATAGACACATGTGGGCAACAGAGCTCTGCTGATGGTATTTGAGTCATATTTTTCCCAAATCAATAATAATGATAAACCCTTTTTCTTATATCTTTATCTAATATCAAATGAGAGTATGTTCCTAAACCTTTTGTTTGGAACCTCTTATGCATGAAATTTATTTATAAATCGATCATAATGGTTTATGTGGATAATGACCGCATAAGTATTTTTCTTCACATCAGTTGTCCTTTTCCCTTATTTTCGAATCATTACATAAAAATTTCCATATCTACTCGCGATTTCAAAATATGCATTGATTTTAGTAATACGATAATTTTTTTATCATATCATAAGTATGTATGTCTTTCCATGTTGTACAATTATTGTGCAGTACGCTTCTCTTCTATTTTTCGGTCGAGGGCGACCTATCATCTTTTAGGGGGGGCACGGATGCCTTTTAAATATGCTTGCATGTGGGTCAAATCCCAATATTCATACTACATTTCTACAGAAGTTTTTCTGATTGAACTTTTGGCATACATCTTATCTGTTGCTCTTCAAAATTAACACTGGATTCAAGAAAATTGCTTGCAAAAACATGATTTGGTTACAGGAGAACAACAAGTATGGGGGGGAAATTCTATTCGCAACACGACCACACTATTGCAACTAACAGCAAAGGCACGCAAAGCTCGCGAACGCACACAATTCTTCAGACATGATGTGCTTTCATGGCTTCCACATTTTGCATCACTTTTAGTAGCCGCTCAGCCTACATCAGCTTCAACAAATTCCAGTCCCTACATGTCATTCCACATTTTTTTTTCGGAGATAACACTTGAGGTAAAATAGCATAATTTTCTGATTTATTACGAATTTAAGAGAATTTCATGAAAATCCATTGAGCATTATTTGTCATCATTCATTCCACATCTTTACCACTTCCCATTTTTCAGAAACATATCGTCTTTCAGTTTGGGGGAGTGTTGATTTCCTTCATTTCTTTCTTATGACCATGTCAGTAATATTCTTTATCATCCATTGATATTCTTATTCATTCTCAACACCTCCCTTATTCCATGTTGTTTTACACCAAGCATAGATTTCAACAGATTGTAGTAACCACCTCTCTTTGTTTTCTAGCATTGCATGAGGACATGCTAATTCTTCAGTTTGGGGGAGGAATTGCTACACATCATGGATGTTTTATACTTTCTTTCTCGTTTAAGGCATACAATTTGATTTTTATACAATGCAGAAATTGATTTGCATATATTTTTAAAAATTTGAACTGAATTCTTGTGATTTCTGGTTAACAAAGAGGTATCATTAAAATACAAAAACCCAGATAATTTCATGCTAAATTAGTTCATAAAATTTTAAAAATTATGCACTATCATCTACAGCCATTTTGTTTATATCTCATGATCCGTGCATCAAAACGATCTGATTTTTGAGAAAATGGTTAATGAAGTTGGTTGTTACTTATATCACATTTTTTTGCAACTTCATACACATGTAATTGAACATCAACTGTAAAAATTGTTACGCCTTCATCAAGATTGCTAAAATTGAATATTTATTATTTGAGGAAAAATTCATTTGTTCCATCCATTTTATGAGTTGGGATGAACAATTTTTTTTCTTGGTTAACACATGGGTTTTGTCTTTGGGTTGCATGAGGACATGAAATATATTCAGTTTGGGGGTGTGTTGGGTCACTAATATTTTATTATTATTATCACATTTTAACACCTATTTCATCCATTTCTACTCTTATTTATCACATCATTTATCATGGTTTATCATATAATTCCATTTTATAATTATTTATGCTCTTATAGATAAATATTATTTCTTCTCCTTTATTATTAATAAATTAATGATTATTATGCATGATTTTATCAATGATGGTTTATTAATATATTTTGTAACATCACTCACCATTTTAGCCTCTAAGATATTTTCCAGATTACAGATTTGATCTCCAGCACATCATTCAATATTCCAACTCAAAAATTCGCTGGAATAATAAGTGACAATTTTGCATTGGACATTATGGGAAAATGGAGAAGAATCTGGAAAATCTGAAACATGGGTTTTGTCCAAAACGGACCGAGTTAACTTTTTTAGAGAACAGTTTGCCAAAATTCGGTTCGTATTAAGAGAAACGAAAGGTTCTCTGACGACGATTTTCCCACATTCACTGTTGCGGCCGTTTTCCAAATGATGTCAATTGCAATACCAAATTCGACTTGTTCCTGTTGAATGACTGATGGAAATATATTTTCTTGCTGATCAAGTTGTTGGGAACAATCCAATTTTGTTATGAGGGATCACATTTACTATTTACTTTCTCCTCTTTCTGATTATAAAAGGAGAGCATGTATTTCCATTAGGGGGAGATTTCCTGTTGTAATTTTCAGAATTGTTCATCGACTCTTGTTAACTAAAATAGAGTATGATTGCTTGTAAACTCTACTACATATGATTAATACATAAATTCAGTCGCTACTCATTCGATTATTCTGAAGTAACTTAGCAGTGCTCACTCGCGGCTAAGGGCCCAATGTACTATATTTCTGATTCTTGCAACATGTGAGTGATTTGATTTAATATTTATTTATTTTAATTTCATTGCTTTAAATTTTCCTGTTTTATAGCTTGTTGTTTCAATATTCTATGAATTCGTTTTACTACATAAGTTGTGATTGAACCGCATTGTTGTTCCTTTCCACCATAACAATATTACTATTCTTTACAACTTACATTGTTATGCTGTTCATTTCTATTCAATAGCCTTGCTGTTCATTCTAGATTTTTCTATTCAATAGAATTTGTTGTTCAAATCCATTACATAGAGTTTGTTGTTCAATAGAATTTGTTGTTCAATTCCATTAGATAGAGTTTGTTGTTCATTTCATTTGTTGTTCAATTACAGTCAAATAGATCTGTTGTTCATTTCAGTTAATTATTTTACAATTTATTTCATACCTGCAAAGAGTTTGGTTTTGCTTTCGAGAGCTTGCCTAGTTTATTTCATTAGCAGCATTAGTGATTTAGTTCAGTTTCCATTTAGTTGCTTTATTGTGGAGTGTAAGATCATCAACTATAAAGGACATTGGTTATTGCTACCTACGTTCTCAGATTGATTGTCTTGTTCTTATTTGATTTCATTTACATCAGTTGCCAAAGGAAAGAGTTATCACTACTGCATCCTTGACTGATGATTGCTGAGTGAATGATTGAATTTCAGAACATTGAGTTTCATATTGTTGTAATTATATTTCATTTTCAAGCATCTATTTACTCTTGTATTTGAAAGATCTATACTACATTTTAAGAAACATTACTCTCTGGGTTATAGCGTGCACATACTGTGTACACTCTTGAAATAAGAGGACTTTCCCAGGTTGATAATTAATGTGAGATAAATAGGAGTTTTAAAAGGCACCTTTTAGCACCCAACACATGCCTCATGATCATCAGACTCTGACTGTAAGGAGATAAATTTAGAAAATTCTAATGGAAAAATGACTAAAACTCATTATGACACGACTGTACAAAACATGTGTGACCATAACTCCCATAACTTGACACTCTTTCATGTTGTGGGTGAACCCTTTATGACAGGAATTTGACAATGTACCTTAGAGGCTGTGACAAAAAAAAATTTCATAGGCTCAATCTATTCAAAAACTGAAAATTAAAAGACATGGAAAATACATTTGACGATGAAACCTAATGACCCTAACATTGGCTCCAATGGGGATGTCATCCTACTAGCGAGGTTTTATGAACAAAAATCACAGCATAGTAGCCTATTCATACCATTGGGAAATGGAGTCAAACATTAAAAACTGAAACTTAAATGACTAGTTGGCTTATATTTATTACCAAGCTTAACACTTATAAGGAAAATTGACAGCAAATCACCAAATCCTTAGGGCCTTCTCCTCGAGCTTCAAAAATTAATGACATCTTTCCAGACCTGCTGAAGACATATATACACTCATGCAAAATGATCCCTCGAGTGTAGCCAATAAATAAAATGATTGTTTGACTTATGCTTCTATTCATCTCCACAAGGAATAAAGGAAAATTTAGAAAATGGAAACTCAAACTGTCCACTGAAAATATTTTTGTGATCCATAAATATAATAAAATTCATCTTCCTTGATAACTGCAATAAATTGGAAAAATGTTCTTCAATAATCTGAAACATTACCTTGTCTTGAAAGTCAGAAAAAATAAAAACACTCCCTTTGTTTTCAGCTGCTAGTTGTTTTACCTTGTCCAATGAAAAATCTTTGTCAAAATGAAAGAAGACAATGTGTTCATCAAGTTTTTCATTTGCATCAGGAAAAAGAAAAGTATGTTCTTGAAAATATGCATTTGAGGCAACCACCTTATCAACAGAAAAAATGTCCACATCCATGGGGTCTAAAACAACTTGTTCTTCTTCATTAGTTTCTTGCAATTCTGGGTAGCTATCACCATGAATGTTTTTGTTGCCGAAAATATTTATGCATGCAATTTCATGGAATCTTGTTTTCATGAGTTTATTCATGGACTACAAATTGAGACAAGGAATGGAATGAAGATTTATGAAGTGGAGTGAATGAAAGAGAAATATGGGAAATTGGGAAATGTGGGATAGGTAAGAATAGGGGATAGAATTGTGAAATATTTTTAATGACCACACCTCATGACCATCAGGCTCTAACTGTAATGTGCTAAATTTAGAAAATTTTGATAGAAAAATGACTAAAACTCATTATGAAACGACTGTACAAAACATGTGTGACCATAAACACCATAACTTGACACTCGTTCATGTTATGGGTGAACCCTTTATGACAGGAATTTGAAAATGTACCTTAGAGGCTATGACAACAACAATTGTCATAGGCTCAATTTATTCAAAAACTGAAAATTACAAGACATGGAAAATACATTTGACGATGAAACCTAATGACCCTAACATTGGCTCCAATGGGCATGTCATCCTCCTAGCGAGGTTTCATGAACAAAAATTGTAGACTAGTAGCCTATTCATACCATTGGGAAATGGAGTCAAATATTAAAAACTGAAACTTAATTGACTAGTTGGCTTATATTTATTACCAAGCTTAACACTTATAAGGAAAATTTACAGCAAATCACCAAATCCTTAGGACCTTCTCCTTGGGTTTCAAACATTGATGGCAGCTTTGTAGACCTCTTGAAGTATATACACTCATAAAAAATGATCCCTTGATTGTAGCCAATAAAGCAAATGATTGTTTGACTTATGCTTGTATTCAACTCCACTGGGCATAAATGAAAATTTAGAAAATGGAAACTCAAACTGTCCACTGAAAATATTTTCATGATCCATAAATACAATAAAATTCATCTTCCTTGATAATAGAAATAAATTGGAAAAAGGGTCTTCAATAATCTGAAACATTACCTTGTCTTGAAAGTCATCAAAAATACAAGCACTCCCTTTGTTTTCAGCTGCTATTTGTATTACAATGTCCAATGAAAATTATTTGTTAGAATGAACGAAGACAATGTGTTCATCAAGTTTTTCATTTGCATCAGGAAAAAGAAAAGTGTATTCTTGAAAATATCCATTTGAGTCAACCACCTTATCAACAGCAAAAATTTCCACATCCATGGGGTCTAAAACAACCTGTTCTTCTTCATTAGTTTCTTGCAATTATAGGTAGTTATCACCATGAATGTTTTTGCTTCCTAAAATATTTATGCATGCAATTTCATGGAATATTCTTTTCATGAGTTTATTCATGGACTACAAATTGAGACAAGGAATGGAATGAAGAATAAATTTCTTCCTCTATCTGAACATTACAGCAACCATCCTCTACCATTTCCTCATGTTTTTTAAAAGTATTCTCATACTCTTGATCATGAAAAGATGAATAAGACTGCTGCAAATTATCATCAAACTCAGAGGATGAAATATGACTTTCGTCATCAAAAAGTTGATCTACTTCATTTCCAGGCAAGGGAAAAAAATTTATTTTCTATAAGTTCTCTTGAATATTATGGAAACTAGTTTCTATTATTCCATCTTGATGTAAAGATAACTCAAACAAGGCTTCTTCAATTTCATCATACATTAAATCCTGATCATACATGTCAATTACCATATGCTGAATAAGATCATCAAACATTCCACAAAATATTTCTACCTACACTATAGAAGAGTAATTTTGCTTACAATTTTTACAAAATGTTGCATAGAAATCCTTAAGAGAACATATAATAGTAGTGGGAAATCCTTCATACCATGATATTGCATTTCCCTGTAAGGTTTCCATAAAAATATTCATTAAGAAATCCTCATGAAACTCAACTCCAAGTCTACATACATGCATGTGAAACTTAATTAAATGAAGAGAAACATATTATAATGTCTTATCTTTGAATACTGGGAGATAGGTTGACCAATCAACACGAGGCATAGGATTTGGAAAGATAGGAATATGAGATCTATCCATAGGAGCATACCTGACATTGGTTCTTTCAATTGAACCCATCTTAATTCTTGCATCCTCCTGCTAGTGGAGTCTTCATATCAGGTTGAAACTTGATTAGAGTTGCAAGATGAATGGTTCATCCTTCATATGTGTCTGACTACTGTCCACCATTAGCAATCAGATCTGAAATTAGATAATATTTCCTAGGGAAGATGAAACCATTCGATCCCCAACAATGCTGCCACTATGTTAGCACTCTGTAAATCTCCCTAGACTGAGGAGGGAAATAACATAGGTAACCATAGACCACTTGTAGGTTAAGGTCTAGTCCCCCTAACCTTGGAGAGGGATCTCTCGTTGGATCAACTATAAATAAAAGCCTAATAGGATATGGATTTTAGACTAATTATTAAGCTCATGAAGTAGATGACATAAAATTTAATGAAGTTGTTGGGAGAGAGAAGGCCACTGAAGTATAAGATCATATAACATCAGGGCATCCATGATCCATCTAGATAAAAAAGGCAAGGTAGGCACATACTCCAAGTCAATTATCGATTGTAATATAGTGAAGGATGAGAGAAACATAAAAATATCCGGTCAAATGTAACAAAGCATATAATTATGAATTTTTCTACAAAACTAATGACCAAATATTCAGAAGAACCATGATAGAGAAATGAATAATTCCATCATGTATTAGATCCACAATTACCCTGAGCATCTAAGGATGAATTCAAGACAAATACTTCAGAAATAGATACTACGTTAACATAAGGAAAACAAAAACTTGAAATCACACACCACAGGAATCTCTAAAAATAGAGGAGCAAGCTTGCTCTGAGCTTTTTATTCCGAAAGAGAAAACACATACACGAGGCCTAGTTTGATCAATCAACCAACAACAACCTACTTCATTGTTCTTATGATATTAAATAGAATTAGATCATAAAAATATCTCCGGACTAGATACATAGTAACTTTTCAATCCATCCATAGGATTGAATCACACACAAATTCAGAAACATAATGCTTTTTGGCATAAAAAATTAGATAAAATTAATCCTAAACAACAATCTTTGTATTTTACGGAAAAAAAAAAAAACATTAAAAAATACTTTATTCTATCTATATATCCTATCTAGATAACAATCATATACCTGATCATATTATCCTTAATCATTCTTGACATCAAAGTCTCATATTCAAGATGAAAGTGGAAACAATAGATTAAGTTGTGTTGCGCAATGATTTCACAACAGAATTTCAAATTTGTGATTGCACCATGTCTTCCTACCCAAATAAAACAAAATATTTACAACCAATAATTTGAAGCTCTATCATATGCTAGCAACCTCCAAAATGTAAAAATGTATCCATGAATTTCCACATTTTCAAACTAAAACCCAAAAATTTCATAATTATGTCAACAAAAACTACGAAAATGGGCCTCCAAGTGACACGTATAACTCCAAAATGGTAGCAGCTTTGTAAAATATAAGGTAATTTTTGGTATATGAGCTTATTTTGAAGAAATACCTCTCTCGGTTTATTCAAATTCTTCCCCGGATACTCAAAAACAATTCTGCAAAACAATTACTAAAACAGTAAATTACACTTTTAGAAAAAATCGCCTTAGATATGCATTTAAATATCCCAATGTATGAAACTTGTATAGAAACTGGAAGAGGTTATTGTGCTTTAGCTCATTCTTGAGAAACACCTCTTTTATTTTCTTGAAATTTGGCACCATGTGGTCGGAATCATCGTTTCAAATTGATGACTAAAACAGGGTATTTTGTGCCACACTATGCAACACACAATTTGAGTAGCATTGATGCGCAACGAATATTCCACAGTGAGTGTAGCCTTGTTTCTTGTCAATTACTAACTGGGGATCATCTTGTTTTCTTCTGAATTGGTCAATGATGGTTTATTAGCTCAGAACTAGCATGAAGTTATTGTGCATAAGATTAAGGCGGTAGTCTGATTTGAATTACCCCTTGTCTTGTCCTGTAGTGTAATGATGATTTGAATTGATGATGTGGAGCACTCCACTTGACTTGGAATGAGAATAAAAACATGGAAACTCATTAAAATTTTGGGAGTATAATGTATCTTAGGTAATGGTGGGGGTTGCATGTTTTTAAATGAGGGTTGTGCCATGTTATGAGTGATGGTAGTGAGAACGGAACATATTTACCCAAGCTAACCATTGTGGGCAAATATTCATCCGTTCTCCTTGGGTGATCTCTGGTTTCCCTTTCTCTTTGGATGAATGTGTTTTCATGCGTACATGTCAGTTTCATATATGTTCATTATGCTCATGGTCTATGTGTTTGTTATGTATGCATCGTAAGGGACATTGTTGTCGTCGTATTGTCATGAAAAATTTATGACGTTGTTGTTGGGATGTGTTAGCTATGAATACATGACATTTTTTATATGTATTTTCTACGCATGTGTGTCGTCCATATTTTTTTTATGCATTGTACCTAGTCATTGTTATAATTGTGGAATTATGCATGGTAATTGGGATATTGATTAAGATGATGTATATATACTATTATGATTATGATTATAAGTGTATTTTTCTAATATGGTTGATCTTTCAGATTAGATATCCTCCCCTAAACCATATTTAGGTATGTTGGTTGTGTTTATGTTTTGGTTTAGTTAACATGATATACTTACAGGAAGAAGAAGATCAAGGATGACTATCAAGATGGTATATTACAAATCACAATATTATCCCTATAGATCAGATGAGAAACATGGTGATGAGTACTCCCCTCACATAACAAACACTTTGAGAAGTTTTAAGGTAGAGATAAGAACTTGCAAAGAAGATAATGAATGAATCATTCAATCACAAGAGAGAGTTTCTAGGGAACAAGAGAAGAAAGAAGAAGCTAATGTAGTTATCCTTTAGAGCTTTTAAGACTTGTAGAGACAAGGACTACTTATAATTAGTAATGGGTGGGAGGATAGGACTAATGGAGCATATGGAAGCAGGTCACATGGTGGGCATAGGTTGGATAGAGATGATATAGTTATAGATGGAAGATTCTTGGATACACCCGATAGGAATGAAAGTGGACATAGGATTCATTCTAGTTCTACTTCTGATCGGTATCATGGTCATCATCCCTATCATCCTTACAAGAGGAGTGACATGGGATATTTTATAGATGAGTTCAAGAAATTCAATCCACCTACCTTTGATGGAGAAAATAATAAGTCACATGATGTAAAAGTGTGGTTGCTTGGGATGAATAAGTTATTTTAGTTGCATGATTACTCAAAAAACATGAAGGCCTGAATATCTACTTTCAGTCTAAAAGGTATAGAAGACATTTGGTGGGAAGATGTAAAGAATGTCAAAAGTATTCATGAAAAGGAGTTGACGTGGAGTGAGTTCGAGAGACTTTTCAGGAAGAAGTATATCTCTGAGAGATACTATGATGACAGGGCAAAGGAATTCTATGAGTTGAAGATGGGATCTATGACCGATGAGGAGTGAACTATAATATTCTTGTAGTTATTAAGGTATTTTCCTTATTTTAAGGAGGAGAAAGTGAAGATTCAAAGATTCATCAATGGGTTGCAAGTCATAGTCAAAGAAAAGATTGGGTTTAATGATCCTAGATCATTGGAGGAAGCCATTAGGAAGATAAAGATTTTTTATGAGCAATCAAAGTTTAGATCTAAGACTAAGAAGGGTTGGAGAGGTAATGCAGAGAATAAAGGAAAATGGGAAAAAAATCAAACAATACCTATGGACATAGGTAACAAAGAGAATGCAGCATTGCCTAAGAAGTTCAATGCATATGACAAAGGACATGGATTATAGTTTGAGGAACAGAAAAAGGGTTTGGGAAGGAAGCCTTTACAATGTTGGACTTATGGAAATGATAATCACCAGATATATTGTCCACAACATCAGGGTGGAAAACCACAGATTTACAGTGCTCGGGAGGCACAAAAAGTGGGTAATGTTGGATATAGTATTCCTCAGATTTATGTTATGTTGGATAATAGGAAGGCTAATCAGGAGGAATATATTATGGAGATGGATGGTAAGCTTTGTGATCAAGTTTTATATATTTTGATTGACCCTGGATATAATTATAGTTATGTTAATCTTGACTTGGTGGATAAGTGTGCTTTGAATAAGGAAGTGCATGCAGAGTATTGGTTAGTATAGTTGGCTCTAGGTACAAATAAAAGGGTTCATCACTAGGTAAGAGCTTGTACATTTGAACTAAATGGTATTCCTACATTGGTGCATTTGAAAGTACTTACATTGGGATCATAAAGTATGATTTTGGGTATGGATTGGATATATCTTCACAATGCCAAGGTGGATTATTATAACAAGGCTATTGGGTGCTTGGATGACAATGGGGAACAAGGAAACTTGCAGATTAAGAAGAAGGAAATGTTAGTCAAAATTTTTACAACTATGCAGGAAAAGCACAGTTGTAGAAAGGGTGTGTGTTATTTGTAGTGCATATTTTTAGTGATAAAGGTGAGGAAATTGAGGATGTCGATGTCTTCAAGAAGTATCCGGTTTCACAACAATTCTAGGATGTGTTTCTAACATAGGTTCCAGAGTTACCTCCTCGCAAGGAAGAAAAAATTTCTATTAAGTTGGTACCAAGGTAAGAACCAACATCAAAAGCACCATATAAGATGAGAAAACCATAGTTAGTGGAATTGAAGTTTTTGTTGAAGGAAATTCTTGACAAGGGGTAAATTAGGCCAAGTGTTTTGTTGTGAGGTGCACTGGTATTTTTCGTGAAGAAGAAGGACAATAATCTCAAATTATGCATTGATTACAGGAACTTGAACAAGGTGACCATCAAGAAAAAGTATTTTATTTTGAGGATTGATGAATTGTTTGACTAGTCGAATGGAGAAGTATTGTCCTCGAAAATTGACTTGAGATTAGGATACCATCGGGTACACATAAAAAATGAGTACATATACAAAACTATTTTCAGGACTAGGTATGGGCATTATTATTTTATTGTAGTTCTTTATGGTTTAACTAATGCTCCAACTGATTGTATGTGCTTGATGAATAGTGGGTTGCGTACTCATCTGTACAAGTTTGTGATTGTATTCATTGATGATATATTAGTATATTCTAAGAATGAGGAAGAGCATGTCGAACACTTAGCACCAGTGTTGATATTGCTAAGATAGCATCGGTTGTATTCCAAGCTTAGAAAAGACAGTTTAGTTTAGACAGGGGTACATTAATTGGGGCATGTGGTTTCCAAGGAAGGCATAGAAATGGATCTAGAAAAGATAAGAGCATCATTAAATGGGAAAATACTAGAAATGTGGATGAGGTAAGATCATTCATGGGACTAGTAGGTTATTATAGGATATTCATCATGAAATTCTCTCGAATTTCCTACCCCATTACATCATTACAGAGGAAAGGTAATAAATTTGAATGGACATAGGAATGCACATCTAGTTTTGAGAAGTTGTTGAAAACTGCTCCAGTTTTAAAGATTGTATATCCAGAAAATTATTTTATGGCATGTATAGATGCTTTCAAGGGAGGAATTGTTGGAGTCTTGATACAAGAACGACAAGTAGTGTATTATGAATCAAGGAAAGTGACTGAGCATGAGAAGAACTATGTGACACATGATCTTTAGTTGGCAGGAATCGTTCATGCATTGAATATGTGAAGGCACTATATTACTTGTAGGAGGTTTGTATTGATGAGTGATCACATTGGAATGAGATATTTATTTAACCAAAATTGAATTCCAGACAAGCCAGATGGTTGGCCATGATCATTGAGTTCGAATTTGAGATCAGGTACATTAAAGGTAGAGAGAACATGGTTACAGATGCTCTTAGTAGAAGAGTATAGGTACAACACATTGCATCAATGAGTTCATATGGGATAGGTCTACAAGATCAGATCTTGCAAACATGTGAACATGATAACAAGTATAGAGAGCTTAGGCATAGGTTACAACACGGTACAAGTGATCAAGATTTGGACTATTGTCTCACTACAGATGGTTGGTAATATTTAGGGATAGGATCCTCTATGGGTCAGACAACAGTGAGCTCAAGAATCTTATCTTGAGGGAATTTTATGCTAAGTCGTATTCAGGTCACCCATGATATCAGAAGACATTGATGGTGGTGAAGAAGTTCTACTATTGGCTGAATTCAAGGAAAGAAGTGGCAAAGTTTGTGGCTAGGTGCTTGGATTTTCAATAGGTAAAAGTAGAGTGTAAGCATCCAAGTGAATTACTACAACCATTTTTTATTCCAAAGTGGAAATGGAAGGTCATTTCCATGGATTTCATTACAATATTATCGAGGAAAAATACACAACACGATTCTATTATGGTTGTGGTTAACAGGTTGAAAAAAGTAGCGCACTTCATTATGATGAAAACTACTTATTCAACTAATTATGTGGTACAGGTCTTCATCAAAGACATAGTGAGGTTGCATGGTGTATCGAGAAGACCATGTCAGACAGGGATGCCAAGTTCACTTCTAGGTTTTGGAAAGAGTTTTTTGTGGGTTGGGTACAAATTTTAAACTTCAATACAACTTATCATCCACAGATAGATGGACAAAAAGAGAGGGTCAATGGGATTTTGGAGGATATTTTGAGAATGTATGTGATGCATCATCAGCAAAAGTGGGAAGAGTATATTCCACTGGTTGAGTTCACTTACAATAATGGGTATCAGGAGTCTATGAGGATGAGTCTGTTTGAGGCACTCTATGGGCATAGTTGTAATACTCCTATCAGTTTGATTGATCCACTTAACAGGGTATTGATTGGACCATGGAATAGACATGTTGGCAGAGATAGAATAGGAAATGCAGGTTATCAAGCAGAATTTAAAGGAAGAAAAATATAGACAAAATATCTATGCAGATCAAAAAAGGGTGTTTAAGAAGTTTTAGGTTGGGGAACAGGTGTTCTTCCACATCAATCCCAAGAAGAGATCCTTGAGTATTGGAACATGTGCCAAGTTTTCACCTCAGTATTGTGGACCTTTGAATATTCATGAGAGGATTGGAACAGTAACCCATTGACTTGCAATGCCTTCGATAGTGAAAGCACATGATATTTTCCATGTTTCATTGCTGAAGAAGTATGTTAATGATGTTGATGACGTTAATGAATGGTTTATATTATAGGTGGAACCAAAAGGAGAATTCCAGTAGGAGCCTCAGTTCATTTTATATAGAAAGATGCTCATGCTACGTAACTGACCAATCAAGCAAGTTAAAGTGTAGTGCAAGAATTTTGGCCATGATGAAGCTACATGGGAGATGGTTGATTAGATACATGCTATGTATCCTTCACTGTTTTTCGATTAAGTCAAAGTATTTTTGGTATATGTTTTGATGTTGTGTTTTGTTCATGTATATGTATGTAAATGTCATACTAAGTTGTGTTATAAAGCTCCAATAAGTGGTATGGTGTTCATATTATTTTTATTTTGTTTTCAGTAGTATGATATGATGTAAATGTTACATCTATTTTTTTTCTAAAACTCCATGGGAATCATGTGTTCTGTTGGTTTATAAGTTTCATTGAACACTGAGGATGGTGTTACCCAAAGGGGGGATATTCTGTAACATCCCTAGTCAAAAATCCAGTAATAAAGTTAATAAAGGAAAAATAATAATCAAGGTCATGGGGCATGTGTTCCAAGATGAATGTTGGGAAAAAACATAAGTTATGGGGATCACTTGTGATTAATTAATGGCTATGGAAATTGGAAATGGATTTGGAAAGGAGAAGTGCCATTTATTGGAATTTTATTTATGAAAATAATGGAAAATAGGAGAAAAGGAAGGTGAAAGGTCACAGGTTGCATGTGAGGAGGAAATTGAAGGAAAATCATCGAAAATGAAGAAAACAAAGGCTTAATTAATAAAAATGCTTATGAGGATCAATTCATGGATTTTTTTCAGTTTTATCTTGGAGCTCTCTCTCTCTCTTCTATCCTCTCTCTCATACCCCTGGACAATTTTATTTTTATTGGATCACTCTTGGAGGAGTGTGGCATATAATTGGGATATGGAGCAAGAAGGAAAAGGAAAAGCAGGAAAGCGCAAGAGGACAATGGGATCAGAAGCTACAATGGGTTTTTATTGTAGGTACCGAGTTGCATGTATGATTTAATTGTTAGTTTTGGCATGCATGGCACATGCAAGTGTTTTCTTAGTTATGATTTGTCATTGGCATTGAGGATTGCCTGGATTGACAGTGGTTTTGCCTAGCCTTTTCATTTCCTGGATAGCCATGTTGTTGTGGGTTTACCTTTGTTTTTTGGTTGGTTTTCATGTTCCTTATGGATGTTGGTGGAGTTACTAGTTCCCAGAAGCCTTGGTTGGTCAAATTCTCTAGAGGCCTTGTAAAAAATTGGGTTGAGTTACTAATCTTGGAAGCATTAGTTGGAAAAATACTCTAGAATCCCTTAGTGGGTTGAGTTACTAATATTGGAAGCCCTGGTTGGAAAAATTATTTGGAGTTCGGCAACAACTTTGGGTTGAGTTACTATTCTTGGAATCCTTGGTTGGAATAAGCACTCTCAATCCCTAGACAACTTGGGTAGAGACCAATATGGTGATGTTTAGTGATGTTTGACTATGAGGAGGAACAATTAGTTGGGTTTGATGTGTTTTTATCTCTAAAACGTTTCGTTTATTTTTGTTTGGTTTATTCCATTAGATCCCACATTCATGCTTGGAATATGGCATGAGGGTGATTGGTTGAAAGAAATATTTAATTTAGCCCAATCTAGAGTTGGGTGGTATGTGGAATTCCCTGACTTGGTTTCATTTTGCATATGTTAATAATAGCTTTTTTCATGTTTTATTTTATGGATAAATGTAATTTTTATTATGTGATCTTAATGGTTGTTCTATCATTGTTATTTTGTCAGTTATATGTTGGTTATAAGCATAGTTTACGACAGACTTGAGTAATGGATCTCATCATGTTTTGATTAGTAGATGAAATGTTAATGAATGTATGACCTAATATATGATATTGCATATATTATGAGGAGGTTGCAATCCGTCTTGAAGATTCTCGAATAAGTAAGAGACCCCTATGCTTATATGTGTAATTATGACCTGTATATTGCATGTTTGTGATATGTTTGCTGAAATTTCTGTAATGGTTGGTAGGGGTTAGGTCAATTCCTTGATCGAGTGTTTGAATAAGTAGCATTTTTTAAATGTTATTTATCATTTCTAGAAGTTTCATAAATTTTTGGGTAGAGGCCTGAGTCCTACCCTGAAAAATTGGCTCAGAATTCAGGGTTGCTGGCACAAAAATTCCTAAAGAAGGTTGCATTCACATGCATGAAATTTTTTTCATGCGATTGGTGGGGTTCAGTCGCATGGAGGGTTTTTCAAGGGTATGAATAGGGTCTATTTTAGAAAAACATCAAGTTGTCTCATGGGCTGGACACCTAGAGGGGTTGGTTATCTCCTAAAGTTTCTATAGTCTTTGAGGAATGTTCCTTAAATGTACATGGGGAGTTGAATCATATCATAGTAAAAATTTGTCACATGTTTACCCCGGTGGACTGGTTAGCTTGGGTAAATGTGGGAAGAGGTGGTTACATAGATGAGGTTGTACCAGAAAAATAACTAGAAATTGTTTCTCTTCTAGGTCTACCAAAATATTGGTGTGCTTTTATGTCAGGTATTATCAATTGGAAGGATACTTAAACCTTCGAACAAATGTGGAAGGCATGTCATCAAGAAGAATATTGGATATCATTAGTAAAAAAGAAGAAGGATGATGAAGAAGACAACACCTCTAATGCATATTTTTTGCATCACAAGAAGAGAGGAACATTAAAAAAGTTTGAAGGCCCCCGTTTGGGTAAATTGGTACATCAATCTTCCCGGGGACATAACTTTGGCATACGATCTCTGTTTGATGCGCTCAATACCTCATTAGAAAAATCTATCCGAGGATTAAAAATTTCAACATGATAAACATCATATAAACTTCCATGTTTCTCCCAATTTTCCAAAAAAACGTCATTTAGGGCCTCAAAATGACTCCGAAAGTTTGGGACCTGAAAAAATGCTAAAAATAGTAAGTTGTGATGAAACTAAAAAACTAAAAGAACCGATGGTGGGGGTTCAAATGGAATAGTTGGGTAGCCACCAATATCCACCTAGATCATTAGGGCCTTAAAACAACTTTGGAAGTTCAGGACCCGAAAAATGCTAAAAATAGTAAGTTGTGCTCAAACTAAAAAAATGAAAGAACCGATAGTGGGTGTCCAAATGGAATAGGTGGGTGGCCACCAATATCCACCTATATAATTCCTCCCCCCTTAGGAAGAAATGGTCCTGATTGAGTTGAGTTCCTCAATGAGATGAGGAAAATTCTGCTAAACTTGGTATTGGATTTGTCGAAGATGTTATGGACCTGCAAGAGGACATGTTGGATGCATTTAATAGATTTGGTTGCTTTATCAGCCTCAAATAGTATATGTGTGTATTTTTTCTGTGTGTTCACATGAGGTAGAGAAACATCAAGTAGTGACGCGCCTAGGGTCATATCAATGGAGTGCTTGACCTGACAGTGTAGAGGAACCTCTATGGGTGAGGAGAAAATGTCCTCATATTCCTCCATGAATTTGTCCATCTACTACTGCTGTGTAGGGGGGCCTTGTTTCGAGGTTCTAGCCATAATATTCTTTTGGCCCTATGGGCGAGTTGAAAAGAAAATAAATTTTCTTGTTTGGCAAACAATCTTACTGCGTTGTTTTGTAGTTGTGAAAGAGATGATAGGAGGTGATACTACCTCCGATATCTTGTACAAATTATTTCCCAGAGTAATAATAACAACACGAGGCATAGACTCATACAAAACATGTCACTTCCAAAAGTATGGTTGGCCCAATAATACATCATAAACATCAAGAGGAGCAACATAACATAGTACCTCATCCATGAGTGGCTTGATGTTGTATGGAAGGCGGCACTACTGGCGGATGAAAAGATCTATTCCTTGGTGAAGCCACCCAATGGTATACATTTATGGGTGTGTTATGGTCGGTAGGCCGAGCTGCTTCATGACCTCTGCTAAAATGAGGTGCTCTTGGCTTCCGCTATTGACAAGGAATTATAGTGGAGAACCCTTCACCTACATCTATGAATGGAAGAGGCGCTCCCCCTCCTCTAGATCCTCAGGATCCTCCCTCTAGAGCTTGGTGGTGGAAACAATGGCATTGGGATCCACATCAATGATCTTCTTCCCTTTTTCGTTTCTCTTGTCTGGTTCTAACTCAGGATCAGGACATGTATCTAATTTGGGTGCCTTCAGCTCGGCCAACAACGACTGTTTGGCCCAACGCACATTTGTGTTGTGAGTGGGGCCGTTATGAAATTCACACCACTTCCATGTGTCCTTATTTGTATTTGTGGTGTTGTTCTTAGTCACCCTGCATTGGATTTTCTGCTTTTTCTGTGGTTTAGGGGCACCTTTCCCTGGATTTGGATTCGCGGATCCAAAGTCTCGCTTCTTCTACTTAAATTTTTTCTCGATCTTGGTGGCATAGCTATATGTTGTGCCAAGAAAGGTTATGCTAAGGAACTCATTTTCTTACTGAATGTATCTATGTAGACAGTTGCGGTAATTGAGCTCCAAATATCTCTCTAAATCTTTAATACCCAACTTTGTGCATAGGGTATGGAACAGATTTGTTAGTTCATGCACATCTTGATCCTTTTTTTCTGTAGCATGGTCCATTGGATGTACTTGTCCTCATAGCTCCCCACAGGGTAATATTGTTCCTTGATGTCATATTGGAACGACTTCCAAGTAGGTGCAGCCAAGAACAGAGAGGGTTCCCTCCCATCCTTTTTTTCACAGTAGGTTTCCAACCAGTCTTTGACATGGGGGGCAGCTTTGAGGAGTGAAAAAACAATCTTTTATCAGTCGAAGAAATCATGGACCGAGAAATACCCTTCCAGAAAATTCAACCATATATATATTGTGTCCACATCTATTTGGGCTTCAAATATAGAAATGTCAAATTTGACTTGTACCTTGAAAGGAATGGTGCCTCTAGAGCGGTTGTTAGATGCAGATGCACCGCCGATGGGTAGTCGTTGAAGGATGTGGGAAAAGTTATCCATCATCGTATTCCTTTGTTTCTCGAGGGCCTCCTTGAGCAATATTTTGATAGGGTATCCTGCTCCCTCATCTCTATTTTATTCCTCCATGGGAGGTTGTCGGGGATTGTGAGGGTGATATTGCAAGGGTTCAACCAAATCAAGCCCTAACTCCTTATACCCTATCCTCGTTGAGGACATGCTAAGAAAAATAGAGAAAGAGAAGACTGCTCTAATATCACTGATCCAGATTTATGTAGGAATGCAATAAAATAAATAAATATACATAAAAAAAGAGATGCAGCAGAAATAAAAATTCATTTCATTAATAACAAATAATTGAAATATGCTTACAAACATAATCGAAATAAACTAGCTTGGATGTCAGTAACTTATCTCTGAGAAGATATGTGGCGGCTATAGGCCTCTTAAATATGTTACAATGAGGCTTGAGGGCCTATTTATTATTGAGAAACAATGTAAAACCCTAAACATCCAAAAACCTTACCCTATGAGATGAAGCGCCAAAACTATGGGCCCCGTTTGGGTAAATTGGCACATCGATCTTCTTGGGGATGTAACGTTGGCATACAATCTCCATTTGACACGTTCAATACCTTGTTAGAAATATATATCCAAGGACTACAAATTTTGGCATGAGAAATATGATAGTGACTTTTGTGATGCACCCGGTTGTCCCAAAAAACGTTTTTTATGGCCTCAAAATGCCTCCGAAAGTTCAGGACCTGAAAACTGCTAAAAATAGTAAGTTGTGATGAAACTTAAATGCTAAAAGAACCAATTGTGGGGCTTCAAATGGAATAGGTGGGTGGCCACCAATATCCACCTAGATCATTAGGGCCTCAAAATGGATACAGAAGTTCAGGAACTGAAAAAATGCTAAAAATAGTAGGCTATATTGAAACTAAGATATTGAAAGAACCGATGGTGGGGGTCCAAATGGAATAGATGGGTGGCCACCAATATCCACCTATATAATTCCTCCCCCCTTAGGAAGCAATTTTCTCCATTTCATTGAGTACCTACATGAGATGAGGAAAATTTTGCTGAACTTGGTATTGGATTTGTCGAAGATGTCATGGACCTATTGGCGAATGTGTTGGATGCATTCAATAAATTTGGTTGCTTTATCAACCTTAGAAAGTATATGTGTGGATTCTTTCTGTGTGGCCACATGAGGTAGGGAAACATCAGGCGACTTCGTGTTTGGGGTCATATCAATGGAGTGCTTGACCTAACATTGTAGAGGAACCTCTGTGAGTGAGGAGAAAATGTCCTCGTATTCCTCCACGACTTTGTCCATCTATTGTTTCCGTGCAGGGGAGCCCTTTTTCGAGGCTGTGGCCATAATATTATTCTTTCCCTGTGGGTGAATTGTAAGGAAAATAAATTTCCTAGTTTGGGAAACAATCTTACTACATTGTTTTGTAGTAGTCAAAGTGATGGAAGGAGGCAGTACTACCTCCGGTATCCTGTACAATTTATTTCCCAAAGTAATAATAAAAACACGAGGCCTAGACTCATACACAACATGTCGCTTCCACAAGTATGGTTGGCCTAATAATACATCATACACATCAAGAGGAGCAACATCACATAGTACCTCATCCATGAATGGCTTGGTGTTGTACGGAAGGTGGCACTACTGGAAAATGCAAATATCTATTCTTTGGTAAAACCACCCAATGGTGTACGACTATAGGTGTGTTGTGGTTGGTAGACCAAGCCACTTCATGACCTCTGCTAAAAATATATTTTTTTGGATTCCGCTATCGACAAGGAATTGCAGTGGAGAACCCTTCACCCACATCTGTGAATGGAAGAGGCATTCCCCCTCCTCTGGATCCTCGGGATCCTCCCTCTGGAGCTTGGTGGTGGAAAAATGGAAGTGGGATCTGAATCAATGATCTTCTTCCCTTTTTCATCTCCCTTGTTTGGTTCTGACTCAGGATCAAGACATGCATCTGAATCGGGTGCCTTCAGTTTGACCACCAATGACTGTTTGGCCCGATAGTCATTTGTGATGTGAGTGGGGTTGTTATGAAATTCACACCAATTCCATGTGTCCTTCTTTGGATTTGTGGTGTTGTTTTGAGTTTCTCCGCTTTGGATTTTTCCATTTTTCTACGGTTTGAGGGCGCCTTTCCCTGGCTTCGAATTCACAGATCCAAAGTCTCACTTATTCTGCTCAAATTTTTGCTTGATCTTGGCAGCATAGTGATATGCCGTGAAAAGCAAGGTTATGTCAAGGAACTCCATTTCCTCTTGAATGTATCTTTGTAGATATCTGTAGTACTTGAGCACCAAATGTATCTCTGACCATTTAATGCCCAACTTTGTGCGCAGGGTATGGAATAGATTCATCAGTTTGTGCACATCTTGATCCCTTTTTCCTGCAGCAATGCGGTCCATTGGATGTAGTTTTCCTCATAGCTCCCCACACACTAATATTGTTCCTTGATGTCATCTTGGAACAAACTACAAGTGGGTGTGGCCAAGAACAAAGAGGTTACACTCCCATCCATTTTCTCATAGTAGGTTTCCCACCAGTATTTCAAATGGGGGTCAGCTTTGAGAAGTGCAAAAATAATCTTTTCTCAGTCGCATAAATCATGGATCGAGAAATACCCTTTTGGAATATTCAACCATATATCTACATCTTCTTCATATATCTGGTCTTCAAATACTGTAATTTCAAAGTTGACTTGTACCTTGAAAGGAGTGGCACCTCCAGAGTGGCTGTTGGATGCATATGCACCGCTGGTGGGTAGACATTGAAGGATCTGGGAAAATTTATCCATCATCGTGTTCCTCTGTTTCTCGAGTTCCTCCTCAAGAAATATTTGGATAGGATCTCCTGCTCCCTCATCTCTATTTTCCTCCACCATGGGAGGTCGTTGGGGTTTGCAAGGCTGATCTTGCAACGATTCAACTAGATCAAGCCCTAACTCCTTATACCCTCACCTCGTTACGGACATGCAAATAAAAATAGAGAAAGAGTAGTCTGCTCTGATACCACTGATCCAAATTTATGAATAAACACTATAAAATAAATAAATAGACATAAACACAAATATGCAGTGGAAATAAAAACTTCATTTCATTAATAAGAATAACTGAAATATGGTTATAGACATAATGGAAATAAACTAACTAGGGCGTTGGTAGCTACAAGCCTATAAAATGTGTTATAATGAGGCTCAAGGGCCTATTTATTATTGAGAAACAATGGAAAACCCTAAACATACAAAAACCTAACCCTAAGAGATGAAGCGCCAAAGCTATGGGCCCCATTTGGGTAATTTGGTAAATCAATCTTCTCGGGGATGTAATTTTGGCATACGATCTTCGTTTGATGCACTCAATACCTTTTTATAAATATTTATCCAAGGACTACAAATTGTTACGTGAGAAACATCAAAGGAACTTCCATGTTGCTCTTGATTTTCCCGAAAATCATTGTTTAGGACCTCAAAACGGCTTCGGAAGTTCAAGACCCCAAAAACTGCTTAAAAAGTAAGTTGTGCTAAAAATGAAAAACTGAAAGAACAGATGGTGGGGGTTAAAATGGAATAGGTGAGTGGCCACCAATATCCACCTAGATCATTAGGGCCTCAAAACGGCTCCAGAATTTTAGGACCCAAAAAACTGCTAAAAATAGTAATCTATGTTGAAACTGAAATACTAAAAGAACCAATGGTGGGGGTCCAAATGGAATAGGTGGGTGGCCACCAATATCCACCTAGATCATTCCTCCCCCATTAGGAAGAAATTTTTCCCATTGTGTTGAGTTCCTCCATGAGATGAGGCAAATTCTGTTGAACTTGGTACTGGATTTGTCAAAGATGTCATGGACCTACTGGTGGACATGTTATATGCATTCAATAAATTTGGTTGCCTTATCAGCCTCAGACAATATATGTGTGGATTTTTCCTATGTGGCTGCATGAGGTAGGGAAACATCAGGTGACGACACACCTGGGGTCATATCAATGGAGTGCTTGACCTGACATTGTAGAGGAACCTCTATGGGTGAGGAGAAAATGTCCTCGTATTCTTCCACAACTTTTCCCATCTGTTGTTTCCATGTAGGGAAGCCCTGTTTCGAGGTTGTGGCTGCAATCTTCTTCTTTCCCTGTGGGTGAATTGTAATGAAAATAAATTTCTTGATTTGGGAAACAATCTTACTATGTTGTTTTGCAGTAGTCAAAGATATCGAAGGAGGCGGTACTACCTCCGGTATCCTGTACAATTTATTTCCCAAAGTAATAATAATAGCATGAGGCCTAGACTCATACACAACATGTTGCTTCCACAAGTATGGTTTTCCCAATAATACATCAGACCCATTAAGAGGAGCAACATCACATAGCACCTCATCTGTGAATGGCTTGATGCTATACGGAAGGCGGCACTGCTGGCAGAAGCGAATATTTCTTCCTTGGTGAAGCCACCCAATGGTATACGGTTTCAGGTGTGTTGTGGTCGGTAGGCCAGGCCGCTTCACGATCTTTGCTGAAATGAGCTTCTTTTGGCTTCCACCATCGGCAAGGAATTGTAGTGGAGAACCCTTCACCCACATCTGCGAATGGAAGAGGCACTCCCCCTCCTCTGGATCCTCCCTCTAGAGCTTGGTGGTGGAAAAAATGGCACTGGGATCTACATAAATGATCTAATTCCATTTTTCATTGCCCTATTCTGCTTCTAACTCAAGATCAAGACATGCATCTGATTTGAGTGCCTTCAGTTGGGCCACCAATGACTGTTTTTCCTGACACTCGTTTGTGCTGTGAGTAGGGCTATTATGAAATTCACACCACTTCCCCATGTTCTTCATTGGATTTGTAGTGTTGTTCTGATTCACCCCACTTTGGCCTTGCCCCTTGTTTTATGGTTTGGGGGCGCCTTTCCCTCACTTTGAATTCGTGGATCTAAAGTCTCGCTTCTTTTGCTTAAATTTCTACTTGATCTTAACGGCATAGCGATATGTCGTGCCAAGTGAGATTATGCTGAGGAACTCCATCTCTTCCTGAGTGTATCTATGTAGATAGATATAGTACTTGAGCACCAAATGTATCTCTGAATATTTATTACCAAAATTTATGTGCAAGGTATGGAACAGATTCGTCAGGTCGTGCACATCTTGATCCATTTTCTTCTGCAGTGTGGTCCATTGGATGTACTTGTCCTCATATCTCCCCATAGGATAATATTGTTCCTCGATTTCATCTCAGAATGAATTATAAGTGGGTGCGGTCAAGAACAAAGAGGGTTCCCTCTCGTCCTTTTGTTCATAGTAGATTTCCCACCAGTATTTGACATGGGGGGTGGCTTTGAGGAGTGCAAAAACAATATTTTCTTGATTGGAGAAATCATGGACTGAGAAATACCCTTCCAGCAAAATCAACTATCTATCTACAACGTTTGCATCTATATGGCCTTCAAATATAGGAATGTCAAAGTTGACTTGTACCTTGAAAGGAGCAGCGCCTCCAGAGTGGTTGTTGGATGCAAATGTGCTGCCGATGAGCAGTCGTTGAAGGATCTCGGCAAAGTTATCCATCATCACGTTCTTTTGTTTCTTGAGGGACTCCTCGAGCAATATTTTGATAGGAATTAGGGGAATTTTGAGGTCTAAAATGGGCCTCCTAAGAAAAAGTACAACTAAAATAAAATTTATAAGAACCAATAGGATTCAAGATGATGATATCAACCATGCGGGATGATTCACCATTTTTTAAGTAAAAGGGTAAAAATATTAAAAAATAATTAAATAATAAAACGACTTTCTCAACTCGCATTATCAACTTATCTCCCAAATTTTTTACTCAAATTTCAAGCAGGAGTACTCTTTTGATACAAAATTTAATTCCTCATCCAAGGATTACCCATGTTGCACACTTTCAATGGATCCTACTACACGAAAAATGAGAAATATATGGAAAACGTGATTACAATCATGTTTTTCATGTATTTCTAATTTTTTGTGTAGTATTATCCATCGAAAGTATGCAATATGAGTACTCCTTGGATGAGGAATTAAATTTTTCATCCAACAAGTACTCCTGATCGAAATTTGAGTAAAAACCTTGGGAGATAAGTTGAAAATATGAGTTGAAAAAGTAGTTTTTTTCTTTTTTCCCTCTAAAATTTGATGATGTAATCAAATCTTATTTCATTATTTCCACTATTATTTTATAATTTCCTTAGGAGGTCTATTTTAAACCTCAAAATTCCCATAATGATATCTTGCTCCCTTGTCTCTCTTTTTTTCTGCCATGGGAGGTCGTCGGGGTTTGCGAGGCTGATCTTGCAAGGGTTTAGTCAGAACGAGCCCTAACTCCTTATACCCAGACCTCGTTAGGGACATGTAAAGAAAAACAGAGAAAGAGCAGACCGCTATGATACCAATGATTTGGATTTATGCAGGAATGCAATAAAATATAGAAATATACATAAACACAGAGATGCAATGGAAATAAAACTTCATCTCATTAATAACAAATAACTGAAATATGCTTACAGACATAATGGAAATAAACTAGCTAGGGCACTAGTAGCTTATCTCTGAGAATATATGTGGCGACTATAGGCCTTTGAACTATATTACAATGAGGCTCAAGGGACTATCTATTATTTAGAAACAATGGAAAACCCTAAACATCCAAAAACCTAACCTTAGGAGATGAAGCGCCAAAACTATGGGCCCTGTTTAGGTAAATTGGTACATCAATCTTCCTGGGAATGTAACTTTGGTATACGATATTTTTTTAATGTGCTCAATACCTCATTATAAAGATCAATCCAAGGACTAACACATTTCATGTGTAAATATTTGAAGGAAATTCCATGTTTCTTTTGGGTTTCCCAAAAAACATCGTTTAGGGCCTCAAAACAGCTACAAAATTTCACGGCTCAAAAAAATGCTAAAAATAGTAAGTTGTGCTGAAACTGAAAAACTGAAATAACCGATGGTGGGGGGTTCAAATGGAATAGGTAGTTGGCCACCAATATCCACCTAGATCATTAGGGCCTCAAAATGGCTCCGGAAGTTCAAGACCCGAAAAACTGCTAAAAATAGTAAGTTGTGCTGAAACTGAAAAAATGAAAGAAACGTTGGTGGGGGTCCAAATGGAATAGGTGGGTGGCCACCAATATCCACCTGGGTCATAGATGTTCATGATTTATGACATTACAAACAAAAACTTGATAAGCACTAAAGTTCTATTTGATGTTTTTGAAGAAGTGAAAGAAGAAAGCTTTTGATGTATTTGGATAACCTTATGATATAAGTAGAATCTGAATGATTGATGACCCTGAAGGTTTGTGTTTACTTATATATATATATATATATATATATATATATATATATAGGTTTATTACTGATTGGGGTTTTTATTGTGCAAGATCTCTCCATAAAAGGTTGAACGTTTGATGCATGCTTGGATTGTTGGATATATCTGACTTAGTTTATTAGGAGAGATGAAGTATCTTATGGAAAGATGCTTGGGAGGAAATATGGTGGCCTATGTGTTGATGTCTAGATCCTGAAGTAGGTAGGAAATAGTTGGTCATGGAGCTCTGCCCTTGGATACGCACCTAAATCCCTCAGTTGGTGATAGAGCTTAAAATCATGATGGTACCTAGAGTGGATAAAGCTTGAGTTCACCTTAGTCCCATATGATTAAGGTACCCTAGTCAGGTATCTAATATATAGCATTGCATGTGTTGTGACTCTCCATAGAGAATATATTATTGAGATCTTCCAAGTACATTTATATATATATGTGTAATTATGAACACGTCCCTAATTAAGAGGGAGTGTTGAAGAATGTAATTAGTGTTGGTCTTCATAATTGTGTTTGAGTCATGATGTAATGCATTTGTCAAAGGAAAGAAAAAGTATTTTTATTATAAAATAAATTGACTTATTAAAGAATGGGTTTCATGCTAGGGTCAATGGTTTATAGGTAAAATTATTCTTTGTAGGCTTCTAGGGTTTATGTCAAGTGTACTTGTCTATGTCATAATGTAATAGACACTTCTTGGGCATTTTCAAGAAACAAAATGATTTTGATGTAAATTACGTCTTTTAGGCCTCCTCGACCAAGTTTGCCTTAAACTGGAAAAATCAACCTAATTGAGGAGAAGAATATCTTATATAAAGAAAAAAAATCAACCTCATCTAGAGAACTCACTCCTTAAATTCAATCTAAAATTTATGGGACAATAAAAATTGTGAATTTCAAGGAACAAGGAGGAAAAGGCTAGTGAAGGAGAAGGAGGTCTTCGTTAACCACCAAAAGTCATAATTCTCTCTCTCTCTCTCTCTCTCTCTCTCTCTCTCTCTCTCTCTATCTCTCTCTCTCACTCGCTCTCTCTCTCTCACACACACACAAACACACACACACACACACATGTGAATTTTTTGAGCCGTTGGAAGGGTCGAAATTGTAGTATTGAATATGGGCCAACATTATAAATCTTGGGGTCAAAGTTTTGAAGCTGGGGTAAAATTTTTGGGTTGAAGTTTCATGTGAGAAGTTTTCACTTGATGAAATTGGGAGAGATCATATATTGTAAGGAAGGGATAACTTGGTGGAGGAGGAAGGTATTTTTTTTAAGGTTTTGGTCTATCTCAACTTTAATTTTCTAGTGGAATAGTTTGATTGGGTTTTCCCCTATAGAGGGGTTTTAGCCCTAGTTGAGTACCTACATATGGTGTCATTGATATCCTTATTTTGTTTGGATGATTTCTTGATGAAACAAAGATAAAATAATAACATAATAAATTTAAAAAGAACAAAAAGATATCACAAGTAATTATCAACATAAGTAAATATTTTTTCCTTTCCAATTTTCTAAAAATCTCTGCTTTTGAAATCCTCGTTTAGAGGAAGCTCATCATCACCATGAGCACCTTTGAAATCCTGACTCAGAGAAAATGCATTATTCCCATTTATGCCTCTAAAATTATCATTTGGAAGAAACTATTCATCCTTCCATTCACTAGTGATGCGCTCATAACCCTTAGGATTATGACTAAGTGAAATATTTGACTCGTTATTCATAGTAAAACTATCATTTGCAGAAAATTCTTCATCCTCCCCTTCATTACTGGTGCTTTCAGAATCCTTAGGATTAAGAGAAAGTGAAAAATGTGACTCTCTATTTACTGGAAATTTTCCATCCTCCCCTTCATAAGTGGTGCTCTCATAATCCTTAGGATTAGGACTAAGTCGAAAATTTGACTCTCTATTTACTGGAAATTCTTTATCCTGCCCTTTGTTAGTGCTACTCTCGTAGTCCTTAAGATTAAGACTAAGTGGAAAATTTGACTCTCTATTTACTGGAAATTCTCATCCCGCCCTTCGTTAGTGTTTATCTCATAGTCCATAAGATTAGGGCTAAGTGGAAAATTTGAATCTCTATTTACTGAAAATTGTTCATCCTGTCGTTCATTAGTATTGCTCTCATAGTCCTTAGGATTATGACTAAGTGGAAAATTTAACTCTCTATTTACTAGTAATTATTCATCCTTCCATTCATAAGTTTTTCTCTCACAATCCTTAGGATTAGGACTAAGTGGAAAAAATTAAATTATATTTATAAGAAATTATTCATCCCACCCTTCGCTAGTGTTGCTCTCATAGTGCTTAGAATTAGCACTAAGTGGAAAATTTGACTCTCTATTTACAATAAATTATTCATCCTACCCTTCGTTAGAGTTTCTCTCATAGTCTTAAGATTAGTACTAAGTGGAAAAATTGACTCTCTGTTCAAATTGAAAGAATTATTGTTATATTCATCAATATGAATAGATTTGTTACATGAGGAAGATGTTGATGCTCCAGAAAGAGAAACTTCACTATCAGAAGAATCCATGGCTTCCAAATAGAATATGTTGAATGATACAAATTCACTTTCTCCCAGTGACAATTTATAGCTTAGAGAATGAAAATTTCCCTCCAAAGTATCCCCCCAAAAAAATTCACTGAAAATTTTCCCTCCAAAAATTTCATTTGAAATATTTCCCTCCATAATTTCCTTCTAAAATTTATTTGAACACATTCCACTAAAATTTTCTCTTGAAAATTTTGACACTACTTTATATTCAAATTTTCCACACATTTTTTTTTTTAATACATTCCTTCTAAATTAAAATAAATCATTAAATAGGTAATTAAGTTAATTTTTATAATTTATATTTTAATTTTTATCACACATTTAACAAAATTCAGGGTAAACCTATAATATTAACTATATATTATTTTTTCTTAACTTTAATTTTAATTCCACATTAAAGAAGCGATAAATTAATCCCATAATATTTGCTATATAATAACTTTCATTTTTATTATTCCTTACATCACATCAAGTCTTCTGATTGTTTCATTAAAAATATTGGAGCAATTTTGCACAGGAGTTGCATTGTCATCGACAAGACATTCAATGAGATATTCTCTCATTTCAATGGTTAGTCTCCCTTCTATTTTGATCATTTAAAGAGGAATTTGGAGAAAATAGGTTGTTTTATTGTTTTTATGCTGAAAATTTCATTTTTTTATTGTTCTTCTTTTTCCCGAAGATTTTTTTAATCATATTTTAGGGGGAAAACCACATAGAAAAATCAAATTATTTTTATTTTTATTGGAAAAAATATGAAGAAAAAAAAACTCATATTTGTAGGAGTTTTAGGAGAAAAACAAAAAATCATGTTTTTTAGGGTTTTGAAATGGAAAAAACAACATTCAATTTTTGTTTTGAAAAAAACATTTTTTTTTCAATTTTCTTTTATTTACCTTGGGGAGAGCTCAGTTCATTAAATCAAAATTTAGGAAATTATTGAAACAAGGTAGACCCAGTTCAAATCCCCATGAGGTGATCGATTTATGGCAAGGAGGAAAAGTTTTAATCCCGTAGAGGTTTACTATTAGTTATGTGTTAGGTCGGTTGTTGAGTTCATCTGAGATACCCAACATAAAAAAACTATTCCTTCACAAATATATATATATATATATATATATATATATATTAAAAGAAACTATTTTTTTTTTTAATAAAAATTTAAAAATTTCGCACTCGAGTCAAGCCTTCTCGTGATCTTCCATCCCACTCGCCCACTAGGGGGCCAAAAAGTTGTGGGTGGGCTTCCTAGGCACACCTAGGTCATGTTAGGCCTTGGGCGACCTGCCTGGGTGCACCCAAGGCATGTTGGTCCTTTACTAGGAAAGGGGGTTAACAAACGTTGGGCGTGCTTGGGAAATCTACCCAAGGCCTATCGCACCACTGTTGGGCATGGGGCCGACAGGCCATGGGAAAATTGCACATGCGCACCCAGGACCTGTCATCCCCTCGCCCAATGGGGGTCGACAGGCCTTGGGCATGCTTGGGTAGATCGCCTAGGGTCTGTTGGCCCCCCACTAGGTGGCATGCCTAGGAACACCCAAGGCCTACTGCCCCCCTCACCCATAGGGGGGTTGATAGGCCACGGGCGTACTTGGGCATCTTGCCCAAGCATTGTCCCCCACCGCCCCCCCCCCACCCCCGCTGGGTGAGGGGGTTGAAAATGGGCTGGAAAAGGAAAAAAAACAGATTTATTAGTGTAATCTGGACTCACCAATACAATTTCTTCACATAAATATTGTTTAATATAATTAAAATAATTTGTAGTCTTTTTTGTACACTTGAAATCATGATATTTTTTTATTATATCAGTCATATTTCTGACTATTTCTATAAATTTGGGAATGAATCTCCTTATAAATTAATCTGGCCCTAAAAATATTGTAATTCGTTTTCTTTCTAGGTATTCTAATTAATTGCTTCAACTCTGATAGGATCGATCTTTAAAATTTCTCTTGATACAATATGACCTAGTAGATTCCCTTACTGTATTTCAAATGTGACTTCCTTTGATTCAAGGAAATTTCGAATTTTCTACATTTCTGAAATGTTTGTTGCATGTGTTTCAAGTTCTTCGAACATGAATCAGAGAAAATTGTTAAGTCATCTAAATATAAAAACAACAAATTTATCTCTTTCTTCAATGAAACCTAATTTCACAACTCTCTAGAATGTTTCTCTCACATTCATTTAACCAAATTTAGAGGAATTTTAGCATAATTGAAGGTGTTAATCCTTGTTTCTAATGAAAAATAACCATATTAATAAACATTATTTTGGCCATAATAAACCCATCACTCACCAATTTTGTCACATTTTGTCTTCATTTTTATCATTAAAACCATTAAAAATGTGTTTTTATAATTCCTTTTTAATGTTTGAGTTGTGGAAATTTTTATACAATGTAAAGTCGTTTTTACTAGATTTTATAGGAAATAAAGTGTTTTGGTAATTTCTCCTTCATTTAGATATATACGTATGTGATGGGTGAAAATGAAGACATGGGTTTTGTTATCATGTTTCCTCAGTTGGATTTTGTCCTAATGGATTTGCAAAAATCCAATCATAGGGGTTTAGTCAATTTGTGGTCAATATGGCCACTCAACAGGGGAAAAACACATATTTTTCTAATAAATTCATATAGTTGAACATGGTTATGATTTTGGCATGATTTGGGCCACTTGAGAGGTCTAATCCGATTTGGATGAGTGATAAAATTGGAAATCATTTGGTTGGGTGAACATTATCAATATGTTTGTTTCATTTTTTTTGGTATAAATAGCTCAAGGAGTAAAGGTGTGAGGGAGGTGTGAGAGAATCTATTTACAGGTGAACTTTGTAATAAAATTCACTTTATTTTCCTTATTTTAATTAATATATGCAACAACTTTTAGTTTCTACATTATATAGATCTTTTAGTGTGAAAGTTGAGGCTTGTAGGGCTCTTAGTCCCTTGACATGTTCACCATTTTTTCATGTGCACATTCTGGCTTGCGTTACCTTTCATTTGCTGGTAAATACCTCTTTAATGTTTTCAAAATTATTTGTTATATATGTGAAAATTTTCTCACTATTCATATGTAGCATTAGTTTCCTTTGGATACGAGTTGATATTTTCTTTTGAAACCAAATTTAACCTTGCTTGATTTGGTAAAATATTGAGTCAACAAAGTATCATTGTTATGTCTTTCATCCACCTAAAGGAGTAGAATAAAGACACTACAATCATATTTTTAACTAGTAGATACCCTAATGTATTCTTAAGAAACCAATTTAACTTGAGTTAGTTGTGTTCTTCAATTTGATTTATAATACTTTTTCATTCAAGCATGTGTGATTAAAATTTCTTCTTTAGTCAACAATCTACATAAGTGAAAAAAGAATTGTTGTGTGAGCCTTTCTCAAAGCATAAAATCCCACAACTTGTTTTTCTACGTACGTAAGCTTTTGTAGTCTAGATACAAGAAGATTAATCCCATTTTTGTTGAATTGATAAACTAGAATTTTGTTTTGGTTTGCAAGTTAGAATTTTCACTATTTCCACTATAGCGACTTAGTCAATATTAGCATTTTCATTTTATACTAGTTTACATTTCATTTTCAAATTACATTTTTAGTTAATTAATGATAGCCATTACTTTGTATTTTATTTAGAATTTATTGCAATCAATCCCATTATTTAATATTAAGTGGAAGTAAGGACAATATAAGGATAATTCTTCACATATAGTGGTGCACATCTATGTTTATGGATTCCTGGATTGATAATAACATAGTTACCGATTAAACGGGAACTATTACCTAAAAATGGTAACTCTAACAAAAAAAACATCAAAAGCCATGAAAAAACAACCCGAAAATGAAAAGTTGTATTTTGGAATAACCTTTTTTTTTGGGTAAATTTTCAACGTTTTTTAAAAATGGAAGAAAAAGCCAATCTTTTTTGTGCAAAAAGCACCACAAAAACAAAAATTTGTATTGTGGAATAACCTTTTTTTTTTCGGGGTAAATTTTCAACATTTTTTTTGTAGACGTAAAAGCCAATTTTTTTTGTGTAAAAAACACTAGAAAATAGAAAGTGTTGAAAAAAAAATTTTAGAATAATAAAAATTTATATTAAAAAAATAAAAATAAAAGAAAAAAAATAGCATTTTAAAATAATTGAAAAATAAATAAATTTCATTACAATTTTTTTCAATTAAAAAAAAAAAACAATATAGCGAAATATTATTAAATAATAAATTAAAATGGATGTTGCAATATCATGAATAAGAGAGAGATCAAAACAAGAGAAAGAGAAAGAAAAGCTAAAGCAGAACAAGATGAAAGAGGATCTAATATTAAACTTGAAATAGAACTAAAAGATGAGAAGGATTTGGAGCACAAGTACTAGGTAATGAAGTCACCTTTGAATTTTCCATATCAAGTGCACCAACAGTCCTTGGCACTGAGGTAAAAATGAAAAATATTCCTCCATTTGGACTTCTTTATTTTTATTGTATGTCAATGAAGATATTGATGCTTTCCTTTTTCAAATTGGAATTTTGTGCCATACTTATGGATAGACAAATGATGCACAAAATTTGTGTCTTTTTCTAGCTTCTGAAAAAGGCGTTGCCTTAAAATGGTTTATGTTAGATACTATTCTCATTGATGTCAAAGTAATTTTGAAAAGAAAGGGACCATCCCTGAGTAGTTTGGCGCTATGTCTCTGATGTGGAATGGCAAAGTAATCCGTTGGTTTAAAGTGGGATAAGATCACTCATTGTGGTATGATCAAGGCATGTTCTTTTGGGTCTCTACCTATAATGTTCTACCATTCTCAGTATTCAACATATGGGTATCATGTCTACAACTAAACCATTTCACTTTGCTCCAAGATCCAATACAACATCCTAAAATATCATACTTACTCTTATCTCATTGCATGTAAGAAAAAAAAAATGGAAGAATGGAATGGGCTTGGAGTAAAAAATTTGAGCAAATTATTTTTCTTGGTTAAGACAAGGGTATTTATAAATGTCAACCTAAGATGAAAATTAACCACAGACTCTACTCAGAAACCCATTAAAACCCAGGAATGATTTTCTCTAATTCCAACTTTCAAAATTTTCCCTTTTTGCCTAACTCCTATAACTGTTGTCTGAGTAGGGACTGCGTAAATGGGTTTATCTTCTGCTCATAAAATGCTGAGATTTTAATGAAAGAATCTACTCAAAACACTGAGAAAAATCCAGAAAAGTATTGGGAAAATTCTAGCTGAATAATTTTGGCCCTCCAATATAAATTTGGCCCAGCAAAATTCTCTCCGGTAGCAATTTTGCACTACCTACTGCAATGGATTGGCCAAAACACATACATCTGATGCTCAGAAAATTCTCAAAAACTACTCCCGGAATCCTCAAGCCAATCCGACCAAAACTTAGAAATGGTTGGCCAAATCACGATCCTCTAAAATTGACCCCAATAAGCCCTACACTTTCCCAGTAGCTGCTGAATACATTGTCTACAAAATAATCAGCGAAATAATCAACAACACTCCAAATGTGCAACAAATAATCCCTCTTGCACTTCCTCTATCTCCCAACTCAAATGGTTGAGACCTTCCTCCGCAAGTAGGCTCAACTCTCCTCCTTTGCACTGGCCTATATACTGCCATGCTCCTCTAGAGATAGAATATCATTCTCAACCCTTGGAGGTTCACCTATAGCTGAAAAGCTATTGAGACTTGCAACCAATAACAAACACAAGAACTCAACTTCTTCCTCCAGAAATATGCACTCCAAACTGAAACAAAAAAATGTAGAAGCTGAAGATAAACAACTCGAACAACTGAGATCAGAATCAATGGTGCAATAATGCATGAAAAAGTAATAAATCTTCAATCTTATTTTGAATTTGACGTGCAGTAAAACCCTTGAACTTGGATTTTCCAGTAATTTGGAAAGTAAACCCTCAAGCTGGCAAGATCACCAGCTATGATACCATTGTAATATCTCTTTCAGTAATTTTTATTAAAATATCATGAGGGTTTTAGCTTTGTACAATTTCACCAAGAAACACAATCAAAACACTAGAAATTTGATGGAAACAATAAACCGAGAAATCATATGGAAATCTCATTAAAATATCACAATATGGCGAACAATGAGATATGCAGCAACAACAACAAAATCCAACTTTATTATATAGAACTATGTATGCCAATATAATAGCTGGAAGCAACCCTCCAAGATAGCTATAATGCCAATGCTAACCTCCAAACTGAAAGCAAGAAAAAAAATCACTGCAATTTGTGAATCCTGAATGGATCCACCAAGGGAAGAGATGGGTGCTCGCCCACTCTCACTAAATAACCTGAGGGTTTCTATCCTGGGGCTACTACCGAAGTAGAGAATCCAAGTTCTAAAACCTCTCACACAAACAATGATCCAATCCAAGATATCTCCAAATGACCTTCGCTTCTTCTTTTATAGATCTGATGGATATATCTCCAATCCTCTAGAAGCATCTTATTTTATTATTTTAGTATTATTCTAGAAGATACACCATTGAATCTATCAAGGTGACTTTAATTTAATTATATTTCACTTAAGTCACTTTTGGCACCTTTTCCTCTAAATATTAATTTTCCTTTAATTAAATGACTAATTAAAGTCATTTTTAATTAAGGAAAATAGCATATCATACATGGTACTATCTCTCGCCACTATAATTCACTTATCAGTATCTCATCCTAAAGATATCCTCATTCCAGTTCCAACGAGCTATTACACTAAGGTGTTCTATTAGGCATTCCTCCAGGAATGTCACATTGAGCGTAATTAATTGAGTTAAGCCCAAAAATAAATCAGTTTTCTGAAATTTGTCGGAATGCACCGGAATGAAAGGCAAACTGTGCAGATGATGGAATATATCAAGCGATTGCCATCGGTCCTCATAGAAACCCCTCAAAATTCCTCCAAAAATCCCCTTGGCCTGCTGATGACACCAACCTGTATCCTGTGACCTATCTGTTCCCAAATTTGGAATTCCATCCTAACCTTGTCATAGGTGATAAGAAAAAAAGGAATATTACATAATTCATCTCGTTGTGATATTTTATATCTCTATAATTCGACCTGTGATCCTGATACAAGAAAAGAGGAAGGGAAAATTTTTCAACCACCTTTAGAACTGAACAATGTAAAATATCATATGGGAACTACAAAATCAAAAAGAGAAATTTAGCCAAAAAACCCCAAAAAAACATGAAAAACAACCCAAGAATGAAAAGTGTGTATGTTGAAACAATGTTTTTTTAGGGTAAATTTTCAATATTTTTTAAAAGTGGCAGTAAAACCTAATTTTTTGTGCAAAAAAGATGAAAAAAAACACACCGAAAATATTAAGTGTTGATGCTAGAATAACATTTTTTTTAGATTACAATTTCAACATTTTTTAGCAATGGTGTTAAAGATAAAATAATGGGACCCAAAAAACCTTAAAATTTCAACAATTTTTGGACATCACGTTAAAGATAAAATATCACATCTTTGAAAACCGTTAAATTTCCAACAATTTCCATCCATGTCGTTAAAGATAAAATATCATGACTCTAAAAAGCTAATTGGATGTAGATGAAGATGCAAACATCATTTACATAAAACATGTTAGGAAATTATTCAAAATCACTCATATGTTCTAGCACACCATCAGAATATACAACATATTTAGATGAATGATTGGATGTAGATGAAGATGACCCATATTCTTCTCTTTCATTAACTAGTGCCCCGTCTGAGTCAACATGCATGCCCACCATTTCAAGTTTCAAAAGTCTTCTAAATATATGACTGGGTTGGGTAGACTCCCATATTAACATTGTTTCTTCTGGTAGAAACCTCTTCAGAATCTCTATGTTCCTAAAGTGAAGAGTTCTTATGTTTGTTAAATTGAATTAATAAACAAGTATGACAACATCCTTCAATTTTAAGAGGCTTGTGCGGCAACGATTTATGTTTGTACCATTTATTTTTCTATTTCTACCCATTTTTTTATCAACTACCATATTTATCTTGTACACACCATTGAATGGGTGTGTATTTGTGGCATAACAATGTACTTCAATAGCTATAACATATTCATTTTATTTAATGGCCTTTATAACCTTGGAAACCTAGAATGGATAGCCATGTGGATCTCCATATACTAACATTGTGATCATGCAACCCTCCCTAACATCTTGTATAGAACCCTTGTAAAGGTCTTCCATGGCCTCACATTGTGCATGTGATCTTCTATAACCAATATACATTTCTCTTTCCTCTACCTGTGAAGAATTAATAATACCTTGAGATTGGTGTTGTCCAACATTGTTTCTTTCTTCATGTTCATTTGACACATTTTGTGGCCAAAAAAAGAGTCTTCAAAAGTATATCTTCATTTCTTGATCTTGAAATGATATAACTTTGATTATTGAAAAAATAATCCCACCAAACAGAGTTAGCAACATCAAAGTACTCATATGCATATCTAATAGATTTTTTAATTTCCTCCAAGCATTCAAAATAATTTATATCTCTGTTATGCCTTCATGTGTTACAGATTTCAGCGACTGATTGTAATAACAACATATTAAATGCAAATATTGGATGATCTGGAATGAACTTCAAAATTCCAAACCTGATGACAACTCCCATTCTGCAGTAGTTGAATACTTCTTTCCCCAAATAAATGTTTTCCCATCATTTTTCTTGATATGAAATTGATATGGGAAGCTAATGTCATTAAGTTTTTAAATTCATTTCTCCTCACCATGTGATCCTAGAATAAAACTTCACATGTCAATAGTTTCTTCCAACACATGAAAAATAAGCTTTGGATTGTGTTAGTTATTACTACATTCAATTAATTATTGCAAGCTTCCAACATCCTTCCTCCTCAATGTTACTGAAAAACATCTTACTAATATGGTCATGAGTGTTCCCAACAAGAAGGAAACCAACCTTTACCTTTTGAGAATTTCCCAATTCAACAAGCATGTTTAGATATCCAAAAACAATTTGAATTTTGTTTTCACGATAAGTGTTGTCTAATTGCAGATACAAAACTTTAGGAAGATTATCATACCAATGAGAAAGCACATCATGAATTATGGTTATGGTGATATTTGTATCATTATGAATATTTGAAGTTGTGAAGTAAACCCTTGGTGACACTTTCCCAATAAATACCATACAACCAACCAAGTGAAAGTGAATAAAATTTGTCTCCTATAAATTTTTTGATATGCCGAAAAATGTGGTAAAAGTGTTTTCTTCTAGTCCAAAATATCTATTATATAACCCAAATTTTTATTTGGATTATCATAACACTTATTTCGATGTTGGAACAAATTTTTCCTTTCACTTGTTTGTTGATTGTGATGCTCTTGAAGTGCTTTGACAATGGAATGTGCACATAACATAAAATAAACCTATTAATAAATACATTTTCATAGTTGATAACTATACATTTTTTAAAAATAAATTTATGAATGCATAACTATTTCTTCCCCTTAACATTTATCCCTTTTTTATTTAATAGAATCACATGTACTACAAACCCCCATCCTTTTCCTCTTAGGAATACATACATTGTTGAATTCTTTCCTCCATATCTTCACAAAATATTGATATCTAATAAACTAACCATCTCCTTAAACACCTTCTGTGTATTCTATGTATAATTTGTATATTTCCCAACTTTAGGAATTATCTAGAATATGTATTGCATCTTTATTTGGAATACACTCTCCATGCTTTGAAACTAATTCTTGCATCCTTGACATTTCAGTATTTTCTAATGGCCCAAACTCTCGTCTATGATGCACTTCTGAATAAAATGTGGGATATTTTTCCAATATTTATTGGATTCTTAACAAACAAAAATTACCAATTGAATGAAACATTTTGAAAGCCTTTCTACATAGAGAAAGTCCTAATATGATAATCATAATCTTCTAATGTAAATTGCATGCACCCCACTAAATATGAATTTTTCATCATTTTATTCATTGATAAATGTATCTTCATTTTCTCCAATGCAAACTTGAAATCCATATGTTTCAAGAAATCCTTTCAAAAAAATTCACTTGAAATCAGCTCACTAATAGAACTTATTCTCATGAGATATTATGCCCTACCCCTTGTATAATTGGAATATATTGGATTGATATGAAAATGTCTACTCCTACTCCTAGATACAATATTTGTTGGAAACATCTCCATCATTTCATCATCCTCTCTATAAGCATTTTCATCATCATTAGGTTGAATATTATCCTCACTATGATAAATTGGAACATAGTTAGGAAATTCATCACCATCATTTCTTAGAAAATATGCATTAATATCCTCACCTTCAGGAAATTATTCACTGCCATCATTTGTTCTTTTTAAATACTGACTCAGAGGATATTCTTCACCATCTTCATATTTTCTTTATAATCCTCGCTTGGAGGAATCTCATCATCATTGTTTCTGCATTTCAAATCATTGCTTGGAGGAAATTATTCACCATCCTCACCTTGGTTGAAGAATGTAACTAGCATCGGTATTCATAATTGTGTTTGAGTCATGATGTAATGTATTTATCAAAAGATAGAAAAATAAATTTTATTATAAAATACATTGACTTATTAAAGCACTGGTTTCATGTTTGGGTCAATGGTTTATAGGTAAAATCCTCTATTGTAGGCTTATAGGTTTTATGTCAAGTGTCCTTGTCTATGTCATAATGTAATAGACCCTTATTGCGCATTGTCAAGAAAAAAAATGATTTTTATGTAAATTAGGTCTTCTAAGCCTCCCCGACCAAGTCGGCCTAAGTGAGGTGCAAAATATCCTATATAAAGGTAGTGACTTGACCTAATTTGGAGTACTCACTCATCATGTTCGATCTACAATTTATGGGATAAGAAAAAGTGAAAATTCAATGGACAAGGAGGAAAGGGACAACAAACGATAACAGGGTCTTCATTAAGCACTAGAATTCTCTCTCTCTCTCTCTCTCTCTCTCTCTCTCTCTCTCTCTCTCTCTCTCTCTCTCTCTTGTGTGAAGATGTTGATATGTTGGAAGCATTGAAACTGCAGTATTGAAGCTGGGGTAAAATTATGAAGTTGGGGGTCGAAGTTCTGAAGAAATTCTGGGTTGAAGTTGTATGTGTGAAGCTGACACTTGGTGGCTTTGGGAGAGAACATCTATTGGAAGGAAGTGCTGACTTGGTGGAGGAGGAAGGTCTTTTGGTCTAATGACTTGGTCTATCATCAACTTGAACTTTCTAGCGGAATATTTTGACTGTGTTTTCCCCTATAGAGGGGTTTCAACCCTGGTTTAGTGCCTACATTTGGTGTCATTTATCTTCATATTTTATTTTCATGATTTATAGATAAAAATAAATAATATAAAATAAGAATAAAATAAATTTAATAAGGAATATAGATATATCACAAGTAGTTATCAACAAAAGAAAATATTTATGCCTTTTCAATTTTATAAAATGGTATCATAGCTAAGGTGAAGAAGGAGGAATAAGGTAGCTTGAAGATATATTGAAGAAAAATCGGATCATATGAAGGTCATTAATGAAAAGTATTATATAAGGAGAGAATCCTATAATCTATAAGAATATTTCCAACTACAATGAATGGAGAAAACAAGCTAGAAGGAGCCTCCAACTATAGGGTATGGAAAAAGAAGATAGATCTTATCCTCGCTAAGCACAAAGTTTTAGATCTTGTTTAAGGAAAATTCAAGAAGCCTACAGATGATCCGGGAAAGGAAAATTTCAGAGAATATGAAATCTTGGCCATGAATCTGATAGTAAATGGAGTAAATTACAACCTAATTCCATACATATCCAACATAGGCTCTACTCAAGAAATGTATGAAGCTCTTTCCAAGTTATTCACCATCGAGAAAATTTGGTCAAATAGCTAGCCTCAAGAATGAACTAAGGAAAATAAGGATGACAAGAGACAATATTGTGTCATCATATTTTTTAAGGATATTTATAATAAGAGATGAACTCCAAGCAATATATGAGGTTGTAATAGAAAATTAACTTAGTAATTGTTTCTCTTCTAGGTCTACAAAAATCTTGGAGTGCTTTTGCATCAGGTATTAGCAGTTGGAAGGATAATCCAACCTTCGAACAATTTTGGAATGCATGAATTCAAGAAGAAGCATGCATATCATTAGTAAAAAACAAGAAGGAGGATGAAGAAGACAACACATCTAATGCCTATTATTCTCATCAAAAGAAATAAGGGAGCATTCAAAAATTTAAAAGGCCCAAGAAATAAAGTTGACCTATCCAAGATTGAATGCTACAATTGTTAGAAGATGGGCCATTACAAAATTCATTTTCCTAAATATCCAAGGAATGAGAAGAGAGAGAAAACATGTGATTGTTTTTTATGAAGCTCCACCTAAGAGAAACAAGACTGAATAATTTGAAATCAAAGATCTATTTTCCAAAATCTCTTATGGAATACTATCCCTAATGTATCCTTATATCTTAAGTTTTCATTGTTTTCCTTTATGTTTTGATTTATAGTAGGTCCAATATGTCATTTTAGAAATTTTTTGAATTATTTCGATAATTTGTAGGTATCCCTCAGAAAAATTGGATTAAGAGGGAACCTTCACCATTTTACCAAAACATAGGTATATTGTTCATTGTTTCCTCTTTTACGGTTTGGCTTCCCTCTCATATAATTTTTTTTTGTATTATATGTTGATAACCTTTTCGTTGTATTTTCCTTGGTAGAAAATATTGCAGAATACAAAAAGGTTATGAAGGAGACTTCAGAGGATAGACTTGAAGCATGGAAGAAGTTATTTTGCAAAGGAATCCCTTCAAGAATTGATGTACTACAAGGTTTGTTAAAGAACAACTCAAGGTATGTCTTAAAATACAAGTTGTGTTACAAGGTTCTTTTCATAGAAAATGTATGTTCATTCTCTTTTGAAATTTTCTTTACATTACTCACATCGTTATTTCTAGGATTTTGGATCTTTAAGATTCTTGTAAGGGTAATTAATTATTTTATTGAATCTACCCTCATTATACTATCATTTGATCATTATTTAAGGTTCACTATAAAATCATAGCCTTTTGGTGCTTAGGTTATATTAACAATAATGTTGAAACACTAGTCCTCTTAGGATTGTTGATGGAATATAAAACTTATAATGAAAACTCTATTCTTTTGTGGTTTATGGTTTTGATATTGTTTTAATAAAAATCCTAGTCTTTTATGCATTTGTTGTTATTGTCTAAGCTATAAACCGAAACAATATATCTTTAAGGTTTTAATAAGTTAGGGTTCACTATTAGTGTCTAGGTTATAAGTCAAACCCTATATTTTTAGAGTTTGGTAAATTAGGGTTTATGAGCAAAATCCTTGTAATATCTAAAATGAGGTCCTAGGAATGAAACCCTAAATATGTGTATGTTGATGTTTTATTTGTATCTAGGGTATAGAAAAAAAGCATAGTAGAGATTGATATTCTAGGGCATGATGATATTGTTTTCAATTATTGATATGATTTAACTTTTATGATAAATTATATGGTTTGCAACAAACCCTACCAGAGTATAACATGTGATTCTTAAAAATATTGTTGAAAAATTATATGTATAATTGTTATTTGATTGAATTGTTGATATCTAAGGCTTTGTGTCTTGAATATGGAGTCTAGGGTTTATAACAAAACCCTAGAAAAAATTTGAAGCCTGCTATGTAAAAAGATGTGGCCCTTAACGATTATGAACCTAACTAAGTTTAGGTATCTGAATCCTAAGTTTGAATGTTTTGATGCTTCCATTGTAATGACATGTCTTTGATATTGATAACTTCATGCTTTTGTATATGTATTTTGGTTGTACTTTATATTAAAGTTATCTTTATATATATGTAATTTTTAATACCTCCCTAGTTAAGAGGGAGTGTGTAAGAATGCAACTAGTGTCGGTCTTCATAATTGTGTTTGTGTCGTGATGTAATGTATTTTTCAAAAGAAATAAAAATTAATTTTATTATAAAATAAATTTTCTTATTAAAGCATGGGTTTCATGTTTGGTTCAATTTTTTATAGGTCAAAGCATCCATAGTAGGCTTCCATGGTTTATGTCAAGTGTCCTTGTCTATGTCATAATGTAATAGAACCTTCTTGGGCATTGTCAAGAAACAAATTTATTTTGATATAAATTAGGTCTTCTAGGCCTCCTCCACCAAGTCGGCCTCAAACTGGACAAGTCAGCCTAATTGAGGGGTAAAATATCCTATATAAAGGAAGCAACTTGACCTCATTTGGATCACTCACTCATTAAGTTCTATCTACAACTTATGGTACAAATAAAAGTGAAAATTCAAGGGACAATGAGGAAAGGGCTAGCGAAGGAGAAGGAGGTCTTCATCAAGAGCCATAAGTCAAAATTATATATATCTCTCTCACATGTGGAGATATTGAGCCACTATAAGGGCCAAAACTATAGTCTTGAAGTTGGCCCAAAATTCTAAAGCTGGGGTTCTAAGTTCGGAAGCTGGGGTCGAAATTTTGGGTTGAAGCTGAATGTGAGAAACTAACACTTGGTGACTTTGGGAGAGATAAGTAAGGGATTTCTTACTGGAGGAGGAAATTATTTTTGTCTAAGGTCTTGGTCTATCTCAATTGAATTTTATAGTGGAAGAGTTTGACTAAGTTTTCCCCTATAGAGGGGTTTTTTCCTTGGTTGAGTACCTACATCTGGTGTCATTGATCTTTGTATTTTTATTTTATGATTGCTTGATGAAACAAAGATAAAATAATAACATAAGAAATTTAATAAATAAATAAATAAAATCACAATTAATTATCAACATAATAAAATATTTTTTCCTTTCCAATTTTATAAATCACTACTTTTGAAATCCTTGCTTGGAGGAAATTCATCATCACCATGAGCGCCTTTGAAATCCCAACTTAGAGAAAATGCATTATTCACATTTGTGCCCCTAAAATTATCATTTGGAAGAAATTATTCATCCTCCCCTTCATCAATGATGCTCTCATAATCCTAAGGATTATGATTAAGTGGAATATTTGACTCTCTATTCATAGTAAAACTATCGTCTGCAAAAAACTCTTAATCCTCCCCTTTGTTAATTGTGCTTTCATAATCCTTAGAATTAGGAGTAAGTGGAAAATGTGACTCTCTATTTACTGGAAAGTCTTCATCCTTCCCTTCATTGGTGATACTCTCGTAGTCTTTAGGATTAGGATTAAGTGGAAAATTCAACTGTCTATTTACAAGAAATTCTTCATCCCATCCTTCGTTAATGTTGCTCTCATAGTCCGTAGGATTTGAAGGATTTTTTGCTACATAGTTCTTTTTCCTATGTAGAGGATAAGAATTTTCATGTAATGAAAGGAGGGTGATCAAACTCCTGGATCCTCCCGTCTATGGTCTCTCGAATATGTAATCTTCCCAAAACATGTTGAACACCATATTTAGATAAGAAATCCACCTCTTTGTTATGTTCTATGTATATGTGGTAGACAAAGATAAAATCAAAAGGTTATTTGATATTTAACATTTCTTGAATGAGTAGGATCAACGTATGATTTTGACATCTTTGCACTATACTAAACCAAATAATAAAATTTAATGAATCTCCAAAAACTTGTATTGAAGCTAAGCCAAGTTCTTGAGCCCAACATAACAATAATTTCAATGAGATAATCTCTACAAAGTTGTTTTTTTTCCAATTCCAAGGGCTACTGATGATTTTAAATTTTTGTGGCTATTGATGTAAATAACTAATTCAACCCCACATATATTATGAGCATTAGAGGCTCCATTAAAGTATGCCTAATGTATCTATTGGTTGATTTTTTCTTCTATGATTATTCGTGGAGCTGAAGATGACAATGATATTGGGAGTAATGAGAATATTGCGGAAATTTCAATGGCTATAAGAGAGGGAGTTGAAGAAGTGTCTTAGAAAATTACTTTATTTCTTTTCAGTCATATGTCTCAGAGGGTTATTGGTGGTACATTCCTTAATTTTTCGTCTCGTGAAACATTCCACCAATTTTTCCAAGCTTCCTCAATGTTTAAACCTCTCTAGGTCATGTTGAGTCCCAAGAGACTCAGAGATTCTTCCCACACTTTTAAGGTGAATGTGACACTTAAAAATAGATGATTTACTAACTCTTCATCATTTATGCACAACACACACCAGCCTGGACCATGTTTTTTTCTTTTTTTAAGATTTTCCCAGGTAGGCTCTTTATTTATGAGGAGGCACCAAAGGAATAACCTTGACTTTACAGGAAATTCTAGTTTCTAGAGCGATTTCCACTGCCATGTTTGCAATCCCTGGACTCTCCTGTCCATTTGATAGTTGTTTCCAAATTCAGGAGTATAAAAACTAGTTGGTGCATGGACCCATCTAAGTTCATCAGCCTGATCCCTAATCCTAACATGTGTTTTTTGTAGATCCCTGATGTACTCCTCCCAGGCAACTTCCAAATTGCGAACTAAGTGAATTTGTTAATTGTTTTCCTACCTTGATGTTAGATTAAGGAGCCCTCATTTTCTGATATCTGATTTTAAAAATGGATTCCTTGGTCATTTGGAATTTTCTTTTAATTCCCTTGGAATTTCATAGCCTTCTCTCTATCCTACCCAAGAGCCAATGCCAATTCTGACTTTTTCAATGTTCCCTATATGCCATGTTATACCATCTTAAATTACCCTAAAATATTCCACTATAGATTTCCATATTACTGATGCATTTGGAGTTTTATTATCCTACCTTTGCACCCATTCGTTAATGGAGATAGGGTCGATATACTTCCTTTGGACTAAAACAGTCCATATATTATCCAATGATAGTATGCGTCATTTAGACATTGCTGCAAGATATGTTGAAAAATTACGAATATCCTTTATACCCAAACTTCCCCAAGCCTTTGGGAGGGCTATATTTTCCCATGCCACCCAAGGGATAAATCATTCCTCCTTTGCTTCAGCCCATAGAAACTTCCCACACAGTTTCCTTATTTGAGAGAAAATTCCTTTGGGGTTCCATGTGAGGGTTATCCAATAAACATGAATTCAATTAAAAATAATTTTATCAATACCATCCTTCTATCCCTCGAGAGACATTTTTAACTCTAGTGCTTTATATGATTTTCAATATTCTCCAAGAGGCACTTCTAGTCTTATTTTTTATAGGAGTCTAGTTTGAGATGGAAGCCCAAGTAGTTGAGATTATATTTCATTGGTTTTGCTTCAAATGGGAGGTAAGTTTGAGCCATGTGGATTTATGCCTGAGATAAACCTTCATTTACTAATGAATACCTTTTTTTCATTTATACACATACCTATAGCTTTAAGGAATAGGTTGAGTGATTCTTTCATCTGTTGAATATCCCTTCTGGACCTGTCATTGAAAAGAAGAATGTAATCTACAAACAAAATGTGTGTTATGAAAATATTTTTGTTTATCTTGACCCCTTTTACATCTCCTCTACATGTTGCTATGAGAATCACCTTACTTAGCCCTTTAAAAACCAATAAGAATAGGAGTGGTGCCAATGGAAATCCCTATCTAAGGCCTCTCTAGGCATGGAAGAAATGGGATGTCGCTCCATTTATTATGCAACCAATAAGAATAGGAGTTGTGACATTGGACATACCTATCTGAGGCCTCTCTAGGCATAGAAGAAAGGGGATGTCAATCCATTTATTAAAACTACAAAACTCACATTTGTGAGACACCCCATAACCCAATTGATAGAAGAAATATCAAATCCCAGATGAGTGAGCGAAAGGCGTAAATAAATCCAACTAATTCTATCATAAGCCTTTGGAAGATCTATTTTTCCTATTAATCCTTTTCTTCTACTGTTTTTTAGTTTGTGCATAGTTTCTTGGGTGACTCCTATTTCTTCATGAATTTTCCAGCCATCTAAAAAGTCAAATTGTTCCCTGGAGTTATTCTTTGATAGTATGGGTTTGAGTTGGGTAGCTATAATCTTGGTTGTTATCTTGTAGATGCAATCATATAGAGATATTGGTATGAATTCCTCAAAGGTCTTTGGGTCATAATTTATAGGAATTAAAGCCAAGAAGGTGGAGTTGAAGGGTTCATATATTTGGCCTTTGATCCTAGATTCCTCCACCACCTGAGTAATGTTGTCCCCAATAATATAAAAAATAAATTGGAATAATTCAATTTTCTATCTATCCAAGCCTAGGCTCTTGTATTTATTCATATTTTTTATGAATCCTTCTACTTCCCCTTTCATGATTGTGGCCATGAGGTGTTCATTTTCTTCTTCCCTCTTATATTTAGGAAATAATTGGGAGACCTGAATAAATTAAGCTATAGTTTCTTGCTCTGGGATCTAAAGAGATATTTTAAATGGTCTCTCCCCATTGAGGCTAATTCATAAAAAGTTTTTGTTATGCTTCCATCTTATTTCTGCATTTCCCAGGTAGTATTTATGTTTTTTCATCCTCTTGCATAGTTTTGGAAAGACTTTGACTTTTCATCCCTAGAAGCTAGCCATATCACTCTGATTTTTAGTCTCCATTACTCTTATATTTCCTCTAGATTCTTCCTTTTAGAGAATTTCTGTTGTTTTATCCTTTCCCTAGATTCTTCTATCTCATATCCATCACCCTCCAAGCTTTCCAATATTTCTAGTTATACTTCAATGTTTTTTAATTATGCCTCTTCCATTGTCCTATTTTATTTCACCCAAATAATTGTATCTTGTTTCATTATTTTGAGGTTTTCCATAAATTGATGAGCTATGGAGAGTCCCTGGTCTGGGGAGTGTGGAGTCCAAGTAGCATTTACCAACTCATTGAATATTTCCTCTTGGATCTAATCTAGATTAAATTTAAATGGGATTTATAGCTTCCCACTGCTCCCTTTTAGTTATATAAGAATAGGGAAATGGTATGACTCTCTTATTGTCCCTACCCATTTTCGAAAAAGGGAGATTTTTATGATTAAATATTCATTCAACTAAAATTGATCCAGCCTCTTTTCCACCCTAGCTAATCATGTGCACTTGTTTCTCTAGGTTAGTTTGTATTTTATCATATTGATATATATATTAGCTTTTTAGACATCAACTTACTTGCAAAAAAATCATCCAAGGGATCAAATTGAGCCTGCGGACCCCAGGTCTTAGACATTCCCAATGATAAATTTAAATCCCCTCCCACCACCACTTTGGGACCATTCATGAAAGATTCTAGCAGAAGGGAATTCCAAAAAGTGATAATGTCTTGAATGTTCCATAGATGTTGATGAGGGAGATTTTTTTGCATATCTCAGAGGAATGTGCCTCAGCTCCCAGGACCGGTTCTGAGCCCCACGAGTTTAAGAGCCTGAAGTTTTTGTCCTTGAATCCCATAGCTAAACCACCTGATCTTCCAGGCTTCTCATTAGAGGTCACAAAGGACCATCCAGGCATCATTTTATTGAGGGAGGACAACACAATTTCTCCATTACATAAGGTTTATTGAAGGCATTCGGGTGTAATATCCCTTCCTAAAATATTTTTTAGTTAAAAGGGAGAATCACAATTTTGCATCTTTTTTACTATTATGGGAGGCTAAAAATTTTGTATCTAGTGGAATTTGGGGGCCACCCTTAAGGAAATAAACACCACTTGGGGAAGAATTTCAGATTTCCTAAGGAGGGAAGTCAAATTGCTAAGAGAAAGGGGGCCCACATGAGGAGGCAAGAGAAATTATAAATAGAAGGATGGAGGCAGTTAGAGGGGATTTTTACACTTTGAAATTTCCTTGTACCTAGCACGCTTGAGATGATTAGCCAAGTCTGCACCTAAGATTCTCAAGCAATTTTCTCACCCCTTCCTTTGGTGGAATTTGATTGTCATCGCTAGGAAGAGTCTCATCTAAGTTGGAGATTTTTTCCGACGGTCATCCAATAATATTAGTGGGGTATTTCTTAGTGGGATGGACAAATGAGAATAATACGCACACCCAGGGAGAGGATATTGTGGGGCAACATTTTTTTTGGGCCTTTTGGAATAATATTGGACTACCATTTTCTAGAGTTTTGGGGGATGATTGGACATATTTATGGAGGGATTCTGTTGTAGCTTCATCACCCATTCCCAGTGACTATGCGGGCCTACATAAGGGTTTCCTTCAGCCACACATGGGAGTCAAGAATGTGGGGAATTGAGAGCTAAAGAGAATTGGATTAGGAGGAGACATCCCAAGGGGAATTTCACTAGCAATTAGTAGCATTTTTTGAGGTAAGAATACTTTTTATTTAGGAGGCTGAAATTCCTAGTCACTAGGGGAGCACATGGAAATTGGGGGAAATTTCGAGAGTCGGAACTAATCCAAGCCCTTCCTAGGTTTCTATGGGTTTGAGGAGAGGAGATCAAGGATAATTTTAAAAAAAAAAAATTGAGCACCGGAAGTGGGTCAAATATCCATTTATTTCATCCAACAGTGCAGTTTCACAAGGGCCAACGTAGACTGCTTGGAGGAGAGCCATCTACAACATTTTGACAATGTATTTTTCGTCACATGGGGCTTGCATGTTTCCTTGAGAAATCCTAGTTACATTCATTCCATCTCCTTTGCTGTAGTTCATCCATTATATAATTAAATTGGCCCATTTTGGTGTTCTAGAGCATTCCTGATTGTCTAATCATGTGTGAAATTTATTGTGTTGAATGCATTGTTTTTTCTTTGTTTATCTTTATTAATATCCACTAGGAATATTACAGTGGTATCAGAGCACAGATCGTGGCTCGGTCGGGGGTATCTTTCCTATGAACGAGGAGGATAGGAATAATATTACTTATCAGAGGAAAAGGTACCAGAGTAGGGAAAGAGAGTTGGAGATTACACCTGATACTGAGGCACACGAGAAGGCAGTAGTGGTGGAAAATATGGAGGAGACAAGGAGTAAGGAGTAAGCAGCATTTGATAGCATCTTAAAGGCCCTAAATGATTTTTCCAAAGGGTAGAAGGATATGTTGGAGGAACTAAAGCAGAAAAATAGGTACAAGAGTGTCCATCGTGAGTTCATATTTGGGGAGACTCCAGGGGCCTCTCACTGGTATGACCATCGTTCATTGGCCACTCACCCACAAGACTTCAGTGGGCCTTCCAAGAATAAATTGACCACTTTCTTATATTTGATACCGAGTGAACAGGGTGGGCAGGATGATCAAATCCCTATGGGAAACTATTTCTGGGAGTGGTAGTCCATGGGGAAGGATTTCAAAGAAAAATTGTCCTTCATATATTTCTACCAGCTCAAGTAGAACGAGACAGGATAGAGTAATAGGGGTTTATCACACAAATTTCATAATTGTAGTGTACTATTGAAAGTTTTTATCTTCCCGAGTTTTATGGATCTTCCAAGAGCACAACTCAATCTTGGGTAGAGAAGATAGAAATTTATTCTCAGCTTCACTGGATGACAGAGGTGGAAGCCATCAAAATGAATACCTTGCACTTGGAGGGAGATGTACATAACTGGTGGTTTCATGGCTTGACCACGCTAGGGCATGCTAGCATGACCTCATATGATGATTTCACATGGAGAGTGATGAAGAATTTTGGCAGGAAGGACCCAAAGGCCCACTTCAGAGAGTTGACCCAACTAAGACAAACTAGCCATCCAAAGCAGTACATATCATATTTTTTGAGGGTCTTAGTCATGGTGCCAGATTTATCTGATGCTAGGAGGGTGTACGAATTTGTAGAGGGATTTCTTGATTCATTTTGTGGGTTGGTGAGATCTCGCATACCCACTACTTTGTAGGAGGCTATCTCTTGTTTTAGGGATTTGAAGGGGGAATCCCCAATACTTGAGCACCCATGCCAACGCAATCTCCCTATCCATAGAGGGGAAATGAAAAAAGGCCCACACCCCCGTGAGTAGCCCAAGGGCATGGGAAGCTGGATGAGGAAACTAGGAGAGACCTCCAGAGGAGGAAGCTATGTTTCACTTGCTAGCAGCTTTGGGAACCGGGTCATAGGTGTATTGCTGTCAAGGATCACTATATATAGGTCTTTTATAGAAGTGAACTGAAGGATGATGGGAGACCATAAATGGATGGGGATGATAATGATCCACATGCAGCAAAGGGACCACCACCACCACCACCACCGCATGGGGTAGCACCATTCACACCTATATGGGGTATATTAGCATCATTGAGGGGAGTCTCGAAATACTTGACTTTTAGAATTAGAGGGATAGTGCAAGGGAAACAAGTTTCAATTCTAGTAGATAGTGGGGAAACACATAACCTCATAGATTCCCATATGGTGGAGAGGAGGGGAACTCACACAGATTCATTTGATGGTTTATCCGTACTTGTACCAGGTGATCGGACCATGAAGTGTACCAAATATGTTCCCTCTTTGACCGCGACCATGGGGAACTACTCAGTAACTGATCACTTATTTGTGGTCGAGGTACTAGACACCAACGTGGTGATGGGTATCCATTAGCTCTATTCTCTTATACATGTCACTACGAATTGGAGGAAGTTGGAGATGGATTTTATGGGGTTGGACAGAAAGTTAGTTGTTCTTCGAGGCATGCAATTGTATCCTCCACAGAAATTTTCAGCACCCATGATGGAGGCTGACTTGAGACATGGGGACATTGAATGGGAAGTAGAGTTGAGGATTTATAAGGCTAGGGTTCAGCCCAAACCACCACACCCTAACATATAGACCATCATAGAAAGATACGTAGTAATGTTTTGGGATATACCACCAGGACAGACACCAGACAAAGATTTCAACCACACCATTGATCTATAGTCGGGGGTGTAGGAAGTCATCACCTCCCCTTATAGACATCCCAAGGCTTACCAAGATGAGATAGAGAATTTCATTCAGGAGTTTTTTGCGTTGGGGCATATCAGGCCTAGTTATAGCCATTTTGCTTCATTACTTGTCGTGGTGAAGAAGAAATATGGCACGTTGAGGATGTGTAGTGACTATCGGGCCCTCAACAAGAAGAAATTGAAGAACCAGTACACCATTCCCAAAATTTAAGATTTGATGGATGAGCTTAGAGGAGCCAAGTACTTCTCTAAGATATACATGTGTTTGAGGTATCATCAGATTCACGTACGTGAGCAGGATATCCCGAAGACATATTTTCGCTATCATTATGGGAATTCTAAGTTTTTGGTGATGCAATTTGGGCTAACCAATGCACTGATGACATTCCATTCCTACATGAACCATGTATTTTGGGGGGATCTGAGATGTTATGTCCTCATATTCTTTGATGACATATTGGTCTATAGCACGACCTAGGAGGAGCATCTGTAGTATCTGGAGCAGGTGCTTAAGATCTTGGAGGGGAAGTAGTTCTACACTAAGTTGTTCAAGTGTGAGTTTTGGTTGATGGAGATGCTCTATTTAGGGAACATAATTGGGGAGGATGGTGTTGTGAAGATAAATCCCCTCTGCGGATAGAGGTAGTCTATCTAGCCCTAGAGTGGGTCTAGCAACTTAGGCTTGCTCCTCGCTACTAGTGGCATACGATTATCTATAGGAGATCAAGAGACAAAAAAAACATAATCCAATAAAAAAAATACATTGAATATTGGCTATCCAACAAATCAAGGAACATTATACTATTTTCACAAATGATTACACAAATGTAGAAAAAAAACACCAATTTTTTTATTAATAAATATGAAAGAGAGAGCTTAAAGTTGTGGCCTTAATGTTAGAGGCATCCTTCACTGAAGCTCTTAAATTTCTCCTTCTCTTAGATATTTTAGGCATTATCACAATACATGGATGCAAGGAAAATGAATGATAATACCAACCCAACAATGACCAACTAGTAGTGGAAGGATGGGGATCAATTTATAGGAAGGGAGAAAAGGTTGGAAGCCCATGAAAGGAGGAGTAAGGCCCACTTTCTAAGGAATAAAACACCATTGATAAGATCAAAGCTATAAAATCAAAGAGCTTGAACCAATCACCACTGACTAACAACCAAATCACTGCATTGGAACTTCTAGAGGCCGAAGCTTCTCCTCCATTTGACGAAACACTACCAGAAATGGTTCAACATAGTTTCCTAGAAAAAAAGGGCGCTGACAGCACTAGACCAGAACTTTCAACCTACCATTAGCACAGACAGGCCACTAGAGAAGAGCACTAACCCAAAAAATTAGTCTTTTGACTAACTTTCTCCTGTGATCTTTCAAGGCAACTTTCTTCGAGTCTTTAGAGGATGTATTTATGTATTTTGTCCAAGTGGAAATATTGCACAATATTTTTCATAGGGAACTTCAGGATCAGGGATGGGAAGTGAGAAGAGTGACAAAATACTGTGTAAAAAATGCCCCCTAAAGCATGAAGGTATAATGGGGAGTGATGTGTGAAACACTTTACAAACCAAGCCAAAATAACTTGGAATGCTGCAAGGAAACCTACCAAATAAAACACAATACAATATATGACATCTCTGATATGAATATTCCTAATAACATATATGTGGACTAGGCATAAAATAACATATGAACCCACAACATGTTCACAACCATCCATCTGAAAGAGATCATGGAAACAGATTCACGGTATGGTTGCAACCCTCTGTATAGACAATATCTATGTACAATCATGAATACCCAATAGCTCCACACAACCTAGATAATGAAAAGTGTGATTGAGGGTCTTCTCTACAATCTAAATCTACCCAACGTATGAATATATCCATGTGAATAGATGATCCGATGTCGAACATGGTAGAAACCACTTGATTCATGGTCAATGATGAAAACCATTAACAGACACGAGAGAAACCACCAATAATGAAAATGGTCCTCAAGATACAATAGCACAAACTACAAGTATGAATAAATGTGTTGTAGTCAAATAATACTTGTAGAATCATTCGATCTAAGGCCAATGAGGTGAACCCATCATCAAACACAAATAACTTTCCATTGAGGCATGCAAGCTCCAAGGTACTGAAAAGGAGTTTCTAAATCATCTTCCCGGATACTGAGATGAATTTGATAGGAAGTGATTCGTCGAAGGAGGGCCATAATGATTCCCACATCATCGACACGAAACAAAGGATATATTAATATAAGAGGAGTGATTCAGGACTATTACAGAGAGGGTCAAATAAGCAGAGGATGTTTAACTTTGACAAAAAGGACTTATCTTGAAGATATTGGTGACACGACTCCGAAGTGTGGCAAAATTTGACTCAAATGGGATCAGAGGTCATGATGAAAAGAATGGTGATCGAATAGGAGGAAAATGGATTTCCCAAACCCACAAAGGAAAAATGACGAATGAAGTATGTCCCCAACCTGAAAAGAACTGTAGATGGGTGTCATGTTCAAGAGCAAAAAGCTGCCAAAAACACACATGTTCCATTTACAATTTTCCCCCCATTATTGCTAACGAGTACCTCTTTATTTTTTATAGCTAACATGAAGAGGATAACATATGATGAGAGTATAATTTCATTCTTTGAATGAATCCATCCTAGTAATGTTAACGAGCCCTAGGAAGGAGGAACTCAATCCTGTCATGGTGACATGTATTTTGTCATTGAATTTTTAACAAGTCTGAAATAAGGGTAACTCGGTGTCTTTTTCATGTTTAGGGAGCTCGAAAAAATAAAAATAAAAGTAAAACTCTATCATCTCCCTTTTCATAAATTGTCTTCCGGATCCGAAAAGGTAGGAAATAATATCCGAGAGAACCTCTTGACCATGTTCGATCAAGGTATTCCTTTTTCGAAAATAGTTAATCTCAGTCCAAAAAAGGGATAAATGTATACTGAGACCACGTCAATTCATTTACTTTAACGAGTTTGAAAAGACAAGTGCTTGGCAATATTTACATTTTTGGGAGTCATAAAAGAGCTAAAATATGATTCCAAGGATGTTCCTTTTTTGTTTATTTTTACTGAGTCTGAAAAAGATATAAAATAAAACTAGTTGCATCAGAAATAATCACCGTCAGTCTAAGGAATCCTTTTGCTGAACAAAAAACAACAAACATCACTGATATCGAGGAAGAATAATAAAATAATGGCCAAAATATCTTCAAAAACCTATAAATAGACAAAAATTAAATCATTTTAACCATTCTATTTGGAGTAAATTGTGAAAGTTCATTTTAACCCTTTCTCCTTCGTAACTTTAGATCAGTGGTGTGACCGATCGAGGACATCATTTGGCAATACATTTACTTCGAGTAACAGTCCAAACTTTCCTCTTCATTTTAATTCCATTCTTAAGTAGTTTAGCTTAGAAATTTTTTGATTGGGGGGGAGGGAGTTGGGGGGTGGAGAGAATTTCACATTTCATTTTCACTAGAAATTAGTGAGGATCCAAGCTTCGGATTTTCACTGGTCACTCCTAGCCTGAAAGACGACCGCACTGTTATCACCCTTTCAAATTTTACAGTCATGTTGACCATAAGGAAGAATTTAAAACAAGTAAACTTCTCATTTTCATTGGTTGATTTCAAAAACTACTCCAATGAAAGCTCCTAAAATTTCAATTTGACATGTTTTACAGGTGTTTTCAGTGAATATGGTGATCAAATGGAAGGAAAGAGGCCATGAGGTGGAATACCACCAAGCTCTCCAGGATCCAAATTTCATAAATGCATTGAGGAATTGTGGATTTATAAAATTCTTCCAAACTTTAGGGTTGAGAGCTCATCCAAAGCTACTCGAGTATGTGATCGGATTATGGGATGTGGATCACCAAATTTTCATAATCAGGGATCAAGAACTTGAAATATATGTCATGGAAATCTACTTTATTACAGGGTTGTCCAGGAGAGAGGAGAGAATCAAACTCTCTAGGGCACACATTGGAGGGGAGAGCACTAGAATGCTCATCCAAGATATTTTACTGGGGCCAAAAATACTCAGAGTGGCAAGGTGGAAATATCATCAATCACATATTTACCCTTGCATACAATATTACATTGCATGGCCCGAGTAGCCAAAGCCTAGGAATTACATGAGGCAATGAAGTCTCATTTCCAGTATGTGGTGGATTGTCTGGCTCCCACTATGTTTAACTGGCACAAGGGGTTATTGAAAAATATCAAGAGCCAACTAACCAAGTGTAAGAAAAATAAGCTGAAACAGTTCAGGCATGGTTCCAACTTAGTCACCTTCTTTCTAGAGTGGGTACCCTTATTTCAATATCAGTGGTTAGACGTTTATGATCCAGCCACGAAGCACCCAATTCTGCTGAGGTGGTGCGAAATAATGCCCCGTCAGGGAGGGGGCCAACAGATGCATTTTCCCATATCATTTTTCAGCGGGTTACATTGTCAATTAATTGTGGTTGAAGACTATGAATATGTAGGCATTGATTTCAGAGGAGCACCATAACTACCTCTTCTACCAGGTGAACAATGGTCTGATGCATGTAAAAAATTATTTTTGGAATTTTAAAATTTTTGATGTTTTTTTTTATGTATTCTAAGACAGATAATTATGATGTTTTTACAAATTTTGGGCCTGAGAGACCACCTAGTATGTCCCTAGTCATGAGGAGAGTAGATCACCAAATCGAGGATGCTCCCTACGAGGAGGGGGAAAACCCACTAGAAGAGGTGGAGCATAACTTGGTAGGCCTAACCAGAGGCATATGAAGTACGCAAATTTTGACGACTCCCCATGCGCTATCAGAGGCATACCGTGGGAGTCTCAAGCTGAATGTGCCATTTACTCTGGAGAGTTATTCGAGTAGTCACATGCTATCACGAGCACCATGTGGGAAGATAACATCTTTTAGTTTACATTTTTGTACTGATGTAGGCTCATAAAGCCATTTGTGTCACGGAACACATATGTTTTGAGATTTTGATGTAACAAACTTGACAGACTCGAAATATATATGCATATATACATATGCATGTTTCTACAGTTACTAAGTGTTCATGTATCATGATGATGTATTGGTTTTTTACATGTTATGCATATGTCTGTCTAATACATAGTTTTCTAATGTATTCGTCAATGTATTTAAATTTCTTGGAATGTGTTGATATGTAATGTAATCAAAATTTATTTCCAATAATCAAACACGTAAATACATGCACAAAATATTGGGTTTTCTAATTGAATAATGACCATTTAATTGAAACACAATGAGTTGTGAGTCTAAATTGACAACCAAATCTCTAATACCGAGATTTATTGCATCTGATAATAGTTCGATGACCACACTATATTCGACGATATTATTGGTTGTTTGACATATTGTGGCTCATTTGCATTTACCTTTAAATTAATTTTCAAAACACCAGAAAAGCATATATGATAGAAAATACAAAATTTTGTGTGTTGTAGAAGAAATTTAATTTATATGTTGGTATATTAACATTACATGATAATATGTGAAGGTGGGTCGATTCAGGCTCATCCACATGAAGAACAGTTCAAGAGGAGGAGAAAGGGCATATTTCCCTTAAAAACTTAAGAGTTTCAGAGGAGGCAAAAAGGAAAAAATGGACGGTTAGGATCGAAGCGCAGAACTAGAGCTAAGGGATGGACAACAGAGATTAAATCACAAATTGAAAACCACAAGTTTCAAAGGATAGACGCTAGAGGTAAAGGTTAAAATCATTGGAGTGCGATGTCAGATGCAGTGGGGCCTGATCGCAAATTTTCAATTGCAAGTTTTAGTGAATAAGCGCAGAAGGTGAAAGTTAAGTTCGCCAAAGTGCGGTATGCAGTGACATGGCCTGTATACTGCAGATCACAAGTTTTAAGCATTAAGTGCAAAGGGATTGAGTTATGTTCACCGAGGTGTGATATGCAATGCGGTGGGGCTCGATCGCATAGCATGCATCGCAAGACTTAGAAGATAAGTGTCAAAGACAAGCTAAAAACAACGAAATACGATGTGCGGGCAGATGCGATGTGGTTTCAAAATAAAACTCCAAAATTTTTTAGATACGGAAGAAAGGTATTTTTTGTGTTAAACTGTGTCGGAGGAAGAAAAAAAGGATTGTGACGAAAAGCTGGTGAAACGCCTCGGTCATGAAGAAACAGGAAAAACACGACAGAGAGACTCGGGTAAGCAACCCAATGCATATCAAACGAGAAAAGGCAGAGTCAGGTAGCAGGTAATACGATGGCAGCATTTGAAACACATAGGCATCAGCAGAGCCGGATAGAAGAACATACAGGGGCACTATTGGAAGCACGACATCTGGTTCTGAGTCGGGCACTGAGGTGTCACTATAGAACGGTGTAGTTGTTGCATCATAACCAGAAAGGACACCTCGTCACTCCTATAGGATGCATCAAAAACATCAGATTCAGTAAAACGAACCATATTTCCAACTTTCAATTGGTTTTCTTGTTATAATTTCTTAAGTAATCTTAACAATTTAACATGCGGGGGCATTGGGCTAAAACAGATCTCATGTAGTTTATAGGCTTAGGGGTTTTAAGTCTTCAAAGGGGGTTATATTTTATGTAATGATATCAGTAGGTTTTAGTTAATTTTAATTAAATATGGAGAGAAATTGTAAATGTTCCCAAGTGATTGGAGAACATGAGAAGTTGATTCGTTAGGAATATGAAGAGTTAGTTTTAGTTTGTCTAGGGATTTAGGCTAAATTTAGGATTTGAGGATTCGAAGAGTTTTTGTTGAGTCATTGAAAAAGCTGAATCGATTGATTATCAAATTGTATAATTGTAAACCTCAATGGCATTCAGAGAGGGAGATGGAGAGACAGAGTGGGTTGTAGAAGGGCCAATGATTGAAGATCTGGCCGAGGACCAGAAGTTCTGTAAGTGAACTCATTTATATATGTGAAAGAAATTTTTCCAGTATTAATTGATTTAACTCTGTGTGGTAGGATTTGAATTTCAATAAGAAATTGTATGAACAATGTATGAATAACTCTGTAATTGGGGGTTAAATGTATTCTGTGTGTCATTGAAGAAATTGACATTCTTGTCGATGTTCTGATGTTTATTGAATGAGCGTAAATCTATGAATTGAAGTTCTGTGCATTTGATTTACTGATGGATAAATGAAATCTATCGTAAAAGGGGCATAACCTTTATAAGGATTCTATGTAGGAAGTCAAATAGAAATTCTCTGTATAAACAGAGTGAAATTCAAGGGTTCAGTTATATATCCTTGGAAAGGCTGAGTAGATGCGCAAGCCACATATGTAACGAAGTTGTATGGTGTGAGGGGGAACATTCACTTATTGAATGCATGTGTTAATATGGAATACCAATGGTAACTCTGCATACATCGGTCTAAGATAAATCATCAGGATGGAAGAGAGATAATTCTCAAATCTATGTAACGAGGGTTGGTCTTTAAAGATATGAGGAGGTTCGATCTCATAGGAGATTCATACACCCAATTGTGCATATACGATGAATGGGAGTCTGACTTTGAAGTCACATATGATGATTTCACTGTATTTATAATGATGGAACTGTATCACAGTGTTGTATTATAATGTCAATGAACCAAAGGTTAGCACATGAAGAAGTGGAATTGTAAGTGACAGTGAGAAACGGAACCATGAGAAGGGAACCATGAAGCATGAACAGTGAGAGCAGTTTCGGAGATAGATACCGGCAGTATCGCGCGATCACATAAGTGGTAAGTGGATTTTGTGAAAAAAATGTGATAGTATTCAGCGCTTGACACGTGGTTAATGGTGGTATTTAAATACTACCCATTTCTCGTTTTATTTATGTGTTAAAGCTCAGGTTGGAAAAAAATGCAATTTTTGTTCGATCAAGTGGCATCGTAGATCAATGGCACCCGCCTCATGAAGATGCGTGGAGTTTAACCTAGTAAGCCATGTTGTGGTACCTGAACGTATTGTGTTGATAATTGACGTTTGATATTAATGGGTTTGGTTTTAAAACATTTGTGGACTTGATATGTTATAAGATGTGGTTAAACCTTTTGAGTTCTGGAGATTAAGAATCAGAGTGTGGAACTGATATATGTTATAGACTATGGTCGAAAGCTTAGAACCGAGATTTTAACCAAAGTCTACTTGTTTATTGTTAAATATCAATCCTTGACATTCGGGTTTGTTAAGTTGTGGGAGTAATGGTTATGTGCATTGACCATTTTTTAAGAAATATTTGAGCCTCAGGTATAAAGGTATGGATTAATGGAACGTGAATTTCAATTGAACATTAGTATAAGAGAGAGCGCAGATTGGGGTTATTAATTGTATTGATTCGCATTTTATAAAGTGGGTTAATTATATGATGTATAAGCACAGGGTTTTAAGGAAAAGGATTGCTTCCATGTATGTTGGTGATATGGGTTTTTAACCATAAGCTTGAAGAAGAAAAATAGAGCTTTTGGACATAGAAGAATTGTAATCTGGGTTGAGTGGCTTTACCACCATAAGAGAATTTTAATTTAATATCTCAAATCTCAGAATTGAGATATTAAAGCTTCCATACATATTTAATTAAATTTCTAGTGAGATTATTTGTACCCAAAAAAAAATTGAATGCACATTCCTATATGCATGAGAGTTGAAATTATGGGTAAGCATGGGTACCCCGGCATCATGTGGTATCAGAGCTAAAATAGCTCGGTTGAAAATTTAATTTTTGAAATGCAGAGGTACTGAAGCAGTGAGGAAAATTTGAATTTTAAATCTGTTTAGCAGAAATTGCAGATTTGATTAGGTGTGCAATGAAAGTATTCAGAATTGCAGAATCTGGAGTTGAAGACAAAGTGTTTTAAAGATTTCAGCATAAAGAGATGCAGTGCAGGTGAAAGAAGAAGTAAGATTATACAGAATCTTGAAGGTGAGTTGATGAGCAGTGTTTAACTCTGGTTTGAAGAATTGTTTGCAGAATTCAAATTGCAGGCAATTGAAGAAATCTCAGCAAAAGCAGATCACAGCTTTGAGAGCAGTGATGAAAGAGTCCAGCAGAGGATTCTAAAGTGAAGAAGATGGTGTGGCAGAACCTGGAGAATTCCCAACAGAGGTTGGATGAAAGAAGAACATATGTGTTCTTAAAAAGTTGCAGATTGAAGCCTAGAGAGAGAATAAGAGAGTGCTCAGAAGGTTCCAGAAGATGGGGGACCATTTCTTGCCAAAAGCCCAGATCCAGAGGAAAGGATTACTGAGGTAAGTGGCAATAGGAGAGCTTGCTGTTGCAGAGGCTTGGTGTAGCTGATGAGTAAGGAACTCATGATGGAGGAGAAGATGACTTCCAAAAGTCATAGCAGATATTGATGAGGTTTTGAGAGAGGCCAAAGTATAAAAGAGGAAGATTATTCCAGGACAAATGGCATGAGGAAGAAATTGACTGATGCAGAATATTGGAAAGAGATAGCTGAGATCATAGAACAGTTTAATAAAATGGTAATGATGATAGAGTAAAGCCAGATAGTTGTTGGCTCATGAAGAAGAAAGTAAAGTGGCATGGGCTACAAATGAAGAAAGAGAAGATGATACATGCTCAACAGAAAGAGAGACTACTCAAGATGATTGAGTATTTAGAGAAGGACTTGAAGACTGAAACTTCAGGTGAGACCAAGAGGTCAAATGAATTTACATCTGATTATTTTTTTATGTTTGCAGAAAAGCTGAGAAAGCTTGAATAGAGGATGGATGCACAGTTGGGATGTGCAAAACTCAGAGCAGCTAAGTTGAAAATGGAAGGTTCTGTGTGTGAAGCAGAACAGAGTGAAGCCATTGGTGCAGATGAAGAATGGAGGTTTGCAAAAGATCTTGTGAATCATGGTGAAAGTATAAGACAGTAAGAAGTTTGTCTTGCTGAAGAGGAAATTATTGATGATTTCCTGAGTTATTGGACAATTCCAGATCAGCTGGATGATGTAGAACCTTGCAATTTTGTGAATGGAAATTGTGAGGTGATTACAAGTTTTGTAGAGGAGGATGAGCAATATTGTGAAGCTGTCACAAGTATGAAGAAGTATCTCTCAGGAGATGAACACTTTGAAGAAGAATGCAATGTTGGAGAATGTCTCTTGACTAAAGGAAGCAGTGATACCTTTATGATTGAAGTTGTTACAACACAGGGATAAATTCTTGTGGATGAAGGAGGAGAGGATCAGTTTGAAGAACTGATATGTGAAACACCAGTTGAGGCTGTTGAAGCTCCTAGTCTACAAACTGAAAGTTTGTATATGAATGCAGGGACTGTAAGTGATGATGAAGTTCATGGAGAATTCAAAAGAGAAATTGCATTGCTGGAATATTTGTTGGAGAATTCAGAGTATGAAAGAGAGATTGCAGAAGGAAGAGTTCACCATAGTGAACAGGAAAACATCATGGAGACAGATGGTGTGAAAAGAAGACTAGTTGATAGTCTTGAGAATTCTTCAGAGAATTCTTTGGGAAAAGTGAATCAGCATACTGATGTGCTGATAGAGAAGGAAGGAATTTCAGGACAACATACTGAAATGCTGGCAGAGGAAGAAAAGGCACTGAGGCCTTATGATTTTTTTCTTAATAATTGTCTTGTGGATGCTGGAGAGAATTTGACACAGTTGGACAGTCAAATGGAGAAGGAAAAATATTCTGTGGAAATGTTTAATCCATGGAATGAAGAAATTAAGTTGCTGGAGATTATGATGAACAAACAGGATTCAATACAGGAAGGAGAACCTCAATTTCAAGATTGGGGATTGCAGAATGTGAAGATGCAAGAGAATGAGGACAGTGAAGATTTTCTGAGTCTTGAAAAAGACTTAGGACTGCCGAAAGAAGAATCGGTGACTGGATCATCAATTGAGACCATTGGGTCTTGTGATTTTAAATTTGACAAGTTGGCTGTGTTGACAGGTATTGCAGAAGACAATCCATCTGTTGGAGTTGTCTTGGATGAAGATGAACTATTGGAGGAGAAGGAAGGTGAGGCTAGCATGTCTCATGTGAAGGAACTTGTTACTACTGTTGATGACAAGAAGGAACTGATTTGTCTGGTGTATAAAGAGAAGACTGGAGGATAAGTTTTTGGAACTTCTACAGTGGTGGAGAGTCAGAATTTTATTCTGATAGAATATGAGGACGCAATACTTGAAGAACTTGAATTTATTGCCAGAATAAATCGAGAATATGGAAGACAATTATTGAAGATTTTCAAGGAAGAAGAAGGGGGATATGATGAAACTGGATTGCAGCATACTGATGATGAGAAACAAATACAAAAGAGATGGCTGAAATGTTTGCTAGAAACATTTGAAGAAGAGAAAGAAATTGCAAACACTAGAGTGAAATTGTCTGAAGCTGTGAAAGAAATAGGAGCAGATACTAGTTTGCAGAATTTCATTATGCTTACTAGTATACAAAGAGAAATGAAGGATTATGTTACTGCAGTTAGAGAATTGAAAGATAATTTACTTTTTAAAAGTAAATTTACAGGTGGTGAACAAAAGAAAATTGTTGCAGAGGGAGATATCTTAAGAGATATTCAGGAAGATTTTTTCTGTAGCAGAAGACAAGAGGGTATGGATGATAGGGTGGTCGGCAGGGAACGACAATTAAGAGCAAGGGCCGGAGTAAAAGAAGAAAAATTCTTGGAGGCAGTAACAGTAGCAGCATTGGCAGCAACAGAAATTGGAGGCAGCAACAGTGGGCAAAGAAATTTCTAGATAGAAGATAAACTGGATAGAGAAATTGAAAACATCAGAGAATTGATGATGAAGGTGTCTCAGAAGTAGCAGACAGCGTCAAGAAAGCAGAAGAGTTTTAGCAAAATAAATACAAGAAGAGATTGTGAAAGTAAAACTAGTGGTAAATTGCAGAACAAGATATGGAGACCTGGAGAAGTGCAGCTGTTGGACAGCACCAAAACAAGGTATGGGATCCAGGAAAACAAGGACTGAAGGCACATGATCAGGAGATCATGAACAATTTGAACCTTGGGAGTCTGATGTAGGGGCATTGGGCTAAAACAGATCTCATCTAGTTTATAGGCTTAGGGGTTTTAAGTCTTCAAAGGGGGTTATATTTTATGTAATGAAATCATTAGGTTTTAGTTAATTTTAATTAAATATGGAGAGAAATTGTAAATGTTCCCAAGTGATTGGAGAACATAAGAGAATTTTATTTGTTAGGAAAATGAAGAGTCAGTTTCAGTTTGTTTAGGGATTTAGGCTAAATTTAGGATTTAAGGATTCGAATAGTTTTTGTTGAGTCATTGAAGGAGCTGAATCGATTGATTATCAATTTGTATAATTGTAAACCTCAATGGCATTCAGAGAGGGAGCTAGAGAGACAGAGTAGGTTGTAGAAGGGCCAATGATTGAAGATTTGGCCAAGAACCAGAATTTATGTAAGTGAACTCATTTATATATGTGAAAGAAATTGTTTCAGTATTAATTGATTTAACTCTGTGTGGTAGGCTTTGAATTTCAATAAGAAATTGTATGAACAATATATGAATAACTCTGTAATTTGGGGTTAAATGTATTTTGTGTGTCATTAAAGAAATCGACATTCTTGTCGATGTTCTGATGTTTATTGAATGAGTGTAAATCTATGAATTGAAGTTTTGTGCGTTTGAGTTATTGATGGATAAATGAAATCTATCGTAAAAGGGGCAGAACCTTTATAAAGATTCTATGTAGGAAGTCAAAGAGAAATTCTCTATATAAACAGAGTGAAATTGAAGGGTTCGGTTATATATCCTTGGAAAGGCTGAGTAGATGCTCAAGCCACATCTGTAACGAAGTTGTATGGTGCGAGGGGGAACATTCACTTATTGAATGCGTGTGTTAATATGGAATACCGATGGTAACTCTGCATACATCGGTCTAAGATAAATCATCAGGATGGAAGAGAGATAATTCTCAAATCTATGTAACGAGGGTTGGTCTTTAAAGATATGAGGAGGTTCAATCTTAGAGGAGATTCATACACCCAATTGTGCATATACAGTGAATGGGAGTCTGACTTTGAAGTCACATATGATGATTTCACTATATTTATAACGATGGAACTATATCAAAATGCCATATTATAATGTCAATGAACCAAAGGTTAACACATGAAGAAGCGGAATTGTAAGCGACAGTGAGAAACGGAACCATGAGAAGGGAACCGTGAAGCATGAACAGTGAGAGAAGTTTCGAAGATAGATACCGGCAATATCGCGTGATCACATAAGTGGTAAGTGGATTTTGTGAAAAAAAACACGATAGTATTTGGTGCTTGACACGTGGTTAATGGTGGTATTTAAATACTGCCCATTTTGCATTTTATTTGTGTGTGAAAGCTCAGGTTGAAAAAAAATGCAATTATTGTTCGATCGGGCGGCATCATAGATCAATGGCACCCACCTCATGAAGATGCGTGGAGTTTAACCTAGTAAGCCATGTTGTGGGACCTGAACGTATTGTGTTGATAGTTGACATTTGATATTAATGGGTTCAGTTTTAAAACATTTGTGGACCCAATATGTTATAAGATGTGGTTAAACCTTTTGAGTTTTGGAGATCAAGAATTAGAGTGTGGGACCGATATATGTTATAGACTATGGTCGAAAGCTCAGAACTAGGATTTTAACCAAAGCCTACTTGTTTATTGTCAAATATCAATCTTTGACATTTGGGTTTGTTAATTCGCAGGAGTAATGGTTATGTGCATTGGCCATTGTTTAAGAAATGTTTGAGCCTCGGGTATAAAGGTATAGATTAATGGAATGTGAATTTAAATTGAACATTAGTATAAGAGAGAGTGTAGATTGGGGTTCTTAATTGTATTGATTCACATTTTATAAAGTGGGTTAATTCTATGATGTATAACCATAGGGTTTTAAGGAAAAGGATTGCTTCCATGATGTTGGTGATATGGGTTTTTAACCATAAGCTTGAAGAAGAAAAGTAGAGCTTTTGGACATAGAAGAATTTTAATCTGGGTTGACTGGTTTTACCACCATAAGAGAATTTTAATTTAATATCTCAAATCTTAGATTTGAGATATTAAAACTTCCAGACATATTTAATTTAAATTGCCAGTGAGATTATTTGTGCCAAAAAAAAATAAAAAAAATGCACATTCCTATATGCATGAGAGTTGAAATTTTGGGTAAGCAGGAGTACCCCGTCATCAGTTTAGGAAGTCGAAGAGTTCAATAAGTTCAGTAGTTACTAACTACTCTGATGTATTTAAGGAGATAGAAATAAAGAAAAAGGGTTCTGAGCTTTAGACCTCTAGATGACTGTTAGTTTATGACTGAATTCTCTTAGAAATTAATGAAAGGAGATCAAGTTTCCTACACCTATTGATGTTGATACTTCTTTCCTATTTTGCTCTATGTCTATTCCTCTTTAAATGAAGTGAAGTAATGTAGTAGTCAGTCTCTTAATTACATTTATGAGTAAGATTTAAATAACCTTAATTTGCGCTCCTTCACCTCATCTATTATCCCTTAATAAAATCCTCATAGAACTTTAAAGTGATAGATTTTGTGTTTACAACATATTATTTTAAGCTCTCTCTTCCTGCACGAATTTCCTCTGAAACTTAAAAGTGGTAGATTCTGTGTTTTCAACATATCATTTTGAGTTTCTCTTACAGTTCTTCTTTTCATTCCATTCAAATATCAATAGTTTATGGCATTGTGAAGGCTTTCATTATATCAGATTATTGAGGGTATTAAGTAACTGAATTCCAAGGGTGTTAAACAAAGTCCATTTGATATGGTAATTGTGACATACATCTATAAAATGTCTTAAGCACTGATTCCTTACAACAGCCAAGGAATTGTTTCTTGAGATACAACATGACCCAAAAAATACCTTGTATATTTTTCAACTCACCATCAGGGGAAAAAGTTTCCCATGTTGCAGAAGATAAGCTTTGTGTGCTACGACAAGCACCATCAGTGAAATCGGTATAATGTTTCAATGACATCTGAAAACCAAGTGTAGCACTAGGTAAGTAGAGGAAACATGCCTGCAAAGAAAACCATCACATCAAAAAATCTAAAAATCACACTAATGATTAGCACACTAATCTACAAGGTACCATACTTGTGATCAAGAATAATACTTCTTTAGATAGAGCCCATTTCAAGGTTCAACCAACTAATTTCCTTCGTAATCTGCTAGCTCATAAGCACCTCTTTCCAATACGCGTTGAAAAATATAGGGCCCATTCTACATTAGTTTGAGCTTCCACACTCCCAATTTATCATGGGCTTGATCATAGAGGAGGAACAAGTCACCTTCAGAAAAACTTTGAGGGTTGAAATATTTGTTGTACTGAGACTTAAATCATTTCTTTTGTGCTTCAATGACTAAAGTAGCAAGTCTTCGAGTCTCATGGAGATGCTCGAGGTAAAGCAAACTTTCCTATTTTGGTGAAGTATGGAAGTAGCTCGATGGCTAGCTTCATAGAAGGGATTTTTCACTCGATCAAGAGTGTTGCTTCCGGACCATACACTAGTTGAAAAGGTGTAAAGCTGGTAGCGGTCTTAGAAAAAGTTATGTAAGCCCACAAAGCTAATAAAATCATGAGATTTCAATCTCATTTGTGTCTCCCAATGATTCGCTAAAGCACTGTTACCAAAACATTGTTAGCAGCTTTAAATTGGCCATTTTCCTGTGGATACTAATATGTGAAGCTATCATGGCGTAGCCCAGTTGAGCAGTAAGCTATGTCTTCATATGATTTCGAAAATGAGAGCCATGGTCAATGACAATGACTGTCTAGACACCGAATCGAGCTATGACATGATTAAATAGGAATTGTGTCATATTTTTACCTTCATTATCATATGTAGGCATCGCATCGGCCCACTTTGTAAAATAATCAACGATGACGATAATATAACCATGTCCCTCATCCAAGCGAGGGTTATAGGTCATGAAATCGATGCCCCATTTGGAAAATGGTCTAGTGGTCACAACTGGGTGCAAGGGGGAGGGTGGGGTGCGTTATTTCCAAGAATAGCTTTCGAAATCATGACATATTCGAAAAACAAGAATGAAATCCTTAAAAATATATGGCCAAAAGTATCTTGCTCAAAGTTTTTTGCTAGGGGGTAGCATAACCAGACATGTGACCACCACAGGCCCCAAGGTGGAAGTCGTTAAGAACTTTCTCAACTTCCTTTATCATCTGACATCGATGGAGGATGGAATCAACACCAATGTGATACAAAGTATCTCTAATATTGCGATAGGGTTAGGACTGGTGACAAATTTTCCATCTCTCAAAGTGATATATATTTGGTTTAAAGGTTTGGGTTTGGAGATAAACGATGAGATATCCATACCAAGAGTCAAAAGTACTGATGAGAAAGAGAAATTCATCTGGAATCAATGCTTTGAATGGAGTGGGATCAACTGTAGTGGGAAGATCACAGATCAGCTCAATAAAGACAAGTTATTTCTTCAATTTGGCTGCAACAAAATCTATGTCAAACTCTTGCAAAATAGCAATCCATTTTGACTATTTTCCCTCGATGGAGTCACCAATTATGTTGTGAAGATAAATCACCTCTGCGGACAGAGGTGATATCTCTAGCCCTAGAGTGGGTCTAGAAACTTAAGAGACTATCTAATGCAAGCTTTCTTAGCTAATATCCAAAACAAGATGAGAAATGTAATAGGCCTACCTCTTCTTGATGCTATGCTTGATTCCTTTGATGATGGCCTCGATTCACAGTCCCTCAGACTCGCTCCCCACTACTAGTGGCATGCGATTACCTGTAGGAGATTAATATAAAACAACAAACATAATACAATACAAAACATACATTGAATATCAACTATCTAACATATCAAGGATAATTAGACTATTTGCACAAATTATTAGACAAATATAGAAAGAAAACACCATATGTTTTATTAATAAATATGAAAGAGAGAGCTTACAACTGTGGCCTTGATGTTGAAGGCCTCCCTTGGGTGATGTCTGAGTCTTTCACCAAAGCTCTTAAAGCACTCCTTATCCTAGATAGCTTAAGCATTATCACAATACAAGTATGAAAGGAAAATTAATGATCAGACCAACCCAACAATGACCAACCAGTAGTGGAAGGATGGGGATCAATTTATAGGAAGGGAGAAGGGGTTGGGAGTCCATGAAAGGAGAAGGAAGGCCCACTTTCTAAGGGATAAACCCCCATTTATAAGATAAAATCTATAAAATAAGAGAGCTCGACCCTATCACCACCGACTAACAACCAAATCATCGCCCTAGAACTTCTTGAGGTCGAAGCTTCTCCTCCATTTGATGAAAGACTACCAGAAAGGGCTTAACGTGGTTTTCCCATAAAAAGGGCACTGAAAGCGCTAGGCCAGGACTGTAAACCTGTCATCAACATAGGTAGGCCACTAACGAAGAGTGTTTACCCATAAAATTAGGTTTTTTACTAAGTTTCTCTAGCAATCTTTCAAGGCAACTTTCTTTGAGTCTTTAGAGGTGGTCTTTATGTATTTTTTCCAAGTGGAAATCTTGCACAGGATCTGTCATAGGGAACTTCAGGATTAGGGATGGGAAGTGAGAAGAGTGAAAAAATATTTTGTAACAGATGGCATGAGGGTATGTGGGGAGAAGATTCAATCCATTCAATATTGGCTAGTGCCTCGAAATTTGACTAAGTTGAGGAGTTTTTTGGGAATATGCACTTATTACAGGAATTTCGTGAAGGTCTTCTCATATTTGGTAGCTCCCCTCAATAATTTGACTTAGAAGGGGGTATTATCATGGAAAGACAGTGTTTGATCACCTTAAGGAGGTGATGAGAAGTTGCTTAGTATTGGCCATCCCTCATTTCACCCAGTCATTCAACTTGGAGTGTGATGCATCGGGTTAGGATGTGGGTGCAGTACTATCATAGGGTGGTAATCCCATTGATTTTGAGAGTCGAAATATCCTTCCGCATGAGAGGCTATACACATTCTATGACAAGGAGATGTTGGCCATTTTGCATGCATTGGCCAAATTCTGGAAGTACTTGGTGGGAAACAGATTTAGAGTGAAGACTGATCACAATATCCTTTTCCATTTTCTATGGTAGAAGGGCCTCATTGATAGAAAATAGAAGTGGGTCAGCATCATCCAAGCCTATAACTTTGACATATAATATGTCAAGGGAAAGCACAATTTTGTAACAACCTTAGTAAAAATTCCATTTAATAAAGTTAAAAATAATAACCACGGTTGATGGGACACTTATTACAAGCTAAATGTTGGGAAAACAATCCTAGTGGTTGTTCATTTTGGTTATTATGACTAAATTAAATTGGAAAAGGAAATGGCTAAGGCTTTGGAAAGGAGAAGTGGAATTTATTGGCATTTATTTATGAAAATAATGGAAAATATGAGAAAATGAAGGTGAAATGTCACAGGTTTCATGTGAGGAGTAAATTGAAGGAAAATAATGGAAAATGAAGAAAATAGAGGTCTCGTTGATAAAAATGCTTCTGAATATCAATGGGAAAGATTTTTCTCACATGTATGGCTCTCATTCTATTCTGTCTCTCTTAATCTTGGAAACTTAGAGTTTCTTGGAGCACTTTGGAATTGGAACAAGAAAGGAAAAGAAGGCAAGAGGAATAAAGGAGGGGGAAAGGAAGAGTAGGATCAGGCAGCTACAACAGGATTATTTGCAGGCATCGATTTGCATGTATAAATTCCTCACTAGATATGTCATGCATGGTATTCTATGTGGTTCATTTCTATCTTGGCATGGGTTTTTTGGGGTGTGACATTTTTTTCAGCCTAGCCTTGCTATTTCCGGATAGTTATGGTGTTGTGGAGTTCTTATGTCTTGGTTTAGTTGGATTATTGGATGGATTCAAAGTTTAGTGTGGTTAATATCCGAATTTTAATCTTTATAATGACACAAAATTGATTTATGTGTTGCCTCGGTTTAGGGCCTAGTGATCTGGGTTTGGATTGTGGTAAATAGTGAGAAGTGTTACATTAGTTTAGGGAATACTTATCCAATATTGGATTGTGGTAAATATTGAGAGGTGGTTTCCCTTGATTATTCCTAGGAATACTTTTCGGTGAATGGAGGGATATATGGTAAAGCCTAGATGGTGGTTTCTTAGTTTAGGGCCTAGTGACCCCTGATTCAGACTGTGGGTTGTAGTAAAGCTTGAGAGACTAGGAGACAAGAAAATTCCTCACGGTGTAGGCTAAGAGAATCTGGTATTATCCATGCTTATGTTGGCCTAGTGATTGAGTGTAGATCATGGTAAAGTTGGTTATGAGATGTTTATTTTGTTGGCATAGTGATTAGATGTGGATCATGATAAAACCTGATTTTTATTAATGAGGGTGATGTGCTTTAGCCTCGGGATGCCCTAGTTGGTTATTTTATTTTGAGTCGCACATTCATGCTTGGAATATGGAAAGAGGGTGATTGGCTGAAGAAATATTTGGATCAGCCAATTTGTTGATGTTGGGGGTGAATCTTCCTGAGAGTTCCATGACTTCTCCAGAGTTGTTTCAAAATGTCCTGTTGTCTCCTTTGATGAGAAATAAAACAATGTAATGCTCTTTGTGGTGATTCCAAATGTTTGCGACAAGAGGAGGTTCTCTTCCTGTAGCAACTCATTCATTTTACCCTTGGGTCTTAAATCTACATAGGGTGATGAGGGAAAGTATGATAAGACCTGAGGATAGTAATAACACTAGGGGGGAGAAGTGCAGGCTTATAAAAATGAAGATGGGGATTTCTGAGTATTTGTATAATTTTTTCTTTTACGGGTAGGACAAAATTGAGGGTTTGAGTGATATTTTTTGTGAAATAAGATGGAGGAGAGATGGATAATGATGGATAATGATGGGGAAACATTATCCATGATTTTTCGAGGTCACAAGTTTCCTATTGGGATGTCCTTTCCCTAGGATCTCCCTCTTGTATCTTTCCAGAACCCTCTTGTAGCACCAAAGGACCTTCTTGTAGCAATACAGGTTCTTCTTGTAGCATCAGAGATAGGGGGTGAAACTTGAGTTTTGAGATAATGGGATGGTGAAGAGAGATAAAGATATGGGTGGAGATGATGGAGAGGGAGTAAAGGGATGGAGGAGTGAAGGAAAATTTGAACATATCTTTGACCTATATCCATAATCTTCCACTGTGCATAATCCTGCAAAACAAAAGGAAGGTCAACAGTCATGGAATCATCTTATGTTTCTCTTTTATTTTGTTTTTCCTCTCTCTTTCTTTTTTCTTTTTTTTGAGACAAGTAGGCTGCCTCTAAGGAGGTTTTAAAACAACGTGCCTTCCATAGGTGTCTCAGAGGAGGTTTTCACTTAGGGATCTTCATTATTTTTCTTCCATTTCTTTTGTTTTGCTCCAGGACTACCTTAGAGAGGTTTTCAATCCTAGAGTTGGCCTTAGATGCGTCAAAGAGGTTTTCACCCAGGACTTTTTTATTTTTTCTTCTTATTTTTCTGTATTTTTTTTCTTTAGGAGGGTTGTGAACTAGAATCCATGAAACCCCCAATCACATTGAATTCTATGTTGATAGTACTGATGAATTATTCTTTATACATTGGTCTCTTGTATAAATTCATCATATAACCATTGACAAGAAAGGGGATCCCTTCCTCATCAATATTTTTGATCTGGACAACTCCATTCTCATGAAATTTCTCTACCAGGTATGGGCCTATCCACATTTTCATTAAATTATCTTTGAAATATTTGAACCTGGAATCATATAATAAGGCTCAACCCCCTTCTTGAAAAACATTTTCCTTTATATTATTATCATGACATACCTTCCTCTGCAATTGTATAACTTCAGTGTGTAGGAGGGTCTGCATTCTGAACTCATCCAATCAATTTAGTTGGAGCAGTATTTCTTATTGTGCACTTGTGATATCTAATTCCAATTTAGCTTCCATTCTCAAAGTGTTATACTCAAACTCAATAGATAGCAAAGCTTTCTTCCCATAAACCAAATCATATGGAGTGAATCATGTGGTTTTCTTCTAAGTGGTGTTATAGCCTAAGTGTCCTCCACTAGTCTGTCTACCCAGTATCTTCTACTGCTGTTAACACCTTTGTGAGGATGCTCTCCAATGACCTATTGGTGACCTCTACTTGTCCATTTTCTTGAGGGTGGTAGCCAATAGATTTTCTATGCTTGATATAATGATTCCTTGGGAGATTCTCAATCAAATGTGATGTGAATTGAGCTCCTTGATCAACGACTATCTCCCCTGGATACCCAAATTTGTAGACAAATATTTCCCTTAATAAATTATCCAGTTTTTTCTATGTTTCTACTTTGACAACCTTTGTCATGGCCCAATTTTTTAAATAGTCAGTGCACACTATAATGTATTTTCTTTGTCTGGGTGGTGGATCAATTGACCGAATGAAATCCATGCCCCACTTGTCAAATGTCTCTAAGTCCACCTGAGTTTGTAGAGGCATCTCATCCTGGGGTGCGGGTTTCCCCATCCTTTGGCATTGATCACATCTGTTGCTATACCTTCTTGCATCTTGACGGAGAGTGGGCCAATAATATCTAGTTTGTAAGGGTTTGAAAGTTATCCTCTTGGCAACAAAATGACCTCCAAAATCCCATAATGGCATGTTGAGAGTATTTCAAAGACCTCCTCTTCCCTAACACATCTCCTTAAAATTTAATATGGTCCCAACTTGAAAATATTTCCACCAATCCAAGTGAAAGGCGTTCTCTTGCTCGCAATTCTACTCTTCTCCTTGGATGACAGATTTGGAGGAAATCTCCCAACAGACAGGTAGATGGATATGTCAGCAAACCAGGGAGAGAACACCAATATAGAAAAAAAGTGCTCATCTAGAATTTGATCATCTACCATTCCTCCATCATCTACAGGTGTTGGAATAGGGTCCTCCAAAGGCTGCGAATTGGGACAGTTTTGAGTATTTTTGTATATTTTTGGCATATTTTAGTCTAGCACAGGGGTTTTGGGGTGGGTCAAAGCCTCGAAAGCATTCTAATGGGTCAAAGGGTATACCTAGAGTTCGAAAACCATGGTTTGCAAACCATAGGAAATATTAGGCTAGATCGTTATAAATAGAAGGACATTTTGAGTCAATAGAGGGGCATGAATCAAGATTGGTGCAAATTACGAATTAGTAGATTTGCTTGGATTATTGGGGAAAGGACTCGTGCTGGCTGTGTGCATGGAGATCCTTAGTCCTCCTATGTGTGGACCCTGTTGCTATGTGCACAGGTTGGGTTTTGGGTATTATAAAAGGATCTGAAGGATTAATGAAAGCGGAAGGTTGTTGGAATATCTGAATCTGTTAATTTGAATTTATGATACGTTGATTATTGTGATTATAATTGGTATTGCACATGTGGATGTGAAGGGAACTATAGATCTGGGTTCTGTGATATATGATCTGATAATTTTGAAGTCGAACACAGCTCTGCTTGACTTACCTACCCTTTCCCAGAGTGCAAAAACCTGGTTCTAGCACCCTCCCATATGGCTTCGGGCGAGACTTTGGCCTGTGCAAGTAGGTCACTGTCGAAAGGGCTAGTAGTATAGGGGTTTGTTGGAAAACCTTAACCTCCAAACCTGGGTCAAGACCCCTCGAGCCAACAATTGGTTCCGTTGCTAGGACCAGGAGCATTTTGAGAGAGGGATTGGGTAATGCCATGGTCATATTAGAAACCGGGAAGAAAATAAATTGATGAATGGTTTGAAAAACAAGTTCAAGAATTCACAGTAAAATAAAACCGTAGTAAGAGGTTGACCACTAAAGAATGGAAGAATAAGTATATTTTCATGAAGATCTACGAGATCTTTTTTGTAACAATTGCGATCGAGCTCCAAGAGTGGCTCGCGAGGTTGGTCAAATTTCAGAAGTGTTAGAAGGATGATCGGGTCACACAGTGGACCCCAAAATTGATCCAGCAGTTAGAAAAGACTGATAACACCATCACTCGCATGGTGGACCACTGGGTGCAAAGTGTGCTAGGAGGATTCGTGACAAAATTTTCCATCGATTAGTTCGTCTCCTACTCTGAAGCAAAGCGAAGATTCTTCAAGGGTTTTGCGAGGTAAGTTTCTAAAGACCTTACCATTGCTAATTAAGATATTATTGTGTGAAAAGAGTATTGTGTAGCCACACTGAATGAATGACCTCTGATCTAGATAGGAGTAGGACATGAAGTGGAAAATACTATCAGACCAACTAAGAAGGAGATAGATCTGTCTATATTCCGGTAAGAGAAGCAGCTGCACAGAGCCCTCCAGCCACACCACTTTAAAACCAGCATAGGGGTAAGAATTCACCTACACTGCCACCACCACCACATAAATTTTCCTACCTTTAAGGGTGTGGGAGATGAAGACATGGATCATTTCTGGTTTTTTGTAGAATCAGTATGGACTGCGCAGAACGTAGCTAGTGATGCCGTGAAGAGGGAACAATTTTCCCTTGCCTATGACGGAAGAGCTTTGGACTGGTACATGGGATATATCGGCAAGCATGCGAACACAACCATTGAAGAGATTAAGAATGCCTTGAAGAAATAGTTCAAGAAGCCTAAGTCCTACTCTTAAATAGTGGTTGATCGAAAGGATTTCAAGCAAGGGCCCTCTGACTCTATGTGGGAAGTCGATCAGCGACTGAATAAGGTGATAAAAGAAGGAGGCTTTCAGTATGATGACAAACAGCGCATGAAACGGTTCATTTCTATGTTGCTGCCTCACCTGCACGTACCTATGATTCACCAAACTTTCAAATCACGGGAAAAATATTTAGAGTTTGCTATGAATGTAGAAGTTGCACCCAGAGATGATACCTAGCTTGGCATCCAACAGATCGAAGGAAAACTGGAGGCAATGCACATGGAGATCTAGAATCTGCGAAAGGAGTGAGGAGCAGAGGCTAGCCCTAAAAGATGGTGCATATGATGCAGGAGGAAAGGTCACACCAAGTATAACTACCCTCTGTTAGTAGACTATATGCAGGCCATGGGACCTATTCTGTTGTGCCCTAGTGAAGTTACAGGATCAAGTGGGTCAGCGCTATGGTGCGATGATTTTCGTGTTGTGGGGCTGCACAACACAAACCACTGTCCCTGCCTTGCTACGTATGTCCCAGAAGTAAAGAAGCAATGGTGCAGGTTCTGTAGGTCGGTAGGACATGATGAACAGAACTGCCAGATGTATGATTTTATGATCGATAGAGGGAACCTATATAGGGTACATTCAGATCCATCCTTTCCAAGATCCCTCTCAAGCACAGGTGGCTCCCCAGCCAGGGGCAGGGGAGGCGGAAGAGGTGGAAGCGCAAGTCAGGGACGAGGGCAACTAATCTTTTATAACTGTGGAGAAGTAGGACACTTTGCCAGGGACTGTCCAAGCCGTACAAGGTAGTCTTGCCAATATTGTAGATAGCTGGACCATGCGATTGAAGACTGTCCAATCTTGCTATCAAAGATGCAGGAGAAGCGGCCAACACCTACGCAGAATGTGCAGAGGGTTACGGCTGAATTGTGAGAAAAATATCCAAGCGTAAATGTCGTAACATGCAGTGGGATGACCACCGGGGGGCTTGGGGAGAACCTACGACCGAACCTCTGATCTGACAAGCAGTTATCAAGTAGGAAGGTTTGGATCTAAAAAAGGAAAAAGAAACATTTGTTGCAGCTCGAAAAGACTTTTTTGAGGAAAAGGCATCTACCTCACAACCGCTGGGGTACCTCAAGGCAAACGAGGAGTTCAAACCCTTTTTACAAGCATGTATGAAGCTGTTGCACAACCCAAAGGCTGTGGAAAATCTTCAAGCATTAATAGATAGTTATGCAGCACGACCTAGCCCCCTTCCGAAAATGAAGGACGTACACAATCTATATAGATATAAGAAATGCACTGGTAGGGAGATATGGTTGACTGCACATATTGGCGATTACAAGATGGATCAGGCTATTTTAGACCTAGGGTCAGATGTGAATGTATTACCTAAACAAACTTGGAAACGAATGGGGGAACCTAAGCTTGAATGGTCCACTATCCAACTGTGTATGGCCAATCAACAGAAGATTATACCCTTTGGGAGACTGCCGAAGATTATGGTATATATCGTAGGGTTCAAGGTCTGGGCTGATTTTAAAGTAATTCAGATTGTAGAAGGTGCAGACCCCTACCCTGTGCTCCTAGGCTTGGATTGGGCCATCGATATGGGAGGCATCATTAACCTAAAGAAGAGAAGCATGGTATTTAAAAATAATGGTACAAGGGTGATAGTACCATTAGATCCTGTGAAGGGCGAATGATACATAGAGTAGGTGCGCGATGAAGAGGATGTGGATCACATCTATAAGTTGACTGCGCGAGATGAATATTGGATCAGCCCCATGGCAGATGGAGTAATCTGCTGGGAAAAGGACAGTGAATGCTTCTCTGACTCTGATGGGGAGATAGAGAATTGGCAAAACTGGTTACATGATGTCTCTATGCTACGATATCTTCGGGTCACAAAGAACTTCCACTGAATTTCCTCAGAGGTAAGAAATCTACCCTATTTTTATGGTTCTGGTAACGTTAGGGACTTCTTGCGAGCATTTGAATCCAAGGTTCCCAGAGAACGAATGTTATGGGCCCTTAACCTAGCTATGTGTGCAACCCCTGCACGATGGTGGGATACACATTCCAGGAGTGGGAGGATTGTTGGGACATGATGTTCCCGCGATTTGAGACTCCGACGGAGGTGCGGGTCAAGATGTTCCTTGGCCTAGGGGATCTGCATGAAAATGTGGTTACATGGATGGAGACATGGGGCGACCGAAATATAAAAGAGTGGGTTCACTTATTCACTCATGCATTGGGTCCAATCCCTACTGCATGGTACCTGGATGCGGAGCTACATCAACACACCCGCCATTGGGAAACTCTGAAGAGTGACTTCATAGGAACATTCAGACTAATAGGGGGTTCTGAGGTGCTTGAAGAAGCTCTGTAGGACATAGATACCTTTGTGTTTGGAAAATCCGGCTCCTTTGTAGTATTCGGGGCGCCGACATGGGAAACACAGATGCAGGATATTGTCAACTGCTACATCTTGGCAAGGGAGGAAGGTGAAGATGATCTGCGGTCTGTCTCCATCCCGGAGTCGAAAGGGGAGAATGCCATTGTAGGACCTCCACTGAAGGAAGTGGATGTCACTAAGCCTCTCAAGCTCCACGAAGTGAATATTGGGATGAAAGAGCACCCTAAGTTGGCTAGGATTGGGGAATACTAGGATGAGGATGTAGTAGGCAAAGTGGCCGAATTACTTACAGAATACCAGGACTTGTTCCCAAAAAAGTTTTCAAAGCTGAAGGGGATCACGGGGGACTTAGGGGTCATGCATATCACTCTCAAAACTTGATGCACGACCCATAAAGCAGCGACCTTATAGGTTGAACCCCAAGTATAAGCAAAAGTTCAAGGAAGAACTTGACAAAATGATTGTTGCGGGTATCATCAAACCTGTTGAACAGTAAGACTGGGTCAATCCAATGGTGATTCAAAAAAAAAACTAAAGGGGAGATTCAAATCTGTGTGGACCTGCGCAAGTTGAATTATTTATGCATTCATTATCCATTCCCAACACCATTCTCAGACGAAATCTTACACAACATGGGAGGACAGGAAGCATACTCCTTCACGGATGGGTTCTCAGGATACCATCAAATAAAAATCGCACCTGAGGACCACAACAAAACCACGTTCGCCACTGAGTGGGGATCTTTTCAGTATACTGTCATGCCGTTTGGACTAAAAAATGCCCCTGCTATCTTCTCGCGGGTCATTTTCGCAGTGTTCAAGTACTTCATCCACAATTTCCTCAAGGTGTATTTCAATGATTGGACTGTCTTCAACCTGGTAAAGGTGCATGTATCAAACCTATGCATGATGTTGGATGCCTGCCAGAAACACCATGTTTCCATAAATATCAAGAAGTGTATCTTCTGCATACCATTTGGAATCTTGCTCGACCACATAGTTTGTCAGCAAGGACTAATGGTAGATCCTACCAAAATCGCAGTTATCATAAAATTGCTAGTACCAACCACGGAGAAACATCTATGCTTGATCCTTGGATACATGGGCTACTATAGGAAATTCATTCAAGGCTATGCACTTATCAATGCCCCTATGGAAAAATTGCTTAAGAAGGATGTTTCGTTTTTTTGGAATGATGAAAGTCAAAAGAGTTTCGAGATACTTAAAGAAAAGATGGTCTCGGAACCTATTCTCATCTTTCCTGATTGGGAGAAGGTATTTTATGTTCACGTTGATGCATTGGGCATTGCTCTCGGGGTTGTCCTTATGCAGCCAGGAGAAGGAGATATTTACCATCCGGTTGCCTTTGCAAGTAGGAAACTCTCTGGTGCAGAACGCAACTACTCCACTACAGTGCGGGAGGGATTGGCCATGGTTTACTGTTGTGAAACCAGCTCCAAAAATAGAAGAAAAAAGATATCAAATCCTTAGAAATAAGCCACTTAGATGGGGAAAACTCCAATAAATTACATGAATGAAAAATTCTTGGATGATACAAATGACCAAAACCTCCTTCTATATATAGGAGTCCAAATACAATATAATCCTAGTGTAAATACAATGTATAATCTTAAAATGCACTAATAATAACAATGTAAGTGTTAACAATAATAATAAATAGTGGGGGTTACGTGGCACAATAAGAAAAATAAGTGGGGATGCTACACAAATAATATGACTAATATAGGGACTTAACATGCCTTCCTTCAAACAACTATTGTCCTCAACGCTTTGATTATTTCAAGATGCTTCCGTATAAAATTCTCATCCTCCCATGTGAATATTCATACAAAGTTCTTCCATCACAATATACTCTAAATTGATCGGGTGATTTTATTTATTTCTTGTTTCTGTGACTGCCTGCACTTCTTTCAATGTGATGTTGATCTTCCTGTTGTTTCATTAGATTCTGCACCAAAGTTAGGTTATCCTTTGAGAGTTGGAGAACTTGTTGTTGATGCTCAATGTGATCTTCCACTAATTTATCATCCATATTAGCTATATTTGATCCTTCAAACCATCCAACTTAGCCTCCATTTTTGCTTTTAAACCATCTATTTCATCTTTCATGTTTTCTAAGATCAGAATTAAGTCAATTTAAAAATTACATTTTGATATCTCATCGCAATTCATCTCTGTGCCATAGTATATTTTTGAGGTTTGTTAAAGGGAATTATTTTTTGGAGGCATTATAGAACCAAATACTAATAAAAATTCTAAAATATTCCCTTGTAATCACTTCAAACTGCTTATTTTAACAAACTTTATGCAATTTTAAAAACCAAATACACACCTTTTACTTGCTTTTGAGGAGCTCGATATTGAAATTGACTTATCTCTATACTTGCAGATCCTCAATATCTAAAATTTGGCTCTGTAGTATTCCTCTAAAGCTTCTTTCAAATTCCACAGGTCTGACTTGATTTAGATTCTTCAAGACAAAGTTATGTCCAATCTCCCACAATGACCTAATTAAGGACTAGTTCAGTAGAGCGAACTTGTACAAATTTCCACGTGTCACTGTTTGTTCCTTTGGCTCTGAAATTTATAGATAGGAAACTATAGTCTTTTTAATTCCAATAACTTTTTATAGAATTACAATCCGATGCTTAGGGAGAGATTTATGAAGCTTTTCCCACAATCACCTCTTTGAGATGAAATTCGGAAGCCTGAAAAATACCTAACTTCCATAGATCCTATCTCCAAAAATATTGTGAACCAAGCTCTGAAATTATGTGAAGAGGTTCCTCGGGATTTCAGCTTCGCACTCTAAAAATTTCAGCTTCTGAACCTTCATAGAAACACGTCTATAGTGAAAATTCCACGATGACCTTTTTAAGTGAAATTCAGGAGCCTGCAAAACGACCTAACTTCCACAGATCCTATCTCCGAAAATATTTTGAATGAAGCTCTGAAATTTTGCGAAGATGTTCCTCAAGATTTTGGATTCACACCCTAAAAAATTCAGCTTATGAACCTTCATATAAAAAAAGTTATAGCAAAAATTCCGCGATGACTTGTTTGGAGTAGCGAAACCCTAGAATCCAAAGCTCTTATACCAAATGTTGTGAAACCAACTCCAAAAATAGAAGAAAAGAGATATCAACGCCTTATAAATAAGCCAATTCAAGGGGGAAACCTCCAATACATTAAATGAATGAACAATTCTTGGATGATACAAATGACCAAAACCTCCTTCTATATATAGGAGTCCATGGAGCCACAATATAATCCTAGTGGGGCCACAATGTAATTCTAGCCGACCTAAAAATAATAATGTAAGGGCATAATAATAACAATATGGGGGTTACAGGGGTACACAATAATAATAAGGGGGACTACACTAACATAATAAGGGACTACACTATTAATATAGGGACGTAACATCTACGCTTTGCAGAAATATCGACATTACTTGTTAGCAAAATGTTCATAGACCACTCATCTTTAAAGTACCTAGTAAATAAGTCTGTGCTAAGGGGGGGGGGGGTAGGAGGGGAATATGTCGATGGCTACTAATATTTCAGGAGTATGAATGTGAAATCATCGTCAAGCCAGGAAATTTGAATGCGAGGTCGGATCACTAGTCTCGAATAGAGAGTTTCAAGGAGCCAACCGACCTGAAAGCCAGATTGCCTGACGCGCAGCTATTTCTATTAATGTAGTCGATGCACATTTCACCTATATCATTCAGTTCTTTACTATTGGAATGGCACCTCTAGAGTACATTGTACAATAGAAGAAAGAGTTAGTCACCCGGGTAGCATATTTTACCATCATCGCAAATCATTTATATAAAATGGGAGCAGATGAAGTATTGTGGCGATATGTTTTGGAGCATGAAAGGCACACTATCTTGGCAGAGGATCATGATGGAGTAGCAGGAGGTCACTACGCAGGGAAAGAAACAGGGCAAACGATCTTGAGAGCTAGGTTATGGTGGCCAACCCTGCATAGTGACGCCCACGACTATTGTAAATCCTGTGATACATGCCAATGAATAGGGAGGTCATCCCACAAAGATGAAATTCCCCTTCAACCACATATGCCTCTATAAGCATTTGATAAGTGGCCTATTGATTTCATCGAGCCTATCAACCCACCATGGAAGAAGACGGGTACGCGCTACATTATTACTGCCACTAATTATGTAACCAGGTGGGATGAAGCACAGGAAATAAAGGATTGTACTGCAGATATTGCTACCCATTTCATATTTGAACAAGTCTTGACCAGATTTGGATGTCCGAAGATCATCATGAGCGAGAGAGGTACGCACTTTGTTAATGAAACAATCCAAGATTTGAATGAGGAGTTTCGGATCCATCGTGCAAAGAGAAAACCATATCACCCACAGGCCAACGACGTGGTTGAATATTTTAATAAAATCTTGGAGCAAGGATTGACAAAGGTATGTAATGCTGATCACAGCGATTGGGATGTGCGCATCCCATCGGTCCTCTGGGCCTATCGAACAACTTGCAAGAAGCTAACAGGAAAAACCCCATTCAAGATGGTTTATGGTAAAGAAGCCATTATGCCCATGGAGTATTTTGTTCCTAGTCTGTGTATTGCAATATTTACAAACATGGCAGAACCTGACATCATGAAGGAGCGATTAACTCAGCTTATGCCTTTGGAGGAAGATCGGTTTCTTGCGAATTTCCACCAGCAAGTCTAAAAGGCCTGCGATAAAGCCTGGCATGATTGACATATTCGCTAGAAGACATTCATGGAGGGCGACTTGGTCCTCTTATATGATAGCCAGTTTTCAAATCATCCTGGGAAGTTTCGGCAGCATTGGATTGGTCCCTACACAGTTAAGGAGATCACGGATGACGAAGTTGTTAGGCTAGCTACCCTATGTGGTGATATGATACCAAGCTACATCAATGGTATTCAGCTCAAACCATATCACATCAAATGAATATACGGTCGGAGTATCCATACAGGTGCAGGTGGAGACCCCACCATCTCAGTGACACGAGACAAGTCACAAGAATGTGTTGGGGGATTGTTGGAATAGGGTCTTCCAAAGGCTGTGAATTGGGACAACTTTGAGTATTTTTGTATATTTTTGGCATATTTTAGTCTAGCGTAGGGGTTTTTGGGTGGTTCAAAGCCTTGAAATCATTGTAATGGATCAAAGGGTAGACCTAGTGTCTATAAACCATGCTTTGCGAACCACAAGAAAGATTAGGCTAGATCATTATAAATAGAAGGACATTTTGAGTCAATAGGGGGGCATGAATCAAGATTGTTGTGAATTATGAATTAGTAGATCTGTTTGGGTTATTAAGGGAAAGTACTCCTGCTGGCTATGTGCACGGAGATCCTCAATCCTGCTATGTGGAGACCCTGCTGTTGTGTGCGCAGGTTGGGTTTTGGGTATTATAAAAGGATCTGAAGGATTAATGAAAGCGGAAGGTTGTTGGAATATCTGAATCTGTTAATGTAAATTTATGATCCGTTGAATACTGTGATTATAATTGGTATCACGTATGTGGATGCAAATGGATCTATAGATATGGGTTATGTGATATACAATCTGATAATTTTGAAGTTGAACGCAGCTCTGCTTGACTTACCTACCCTCTCCCAGGGTCCGGAAACCCGATCCAGCACCCTCCCATACTGCTTCAGGTGAGACTTTGGCCTGCGCAAGCAGGTAACTGCCGAAAGGGCTAGTAGTATAGGGGTTTTTGGCAAACCTTAACCTCCGAACCTAGGTCAGGACCCCTCGAACCAACAACAAGAAAAGTGAGTATAGAAAAAAAATATGCTACTACATTTTCTTTTATTTGCTTATCAATGATAGTCAAATCAAATTTTTGTAACAATAACAACCACCTAATAATTCTAGCATTCACATTAGGTTTTTTCATCAAATATTTAATATTTTCATGATCAGTATGCACAAAAATCTGATACCCAGTGATATAGTTCCTAAATTTGTTCAAGTGTACAACAGCTAAGAGTTATTTCTGAGTGACAGTGTAGTTCAATTCAGCTTTGGACATATTTTTACTAATGACATAAATGGCATAGGGTAACTTATCATTTGTCCCAAGGATTCCCCCACATATTTTTCTGATGCATCGGTATGGATATGGAAAGGCAGGGCCTAATTGCGACCTCTAAGTATGGGGGCAGTGGTAAATTTCTCCTTTAATATTTCAAGGGCCTCCTCGCAACTACTTGTCCAATAAAAATTTGAATCATTGGCCATAAATCCTAACAATGGTGAAGCCAATTTACTAAAATATTTGATAAACCTTATATAGTGACAAACTAAGCCCAAGAAACTCCTAAAATCTCTCTCTGTTTTAGGGGTATGGACCATTTTTATGATAGCAATCTTGTTTGGGTCCACTTGTATTCCTTCCTGAGATATGGAGTCACAAAGAATAGTCCCTGCCTTCATTAAGAATTCAAATTTCTCAAGGCTCAATGAGAGATTAATTTCAATACAATTCCTCATTATTTTACCTATATTAGAGAGAGCCTCCTGGAAATCACATCCATATGGAGTGAAATCATCCATGTAGATCACCACAGAGTCATGAAAAATCTCAACAAAGATGCTCAAAATTTCTCTTTGAAAAGTGGTAGGGGCATTTCATAGGCCAAACTGGAGAAATATATAATAAATGTACCCCAAGGACATGTAAATGTAGTTTTTTCTTAGTCTTCAGGGAGGATCTGGATCTGATTGTTACCACTGAGTCCATCCAGGAAAGAGAAGAACTTAGACCCTGCAAAAACATCTAGGATTTGGTCAATGAAGGGTAAATGGAAATGGTCTTTATTTGTGGCCTTGTTCAGTTCTCTGTAATCAACATAGATCCTCTACTTCCCATTATACTTTGGGACTATGACTAGAGGTGATTCCCATTCACTATCTGAGATGGGGTGTATGAAACATGCATCCAGTAGCCTTTGTAATTCTTCCCTCACTATGTACTTAAGGGTTGGGTTCATTATCCTCTAGGGTTGGAACACATGCTTGCATCCTTATTTGATGTAAATTTGGTGAGTAAAGACTAAGGGATGCACCCCTTTCATTTATTTATAGTCCCAAGAAAAAGCATCTAAGTGTTCTCTCATCATCTTGCACAATTGTTCTTCTTATTTGGCCAAAAGAGAGGGATTGATATTTAAGGTTATAGATGGGAAAAACTCTATAGTTTTGGCATGTTTACTACTTGAGTCAATAAAGCATATCTAATTCCAAGGACTGCTTCTATATTATCTCACAAGTTCATCAAGTGGAATGGTAGTGGGTGGTTGGTTTTGAAGGATGTGGTTAATGAGGTCATCTTCATCAGGTTGCCCCCTTCCTATAACAACATCTAAGGTACATATTGGTTATGGTGCTGCATGATGCTCTTAATCTTCTTCCTCATCCTCTAGCTACTAAGGTAGATCATGTTCAATATAAGGCTGAGTAGGAGGATATAATATCAGTTGCTTTGATAAGGGCCCATTTTGTATGGTCATATTTCTAGCCCTATAACTAATGTAGGCAACCAAGGTCTTCCTAGTATAAGAGGGTAACCATTAAACTTGGTTTTCGGCTAGAGAACCAAAAAATTAGTAGGATACTCCCAAGAGTCAATGGAGACCATAAAATCCTCAAAATATCCCTTAGGAGATACTGTGGATCTATTTGCAAGTTTCAACACTGTAGTGGTCTTTCTCAAGGCTCCTTGGAGGTTGAGATTCAAAATTATTTCTTTAGTCATTACATTGATGGAATCCCCAAGATCAATTAGTGTATGAGGGACAATGATACCATCAATGTGCACATCCACTAATGGAGTTCCAGGGTATAGGTATTTCGAGAAAATCACTCTCCCCAACATCAAATCAGATAATTGACCAACAACATTGATGGTGGGGGTGTCTCTCTTGTTTCTCCTAAGATTTTTGAAATTATTTTCCTTGATAAGATTATTATAGATGAGAAAATCCTCAATATCCTTGAGAAGGGGCATCTTAACATAAAGGTTCTTCAATTCTCCCAGAAGTTTAATCTCTTCTGGGGTGTGCTGGCTAGGGTGGATCAATCTCTCGGGAAAAGGAGGTGGATTTACTTGAGGGGTACTCTCTTCCTTTTACTCTTCAAACTCTTTAGGTGGAGATGGTGGATGGTTGTTTGGGAGCACTCTCCTAGACCTAAAATTAATCTCTTGGATATCCATATCATAGGAAGGGTAGGATGTCTCTCCACTATAGACCTGTTGTTCTAGCTTGTTATTCGGGTTCATATTTTGTTAAGTAGGAATCTGAGGTTTTTTGGGTGGAACAAGATGATTTTGTTTTGGTTGAGATTGGGGTGGAGGAAGTAAAGCATGAGGTTGGTTGAGATGAGGCCTCCACCCTTGTGATGGGTTTCTCCATTGAGGAGGTTGTGAAGGATATGGCTAAAAAGGATGGTTGACAGGTTGAGGAGGATATGCAGGAGCATAATGCGAAGAAGGAGGTGGGGGACATGATGGATGAGTGGAAGAGTACCAAGGCTACAAAGGTGCACTTTGATTTGAATTTTCATAAAAATAAGGCACACCTTGCATGCCTTTTTGGTATGACTGAGGTCCTTGAGGCCTCCTTTTATTGATGAAGAACGGTTGCTTTGGCCCACTTTCCACCCCTTGGTATATATCCTTTAGGCCTGATAAGGAATGGAATTTGTATGTTACATGATTTTCCTCACAAATTAAGCAAACTTATATGGAATTCATTGGGTAGTCATTCCTATGGTGTCTCACACTTGCATTTAAGGAAAAAGATAGCTAGGGCTCTCTCTACCTCCTCTTGTTTCCTCTTGATATGAATGGTATCCATTTTCAATGCGAAGTTATGCAACATTTCACTCTTGAAATCCTCCAGCATGTTCCCTATCTCATTTTTTATGGATGAGGTGGAGGAAGAGGTACTGGCCAAGCCTTGGTTACTTCTACTTTTCTTCCTAGCTACCCTAGAGTGTTTTTTTAACAAATTTTTGATGTCATCATATGAAAACTAATAGATATCCCCTCCAGATAGCATTTTGAGGGTCTCCAACAAAATGGCTACCCTAGGGTAATCTTAAATATTTTTTACTTGGTTTCTTTAGACCTAAAATAATATTTGTACTTGTTATTTAAGGACTCCTCCATTTGGGCCTAGGTAGTGATGCTTCCCCCAGGCAGACCCATGAACCAGCGTAAGGTTTAATCCTTAAGGGTAGAGGGGAACAACTTCAGCTTTTGTTCATCCGAGGCATAGTCATAGTTCCTACAAACAACAAAAAAATCAAACATGAAAGTATCAAGGTCCTCATAGGTTAGGCCATGGAAGTGTGGAAGGGCAACAGGGCTAATTTCATTCATCCTATCCTCCCCATTGGTTTCTCTGATGGTAAAGATATCATTGTTTTTGTTCTTAGCCATAGCTTGGGTAGATAAAGTAGGTTCTTATTCTTCCCCAATAAGTTCTTCCAAAATTTCAGGGTGATCACCTAGAGGGTATTCTAACTCCCCTGTAGTCAAAGAGGGAATTTCACAATCACGGAAGAAGAGTGAAGGTTGAATGTGTGAGGTTGTGGGGGTTTTGGGTAGACATTTTCCTTGATTATCTCTACTCCTATGAGGCATGAAAGAAAAAAAAATTGTGGACTTTCTCACTTTTTCAAAACAAGATGCAAAAAAAAGCATAAAACATTGCTTAAGCAAAAACATTCATCTACTTAGACACCTCCCCAGCAACGGTGCAAAAATGTGGTGAGCCCTGGTATTGCACCAAGACTACAACAACTCCTAAGGGCTACTCAGCTCTATTTATCAATTCTAGGTTCATACAAACTTCGAGGTGACATTGCTATATATACAATAGATGGATTCTTCTCATGCCACCCTCAACTAGGTCTTATTATCAATAGTGTTTCAAGGCCATTCATCCTACTGAATTAGAGTGAAATTATCTTATGCAGAAGCAATTTCTAAATGAGAAAATGGAAATGTTATCAAGATCAACATGAAAATTCTATTAAAACAAATAAGGAATAGGAAAAATCTAACCTACTTGTAGAAGGGAAATTACAGTATCTTGAAATCATATATCTAGTTATCAAACCTATTAGAAAAAAAGGAACTACTTTCTCTTGCATAACCTATCAAACCATAAGTCAAGATTATCTCTAATATTTAACTAGCTCACACTTGCATATAAATCATTGTTCTATAAATCTGTGATAAAAATACTAATGCTATTTTGTTTCTACACCAAAGTAAAAGGAGGGTTTGGAATGGCCTAGGAGTCTCTATTGGTCATGAAACCACAACTGAGCGTCAATAACATCCTAACCTATGTTCAAGTTTAAATAAGGATCAAAAATCGATGGAGAATGAGGACCTACAAGAATGCTACATGACGCTACTACACGAGCCCTGTATTGCTACAGGAAGCCATGTAATTCTAAAGGAAGGTTGCCGAGAAGGTTTAAGAGGTGAAGAATATGGTTGGAAGGTGTGAGAAAGTGAATGGAGGTGAAGGAAAATGGGTGAAAGGTGAACAAAAACTCTATCCAAGATTAGAGCCCTTGAGGGTATATTTTTCACTAGAAGAGATGTTCTTGATGATCATGAAAAAACAACCTCATAAAACATAATTTTGATGACATATTTTGGAGTTTGGAAGAGGAAGTGATGGAGTCTGAAGGGGAGTTGGTGAAGGTTCCTTTTCTTGCAAATTCAAACGTCCCTGCAATCAGAAAATGCATACATTCTCTTATCATTGACAAAAAAAACAACTAGTAATGGAAAAGATGAGTTGAATTTAAATGTTATCTAATTTAAGCCAAAACTATGATCTAATTAACAAACCAAATCTACAGAAATCATATTCAGAACAAGATAATCAAACAAATATGTTTCCAAGAAATTCTAAACAAATTTATTTTGGGTTGTGGTTTTGAATCCTTCCACCCATTCTACCACAAGAGAGGTGGAGTAGAGGTTGCAACCACAGGTTTTGATGGATTATTTCCTACTGAAAATAAAAGAAACTAATGACTATTTGAAACTGAAAATAAATAAAAATAATAATTATGAACCTAAGGCACTAGGTTGGGCCCAAACCCAAGAGCCTTAGCCCTCTGGAAATAACTCAATGATAACTCAAATAGTAGCTTCTCATTATCATCAAATAAAAAGGTCTAACACATTAGATAACAATCACAATAACAATGCCAAGTGCTTCAGCTCAACAACTACCTAACTGAAAACAAAACTTGAATCCTAATGAGATCTTCTACATGTTTATTTATACAAGAGGGTAGCTACCAACAACTCCCTAGAAAATATGAATATTGTCTCTTTAAACTCGAGAAGAGTGGAGCTTGGCTCCTCATGAATTTCACTTGCTTTGTTGCCAATGACCTTGAGATGATGAAAGAGATATTTATGTGATATTGGGCTGATTGAGGGAGTTAAGGAGGTGGAAAACCCCCTATAATCTCACCTTGTTGTCTAGTTTGAGAACCTACATAGAAATTGTCTCAAAATTTTCTCCATTTCCTGCAACTAAACCATATTAGGCTACATGATATGACAAACATATTTCACCCTTCTCACTAAGCATAATATGACAAAAAATGTAAATAAATGTGAGAAAGAGATAGTTCTAAAGTGGAGTATTTAATTATGACCCTTTATAATATACCTATTGATGAGCCTCATCAAGGAGGAAAGAGAAATTATAAATATAAGGATGAAGGCAGCTAAAGGGGATTTTGACACTTTGAAATTTCCTTGTACCTAGCATGCTTGAGCTAATTAGCCAAGTATGCACCTCAGATTATCAAGCGACTTTATCACCCCTTCCTTTGATGGAATTTGAGTTCCATCCCTGGGAGGAGTATCATCTCACTTGGAGAATTGTTTTGGTGGTCATCCAAGTAGATTCATGGTGTATTTTTTAGTGGGATGGACGTAAGAGGAGAATATGGACACTTAGGAAGAGGTTGTTGTGGGGCATCATTTCTATTGGGCCTTTCAAGAGAAGATTGGACTACCATTTGCTGGAGTTTGGGGGATAATTGGACATATTTCCAGAGGGATTTTGTTGTAGCTTCATCACCCCTTCCTAGTAACTGTGTGGGCTTCCACATGGGCTTCCTTGAGCCACATGTGGGAGTCAAGAACATGGGGCATTGAAAGCTAAAGTGAATTGAGTTAGGAGGAGACATCCAAAGAAAAATTTCACTAGAAATTGGTGGCATTTTTAGAGGGCAGAACAATGTTTTATTCAGGAGGGCTGAAATTCCCAGTTACTAGGGGAGCATGTGGAAATTGGGGGAAATTTCGAGAGTCGAAACTAGCCCAATCCCTTCCTGGGTTTTTGTGGGTTTGGGGAGAGGATATCGGGGCTAATTTTTGAAAAAAATTATGGCCACCAAAAGAGGATCAAATCTCCATTTCTTTCAGCTAGCAGTGCATTTTCACAACGGCCAATGCGGACTTCTTTGAGGAGAGCCATCAACAACATTTGGGTAGTGGGTTTTTCATCACGCGGGGCTTGTAGCTTTCCTTGAGCAAGCCCAGGTGAATTCATTCCATCTCCTATTGTACTTCATCCTTTATATAATGAAATTGGCCCAATTTGGAATTTTTCTAGAGCATTTGTGGTTATCTAATCATGTATGCAATTTATTATGTTGAATGTGTTGTTTTTTATTTGTTTATCACTGTTAATATCCACTAGGAATATTACATTTGGATAGTTTCCTTGATAATGTTTTTCATATCTAGCTTCTTGTGGGTGCTATTAAACTCTCTATAGTTGAAAGATAAAAAAATCATTTGGCACCCTCCTCGAGGGCTTGTGCCGCTCTAAGAACCCCTTCCAAAGAGAGTTGTTTCCCATTCTCTATGTCCAATTTACCTTGATTTGGGCCTTTGAAATATTTGTTTTCCAACCTCTAGAATTCCCAATTCTAGATGGTACTTGGAATTCTTCTAATCCCCCTATAGAAACATTGGAAAAATCCTTCTTGTCCCTCGAACGAAGATTGTAGTGAGAGGACAAAGAGGATGAATGGGGGGATGTTCTCATCTTACGAATGGGTGGGGTAGAAACAATTATTTTTAGGGTAGGGATGGAAGCTATGATATTGTCCAGGCCATTTGAAAAACTACACAACAGGAGAATCTCTGAGTTCTTAGACCTAGAGGGATCAAGCCTTGAATTAAAATCAATCAAAGAGTGCATAATAGAGGATAAAGAGGAGGACAAGTGTAAAGTAGTACTTGTGGAATCGGGAATAGGACTGATGGCTTCGTGAGCATATTGCACTTCCATTTGCAGATAATTTCCTAGATCTTATTGGCGCTTTAAGGCTTGATGAGGGTCCACTTCTACCCCATTAGGATATGGAAAACTTCACCCTGTTCCCCTACTTCCTGAGCCCATTTTTCCTTTTCAACTTCAATTTCTACAGGTCCTTCTTCTCTTGGGATACCTCATTGTCTTCTCCTTTTGTCAAACCCCAGGGGACAATATCACACCAGATGGCCATGTTTGTGATAGTCACTGGCACTAGAAAGGAAGTTCCTCATAATCAATCAAATGTGAGTTTGTATACCCTTGAAGGCTCAAATAATTTTTTTTCCAAATCCCTCTCTTGGATCTATATTTTCCAGGATTCGAGCCACTATCCTACCTTTGGTTTCCTTAAATGACATGTGTGATTCAAGAAAGGGACCCAAATTGTTTCCAATTTCCTTAAAAACATCTTTCATTTAAATCTGAGGTGGCAAACCCAAACTAGAACCTCCTCAATTTTTTCTCTTTTTGCATCAAAGAGAGGAGTCCATTTTTTTAATAGAATTGGTGAGGATCTGAAACACCAATTCCACTCAAGAACCCATTCAATCGATTCAGGTTTTTTGAATTTGACCATGAAACACCCCTGAGCTAAGATGATCACCTCTGAATCATTTTTTGGTGCCCCCTTCCAAGCCTTCAATATTTATTCAATGGTGTAACTTGTCGTAAATAATATTCCCTTTTCTCTCCCAACAATGATAATTTTTTATGCTTCCATAACACTATCAATTTGGATGTCAACCTTGAGAACTAGATTAGGGTTTCCAATTTTTTACTAATACATTTACCTTTATTCCTCTTTGAGCCTGAGATTTGGGCATTTCCTTCCTCTGGTCCTTCTTTTTGGTTCTAAAATCCATGTGATTATGAAAGGTCTTCAGGGAACTATTCTTTATGTTGACCGTCTTTTGAGGTATTTATCCTTGTTACATCTCCAATCTATACAGATTGTCATTCATTATCTAGTCATTGTCTAAAAACCACCAACGAGGCCCCTAAGACTTCGAACTCCTATAATTTTCCATTCTCCTTTCTTGAGATTTCTTAGATTGTGTCTCCTCCTTGTATCGCCTCTGTCGCACCAAGGATGCCTTGTATCTCTCCAACCTTATGCATTGAAATACCACCTAGAATTTCTTTCCCTAAAAAAATATTTTAAATTCCTTTTGGCTCGATATCCCTTATCATTATCTCTCCTGTTCTCTGAGAAGTTTTTACAGTGAGGCTTCTAATGACTCTCTGGGTTGTACCCTTTTCCTTTACATACAAATCCTTAGACAAAAAATTTTTTATCCCCTCGTTTCCCCAGAGACCACAACTCTTTAAAATTTCCTCTAGTCCTCATGTGAACCCTACAACCGCAAGAATTTCCAAAGGGTTTGTGGATCTTACCTGTATTTTCTGCCCAGAGAGGTTGAATCAAATTTTTTTCTGAAGATGCATGCCCTTCCTCATTACCCTTGATGTTTGCCATAAATATTTTTTCCCAAGGTTAATCTTCTTGCTCCAAAAAATTGGATCCACCTTTTGTTAATCGCTCCTACCCAAAGAAAACTATTTTTCCAACTCAGGATCTAGATGGAAGCCTCACCTTGTCTAGATTTTTTTGAGTCGGATCAAGTCCCCAACCCGTTAATATTTCTTCCAGCTCAAGTTCCAAATCGACAAAATATCTTGGACTGACCATTTTCCCCTTCTTGAGTAAATACAAATATTATTCCACTAACTTCCCCCAGTCACCTGGTAACTTCCCTGCGTTGTTGAAACTTTCCAAATTGTTAAAGAAACAATGCAATTACCTCTCCTTACTACTGCAATAACCTTCCTCCAGTTGCTACTGGTGTGAACTGAGATCCAAAATTGTCTTCATATCATCTGTTGTCTAGGTGTTGGCATGGTTCTTACACCCTCGACCATCCGTGCAAATAGTGATTCCATCTTGCAGAAAACCCTAAGCTATATCCACTCCATCATTCCAAGTCTCAAGTTCCTAGATCTAAACCTAGCTATTCTCATTTAAATTATAGTGAATATATTTAATTTTTTTTTTGGTTTAATTAAGATATGAGTTTTTTTTAATTAATTTTTTATATACATAAAAAAATTGCAAGAAAATGGCATCAAAGAAGGTCTCTATGAATTTTTATGGAACAAGGGTAGAAATTACATCATCTAAAGTTGCAGTTGGACCATAATATTTTTGAACGAAACTAAACTAATAAACAGGGTAAAATTCAAGCAAATGGCACCTCAAATGAATTGAATATTATCTCAGAAATGAAGACAACACGAGAAATAAATGAAATAAAATTTACATGACATGTTAAAGATAGAGAAACCAATGAAGTTGTGCACATATATCTATATGTTGGTATGATTTACAATGGTGTAATTTATGAGGTGCTTGGAAAAGTACCATACATATGTTTGGTGTCAAATTTGAAATTTTTTTATGTTCTTACAAAACTTCCCAAGTCGTGTGAGAAGGTTAGATGTCATTTCTTAATGACGAGGTATGACAAAGATTATTCTACAAATATGCGTGAACAAATCGTAAACAACATTGCACAAACATTGTAAGTTTGCTTCTTTATATTTATGTGTTTTTCATTATTGTAAGTATCAATATAATTTAATTATTTATTATTGACATGCTATATTTTGTTTGATATGATTTTTTTTAGGGTCATTCAATTATGTTGGGAGGAGTTTATTATATAAAGCGAGATATTATGAATGTGATCAACTTTTTCCACACAAGGACAGAAGAAGATAGAAGAAAGAAGCAAGGAACAATACTTCATGAAGGTATAAGAGTACATAAATGGTATCAAAAAATAATTCATATAGTGGATCAATCTAGTAAAGCTACATATGTTACTTTTGAAGATGTGGAAGCTCAAGCTGAAGAATATGTTGAGATTAGAACTATTATTGAAAAGGAGTAAAGTCATAAAAGACAAAAAACAAAAATGCCCAGGAATGTCTCTCTTCTAGTTGATGATGAGGATATTTATTATTTAGAAGAAAATATGATAATCGATAGGAGGAATAAATGAAAAGTTGTTCGTTCTGAAAAAATAATGGGCAATAGTGAAGATCATATTGAAAGCTCAAAAGGCAGCAGGGAAATCATAAAACCAAGTGTTGATTTATATGATGGCATTATTAAAAAAAAAATCGATTTGAAATCAATTGATGAAGACAAACTCAATTGAGGGTGGTCGTACATTTTAGCTTAATGTCAGCCAATTCTATAAGCCAAATGAAGAACAATCTAAATATCAAATTAGAAAGCCACACCACCTACAGGTTCATAACTTGAAAACATTGATCAAGTACAATCCATATGCACATGTGGTTGATTATGTGTTTCTTGTTGATCCAATTCAAGTTCCCAACAAAGAGGCATTTGATAAGTCAAGATGTTTTGAATAAAAATATTATGTAATTGGGAGGAACCATTTTGAAGAGGATAGAAGAAAATTAATGGAGGAATATCACAATAATTGGCTTTTTGAAATAATTAAATGTATCATCACTAGAAAATTTGGCCCAATTTCCGACGGCCACTTCGTCACTATTCTGACACATAGTCATCGCAAGAGCGATAGGTCAAGGCCAGAAAAAATGTGGTTATCCATTACGTCGCAATTCCGATGCTTTTCCAAAGTGTCGCAATACCGACACATTTTCCGACGTTTCTAAACGTTGTGCCAGAGTGTCGCAATATCGACGCATTGCAAAAGCGTCACAAGACTAACGCCAGGAAGAAGTGTCACAATATCTACGAACAATTGAACATCGCAAGACCGACGTGTATAAGGTGTCGCAAGACCGACGCTTACTAAATTGTCGCAAGACCGACGCTCTACCAGAGTGTCGCAATATCGACGCATTGCAAAAGCATCGCAAGACTGACGCCAGGAACAAGTGTCGCAATACCGATGTACAATTGAATGTCGCAAGACCGATGCGTATAAGGCGTCGCAATACCGACTCTTATAAGGCATCGCAAGACCGACGCTTATAAAGCGTTGGTATACCGACGGCAGGTTAAATTTAAAAAAAAATAAAAAATTACCAAGATGGTGATGTCTATGAATATGGAATCTTTGTTATCTCAAATAAAGGTTCATGTTTGTCATCAAAATCAATTTTGATTGCTTCATTTTCTTTCCAAGAAAATTTAAGTGACAATTCAGTTTCTTTGCAAATAGTATATATTCAAATATCGAACGAAAATATTCACCATTTTTTGAATTCTCAAACATTGACACTTATTCTTCCAATTTTTAATTTCAGGGAGATGATTATTTCCTTATTACTAGTAAACAAGAGAAGGAATAAGGTTAAAATCATTCACTAGGTGATATCCACTAGAAAGATGGCTTCGGGAAGGAAGAATTATAAATCTTTATTGATAATGCACTCTAGAAATTTTAGATCTTGAAAAGTTGATTTGTAATAAGGTTTGGAGAGATAAAAAAGTTTCAATTATAAGCTCACCTACATAGTGTTAGAGAGCCGGAGAGGCCGAATAGGAGAATAGAAGGCCATTAACTTTGAATATTTGGCCAAGGACCAGAAGACTGTAAGAAATTTCTTTTGTATGAAGAACCTGTTTAGTCTTAGATGTGCATTCCTGTTGGTCTTATGTGTGCATTGCTTAATTCATGAATGGTTGGATTCTTGTGTTGAGGAATTGAAGTATATATAGTATATGTAAGAATGTTTGGACCTCTGTAGCTAACTGTGTAAATGAATTTCTGATATATGGGAGGTTATGGCGTTTCTACACACTTCTGGTAGGAAAAGGGAAACTGTGGTTGATTATTGAGAATATAGCCTGTGTGACCAAATTCATTATAGATAGAGGACATCTCTCGTGTCGAGGAAGAAATTCTATTATTTGGTAAAGAGTCTGCCAGTATATTCTGTGATGGGAGCGTGGCAGGAATAGTGCGATTACCCGTGCTGAGAACCACTGTCAACATATTGATTTAATTCAAGATAAATGTGTATGGGAGATGTGCAGAATGAGTTTATGTGCATAGGTTTAATAAAATCCTGTTGGAACCTTGAATTGTATTAGAATAACAGTGGCATACAATACAAGATTTGGTGCTGTGAATATGATTTGAGGAATGGTTTAACTATAGAGCGGCGTATTGGACAAGTCACAGTGGAACTGTGAGCCACTAGAAAGCGAGACAGAGCAACAGAATATTAAAGCTATGGCATTAGAATTGCAAGGAGAAAATGTGTTAAGTGATGTGTTGAAGCGCTAGCAGAATCTTGAGTAAGTAAAGCGGAACGGAACCAAGAGGTGAACGGTAAAACCGGCGTGCGAGGACAGGCAGTTTTCACGTCGTTGAAAAGTGGTAAGCTATATTCAAGAAAAAAACGCGATATATCCTTGTGCTTGACACGTAATCCAAGGGAGGTTTTAGAAAACCGCGAATTTCACGTAAATTTTGAGCGTTAACGCTTGGACCACAAAAAAATGCGATATGCACTTACGCCCATTCAATCATCGGAGTTGAAGCGATAAGATTTCAACCGTTGGATGCGCACGATATGTTAACCGAATTGTGGGCCCAAGGTTTCGTTGGCCGTGTTAGAACTCAATTCAAGTCGGGTCATATATGCGTGAATGTTATATATGGTAATATTTGAATACAATGCGAAGGTTCCGTATAACATTGTTGAATTACATATAAGTGCATGAGTTTCGAATGATAACTAGGCTTGAGGACTATATGAAAAAATGTCGTGCTTTATAAAAGTCCAACCTTGGGTGGAGTAATACATATGTATTATGTATTTGCTGATGGTCAGAGGTCTTAACGGTAATTAACCATTTATATAAGAAGTGAGCGCATATATATGTGATAGTCGGCGCTGGGACTTTAGTAAAGTCCAAATTAAGTTATATGCTGAGACTCTATAAGCTAAAGGGTTTGAGTTATCTGACTTTGATAAAGTGGGTTTATTGCATGATTCCCGCCTATGAAAATAAAGTGTTGGGATTTTAATAAAGGGGTACATATACTAATGGTCTTGTTATTCGGTAAATTGGGGTTAATATATATAGTCGGGGTTTAGAGATAAAAACCCGATTGGTGTTAACCAATTTGGTTCTATAAGGCATCTTGAGAAGGGACTTTAAAGTGAAATTTGCATTTCATTAATCAAATTTGATAAATTTGATGAATGAAATTCAAAGAAAATAAATTAGAACATCGTGAGCTTGCCAGATTGTGGATATGGTTGGGGAATGGACTTGGAGGGCATTCTATACACAACATTGAGAATGAAAGATGTGAGAAAAGGGACTGTGGGTTTTTACCCTGCACCAAAGTCTCCAAGTTGGGTTTGTGAAAGTCCTAATATTGTTGAGGAAACCCAAGAATAATCTTCAAAGGCATTTATATTTCTTGAAAAAATGTACTACTCTAAAAACGACGACTTTACTTGAAAATTTTGAAGTTATGAAAGATTATTTATTTTTGTTTTTTATTCAAAGACTCAAATTGAATTTAAAAAATATTCTTCTTTTGTTTATTCCAAATCATCCGAAGAAGGAGATATTAAAGATATAAAGAATCCATTGGACGTAACAGGCCCAATAGTAAATAAAAAACCAATTATTCCACATAATATAATGGCCGCTCAAAATTCAAATGATCTAGTTGTTGCATGATATGCACCCCTAATATTTATTGCAAATCCACATGAAATTCCCCAAGGATACCTTAAAAACTTTCCAAGATACAATGGATAAGATAAAAAAAAAACAATAGAAGGGCTTTCATATGGTTACACGAAACCCTTATATTTATGGAGCAATCCAATTGTAGTTCAATAGCCAGCTCATAACAATTTTATCTATCCATCACATACACAAGATAGCTAAAATGAAACTTCCAAAAACTCTTTCTTTTGCATAGATAATTGAAGATTTTGGGGAAAACTTGTTGTTGGTGCCCCATCTTGTGCATATACTGCTCGAATTGATGCACAAGATTTGTTAAGCTCCAATTCTAATGGTTGAATATGTACATTTGGGTCTCATACCACTTTTAAATTATACCATAGTGCATACATGAGGCAATGTTAAGCTATTAGTACATCTCATTTGTTGGGGTTAATTAGTATATAAGACTTTTATAAATGAATATCAGTTGGTCCCTTACTTGAATACACCTCAACAAAATGAGAACTCTATCCAGTGTATTCTCCAACTCCTCCTCTGAAGTACCTTTGTTACCAGATCGAAGTTTCTCATCAAGAAATTTGGCAATAAGTTTTGCTGGTCGGTTCTACAGACAAAGGCCATAATTCAGATAAATGCAAAAAATATATATCTAATATTATGAATGCAATTGTCTGCCTAAAAACATTCTTTCATTACTTACCTTTAGCTATTTTTTCATTAATCCTTTCAAACTTTCTGTCTCACTTAATTTGATAATCAAGAGCACAAATTCAAAGAAAAATCTATATAAACAGAAAGAAAATGAGTATAAACATATAGTAACTAACCTGTATAATTAAATCTGTATAAACAGAAATAAAATGAGCATAAACATATAGTAACTAACCTGCCTTAGATTTATCAGATGCTGAAAGGCATCCTTGATAGTATTAGAAAAGGCCTCATTCTTCAAAAAACTTTCTTCCCATATTGTATCAAGTCGTGCTTTCAAGTCTAGAAGTGATGACACCATGTCCTTGTCTTTCATTTCATCCAATACAATGCCTTGCCCAGTAGCTTTAATGTATGCACTGAGAGCCAGCTGAAGCAACTCAAGTGCACTCACCCTTTTAAAAAGAGAGTACATGCGCTGAATGTCTGCAATGCGATTGGCATCCATGAGCAAAGTAAATCCCTGGGGAAATCATGATTTGGCTACCCTGTTAAATACATATGAACCAACATATTTCTGAATTTAGAGAGGGGATTTGACTCCATCAGTAATAAATAATGGGCTTCTATATCGATTTCTTTCCACATAGAAGAGACCATAATGATTAATTACATAGAACATCCAATCAACAAAAAAATATGGGAATTTGAACAATTAACATGAATGAATATCAGATAACTCAATGGAAAGATTCGCATTCCCAATCTCCATCATTTTTTCCAAAAAATACATGTGATTTGAATGGTAAGGGTATTGTCGTCATCATTGTTTTTTTAGGTGAGACATTTCCCAACATGAAAATTGTATGTGGCACCTTCACTCCTGTACTTATGGGAATACTCCCTTTATAAATTCAAACTCTTTAATTTTCCTAGAATGAAAAATAAGAAAAAAATCTCAACTGAGGGGTTTACATCAATCATGCAACCATTTTCAAGAACCTATTTGATTTTTCCTGGAAATGCGTGAAATGAAATGGAGCAGAAAAAATTAGTTTTCTATAAACACAGTACACATGAAAATAGAAACACTGAGGTGCACCCACTTTGATCAAAATAATATTATACATATTTTCTAGTGCATCAATAGAATAACACAACTCTCACATAGTACATAAATCTTCCATAGAAAATGTTACCACATAACCATGACACACTATGGCATGACAAACTACATTTTCTATTTCCATTTCAAGTGCATTCAGCTTTGTAAATACTTCGACCCGAAAAGGGTTACCATCAGAACAATGCCTGCAGGAAAATTACATAGATATGGTAAGCAATGCATAGTTTTGTTTCACTACTCCAGTGAATAAATCTGTGAATTTGATCAATAATGGAAGCAATAATATGTGAATATCTGTGAATATACAAGGATGTCAAAGAAATGAAGGCCAAAACAGGGGACATGGAGCCGAATTCCAAAGAATTTTTTGAATTTTTAGAAGTTGCAGGTCAAGAACAGGGTAAAAGACTCATTGATAAGCTTCAAGAAGGATCTAGGAACTATAAGACAAAGCAAGGGAAAAGGATAGGGTTATAGTTTATCCACAATACCATGATTGATTTGGGGAGATAGAGAAGATTTTCGAGATTTTGTGTCAGTTTTGTGCCAAATAAGGTTCCTTTATTGACCTAATTCTTAAGTCCAGGGACAAACATATTTATGGCTGGCTTGCATATGAGAAGCTAAGGAACCTCTTGCTTCTTCCCTGCAGTTATATCCCTTCCTAGATGTCATTCTTACCTATGTAAGTAATTATAGCTAAGTAAGTAATTCTTACCTGTGTAAGTAATTCTTAATGTATGAATGCTAGCTATTGTAACAAATAGACTTGAAGATCATATTCTCTGTAGCAGCCATCATTGAAAGACATTATTGGAAGCCAAATAAATACTCTTGATAGATTCTCTTTCCTTTTACAAGTAATTTATCCTCTATGCTCTATGTCTACAATCCAAAAGTCTATATCCTAATTTGAGACTATGGTCTGAAGCATCTTTCCAAAAGTTCTATAGGTTGAATCCTAAAGGAATCTAGGACCAAGACTAAAAGAATAAATCCTACATCTCTTTGAAGCTAATCTCTCGACCAAGTTACAGAAACAAGCACTTATGATGACACCAAACGGTTACATGTGACTATACAGGACATTCGATACAATATTATTTGTGATTTATGGAAGAAGATGAAAGAATATCCAATGAACTTTGAAACCTCTTAACCATCTATTATAACTTTCTCTTGCTTAAGGTTGAAGGTCAAGTTTATGATAATCATCCTTACAAAAGGATAAATATTTTATGGGCAAATGAAGTGATGCCCGAGCTACCTGTTCAACCCATAATTTCTTATCTCTGTGCATATAAAATAAATGTGATTCACATTTAGCCCAAATAATTTTAAATATGGGAAACCATTAACACTGTGGAGGCTCATATCCTTTTAAGCCTATGTTTATTAAACCATACAATACACCCTATTTTGCTTTTTAATTCAACTGTTTGAATTTCACATAAACCCGATTATAAGCTTCCTTTCAACCCAACATTAAATTTATAAGCACCCAATATATTATATGCTCAAAGTCACCTTCTTCATATAAACATGATAATGCCCAGCATATAATTTCGCTCCATACAAGGTTCGGCGAACATAATATATATATCAATGCTTAAATTAATATTCGTCCTTGGGTTAAAACCTTGCATATCATAATACCTCTCTTTATGGTTTGAACCCCTTGAAGTTTATATCCAATCTTTACACAATGCATACAATGAATGTTTGAAATTGTATTGAATTAACCCTTAAAGCTCCACCTTTCCTTAAAACACTTAACTATTGTTTTAAACCCCCTTTCGGAATATTGCATCAAAGGATAATAACCCAAAGTTCAAACCTCCTTTTACTCCCTTGACTGTGACATTACCCTTGAATCGTATTAGTGCCTTTCAGCCTTCAAAATAACACAATAGCCCGACTCCTTTAATAACCACCGAACTTCGAACTTATAAATTTAATACCCATTAATTCTAACAACACGACATTCTATTACATATTGTATTCCATGGGGCCCACGCATCCATTATCCAAATTTTCCGAATTAAATAAATATTTAATATTATTGAAACCGTCGATTCATACCTTAATTTATCTATCGTGTAGCTTGTCACACGATTACGATTAGATCTACTGTCTGGCAGATCAGACGGACTACATCAAAATCGTGTTTTTTTCCTCACCGGACTTTAGCGCTTCAAAAAAACGCGATATGGGTGTTATTTAGGATGTGATGTGTCCAAATATTGTTGGATCGCGTTGGTAAAGGCAAAAATCGCCTATGGCCCAGATGCCGCACAAAACCCGTGGTATTGCCTCCCGAAACCACTTCTCCTACTCTGGTAATTAAACAGTGATTAACTCGGGTCTCACTGCATTTTTAATACAATTCTTCGACTTAGCTCCTCGCATTAATGATGTGGTTGAGTCTCAGTAATATCGCCTCACCAACGACAACACAACACCATTGCCTCTAACTGTGATCGCTTCAATAGACATGGTTTCTATCGCTTTCTTCGAATAGACAGAGCATATCCTGCTACGCTCACGGAACATAATCGACTCTTTCACACAGGTTATATTCGTTCAAAGTAACACACCGAGGACGTTATTTCACCCTCCCAACAAAGCCACTATTCCTTTCTGCAAAATTCCATACAGGGCAATCACATTTGATTCACTCGTAGAGAATATGAAATTCAAAGGCAGACAGAGAATAATACACAGAGTTTATTCTTCCTAATCATACACAGAGGTTTCCTAATCGAAGGAATGAGTCCTTCGAGAGATTTTCAATAACGTACCCAGATATCAATAAGTCCATAGTTTTATTGCACACAGAGAGAAAAATATCTCGACTTACTCTTCTACTGTCAAAATCCCCAAATTATAGAGTCTATTCACACAAATTTCGATCAATCAAAGCATACAAAATTCTGAATCCATTCTTATAATAAATTCAAATTACATAACCTTCCCTGGTCCTGGATTGATCTTCAGGTTGAATTTTCAGAAGCTGCAAGCCAAGAACAGGGTAAAAGACTCATTGATAAGCTTCAAGAAGGATCCAGGAACTATAAGACAAAGCAAGGGAAAAGGATAGGGTTATAGTTTATCCACAATACCATAATTGATTTGGGGAGCTAAAGAAGATTTTCGAGATTCTGTGTCAGTTTTGTGCCAAATAAGGTTCCTTTATTGACCTTATTCTTAAGTACTGGGATGAACATCTTTATGGTTGGTTTGCATATGAGAAGTTAAGGAACCTCTTTCTTCTTCCCTGTAGTTATATCCCTTCCTAGATGTCATTCTTACCTGTGTGAGTAATTCTAGCTAAGTAATTCTTACCTGTGTAAGTAATTCTTAATGTATGAATGCTAGCTATTGTAATAAATAGACTTGAAGATCAAAATTTAACGATTCAGAATTATACAAACAATACAATGAGAAAAGGGTTATCAGTTTCTTATGAGGAAAGGGTTATCAATTTTTTATGTAGGGTTTATCAGTTTGAAAGAAAGGGTTGATGAGTTCAGGATTCAGAAATGACAAAATAACCAAATGGGATGAAATGCATGCTTAATTTACAAAAAAATAACGCAATAGAACTCTACCAGCTGCAATCAACTTAGTTTCCAACAGAACATTGATAAATCATAAGATTGAAGTAATACATTGTACAACCTGAATGCTCCATTCCACTCCAGATTTCTATATGTAGTACATAACATTCAATATTGGTTAAAAATATTTTAAAAAAAAATTCCACCAAATGTGCTAGTTTTAAGTAAATAGGTGACTTAGCTAATTCGAAAGTTTTGTCCAAGCATCAGTAAATAGGAGATAATCTGAGATTTTAATAGATGTTCACCGCATAAAATATGTCAAAATCCTGTAGCTATATCCCTAGCCTGAGACTGCAATGAATAGGTCCAAAGTATGGCGGCTTCAATAGAACCAAGCCTCAATATAGGGTTGCAGTAGGTCTGAGGGTTTAACTGATTCAATTCTTAATAGAAAGCTACAACACAGAACCGAGCTCTTATGGTATATCTCTGTCCTCCAATAATGACAAACATTAAATTATCTTGAGCATGGTAATAGAACTAAATTTGTTTAAAACAGTCCATAAGATATCCATTCATTTCTATAAATTCTGCAAGAAGAAAATGAAATTCATGTGTAACAAAGTATTATGAAAAGACTTCAAGAAACCAGAACTTAGCTTGAATATCCTAAAACTAAAGTTCGAAACATCATCTCTCCAAGGTTGTTAATGTTGCAATCCTCTGTTCAACATTGATACAAATGTCGAAAACAAGTTAAAAGATGAACCAAATAATAACATTCAAAGGAAAGACTAGGATGTCACCATTTCTACTTGCTATCCTTGAAAAGAAGGAGAGCTAACTTACATGCTTTTGTGTTTTCAAGGTGGACTTGAAGACCATGTTTATCCCAGAATGAGCTCAAAATGTACTTTTTTTTGGATTCGTGAAATAGAAGGACAGTGTTGTCAAAAAATAGTGAAATGGAGATCCCATAGAGGGCCTCCACCTTTACCACCCAAGGATTTTGAAATGAGAAACTCTCACCCATAAATATGAAGTCCAAAGAATGTGAGGCAGTCAACACCCTTTCTTGATTACTATGTTAATGTATATAATAGACCCCAGAGATGATCATTTTAATCTCATATAGGGTCATAATTATAGAGATCGCCAAGCATAGGAGAGGTATACCTTCAGCCTCTCAAATAGTAGGTTTCTTCCAACTATCTGAAAGGCTTAACAGGTGTCCATGGATCAACAATATACTTACTTTTTCTTTCTCAATAGCATTTGGGAGGATTGAAAAATAGTCAAAAGTGAAGTGATTCCATTTGCAATGACTAAACCTTAAACCTACAATTTATTCCTCTCTGCCCATATGGAGATGAATTTGTCTGCTCTTCTGGCAAAGATCTTGGACATGGTGTATCCCAACATGATATTCTCGCAATTAATTTATTTAGAGGTCAGTATGTATGCAGGAGGTGGAGGACTTGAGTGAACTACCATACTAAGGAGGAGAGCATGAGTATTGAAACTGGGTATTGCTTCTCCAGTGAACACTTGATTACTTACTGTAATGGGTTTTACATATTAAAATTGTGTTCATACTAAGAGAAGCCAAAATAATAGAGATTAAATTTTCTAGATCCAAACACCCAATTTCCATAAAATCAAGAGAAAATTGAGTTAAAACAGTTTAAAAATTTGATATTTCAAAAACTAATGTCAGGAAAAAGAACTGTAAGCTACTTAAACCCTAACAAGAACTTTTGAATTGGATGTTCATGGCATGTTGTTCGCCCCATATTAGTTAGATTGGAATTACACCTTGCAATTTAATAAGAGTTTGTATTGCCTGATGAACAAAATGCAACTTTAATTGCAACAAAAAAAAAAGGCAATCCTCTTGCAGAGTCCATAAAGGTGGTAGTTCTATATGGCCAGAATTCACTTGAACAAACATGTCTGCCATTACATTTTTAGTCTTCTCTGCCAGACAGAGCTGAGGCAAGAATGAAATGCATGCTCAAGAGTTCAACTTTCAGGGCAAAAACTTGAGAAATTTAAATAAATTGCACCTAAAATTCTCAGTAACACTTACCTTAATTGGCAATGGCACTTTTGGTACATATAAATAGTAGTAAAAATGAATAGATGAGAAATAAAGGAAGAAAAATTGGACTCAATGCCTGGCTTGGACCTGCAAGATGAGAAATAAAGGCACGTTGACAGGCCATCTCACATAGAGCTATCAGGACGATGCAATTTTATGGAAAATAGTAGCGCATTGATCATGGGTTCAAATCAAATTAAATAACTTAGAATAGCTACCCTCTATCTAGATGTGTTGAGGAAGGAGAGGGGATTACACAAGGATTTCCTTTCAAAACAAAAATCCATTGCTACTGTAACTGTACAGTACCACAATCAACATTTTGCAGCAATTAACCATGTGCTAATCTATAATTCTAAACTCGAACACATATGCATGAAAGAAAATATGAAGTTGTGTCAGATTGCATGAGTGAACGCAAGAGAGTTTGGAAGATTCAAATGGATGACCCTCGCATAAATCTAGCACACCTCAGGATGAAGCCCTAGCATTCTTGCTGTAAGAGGAGGGTTCTGAAGTGGAACATAGAGTCTTGAGGGGTACACTGTGGGACAAGCTACGTTGTAGAGGCCAGAGTGAAGTAATCATACTTGTGCTAAACTCAAAGACATGAGTCACCAAGAAGTGCAGCATGCCAATGGAGTTGTCCCTAAAGAAAAACTGAATGGTGATCCTTCACAAGATGCCAGCAAGATCTAGAGGATCTGATTTTTAGCATTTTAGAACACGATCTGATTTTTAACGTTTTAGATAGTTGTATTATATAGTGTAGCTGAGACATTAAAAGTATCAAATTTATGTGTGATTATAGACTGCATGATTAATTATATTATCTGGTTTCTCAAACTCAATTAAGATTGAAACTTTGGGACTAAAATGAATACAATTTTTCTAGGACCAGAAATTAGCCTTATAAATAATTTAGTTTCTACCAGAGGTATATTTTTCCCAAGAACAAAAGAGATTGTAAATATGGTTGTAGAGGGCTTGGTTAGTTTATATGATCAATTTTATTGTATGCATCAGTACCAAGGCCCAAGAGGTAGAGTAGGAGGCTGCCATAGCCCCAATGTCATTGAAATTTCAAGACTAGGCAAGGTCCCGAATTGTTGTGAAACAGAAAAGCATCTCTAACCATTCCATTCTACTCACGATGGACTATCATGGCTAGGAGGAGAAGTCCAAGTCTAAACCTTATTCCTTGGGGAAAATTAGGTCCATGTTATGTCTGCTCATTTTCATTTACAAATATAAATGCGCTATTGTCCTGTAGCAAGGCCATTAGAGGTACTTACAAGCCACAATAAGGCCACAATTGTCTCCAACAAGAACACATAAAGAAGAAGGATTACAGGTGGGAGGAAGGGTGGATTTGAGCAGGGATAGGTGCCCTAACCAGGGCCGAGTTATTCAAAAAATACAAATCACATTTTAAGGAATTGGAAGAGAATTTTGTGGAGAACAAATGTAGGATTGGGTTTGAGTCTTGTGATAGCATTATGTGCTTGATGGTGTGAGGTTCACCTTTGTCTAAAAGACCAAAAAGGGAGGTTGATACAACAATATTTAGAGGGATTGTTTGGAGGTTCGTTAGGCATAGTGTAGGAGTGTTCCTTAGAAATTAGCTCATAGAATTGAATGTGCAGTAGCATAGGGGGTGTCTCCATAAGTAAGGGAAACGTTCATATTGCTGGTTGGTCCATAAGTGTGATAGGGATAGTTGAGAATAAACCTCACCCTAGGGTAGTGTTTTCTTCCTTTAAGTGGAAAAAAAATAGAAGCAGCCTGTGGGAGAAGTTGATACAATGATGAAGCAATGGAATAAGGGCTAGAAAAGTGCCCTAATTGGTCTTCTAGAAGCGCATAATTCAAGGGAAAGAGGGCAACAACAGAGAGTTGCAGATTGCCTCTTGGATGATGGCTTGAAGGGTGTCCTAGGAGATGATTCCAGGGAAATGGGAAAATCCCATCTATTGCAAAAGGGATTTCCCGTCCCGAAGAAAAAAATTATAGTAGAAAAATCATGAAAAGAAAAGGCTCAAATCTCTCTTCCAAACTGGTGACCTTGCACAAGGCCACATGGACCACAGTGATTGGTTGACATAACACATTAGAAGCATGATGTTAGCATCTAAAATATCTAGGACATGTGGCACTCCATGATAAAGACACATGGTGTGTGGATTTGAGTTTTTCAGGTGGTCAAGTGGGCCGAAAATAGGTGAAATGTGGCACCACTTAGAGATTGACATGTGCCAATTGGTACAAGTGGTAGACAATTGGCATGCTCAAACAACGAGGTGATTCAGGAATGACATGAGGGAGAAAATATCAGAAAAGCCCCAAATCTGGAGAACTAAAGCTCATCACCAACCTGAGATTGAAAACTTTACATGATGTCACCTATGAAATCGTAAATTGAGAAATCATAGTAACAATAAAGTAACCTATGTAACAATAAAGTTGGATTCATCCTGGGAGTGGTAAATGGAGAAATCATAGTGAACAACAGGAAACATGCAGAGTTTCTTACAATCAAATAGATGAAAAAACACATACAAAAAACCTAGATAATAATCATGAACAAGCTTAATATTGAATTATGAACTATAAAGGAACTTATAAAATGTGACATTATGAACCTAGTCAAGCGCACGAGCAAAAATATCCTGGACATGACCTTGCTTGACAAGTTGTATTTCTCATGATGCAAGAGGATTTGTACCTACACTGCGAAGTCAATCAAAATCCATCAATATCTATACAGTAAATACAAGTAATTGATGTAGTATTTTTTACTCTAAGATGCATTCTTATGATAATGTTACAACATATGTTGAAAATTTCAAAGCATACCTGAATAAGCTCCTCTTCGTTTCAAGAACAATTTATTGGAGTCGCATGAACTTGGAACAAGCCTCCCATGATCTGAAAGAGTAGCAACTAGGTCAACAGTGACTTTTTTTTTGCTACGTTGGATCGAGGGAGGTTTGCTCCAAGATTAAATCGCTCCAATAAATTATTCTCTACTAAACAGGGCCAACCACGTGAAGGTGGAAGCTCTTATGGCCCCTCCCCCCCTCCCACATCACTCTCAATTCCCCAATACCCAATCTATATTTCATTTTTTACTTTCATGAGCATAAAAAAAAATTCAATAACTAATAAAAAAAAAATGCAACAAAAAGTACGCAAGGAAACATTGAAATTAGTGCTTGACATAAAAATGGTATGATAAATGAGTTTTTTATATAACGCAAAAAACGTTGCAAGTATGGTAACGTTTGCTTTATAATAATACAAAATTTTACATTATCAAATTTTGTTTTTCTTCTTCCTATTTCTAAAGCTCCTAATTACATCATCAATATCATCGTGCTTTGCTCCTGTTTCGTGCCTTTCCCGCACTGCTGACCTAGTTGCATAGTCACGATGTCTGGTCTCATCCAGTGACGGAGCATCACCTACAAAAACAGATAATATTAAATTTTAATTTTAAGTTTTTAAATATCATTGAACTAGTTTAGTAATATTAATAAAAAAAATTGCAATGAGATTATTTACCTGGTGCACCAGCTGTCGCCGTTGGGACTATTGCCATGTCTTCCTCTCTGGTGGTAAGATCCTCAAGGGAAACATTCTCTGTCATTTAAACAAAAAACGTTATAAGGACATCGATCAAGGTATAATTAGAAAAAATTATAAGTGGAAATTAATTATCGTCACGACCCTCTCTGATAGTAGCATTGTCGGCTTGGTATCCACTACAATGATCAGGTTGCATGTGAGGAACATCTACATCTGGCTCTACAACTAGGTTATTTGCCTCGTCGAAAGTGCTACTCCCCTGATTTAAACAAATTTGTTAGAAATTAAATTTATGGATGAAAACAAACATATTGAAAGGTTAACGTTTTACCTTATCAGGCATTCTGGATCTTGGGACCTGCCCCAAGCTTCTGCGATGTTCAACTACGGCTTGATAGCTGAAATGGAAAGTGATATTTTTATCTTCCGCTGTAGTTTTTGTTCCGAAGTCATCACCCTATATTACATATGATTGTGTATTTTTAATTTTATTTGATAGGATTACAAAAACTTTAGAAGGCGATACAATTAATTATAAGATGTTTAGCTACTTACAATTCTTGCAGCTAATTTCAATTAGCCGCCCTGGCCTAGCTTGTGATGGCCCTTTTTTTCAATCGTAGCTTTGGTTGCCTTCAAGGTGTCAGGAAACCTATCATCAAAATATTGAAGTCAGATATGACGTAGCACACTTTTATTTTAGACATAGAGAAAATTAAAGCTATTGAATTAAAGTTGTAATTTACCTTGCAGGTCCAGTTGGCATTTTTCCTTCTTTCTTTGCCCTTTTCTCTTTTTCGTCATGGATTAGTGCTCTCCACTCACTCTCTGGAAATATGAGAGGACAATCGTATCTAGGGTTAAATTTCAATTACGTCCTATAGGTGTCCCTGGTATATTTCAAATATTTTCCAGCTACCCGAGCCACCGTTGTTCTGTCAAATGTGCCCACCCCAAAAAGGGCTTCTAGATAATCTAGAATTTATTTTTTCAGGTTGGAATTCTGGGAATTCCACCTGGTGTGTATGGTTGGGCCAAAAATTACCAATGCATGGCTCTCCAAAAACCTGTAGAACTCATTGTTTCCTATACAGAAAAAAAGATATTATCATTAATTTAAAAATAAAAATCATGATAAAATATGTTTTAGATAGAGTGCATCAAATAGTTAAAATATTAAAACTTACCTAGGAGTTGTACTTGCTTTATAGGGACACCTTCATCGTTCACCAACAATGTGCCATTAATGGTCCCTGTGGAGCTGACACGTGTAGCTCCAAGAAACGCAATAATGTAGTTGGCCATATCAGCCTCATCACTACCAAAACGTTCAACGGTTGGTTGGGTGTCTGCTTGGGCAGGGTGTGTTTCTTGGCTGGCACCTAAAGGAGTAGAAGGTGTACGAGAGGGTTGCTGGGCAATCTCTTTCCCTTGTGTCCCACTACCACCAACACTGGGTTTAGCAAGCGTCAGATAATGCTACATACAAAAGAACTTTTTGTTAGTTTAGTTAATGTAAAAATTAAAAATCAAACTATCACAATTCATCTCATGCAGAACAAAAAAAATATCCTTTTGATTTTTTATTATTACCTTAGATGTTTCTAGCTGGGTCATAAGTTGAATTATCCTCTCTTCTGTTTCAGGTGTTTGAGGCGCATCTATCAAAGTATCAAATTCTAACCTTTCTTTTCGCGCCTTTTTTTGCAGCAAGAGCAATGGAGATAGGGATGAAGAAAGCTCTTCCTCATAGAGGGAATCATCAGGCGTACCATGTCCAGGTGTCTGCATATTTGAAAAAAATTAATATTATTTCAATTATGTAAATAACTAAAATACCTGAAGATAGAGCAATGCTGGCACTTTACATGTTCTTCCGCTGGCCCCTTTCCACGATCATCCTGTCTCGGGGTTGTTCCTATACTGCCCTGATCAGTCTACCACATTGCAATAAAATTATAAATGTAAAAAATTAAAAACAATATCTAACTTGAAAACACAAAATGAAAACTGAAATAATTTCTAATAAGACACCGGAAGACAGAGTTAGAGTTTCAAATATGCCTTGCATTGAATTAAGTCCTGGAAACATGTCATTGCACATTAAGGCACCCAAACAAGAGATGAGTTGAAAATGAGACTAAACTGGGTTATTTGTAGTGAAATTTTAATATCTCAAAAGGTATATTAATTATCGAAACAAATCAGCTTCATAATTTCAGTATTATTGAGTCTGTTGTGTATAAATCACAAAAAAATTGAAACAAAACACTAGAAAAGAAACAACATAATCACATTCTGCTATAGCAGTGATCTGACCTCTAAATTAGACTTTCCACTAGTTTCATCAGTACCATACAAACAGTGGAAATGAACACAAGATACAACCACAGATGTGTAGTTATCCACAAAACCATCCACCTGCCAAGCTCCTCTAGTAACCTACACTAGAAACAGATGTATGGGGTATTTTTATAAGGGGTTCCTCAAAAACATCCGCTATAGGTTCTTTTCCTTGTAGTGTTTCTAGCCTATCACATCCAACCAATTTAAATTAATTGAAACTTTGAAATTCATAAAATATACTCTCTATTTTCACAACACAAGCATTTTAACAAAATCCTTTTCAAATTTGACATGTTGACCATGTCATGGGTAGACTTTCCATTTTATTCATCTCAATAGGATGTGTCAAACGTTGAAGGTCATGGTCTAGGTGTCTGCTCTTGCACGATTTCACGAAGTAGCTATACAATAAAAATATAAAAAATGAAAAATAAAATACAATAAAAATATTAAATTTAAAAATATATATATTAAGAAAACAAATAAATTTTAAAAAATAAATTAAATTTAAATTATAAAAAATAATATATATATATATATATACTTGAACTTAAATTAAAAATATATATATATATATTAGATTTTATTAAATTTTAAAAAAAATGTTAATATTTAAATAACAAATTAAATTTAAAAAGGAAAAATATTAAATTTTAATAAATAAATGAATAAACAAATAAATCTTGAAATAAAAACAAATTTTAAATATAAAGAAAAAAAAAACAGTGTTAAAATCAAAAGTTAAAAAACTTTAAAAATCAATTAAAAATGAAAAATTGAAAAAAAATATATTAAGAAAAATATATTAAATAAAAAATAAAATAAAAAACAAATTAATTTTAAAATATTAAGTTGAATTAAAAAAAAATAAAAATAAAAAATATCTAATTTTAAATACACAATTTTAATTGAAATAAAAAATATATAAAAATTTTATGTAATTAAAAAAATAATAATAATAAAAATTAAAAAAATTAAAAAAATTAAAAATATTAAATTCAAATAAATTATAAAAAAAATACAAAATTTATTAAATTTTAAAAAATTAAATGAAAAAACTAAACATAAAATTTAATAATTAAAAAAAAATATGAAATTTAAAAAAAAAAAATCAATTAAATAAAAAAAAAAATACAAAATTTAATAAAAATTATTAACAAATTTTAGAAAAAAAAAAAATTTAAAGCAAAGAAAATTTAAAAAAAATTAAATTTCAAATATAAAATTTAAATTTAAAAAATAAATAAATAAATGTTTTGAACTAACAAAAAAAAAAAAAAAATCAAATTAAAAAAAAATATTGAAAATTAAAAAAATTAAAAAAAATAAAATAAAATAAAATAAATCGACCATGGTGGCGCCGCCAATCGGCCTCACACCCAGGTGGCGGCGGAGGTCGGCCGTTGGGCGGGCAGGGACGTTGCATGCAACCCTACCGCCCGCCAAGCGGCTGGCCTCCGTCGTCTCATGAGCAGGTGGCCGATTGGCGGCGCCACCACAATCAAAAATTTTTATTTTTTTTATTTATTTTTATTTATTTTTTTTTTTTTTAATTTGATTTTTTTATAATAAATTCAGAAAATTTAAAATTATTTTTTTTTAATTCAAATTTTTTATTTTAAATTTAATTTGTTTTAATTAATTTTGTTTTTTTTTTTAATTTTGTTTTTAAATTTAATATTTTAGATTAATTATTTTTTAAAATTTAAAATTTATTTATTAAATTTATTAAATTTTAATTTAAGTTAATTTTTTTTAATCTTTTAGTTTATTTAGTTTTTCATTTTTAAAATTTATAAATTGTTTCATTTAAAAAAAAAGTAAATCTATGGATATTTGTTTTTTAATTATTTGCACGTGGTTTTTTTCATTTTTTTTTTGTTTTTTAATGATAGTTTTTTTTTTCTTTTTTTAATTCTTTTATTTTAATTTTTTTTTCAATTTTAATTTTTTTTTTATTTGTTTTTATTGTTAATTTTAAAATAATATTTTTTTTCTTATTATTATTATTTTTTTAATTTAAATTTTTAAATTTAATTTTTTCTTTTTTGTATTTTATTTTTTTTATCTAAATTTTAATTTTGTAATTTAAATTATTTTTATACTTTCTATTTAATTATTATTTTTAATTATATGGTTTTTTTTAATAACTTGGAAAAAAATGTTTTTGATGTTTTTTTTTTCTTTAAATTATGTGTTTTTTTTTCAAATTTTGTCATTTGTTTTGATATAATTTTCGAATATTTTTGTTTTTTAAATTTATTTTTGTTTAAATTTTTTATTTTTATGAGTTAATTTCTTTTTTTTTACATTTTTATTGGTTTTTTTTTATTGTTTTTATATATATATTTTTTATCTAAGTTTTGTGTTTTATTACCAACATGAAAATCACCACTCTAAAAAAAAAGGTTGATGCTGCATCAATACGTTTCAAAATTAGCATGAAAATCACCGCTCTAAAAAAAAATAGTTGATGCTGCATGAATACGTTTCAAAATTAATATGAAAATCACTAACATTTTAAAACAAATATTCATACTTCATAAATAAAAATATTAGAGTGTCAAAAATGTGCACAAAAAAAAGGGTTGATTCTGCATCACCATTTTTCAAAATCGGGTGCTTTTTATGCTACCAAAAAAAAGTAGGTAACAGTGCAGTTACCTATTTCATCGGTAACAGTGTTGAAGATGCAATTCGTGTGAGCTGTGATGTATTAAGAAAAGGAAACTCTGGAGATTCTTAGACTCATCTACATAAAAGCACTGTAGACTTAGACGCTCTTTTGAGTTCTGATGAAGAGGAGAGTAGCACTGGTCACTCACCAAGTGAATATAGTGGAAATAAAAAGGCATGTACAAAAGTTAGGGATGATACTAGTGCTGGGATTTCTTCCAAGAAAATAGGTATTAATCAACAGGAACATAAAGAAGAGGAGGCAGACTTTGGACCTGCTATTATTGAAGAATCGGTTGGTGAGTCTAGCATAAATGACAACTGTTGAAGGAAAATGGTAGGAAATGGTGATCAATTTTTCTTCTTGTAGAGACCAAATTGTGATGATGGAAATCAACTGCCAAATTTTATGGAAAGCATGTTGGAGACTGAGGTTTGGGGAATTAGTAATGTCTTACATTGAATTTTATTAAAAACAAAACTAAATATATAGGCATGCCCAATTCAAGGAAAACGAGCAGCCCAATTTATTGCTCTGTTTCAAATCCTGGGCATTCTAAATGGTAAAATCACTTTTCAAAATCTGGAAAAATTTTGTTTGGCCATACCATTTTACTTGTTGATGGAGGAAGGGCCTACTTTCTGGAGTTTCTTGCGCGATGGGTGGTTCTTTACAGCAAGGGCCTGCTTTCTGGAGTTTCTTGCGCGACAGGCAGTTCTTTGTAGTAGGAGGCATATATCCAGTAGGGTTTGAGTTGATTACAAAAGGCAAGGAGCTGTAGTATTGATCTACAAAGGTGTATATCCAGTAGGGTTTGAGTCAATTAGAAAAGGCAAGGAGCTGTAGTACTCGTTACATGCAGGGTAGCTATAGTGATTAAGGTAAAATTTTGAAAGTCCCTCCATGATTAATCTGAAACCTTTGTAATTCATTTGAAATTCCTATTAAAACCATAGTTTATGGTGGTAATGCTCCACCATATAAATATGTATTAAAACCTTTCAAATGCCAACTTAGGTTTGATTTACAAATGGCATATAATTTTAGTTTAGCTTGTACAATAGTAAGGCCATTATTTATTGGTTTGAAATAATAAACAACATGCAACAAAACCACATAATTAGTAAATTATTGAAAGACAATAATTCCTACATATTAAAATATAAATTTATAACATACCAGCTAATACTCGAACATAACATCTATATCAATATTCTTCTTATGTATCTTCTTGATCTTCATCCAACTGATTGACATCTATACCAACATCTGATTCAGAAACGATGTTGAAATGATCGACCATGTCATCATCATCATCAATTATGTAATTTTCAATAATATCCTCATCGACATCATCATCAATAATTGTTGTCTCATCTCCTATGCCTAGTTCATCTTCTAATATATCTTCTTCGTCTGTCAATGCATCTTCCTACTCATCTACCACTGCCTCATCTTCTTCTTGATCAATATCATCTTCTTCCTCTACAGTATACTCTACTATCCCTCCTCTTGGATCATATCTAATAGAAAATGACCATTTGTTCTCACCTGGAACCTCTGAGTAAAAGACTTGTTCGCATTGGCTTGGAAAAACATAGTGATCTTTTCCTGCTTCAAACTGCGATGTTTTAACCATTGGAAATCCATTGTCATGTTGAATAATTGTTTTATCATCATCGCGTACATTCATTCCTAGCCTATACCATTTGACGTCGAACAAAACTATTTTGAATGAATTAAAGTCACACTCAACTATATCATCTAAAAACCCATAATATCTATTTTCAGATTCTCGAGGATGTCTATCACTCCTAGAGGAAACATTAGTGACCTGGAATACTGTAGTTATCCCACTATGAGAAGTTTTCCTGTTATCATCCAACTATTTAACGCGAAATTTACGACCATTGCACCACATAGCCTTGTGGTGTTTCAACTGCAATATGCCAAACATGAAAAAGATATATGCATTCTCAATTAATAATTAATCATATAATTTACACAGCATGAAAATTATCTGAAAAAACAAACTTGTTGTCACATTTTAAATATATTATAAAATAAGTAATGAATAAAATAGGTGAATTAATTGCTTACCTTTCTATCTTTCAAACCATATGTTAAATCGATTTCCCTGTCCGTAACGTTTCCATCTCCACTACGATATGCTTCTCTAATCAATTCAGATAGTAGTTGCCATGATAACCTACCGTCATTACGTGATTTACATGTTTCAATCCATTCACTCATCCACTCAAGATTGTTTGCAATGTATAAAAGTAGTGCCTCATAATTTTGAGCACCTGAATAAAAAAACAATAATTCACCAATATTAATAAATATTACTTATAACCATGGTAAATTATATTAATTAATAAACTATGAAAGAATAAGACCTAAATGAATATCATGATCATATACATGATGTAAAAAAATGAAACATTATATGTATTATACATAATAAATATTTTACCTCTCACTTTCTTCATTCTACCTTTTCCCAACAGGTGCTCCACTTCAAATATTTTGATGGAGTCCACGTCCCAAATGAAATCCACCGCCTTCATAGTTGGCGCAGCTAATATAGGAAGATAATGACTAATATACACCATGGATTCATATACCACATATCCCTCCACCATAGAACCCTCAAGTCGTGCTCTTTTTCTAACTAAAGCCTTCAAGGATTTCAAGTGCCTCTAGACCATCCACATTGACCTTGTGTGTACTGGTCCACACATTTCAATCTCCTCAACTTGGTGTATCAAGTAGTGTTCTTGTGCATTGAAAAATGTTGGAGGTAGATACTTTTGCATTTCACACATTAGCCGAGGAATTTCTCTCTTCCAATACTTTATTTCATCTTTTTTGGAACACCTAATCCTACATGGGTAGGTGTGGAATGTGAAAAGTCACAATGGAGTCCAAGTGACCTTGGAATATGAAACCAAGAGTCACACCATTGTATTATAAATGTACATATTTGTATAATGGAAAATAAGAAAGCCTCACGCTTATCCTTCATTGTGTGTTGTCTCTTGTGTGTGTGTGTTCATCTTCCTCATACACCATGTGTGTGTTTAACATGGTATCAGAGCGGGCGATTACTGGCCCTGCTCCAAATTGAGTGAGCCATTTGTGTTTATGGCCTGTGCATATCTGCAAAAAACTTTGATAATTTTTGCAGCATTAAGAGATTTCTGTAGCAGTCTTTTTGCAGCATTCAGAAAGTGGTTTTGGAGAAGGAGCCGCATTCAGAAATTGGCAGCATTCCAGCATTGGTTTTGAAAAAAAAAAGCAGCACTGCACATCTGAAGGTTGATTTCTTCCTGCAATTTATGCATTTTAAATTCTGCTCCATTTTGAAGCGTTGTTGGAATATTGTTTAAATTGGATTTCTAAAGAAGTTTATGAGTTTTTTACTACAAAAGAAATCTGAGTTTTTCTGTTGAAAAATTCTTCAATCTCTGCATTTTTCTACTGCTGGAAAATATTTTCTGCTGCTGGGCTATTGGAAAAATTTCTGGGTTTTATTGGCAATCTGCTGTTGCATTTCAGTACTTGAAATTATGAAATTGCCCTCATTTCTGCACTTTCTGCTGCTTCCGGATTTGTTCTGCTATACATTTGGAAAAAATTCTACTGTCCTCTGCTATTCTGCTCTCTACTGTTTTAAGAAGAAAAGAAAAAAAATTGAGTTTTTTTCAAGCCTTCTCGCCCTCCTCTCTGCTATTTTAGTTTAAAATAAATAAATAAATAAATAATCATTCAAATTCTAGGCCATACGGCCCCCTCTCACTGCAATCTCACACCCTTTCGGCCCCCTTTCCAACCCCCTCGCATCGCACAAGCCGCCCTATCCCCATTCGCTCACCCGCCCCTCTACTCACAACACTCCCTATCAAATTCACTACAACACTCGGCTTAACACTCCACTCCTCCGTGAAAATTCTCGACCCCACCTACACTACACCCCACATGGCCCTCTTCCCATTCTGCGGCCACCCTACTCTCATTCCCCATGGCATTACGTTACACCCCTCCCATATGCTATACCCCATAATTTAAAATTCGTTTTTTTTAATCCCATGTAATACGTCCCACTCCCCCTCTTTAAATTCATTTTTACCCCTCACATTTTTTAAAATTAAAATCTCCCCCCTCCTTAATAGATTTCCCTCCCATATAAATATAATACCTTTCTCATATAACACCCCCATTCCCCTTTTAAATTCATTCCCACTTTTTCATTTCAATTTTTTATTAATAAAAAAAAGAAAAAAAAGAAAAATCCCCTTTCCCTTTTAATTAATTCCCTTTCATTTTTATTATAATCATTTCCCCATTTTTAAATTAATTTCCCATCATTTTCATTTTTAATTAATTTTTAATTAATTAAAAAAAAAAAAAAACAACAGAGAGAGAGGAAGAGAAGAAAGAGAGGAAGAGAGAGAAAATGAACAGCAGAAATAAAGAGTAAATGCACAGTACACAGAGAAAATTGCAGTTTGACATTATATGATTTGTGGCATTGACATAACGGTGATTTTTTTGAAGAAATTGACATTTGAAGACAGTTTTCCATCATTGCAAAACAACTCTTTGAAGGAAAATTCAGCTACCTTAAAGGCCTTTTGCACAAGTGTTTTCAGCTGCACATTCAAACAAATATTTTTGCAGAGATACTGACATTTTATTGTGAGTGGAATTTGCCTCTTCATTCATAGTTGGAATCAGTGAATTTGAGTTGTTGGATTGTTGATTGCCCTCCATCATTTGAGGACCACACTTTGTACTTTGACATTTCTATAAGAGATTTGTATTTCTTGTTGAATCACATTGTAAACGGGTGCATTTTCGGTTGAAGCCAACACCCTTTCATTTTTGAGGCCTATAACTATGAAATGCACAATGGGGATAAAATCTACTATGCATTACGCAGTGCCAAAGGCCAAGATCTGAGTTTGAGCCTTAAGATTTTGCAATGACCGACTAGGCAAAGTGAATTATGGCCAAGGGAAAGGCATATCCGCCCAAGGGAATTGTGAAAAATGAGCAGATATGAGAGATGGCGAAGGATTGAGTGCATAAATAACTAAGTGTGATTGAAACAAGACAAATTGAATGCAGAAACTTAATAAACGAGAAGTGAACTATATTGGTGAGGAGAGTCGCCGCAAAGATGACCATCGGTGAAAAACTAAGAAACATATGAGAAACTTGTGAAAGGAAAACAATAACTTAAAACAAAAATTATACAAGCTAAAATAAGTTAAAATTTAGCCATGCATGCAAAGAAACAAGAAAAACAACACTCATGCAAGCCAAACAACAAAAAATGCCAGGAAAAGTGACTAAAGGCGGTAAATGAAAAACTCACTCGGAAAAGCGAGAACAATCATATTGAGGGTTCCTTGATCTCCTCAGGAATGCTATAGCTCTGTTGTATGGTACAACAAACCTCCCCATTTCAAAATTTTAGAACACATTTTGTTTAGAAATAGGTCCCCTTTCTTTTTATATAGAAATAAAAGACTTTGAGGAAATCTGATTATTTTAAAGGTTCATTGTTTAAAAGTCATATATTGCATATATCAAATACAAAGTGAACAAGTGTGACATTTAATTTTTCCAATCTGATGAAATATCAAGTCTTATATCGCATCGGCACAAAGCATAGAAGTATTCATGTTAGAAAAGCCCGATGCGATAAAGTAAATCGCAATCATAAATCGGTAGGGTCTTAAGGTTTCACTTTTCTTTTGCAAAATTCTGATGCGATGTAACCTATCACAATCACATTTTAAAAAAAAATCATCCTTCATTCGGTCTATTTCATAAACTCCAATGTGATATGATTTATTGCAATTGGACCTCAAAGAAGAAATATCACATTTACATGTTTTATAAAATCCCAATGCGATGGACCCCACCATCATCGCAATCGAAAATCGGCGGAAAATATGAGATGTCATTTAATTTCTTTTCGAAACCTCCAATGCGATGGACCCCATCATCATCGCAATCGCAAATCGGCGAAAATCATGTACAACTTAATTCATTTGAAAATATCTGATGCGATATACTATCATCGCAATCGCAAATTGGCAGAACATATGAGATGATATTTGATTCCCTTTTGAAATCTCCGATGCGATGGATAGTTAGTCTTTGTTTATCTCTGTTTGCGCCACGCATATATTATTAATTAATCGCAATCGGAAAATCCAAAAGGAAATTTTTACGTTAACATTTCAAGTAGCCGATCTCCGATTGTACGATCATTATTAATTAGAAAATCAAACGAATTATGGTGATCGATCCAATATGAATGCGTGAGTGTGAATCTAATGGAGGGAATTTAAGTTTAATTCGAGTTAATCAATTGGGATCATTAATAAAAATATTTTCACACAATTGTTCT